>OZ012690.1:37525075-37604826 GCA_963942565.1 Maea johnstoni
AAGCTGGTGCAAAACCAAGTACTTTTCTGGCTGGTACTCTGTGAGAATTAGCTATGGCTTAGTGATAGAGTATCAGCAAAACTAAGGGCTCTTGCGTCTACTACTCCCAGAGTATCCACCGTGGTCTAGTGATGAAGAGTATCGATAACCCTGTATTAACCCTTATGCTGCTGGTGGCTAATTTGTCCAATACAAAATAATTTTTTAAAAAAGACTGAAACCCAGGCATAAGGATACTCATCTGAGAATACTCAGCGAGAGCTATACGATGAATACCAACATGACAGCTTTTAGATGGTTTCACAAAAAAAATCTTTGCCTCCTTGTACTTTGGACACAAGTAGCCTCAGCATTGGAAGGGTTAAGAGTAGCTGAGCCATTACTAAATAGGAGAAGGAAGCAAGGACTGTTGAGTCCTCCACTTAACCTTATCATCCTCCCATAAGTGCTGAACCGTCTCTATAGTGCACTGTAGAGTGCTGTACTATATGAACCACATGGTACTTCAACTAGTCTGCTCCACAGAAAAATGCTGAATTCAATAGAAAAAAAATGTCTTCACATACTCCATTAGCAATTTCATCAGTATTTGAAGCATAGGTAGTCAGGGCAACCTTTTCAAGCATACCGGATGAAAGAGCTTCAAATCAGAGAGAATAACTTAACCCTTATGCTGCTTCAAATACTGGTGAAATTACTAATGGAGTATCTGAAGGCATTTTTTCTATTGAATTCAATTCTGGTAAGTAAGTTGTCCAATTACAAAATGATGCAAAAAATCTGAAAAATGACTGAAACCCTGGCACATGGGTACTCATCTGAAGTACTCGGTGCAAGCTATCCAATGAATACCAACATGACAGGGTTCAGATGGTTTTCGAAAACCTTTGCGTCCTTGTGTTTTGGACGAAAGTAGCTACAGCATTGGAAGGGTTAACCCATTTATGCCTGCAGATCTCCTTGTCAAGTGTCATCTGATCCTATCATACTTTTGAAAATAACTTTCAAATGAAAAAAAAAGAATCATACAATATTTCAAGGAGAGTTGTGGGTTAGATTATGATCAACATTTCTCCCTCAAATATTTTCCGAAAAATACAAAATAGTCAGGTCATTTTGGCAGTACAAGCATGTCAAGGGGTTAACCCTTTCATGCCCTAAACACCTTAGAAATATGCATGTGGTGAAATATCTAGAAACTGCATTTGATTAAATGATGTATTGAAAAAAGGTTATATGCCTTTCTTCTATAGGCCCAAAATCAGTACATCAAGTGCTATCATTAAAAATTGTTTCCTGATTCACATACTTTTCTAAAGTATTCTGCGCAACTGTGTGGAAAGAAATTTCGCTCTCAAACCTAGAGTTCCCTTTACATATAATGGACGTGTTGTCTACATCTAGGACAATATTATAAATAACTTTTTAAAAAAGGCATTAGATAGAAAAAGATTTTTTAAAAGTCATTGACCGGCCTCCTGATCGACAATCCTCCTTCCCTTTTTTTCAAAAATATGCTTTATTTTGAAAGATATGACTAAAAGAGTCAGGCCCCTTTCGGGGGCGCTACAGGCATGAATGGGTTAGGTGAAAATCAATACATTAATGCCGCACATTGAAAGGCAACACCTTTGCATTGATCAATGCTGGCATTGTATCAATCATTGCCAATCGCTGTAATGGCCAACAAATTAAATGGTTATTCGCCTAATGGCTTGTTTATTTGGGGTTGTGGAATATCAAAGAGGAGCTACACAATGCAGACTGGGGAGAAGCTTGTTTTCATTGCAAGAAAATTACACTCTCAAACCCAGACACATTGTTTGCAGCTGAAGTGCTCGCCCTTCAAAACATTAACCTATTCTTCCTCATGGAGCTCATTTTGAAAAGAATTCATAACATAATTGAAAAAGCGTTGTTGTTTGTGGTCTGACTTAAATGTTTCTTTTTGAAAATTTAACAATTGATGCTTTTGATATTTAATATATTACAAAAATATTGCAGCTTTTTTAAGCTCTAAAGACATATACATGGGTTTTAACTTTTCTCTGCTGAATCGATGACAACTTTTAAATATTTATATATTACTTTAAAAAAAGAATAATTTCACAAAAAATTGAAGAAAGATTTGTAAACCAAATTCTGATAAACATAACCCTGTAGCACTTTCTAAGAGACTTTTCTTCAAGAGAAATCACTAAAATGCGACCTAATTCAGAACTTCTTGTGGCATCACAGACATGAAAAATGGCTGAAGATGTTTCCATAGAGATAAATATCTCCTCCTCGGCCCTCTCCTGATTCTCCAGCTTGTGGTTCTCTAAATAGGCATTAAGCCTACACAGACCACACAAGAGAAAAAATTGGCCATTAGAGCACTTTGCGCGTATGTGAAAGGCAGTCAATATCTGCGCTATTCAGAGGCACCAAGATGCGCGCTCTAATGCCCTGCAGGGTTGCACTCCCAGGAAACATCAGCGGTCCTCAATGCAGGGTTGTGACACTTCGTCAATAAAGGACGATATCTTTTGCCGCCAACGATATTGGCGTTTTCTTATGGAGGTACACATCTGATGAGCTTGTCTCTCCCAATTAGCATTCAACCTCTTTCTGCTACTGCAGTCTTTCTCAGCACTCCTTGTCATGCATTTCTCAAGCTCTGAACATTGGTCAAAAAGAATCAAGCCCATTGCTTCTTAAAGTACAGAGTTTGACAAGGATTTTCTCAGCTGTTACTTGAGTCATTCTTAGCAGTCCCTGTCATACACTTCTAGGGCTCTGAACATTGGTCAATAAAGAATAAAGCACATTGCTTTTTTTAAATATTTTAAATTTGACAAGGATTTTGAAACTGTGTGTTCAAAATAGATAATTCAAAGATTTGGGGTGTAATAATTTACAAAGGGGACACTGTGATGCTCCTTTAAATGCATTTCTAAAGCAGTGTAAATTGGTCAGTAAAATACAGTCATTCTCAGCAATCCTTACACTTCTCAAGCTCTGAACATTGGTCATTAAAGAATCAAGCCCATTGCTTTACAAAGTCAAAGTTTGACAAGGATTTTGAAACTGTGTTCAAAATGGATAATTCAAAGATTTTGGGTGTCATATTTTTCAAAGGGGACAGTGATGTTGTAATTTGTCTGGCAGTGGAAATTGGTCAATAAAATAAAGTCCATTGCTTGTCACAGCAAACACAGAGTATGACACTTTCCATTACTTGCATTCCCTTGGCTAGGACTTAAAAATGGGTGTCTAAAATGGAAAATACCAACACCTTCAGAGTCATATTTTTCAAGGGGAGCCAGCAGAAAAATATTAAGGTCCTATTTATCCCATTAATGTTTTACCCGTGCAATGCTGGGGCTACCTTCGTCCAATGCACAAGGACGCAAACTTTTTTGAAAACCATCTGAACCCTGTTGTGTTGGTATTCATTAGGAGGCTCTCGTTGACTACTCTCAGATGAGTACCCATGTGCCAGGGTTTCAGATTTATTGCATCATTTTGTAATGGTCAAATTAGCCACCAGGAGCATAAGGGTTAAAAGATCATTTTCAAATTGTTTGGAAATATGATATTTTTGATAATAACTTTTGATATCAAGAATGACATTTGTGAAGTTTTAAAGATTTGCGGTAATGTTCAGAATAACAATTTCTCTTTCAAATATTTTCTTAAATTTGCTTTCACCTGTAAGATTTCTCCAGAATAGCGAGGCAGCTTTTGGCCTCTGCAAGTGTTAATGGGTTAAATTCACAGCAAAGCACTTGCGTGCTATGGCATGATCTTTTACCTATCCGGTCGTATCAATGGCTGCCACCCTGCTGACTTAAAGATGCTGATCACAGGGATCTTGGCAAGACCCTCATAATGGGTAGGCCTGGTGGCTTGACAAATGTGTGTCATTACATTAAGTTATATTCCCCTAGGAATGTATGTATTTCTGCACTGTACGGCCACCACTCTGCCACCAGTGCTGAACAAAGTAGATATGTCTAAAACACCATGCTTTTAACCCTTATGCTGCTGGTTGGCTAATTTGGCCAATACAAAATAATGGCAAAAACCTGATAAATGACTGAAACCCTGGCAAATGGGTACTCATCAGAGAGTTCTCATCTAGAGCTATCCAATGAATACCAACATGACAGGGTTTAGATGCTTTTCAAAAATCTTTGCATCTTTGCGTTTTGGACGAAAGTAGCCTTAGCATTAGAAGTGTTAAGGTGAATGGGTTTAATTCCTCATTATGACAAATTCCAAGTAAAAGCATCAAAATATCAGGGATGATTTGATTGATGGCTTCTCTTGTGTACTGAAACATTTTTATATAAACATTTTCTTTCTCATTTGGCCATTTGTAAAAACAGCCTTTTATTTGTCCTGCCAATCTCTGTTGCCTTAGAAAATATAAGCAGAGTGATTGATTCTAAATGATATTGAGGCAGCGTCCAAAATATTCAATTATCAAATCCATTATGAGAAGGCGTACATTATTTATTCAATGGCCATGCCAAAATATAAAGTAATGATATTATTTTCAAATCATCCATTAATTTAGAGAGCTCCAGTCTGCTGGGAGTCTGATGATTCTGTTCCTATCAAACTTTAATCCATCATGGTTCTTATGCATCTCCTGACCTATTAGCATTTGGAGTGCACACATGGCCTAACAACTTTGGACTTAATGCAGCTATTAAACAGAATAATACTAGGAAGTTTATTTAATGAAGGGTTCCACAATCAAGCTATTTTGTGAAAAGTTGACACTGAAAATTGCTCCAATCCATACACTCAATGTTGGGGGCCAGAGTAATTGCCAGATATAGTTTTTATGTTCATTAAGAAATAGTTAAATCCTCATGTTTTCGTTCTGTGTCGGTTCATATTGTAAAATGAAGAACAATCACAGATTTTAAGAAAGTTGAAAATTAATTTTATCTGGGCCCTGAAATATTTCTTCAAATGCCAGATTTCAGATAAGTACAGTCCATCAATGCAAACCCAAAAGAAATTACAACTTCAGTTTCTGATAAGAGTTTCCCCTGATTGATGGTTTCCCAAATGTGCTCCGATTGAAAAGATATCAAAATCATCACCTGACATGGCATGGGGCATTTTAGAAATTTGAAATTAAGCGTAAATTTACAAAATATTTAAAGGAGAGTCATAGGTTCTGATAAGTATTTCCCAAATATTTTTGGCCAGTACATGCATGGTTGTGTTAAAATGCAGTAAGTCACTTTCTTGGCAGAGGTTTTGCTATTTGGCAAATACAGATACACTGCGCTACTCTTACCTAATTATAGCACTGCACACATTGGCTCCTTATTGAAATACACTCCCACATACAAAGGCAAATACGTAACATACTTGGCAATTAAATGGTCTCTTGTTTGAAGAGAATTCCCTGAGAGCAGGTCAGTACTCTACACACTCCTTATAAACTTGGCCACTTTTCAGAAAAGATCTTAAACACAGCCCTTTTTGGCTGCAGCAGGAATGAATGAAGTAACCCCTTTATGTGTGGATTAAATCCAATCTAACTAACAATCCTCCTTCAAAGATTTCTGCAATTTATGCTTAATTTAAAAGTTATTTTCAAAAGATTAAGATAGATCCAGATGAATTCTCTCACAGAGCTCTCATGCAGGCATGAATAGGTAAAGCTAGCAGAGCCTTACAGCTGTCTAACTAACAATTCTCCTTCAAAAAATTCTGCAATTTATGCTTAATTTAAAAGTTATTTTCAAAAGAATGATAGATGCAGACGAACTCCTTCACAGAACTAGAGCTCCTGCAGGCATGAATGGGTGAAGCTAGCAGAGCCTTACAGGTGTTCAGGAATGCATGTCAAGGCTTTCGTGCGGCATAAGAATCCCGCAAGGGCTCAGACTTCAAGCTTCGGTAATTGTATTGCGGTCAGTGGCCCACATTCCAAGCCTGAAGGTTTCCTTCTGGAAAGACTGCTGCGAGTAGGAGCGAAGGATGATCAATCTTCCCGTGCAATGCCGTGCCAGAGAAAGAGGCGGGAACTGGGTCAGGGATGTAGGGATGCTGCCTTACAGGTAGAAACCTACTATTGATCTGTGAGTTTTCAACTCTTTGATCAGATAACCACAAAGGTAGGTGTGAGCAAAGAGAATCACAATTTCTTTTCTTTTTTTTTTTTGAGATAAAATGTTCTGAATGCAACAATATTTGGCCTCTGCTTCCAGGAATGGATATTTAACCCTTTAGCTCCTTGATCTGGTTACCAATAAGGTAGGTGTGAGCGCAGAGAATCACACTTTTTTTTGGAATGTACTGAGGTCAACAATGTTTGGCTTCTGCTTCCAGGAATGGATATTTAACCCTTTAACCCTTCCAATACTGAGGATATTTTAATCCATAGCACAAGAATGCAAAGACCTTAGAAAACCATCTTAGAAACCCTGTCATGTTGGTATTCATTGGAAAGCCCTCGCTGAGTGCTCTCAGATGAGTACCATATGCCAGGGTTTCAGTCATTTTTTTTTAGGTTTTTGCATCATTATGTTTTGGCAGCGTAAGGGTTAACTCTTTGATCAGATAACCACAAAGATAGGTGTGAGCACAAAAAAATGAAAATTTTTTAGAATATTTTGAGGTCAATAATGTTTGGCTTCTGCTTCCAGGAATGGATGTTTAACCTTTTAAAGCTAACAGTGGCCAAAAGCAGTCTGACAGTTTTGATAAAAATCTTCCAATCAAAAGAATAGTTGGTAAAATATCTGGAGGAGAAACTTTATATAGAACATAATACCAACAACACTACTTCATATATTTTACAAAATCATTTCCAATTCCAAAGCTATTGCTAAAAGTATCATAGATTCAGACAGCATTTTCTAAATGAACTTGTAAGCATTAATGGGTTAAGTAACAAGCAAAACCACAGCCTAACCCTAAGTAATTTTCTCATATATGCCTCATCTGGTATTCAAACCCTAGCAGTCAGTGAGAGACAGCGAGCTGTCAGTAGCAATGCTGTAGACCACTCAGCTCTTGGGGCAAACCCTAATTCTACTATAATTCTACAATAATTTCTACTACCCCTTATTGATCTGAGAGTAAACTCCTTGGTTGGGGAAGCACACAGATGTGTGTGGGACTGTAGAGAATTGGACAATTTTCGAGAAAGTCAGAGATCAATAACTTAGTCTACTTTAATGGATATTTCATAGTCTGAACCTAAGTCTAACTCATAAGATATTTATAAAATATTAAAGGTCCAGACGACACTTGTCTGAGATCTCCAGGCATGAATGGGTTAAGGAAAGAATATTGTATGGTTATTATGCATGGAGAAAAATGAAAATTATGGAAAGAATTCAAATGTCACATCAGGTCACATCAGCAACTCTTCTCCAAAATAAAATGTTTGTGAATTTGAGTTTAATTCCAAAGTTGTTCACAAAAGCAATATGGAACCAGTCAGCACTAGTCTGGATAATCTCCAGGCCTATATAGGTTAACCCATTATTGCCCACAGCAGTCTAAAGCAGCCTGACATTTTTGGTGAAAAAAAGCAATATTGGGAAAATATTTGAAGGAGAAATGTTACTCAGAACATTACAAACAACTCTCCTTCAAATATTATGCAAAATCGATCTTAATCCTCAAGTTATCGCCAAAGAAAACAGACCCAAACATCCTATTCTAGTTGAACGCTTAAGCCTGAATAGGTTAAGGAAGGAGTATCATCCGTTCACAGGGCTCTTACCATCCTAATTGCCTACCTAATCTAATGATTCCCAGCCGGGATGAAAAGCGGGATGCAGTGTATGTAAATCTTGAGTCCCAATTCAATAAGACCTTATTACCAGGAAAGGGGCCTTATCAAAGGCAAAGGGGGGATTAGGAGCTTGTGTGGGATATTCAGGAATAATCTTCTCGCTCTCTGAGGATGCAGAGAAAATTTAGTGAAGAGCCGGAGGACTTGCTGACAATTATGTAATTAGCAATCACACACATTAAAGTGAAATCGACCAATATGATGGAGTTCTGGTAAGTGTTTTGTGGTTTCAAAAGGAAATTTTGCCACCTAAATAAATTTACATGATTACCCTACTCTATGTTTTTTTTAATTTCTGCAAAACACATGTTTTTTTTAATTTCTTAACATTGAACACACACAATAAACACATACTGGTACATATAATACCACAGTCATTTAAGCCAGGTACAAAATAAAGAATCGAAGAATCATTCTAGTCATCCTTGTAGTCTTATGTCTTACAATCAAAATCATATTGAATTGATTACATTTCGGTAAAAGCATGAAACTTATGTTAAGGTAACTTGGTCAGGCAATAGTCTGATGGTTAGCATGAATGGCTGACCTTACTACACCCTGTGGCATCCCCTAGTGGACATACATTCAACAGGTCTCGTAAGGACTTAATTCTAATAAAATGGATAAAAAATTTGGCCACGAGTTATATATTCTGCCTGATTTCAACTTCAATTTCAAACGGTTTCAACACTGTCCTGTCCCTAAACTTGAGCTGTAAGACATGTCATATTTTTTAATTTGGCAATAGGTGGTGCCGCCATTTTGATCTGAATTAGTAACTGAAAGTCCTTAGAGATACTGACAATATAAAATATATAGAAAAGCTGCTATCCAACAAACAAAAACATAAGTCATACACTTTTTGAGGTAATCCATTGGAAAATTCCCAAAAACGCCAAGGTCTTCACTCATTTGTCAAGAAAGATAAGATACCTAAAACCATACTCTTTTTTCTATATATCTGCTGCAAATACTATAGTGAAAATATATTACTTAAGGTGATTTGTATCACATCTCAGTTGCCAATGGTATTAACAATGACAACAGCAGGCTGGAACTGTATAGACAAACTTGCAACTATGAGCACATGGTAAAATTATACTCACTTTTACTCACTTAATTCCCAGTACTACCCAGATCCATAGAAATGCACTTGAGGAACTTACCTACAATACAAAGAGAAATATATAAATATTTCAGTTACTAAGAACAGCAATCAAGTCAATACTCAAAATAAACAAACATGCTGTAACAATTAGTAAATACATTCATCACTGAGGGCTAATTGCACTGGATGTATTCATAACTTATCTCAATGGCTAAATAACGCTTTAAGGCATCATCAATTAGCAAAATAATTAAATTTCTATACTCTTACATGATTGCATTAACATATTGGGTATTTAGCAATGCGGAGACTTGAGTTCTAGTTCTTCATATTTGTACTGTATATGCTAATGCGACAATCAATTTGAAATTGAAATAATAAATCAAGAAATAATGAAAAGTTGGAATATTTGAAGAAATGTTTATTGAACACAACCACCTACCCTTAATGGCAGTTTGTGTTGTATGCCATATTGGCAAATTATTTAGAAAGTGAAAGTAGTGAAGGGCAACTCCTATTTCAACAGAAACTCTCACCATGAATATATATGACAATTTAGAACTTTAATTATCATCATTTTTTCTGCCATAATTAGGTTACATTGTGACTATCCAGTTGTAAAAGATGAAGGTTATAACGGCAACCGGGTGAAACAAACCCCAAGTCAGAGGCAACCTTCTCACATGCCATGATCAGGATTCAAACCCAGATAGTGGTGAGAGACAGCGAGCAGTCAGTGGCAATGCCTTAGACCACCCGACTGTCAGGGCAGGCTCCTGAATATTAGTGGGTCATATATTGACCTTGCACAACCTTTGCTGAAAACTATTTATTTCAACTGTTCATTAGTTCCATTACCCCCAGAAAGTCTTTTAAACAATAGATTAAAATCACCAGGAATGAAAAAAATAATTAGATACAGAGGTGATACAGTTTTAATGTACTTGATAAACGAATTGTATTTTATCATTCAATAAATGGGAATACAAAATGGCATCTCTGAAAAAGTAAGAATAACATCTAAAAGCCGTCTAGGCCAATAAAGCATAAAGTATGAGAGAAACAAGGTTATAAAAATCCTTATTGTAAAATCATTATATGTATCTATAAAATGTTGTGCTTATCATGGGAAATAACTTAACATCATCCCAAAGGCACCACTATCATTATTATATTGTACATGATATAACAATATATATTTCTACCTATACCTTGACCATCAAACTACAAACATCATCATTGCAACATGCTACAAGATTATTATGACATAATATAGGTACTGAATCCCCACATAATAGCTTTAAGATTCAAGGCTATTATGATATAACATATGTAATGCAATTGTTGTTATGTCATAACAATTTAAGTACAGCACAATCCTAATAATGTACATACACCATCACCATAACAACATCTAGAAACAGGATTATTAGGGCATGATACAAATAGGAGATGATGGCATAGCAGCATTCAGATTGAAGGTTCTCATGATATAATAACATATATAATATGCAAGGCCATAACAATGCATGTAGAACATAATCACAATGGTATACTGTAAGAATCATTGTGTAGACTAGTACTCCCCCAGGTTAGTGAGGTTATAGCCATTGACCCCATGCAGGTGCAACAGCCTTCTCTCTAGGACTGCAAATAATCATTATATACTGCCAGGTACTTCTGAACATGCAGTTCTCGGAAAACCTCCTTTTTGGACATGTGGCATAAACTTCTAGGCACCGGCGGATCCACACGGGTGGTTCCGGTGACAAGGCACCGCTCAAGTTAGAAACTGGACGTTTGGCACCGGTCAAATCTGGCAGGTCAAGTCGCGGCGAAGAGCGCCACCTGCGGCTTTTCTAGAAACTAATCTCCTGGCGAAATCGCCAGGAGCGCCATCTACCGTAATATTCTGGTACCAATTACCGCTCTTCAATCCTGAGAGGTTAAAATCACTGCCGGATATTGAATGACGTAGGTCATCGGCGCTCAAAACAAATGAAAAAAAAACAGTATATATATTTAACAACACAAAAACACACAAACATAGACTGATATACGACACAGTAAACAAACCAGCGATCAAACTTACAATGTGGTAACGCACCGGCGGATCCACGTCGGTGGTTCCGGTGACAAGTCACCGCTCAATTCAAAAACTGGATGTTTGGCACCGGTCAAATCCGCGAGCTGATTCCTGCCTGTTCACACCACCAGTTTAGACAGGCAGTTAAAGGGCATCCTGCCCTGGAAAGATTTCCTTAAAAACCCCTGGGACAGGTGGATTTAGGAAGAGGAAGACGGGCCACACTGTTGTCGCGACGGCTGGCTGTCTGACACAATTATCGAAAGTCTCCATGGGGAATATTGATAAGGACGGCAGATAACGAGATAGCATTCACGGCAGCGTGATTATGAGCACTTGTTGAAGTCATCTCTTTACTTTAAAGTGAAAACTTGGTATAGAAGTATAATTATTCAAGCAGCAGATTTTAAGGAAATCATAAACAATACTAGTAGGTAGTATTGTAACATTAAAGGTAGATTACACTGGTCAACATATACTGGTAGCCCGGCGCTCTTTTGCCAGTTTTGGATGGAGTGTACTAAGGATTAACCAGGTAAATGCAGCAGTTAATTGAATACCCGGGAGGGGGCAGGGATAGTGTTCTCACCTCTCGCATAGTGAACATTTTGTGAACCATAATTTCTAGCCATGAGGGCATTCAAAAATTGAAAAATAGATTTGAAAAATTAACTTTTATTGTAGTGATTTGCACACTGACAAGATCTAATTTTACTTGTTTGTCCACTGGCCGATTGGGCACATCAAAACACGTAAATGGGATATCTGTTCAGGAGAATTTGGAGGTATTCACTACCCCGCCCTGTGGGGATAGTGAATGTGAAGTATAATATGTAAGAAATCATTAAACTTCAGAAATAAAGAAATATCTTACCCATAAATTAGTATTATGATATCCATGGCAAAAATAAGTAATGAGTAATGAGTGGTTCAGAATATGACCAAGAAATATTAGAAATAAAATGAAATTTCTTGAAAAGTAAGTCCATAGAATTCATAATTTTAAGTGCCAGGAATGGCTGATAATGCATCTCAGAGCATCAATAACCCTTTGGCTTCTGGGGGCATTGAGCGGCCCCGAGACCCCCGGCCGCTAGTGCCGAGCACCTACGGTGCTCAGTGGACATTTTCAATTAAGGCACCAGTCAAATTTAGGGCTGGATCCGCTCCTGTAACGGATTTTAAACAAATACAGCGTGACAGTATGGCAAAACAGACTTTACTCAAGGGCTTTTTCAGGTTAGTGTTTGACTTTATTTCGGATGATTATTATTTGATACTCACTCGGGAGTCGATGACTCGCACTCGCTTGCAAAGAGACTTTAAGAGTTGGGAAACGTATTTCATTTGCATTTTCTAGTTGAATAATGACTTTAAATAACCAGTTGTGTGTCATCATTATTGATTAAGATAAAGAGATGGAAATCATGACTTACTGGTGACCATCATCGTAAAACGAATTGTGCACAATGCTGGAACACACATCAATTTGATAAAGACGTGTAGATTTTTGGTACATAGTAACATACCTATATCAGAATACATATTGATATGTAGCTATCTTATCGATCTATATTTGAACACCATGAATGGTCACTGAAACTGGTGTCTAACTTTTCTAGTAGCCACTGCTATTTTCACCGATTTCAGTGTTCCTTTGGAACTAGATAACACATCAAAAAGTCACACTGTTTCAGATGAAATGATGATGAGGCAGTGTTTTGTTCAGGTACTGCAAGTAAAAAGGCCTTTTCTTGTGATTGTGGTGGGCAAATTTGAAATTCTTGATAGGTATTGAAATGAAAATCCAAAAGTACCGATCATATGTATAGGAAGAGTACTTACATTAGTTTAGTATCATACATTGAAACTAGAAAATAATGTGATTATTTTGAACAGGAAGTCTTGGTTGGCTACAAAACACTTATGTAATGAATGGGAGTCCATACTGCAGAACCCTGAGTATTAATATTCTAACATCTTGTCAAATTATACAGATTTTACATTTAAGGGAACTTGATGTTGCTTTTAAATTTCAAAATTGAAAGATACCATGTCAGTTGTGAAAAGCATATGAGCTCGATCAAGTTAAAGTTAGCATCTAACACAAGAAATAAAGTTTATTGAAGCAATATGTATCTTAAACATTTGGAAAGCTAGAATTCTGAAGTTTCTGGATCTTCAGTCAGATTTACTGTATTCCCATTTATGAAAAGGTTATGAACATTTTACTGCAGGGTGTTTGTTGTTCAACTCCTCCCTGACAGTAACATTTCACAGAATGTTAAAACCACCATATTTTCTTCTAAGACCATCTTACCATCTCAAAAATCACCCATCAGGACACCCAAATAATTTTGTGAGTAACTCCTTAAAAAGACATTTTTAAACATGTTAATGAATTGTTTACACTCTAGTATAAATTCAGTGACTTTTTATAAGACATTTATTTCAATAAGTACATGCATGTGCATGGTTATAATGGGCCATATCAACGTCTCTATTTATGCATATATATATATATTTTAGATTTCAGTTAGGAATTTATTCAGTGTTTCAGGTGGAACTTACACACTGTTGTTGACAGGAAACCTTTGGCACAAGTGTAGAAGGGGAAGAATTCAGAACATCAAACTTTTCTCAAAGAACACAATTTCGTTACATCACTCAAAGATAGAATATAGTCATATGGAAGACTCATATGATACTGTTTTATACAAAGTCAGTCAAAGATCAGCAGTCTAAATGATTTTAAAAACTAAATTTCCATGGATTCTCCATTCGCCTAATAGAGATGTATTATCTACTCCTGAAAAAAGTATCCAACAGTTAATAAGATCACAAATGCATGTTTTAAAAGGATCAATACATAGTTATTTTATAAGCATTTAGCAAATTGGGCATTTAATATGAATGTTCATAATTAAATCAATAACTCAGCTAGTTTGATGTCAAATGGTAAGTGTACAGATGTGATTGACTGACACCTCCATCCTGTCTGCAAATGCAAAGTCTCCATTCACCTCTACATCCCTAATCCTGAAGCCACCCATTCAGTTAATCAGGGTAGATGCAATTTCCCCCCAAATCATATCCCACTCCCCCAGACTGAACAATAAGGGGTGTAAATGAGGGGATAGTGGAGGGAAAACAGAATCCACATTGTCGGGGTATACCAACAACCTTGATTTTGTACAGGAAATGATATAAAACTGACCAGGTAGTGAGTGAAATCTACCTCTGAGAATGCAGATGGTAACATCATGTTTTCAAAACTTTTTCAGATATCTATCTTCTACATCTTAACATTGCTTAGATGTATATGATCTCAATTCATCTTATATTAAACTCACAACCTGGTCACCTCCTGTACAAATGGAGGTTGTTGGTAATGGCAATGTGAATTCTAATTTCCTCCACTCTCCCCTCACATTAACACCTCTTATTGTTCAGTTTTGAATGGGATGGGGGGAAATTGCAATAACCCTGATTATTTGAATAGGTGGCTTCAGGGTTAAGGATGTATCTGTTTGAGTGGTGCCTGTTCTGGACACAGGGAGACTATTGTTCTCTTAATTACCTCCCATTAACAGTTAGGACCAGCTGGTTAGGTCTTCCTGTTCTCTCATTGTCCAAGTGTTGACTTAGTTGAGTTTAAGGCAATTAGACTATTAGACATTTGTTTTGAGTTATCATTCTTGACAATTCAGTTCTGCCTTCATAATTTATAATTTCAGTCCTCCTCCAGCAAGGAAGCCCCAGGAGAAACAAGACACCATACAGCGTACTGAAGTACTTATTAGATGACCCTGATGAGGAGTTCCTTTCTCCAGTAAGGAAAAGACAGAATTCTGGTGATGGAGTGTAAAACGTGCAGTGTAATATGTATGCAATCAGCACAGTCAGAAATATTTTACCCATAAATTAGCCTTTTATTATGAAAGCCTTTGCAAAGATCAGATGTGAGTAAGGAGTGTTTCAATATATGAAATATGGGAAAATATCAGAAATAATATAAAATTGAAAAGTAAGTCATAATCTATAATTTTAAGTGTAAGACATGTGAAGTGTAGTATGTATGCAATCTTTATAGTCATAAATAAAGTAATATTTTACCCATAAATTAGCCTTTTATTATGAAATCCATTGCAAAGATCAGTAGTGTTTCAGTATATGAAATATTAGAAAATATTAGAAATGAAATAAGATTTCTTGAAAAGTAAGTCATTATAATATATAGTTCTAAGTGTAAAACATGTGAAGTGTAATATGTATGCAATCAGTACAGTCAGAAATAAAGAAATATTTTACCCATAAATACCTTCTATTATGAAATCCATTGCAAAGATCAGTAGTGACTAGTTTGCGTTTGCTGTTGTGAATAGTTTAATACTGGATAGTCACATGATGGCCAGTTAGCCACTATTTTATTTTATTTATTTTTGTTAGGAGATTCATTGTGAAAGTGACAAAGAAAAGAATTGTGCTGATTTCAAGGTCTTTATAATTGTCAGTTGTCAATAACTTTCACATCAAGTTACAATTAATGTTGTAGCTCAATTGAATCAATTCATATTGTATTCTTGTTAGAAGTTTAGTCTTGTGGAATGCTTCAAAGAAATAGTATTACTATTACTATTAGCTAAAAGTGATAGCTAACTTAGTGTAGCTTTGTGCAGGAAGCAAGAAGCAAGCTCAATAGTACTAAAAGGTGCCTGGCGTTCTACCAATTGAACTACGTGCATACTAGAGAGAAAGTGTGACGATGGGACTCGAACCCACAACCTCCAGGTAACACCTACATTAAACCATGCTCATGCATCACACACACCAACTACACAAATAGTTAATACTACATGAAGCAGACTAAAAGCAGAAGGGAATCAAAAGCTAGGTATAAATTGAGCTACAACAGTCAGAAACTTCCTTTTCCATGCCATTGAGAGTCGCACTATCACTATCATTATTGTTGATTATTGTATCGTTTTGTCTTATCATTATATGAAATATTACAAAATACTAGAAATAAAATAAAATTTCTTGAAAAGTAAGTCCTTATAATCTATAATTTTAAGTGCCAGGAATGGCTGAGAATGCATCTCAGAGTATAGAAAACCCTTTGGCTTCTGGGGGCCTTAAGCCGCCCCCAGACCCCCGGCCGCTAGCGCCGAGCACCTCCGGTGCTTGGTGCCAGGCGTTGCCTGGCAATTTCCAGTTTTGGCACCTGTCAAATTTTGGGCTGGATCCGCCCCTAGTAGGGATGAATTTTCAATTATCTATTTTGTGGTTTAGAATATTTTCCTAACAAACCATATTCTGAGACATGACTGGGGTTTAAGTTGCCTTTTTGAAACAATAGGCCAGAACAGGTAATTGGTATAAGGATTTAAAGTAGTTCAACATGAGTAGTTAAATTTGGACAGGTAGAAATTTTCAGATTGCTGTTTCAGAGAGGCATATTTAAATGGCTATGATCCAGCATATTTGGCTATAAATTTAAATTTGAGCTTTTTCTTATTCCACTTTTTCTGCTTCTCAGGGATAAATCTAGTATGGTTTCAGCCTAGCTATGGGTTGGAGATCTTTTTCACATAGCATTTTTTATGACCAATAGATGCACACTGCAAAAGGCCAGAAAGCCTATCTTTTCCTGAGATTTTGATATCAGTTCCTAATAAAGTCCAATGGCCTATCATAATTGAAAAAGAGACAGGGGGTCATAATGGCCTAGTGGCTGAAAAAAAATAAAGCACTGAATCTAGCCTGCATCTAACATCAGACTATGTGAATGAAAAGCCTTTTCTATTTGCACAAGCCCCTTAAATGGCGTTACGGCTGAATCTTGCCTCGGGATACTTAAAGCTAGCGTAACAACATAGCACATTATTTCCATATGGCACCAATTTACTCTCTACATCCCAGAATCAATTCTGCTAGGGCTTTAGCCTCCACATCCCGTGCGCGGCCATCTCCTAGACGAGGGAGGGACTGCATGGCTGGCTGATCCTAATAGACCCATAATGCACCATTTAGCCACTCATCGTCTCGCGGGTGTGGTGTGGGAGCCACAGTGGCTAGCAGCAGCAGCCTTGTGAGGTAGTCTACCTGTGGAACTGCTAGACTAGTTGGCGCTACCAGCCACTGTGCAGGAATATATCATTGTAACCCATACATGCCTAGGGTTACCCTAGACCATTGCTAGACTAGCCGCCCACTGTGCAGGAATATATCATTGTAACCCATACATGCCTAGAGTTCCCCTAGACCATTGCTAGACTAGCCGGCGCTACCAGCCACTGTGCAAGAATACATCATTATAACACATTTATGCCTAGGGTTCCCTTAGACCATTGCTAGACTAGCTGGCGCTACCGGCCACTGTACAGGAATATATCATTGTAACACATTTATGCCTAGGGTTCCCCTAGACCATTGCTAGACTAGCCGGCGCTACCAGCCACTGTGCAAGAATACATCATTATAACACATTTATGCCTAGGGTTCCCCTAGACCATTGCTAGACTAGCCGGCGCTACCAGCCACTGTGCAAGAATAAATCATTATAACACATTTATGCCTAGGGTTCCCCTAGACCATTGCTAGACTAGCCGGCGCTACCAGCCACTGTGCAAGAATACATCATTATAACACATTTATGCCTAGGGTTCCCCTAGACCATTGCTAGACTAGCCGGCGCTACTGGCTACTGTGCAAGAATACATCATTATAACACATTTATGCCTAGGGTTCCCCTAGACTATTGCTAGACTAGCCGGCGCTACCAGCCACTGTGCAAGAATAAATCATTATAACACATTTATGCCTAGGGTTCCCCTAGACCATTGCTAGACTAGCTGGCGCTACTGGCCACTGTGCAAGAATACATCATTATAACACATTTATGCCTAGGGTTCCCCTAGACCATTGCTAGACTAGCCGGCGCTAGCAGCCACTGTGCAAGAATACATCATTATAACACATTTATGCCTAGGGTTCCCCTAGACCATTGCTAGACTAGCCGGCGCTACCAGCCACTGTGCAAGAATACATCATTATAACACATTTATGCCTAGGGTTCCCCTAGACCATTGCTAGACTAGCCGGCGCTACCAGCCACTGTGCAAGAATACATCATTATAACACATTTATGCCTAGGGTTCCCCTAGACCATTGCTAGACTAGCCGGCGCTAGCAGCCACTGTGCAAGAATACATCATTATAACACATTTATGCCTAGAGTTCCCCTAGACCATTGCTAGACTAGCCGGCGCTAGCAGCCACTGTGCAACATTAAATCATTGTAACCCATTTATGCCTAGAGTTCCCCTAGACCATTGCTAGAGTAGGTAGCTATGGGTGGCTGAGCTAGAACACATATTTGTTAACCCTGAACTGTTCCCATATCAAACCTAACTTCTCATGTTGGGCAATGCCTGTGCAACCCATGATGATGGCAACATGCAGCAGGAATACTAATTATGATATGGAGGTTGGCGAGACCCAGTGTTAACCACATCAGCCACATGTTTATAAGCACATGTCCTCCTAGCAATCCAGGTCTGATCCTGATGACCGACATGACACTAGATCTTGTCTTCGATGTTGTTATCAGCACAGGGATTTGGATAGTAGGGTGTCCAAATTGGTGTTTGGACAAGACATGGTGTCCTGGCAAGCGAAAGCAGCGCATTTGCTCTACGGCGACCGCCCCTACGGCCAGGGGTCTGGGCCCGCCTAAGGGCATGGGGAAGTGCCTGTATCAGCACCAACGTTACACTGAGACAGAGGCCTGCCCCGATAGCCAAGCGCTCAAAGGTGTTGCCACTATTTGCTTGGTGTCACTAATACCACTGCCCAGGTTTGAATCCCAGCCAGGGCATGTAAGAAGAAAAGACGCAACTGGTTTTTAATGTCGCTTTCAACAGCTTAGGTTAGAACAGAAGAAATTCCCTTCCCTTTAACATTTCTTCCAAAAGGTCTTTCAGTATCAAAATCAACATAGACAGCCTCCATAATGCCTCACATCTGTAGAGCATTCAGGCCAGACAGCTAATGGAGAGACTCCAACCAGGAGTGCATAAATGACTTCCAGATGATGATGGTGCAGTGGCCCAAAACTACAACCTAGGCTGTTGGTGTTGATATGGTTGATGTTGTATTTCTTCACATTGTTGTTTCTAACAATTGCCAAAATTGCATTGTTGTCCTGTACAGTTGATTTTTTCTAATGATGATATGAAGGTTGGCATGACCATTTGTGGATTATACCATATCACTGTTCATAAGCACTGGTTCCCCTAATGACCCAGGTCTGATCCTGATCACCAATCTCAGCATTGAAGTAGGATTTGGAATTTCGTTTTTCATCACTTTTTCTGCCATATTGCAGCTGAGTCGTGATTAGCCAGTTGTAACTGGTGGAGGAAACCGGAATACCCGGCGAAAAACCACTGCCTAACCACGAGATATTGGCAACATTCTGATATGCCCTGGGTGGGTTTCAAACCCGTACAGTGGTGAGAGACAGCTAGCACTAGCAGTCAGTGGCAATACCTTAGACCACATGGCCATCAGGGCAGGCCCACTACTAGGACTGTCATTGATATGACTAGTATCGATCGATCGAAATAATTTTTCCAATTAATCGAAAAAAATATTATGTCAATTGTTATGTCAATTAATCGAAACACATTTTTTCAGCATTTTTAGCCATTTTTAGCCAACGCTAATAAGAATTTTGAAGAGAAACTCAAGAATTCAATCAAAAAGTGTTGAGAAAACCTTCATTGTCCTTGCATTGTGAGAATCTTAGGATCCTTGCTACAAAAATAGTGTGGAACATGTGAAAATATTCTATTAGTGCAGTTCTTCAAAATCGAATCGAAATAATCACAATCGAAAACTAAAATGTCAATGATCGAATCGAAAAAAAAATGGATGTCAATGACAGTCCTACGGTCCTACCCACTACATCACCCACTGCCCCATTTTTTGTAATAGAATGATAGTTACCTTTGCCCTACAGACTGCACTTCTAGGGTCTCACAATGGTAAAACACGGCTTAACTACAATGTTGCATTGTTAATAATTAAATGATTATCATCTATGACCTATAGATTGTGTTCCTAGTAGTTCACAATGAAAAAAACATTGTTTCCCCGATTTGTATTGCTACATTGTCCAACAAGTATCCAATAAGTGAACGCAATCATGTCCTTGAGATATAAAGGAAAAAATGAAAGCCTTTATACTGAATGTGCCAGGCCATGCAGAATGGGGCCTGAGGCACACCATCAATAAGCAATTCAATAACGCCACACAAACCCAAAGAGATCCTCCTCCCACCCCTTGCTAAATATTGATGCACTTCTTTTCTGACAATTTTCGCTACATATATGAAGGCACTATTTTTCCATCAAGTCCCAGGGTACCATGATGGTGAAACAAGACCCTGAAGTGGAATTTCTCCTGTCCAGACTTGGCGCTTGTTTCTTTAATAATTCATGCTCAGAGAGTACTGATCATCATACAACACCCTTGCGCATATATGTTCTGAATATACAATAAGAAAATGGACCCATCTCCAATTCTAAAATATTCTGATTCAAGAATATGAGCAACCTTTCAAAAAATTGGTAGAAATTTCTGATTTAATAATATGAGCATTTCTTTTAAATGATTAATGAGCAACTTTTCAAAAATGATCATTTATTGTGTTGAAATGACTAACAATTCTTTGATCCAAGAAATTTGAGGTTATCAGGAAGAAAGTTATTCCCTGTACCTGTTTTAACCAGGAGCACACACATAGTTTGACAAAGTTTAAAATAAGTCATCGAATAGAAGAGATATCGGCAAAATATCTGAATACATTCAAACATATCTCAAAATACTGCTTTGTTCTCATAATCTTTCAATATGTTTTTCAGATGTGAACAGTTGAACTAAAGGACCATTGTTCCTTTTGATTGGAGTGCATATAACTTCCAATCAAATGTGATTTAGTATTTACTAAGTAGTTTTTGAGATATCTACATTTGTACCAATTCACCTAAGGTTGCTTGTCAGCAAGCTTTGGTAAATAATCAAGAAGTAGTAGTTTTGGATTTTCTCCATTCGCCACTCACTGAAATCTACACTCTTTTACTATGCAGAACTTTTTATACACGCAACACATCAAAAGCATTGTTTTACATTCATACACCAAAAGACAATGGTTCTATTGTTTATCATTCATGATCAGGATCACATTTCAAGAGCCTCGTTTAAACACAAGATTATATTTCCATATTACCATTAACTATTATGCATGATTGATCCTCAATGGTGATATCAACTGATATCTACTGAATAACCCTTTCTTCAAACTGCACTCGGAATCAATAAAATATATATTCATAAGCTAAGTGCGCGCAAACTTTTGGTAAAAAGATATCGGACAAACCCAAAGTTTAAAGTTGAACAGAGTCTGTTCCTGTCACATGCTTAATTGAAAAGTCACATGGATATTCGGATCGATGTGTGCCGCACTAAATTACGATAAAATACATCCATGACATAATGTTGCAAAAAGTATTACTTCATCAAAGAGGGGATAGGAAATGATATTTTACAGGATTTCAAAAATGGTTTTCATTATTTTTCTTTGAGGGTACATGTATAAGGATGGGAAGTGTTTGGAAAATTTCAAAGTCATAATAAGATGCATCCATTAGATATTCTTGCAAGCAGTGACAGTTTATCAAAGAAAGGATGGTAAATGTTACATTCTTTCAATTTTTTAAAGGGTTTTTCATGTGTGTTATGATAGTGGTGGTAAGTGTATGCTAAAATTTCGAATTACAAGTATTTTTCACGCTCACCACAATATGGATGCAGCTAAGCTTGAGATTTATTGCCTAATTCCGATTGCTAATCATGCTAAGAAGCTTCTATACATCAAAGTGGCCCAGCACTGACTGTCTCATTACCCTCTATATCATAGACAGCCATCTGCTGGCTCTCTCACATGCCTTAGCAGTATTAACAGCCTATTACAACTGTATACCACTCTTCCCAGGGGCTCGAAATCAGCTGACTGTCTCATTACCCTATACATCATAGACCGCCATCTGCCGGCTCTCTCACATGCCTTAGCAGAATTATCAGCCTATTAGAACTGTATGCCACTTTTCCAAGGGCTCGAAATTAGCTGACTGTCTCATTACCCTCTATATCATAGACAGCCATCTGCCGGCTCTCTCACATGCCTTAGCAGTATTAACAGCCTATTACAACTGTATACCACTCTTCCCAGGGGCTCGAAATTAGCTGACTGTCTCATTACCCTCTATATCATAGACCGCCGTCTGCTGACTCTCTCACATGCCTTAGCAGTATTAACCCCTCCAATGCTAAGGCTATTTTCATCCAAAGCACAAGGACGCAAAGATTTTCGAAAACAATCTAAATCCTGTTGTGTTGGTATTCATTGGATAGCTCTCACTGAGCACTCTCAGATGAGTACCCATTTGCCAGGGTCACAGTCAATTTTTCAGGATTTTTTCCATTATTTTGTATTGGCAAAATTAGCCATCAGCAGCATAAGGGTTAACAGACAGTTAGAACTGTACACCACTCTTCCCAGGGGCACGAAATTAGCTGGAGCCTGGAGCCCTTGAACTCTCCTGCAGCTCCCTTAAATTTCTGCAGGGAGCCCAAATGTGTACTGGTTCCTATACAAAACACCTTCAAGTAGCTTTTGAGAATACAATTGGGCTCTTAAAAAAGAATAATTCTGGCGCTGCTTCCAATTCTCTTATCAGCCCATTTACCAATTTGAGTAAAAATCCTGTATCAATTCATTTACGCAAGCATAGGAATTGGTGCCAGTACTACATACAACACCAAATATCAATATTGAATGGGTAAAAGTATTGTATCATTTGAGATCTGCTCTGTCGATACCGTTTACCAATATGAAATTGACTGTTTTAATCTATTTATGCAAGAATAGGGAATGGTGCCAGTGCTCCATATGAGACCAAATATCAATATTGAATTGGTAAAAGTATTGTATCATTTGAGATCTGCTTCACTGATACTGCAACAGTATGAATTGACTTAACTACTCCCATGATGTCTCTGCACATTAAGGCAGTTCACTGCATAAGTAAACTTTTTGAAGTTGAAAGTGAGAAATCTTTTAAAAACTAGACCCCTGGGAGGCAAGCAGTATCATTAAAATACTGCTAGAATGTTGTACCATTAAGGAAATAACGGTATTGTATCATATCTTGAAAATTTTAAAGGTGCCAAGCCCTCTGCAAGTAGCACCCCAACACAGCCTGACTAGTATACCTGGTGATATCTTGCTCAGGGATTTTCATATTGGAAAACATTTGAAGCAGAAATGTTAATCATAACTAAATCAATAATCACATATACACATGCACAAACACACACACACACCCATATGTATTATTATACATAAGCCTCTTATGTATCAATTAGGCCTTCCTTAAATAAGGCAAGTGGATTCATGAAGTACCAGCACCTGCCTTCCTCACAGATTATGCCTTGACAGAGGGGTATCCACGTATATAAATCCTGGAACACAGGCAAGGAGTACTAGAGCACATCATTCTTACTCACCAACATGGTACAATACATCAATGAGTTTTTTAAAACTTTAGGTGCAATCGACAACGGTTGCGCACTTGATTTTTATTGAACAAACACATGGAATTCAACAGGTTCGGTTTCTACATGAAAGAAATAACAATAATCTTTTGGGGGTGTCGGAATAAGGTCTATAGAAGGGGGAAATATGAAGTAAAGTGAAAATGTGGTAGTTGACTGTCTTTGATTGATCTCCTTCAAGAATTTTCTAAAATTGCTCTCATCCCTGCAGCAGTCAAACTTGGAACTAATCTAGTGTGATTTCCATAAAGAATGAATATTTTTTTTAAAAACTACATTAAAAAAATCATCAATATCCATCCCCCCAAAACTATATATTTTGAATTATATTTTGTTCCTAACCCTTCAAATGCTAAGGCTACTTTCGTCCAACGCACAAGGATGCAAAGATTTTTGGAACATGTATCTAAAACCTGTCATGTTGGTACTCCCCCTACCATTTGTAGCTTGGACAAGCTTGACTTATTGCACCTTCTACCGGCTTAAGCTTGTACAGAAAAGTTGTGATTTTCTTCAATATTTGCTTGGACAAACTTAAAGAAGCTTCAACTAGGTCACACGGTAATTCGGACGGAATAAGCTATGAAAAGCTGCGCTAACAGAGCAAGGAAATCGCAGCTTCCGGTATATCCAAGCTAGCTGGTACTTTCTAGTAGAAAGCTGCGCTTACAGGGCAAGGAAATCGCAGCTTTCGGTATATCCAAGCTAGCTGGTACTTTCTAGTAGAAGCTGGAACTTCCCTGGTTCAAAAATGGTAAAAAATAGTGGAGGCCCGGGGACTTGAACCGGGATCTCCTGGGTGGCGAGCGGCTGTGCTAACCATTACACTACCGAGATCTTCTTGCTTCATGGACACCCAAATTAAGGCTAGATTTAAAAGTTGTACTTATTAAGCAGCAAATTATGTCAAAAAAGCATCTAATATTCATAATTGATTATAAAATATTCAAAATTCAATATTCATGATTAATTATGAATATTCATAAATGAATTACAAATATCCTTAATTCATTAATGAATATTCCTAATTCATTTTTGAATATTCATAATTTCTTTTTGGATTTTCACAGTTCAATGTTAATTATAAATATTCAAAAATGAATCATGAATATTCAAAAATGAATTATGAATATTTGTAAATGAATAATGAATATTCAAAAATGAATTATGGATATTCAAAAATGAATTATGAATATTTGAAAATGAATTACGAATATTTATAATTTATACATATTTATGAATATTCGTAAATGAATTTTGAATACTTATAATTCATTTTTGAATATTCATAATTCAATTTTGAATATTCATAATTCATTTACAAATATTCATAATTGATTTATGAATATTCACAATTTATTTAAAAGAATTTCTAATACTCCTGACAAAGAAAAGTAGTAAAACTCATTTAAGATGAAAAAGCGAATCTCAGTCCCCCCCCCCCCCCATTGCAAACACACTTTTTTGGGAAATGTGTCCTTTGACCCCAACCCCAACCCAGACCGCTAAACTTCAAACTTGTGTATTAAAGATTGTTCATTTCTTTTTCACAATTATATAGTCCTATATATTGCAGCTATCTTTAATCAGTATTTAGAATGTTTAAGTAAAAACCTTTTCCTACTACAATACTGACAGTGCTGAAAACAGTTTGTTAAGCCTTGGTGGTCTAACGGTCCATCAAAATGAATATCTTAGTGGTACACCAGAAAAATAAGCAGTCCATATCACTTTGATAACCAAAGTGGTAGCCAACATCCATTTCATAACTGAACATTCATGGTTAATTGTGCTAGATTTATGAATTGTGACAGTTATAATCTAATGTACAAGAAATGTGAAATTGGATTTGATGCTTACTAAATCAATGTGGTCAGAATATTTAGTAGACATCTGGGCAAGTAAACATAGACTTTTACTAGCCCATTCAATTTTTTGGTAGAAACGGACCGGTGGGATACTGTCTATTTTCACCACTGTCAGTTACTGATGGATACTAAAGTACTGGTTTTTCCAGTCTAACCTAAACTAGAATCCAGAACTTAAGTTCAGGCTTACCGCAGCTAGTAGCAGCCAGTAACGCAGCTAGTAGCAGCTATGACTTAATGAAATAAAAGTATCAGGCAAGCGCAGCTTATTCCAGCCTCTCTATGTGTAAGGTAGCTTGGAGAAGCTTGTACCTACTAGGTATTATTAGCTCAAGAAAAAACAAGCTTTATCCAAGCTCAAAAGCTTGGACTCAAGCTGATACATCCTCGCTTATACTAGTAAGTATCAGCTTCCATGCAAGCCGCAGCTTATTCCAGCATTTCTAAGTGTAAGGTAGCTTGGACAAGCTTGTACCTACTAGGTATTATAAGCTCAAGAAAAAACAAGCTTTATCCAAGCTCAAAAGCTTGTACTCTAGCTGATACATCCTCGCTTATACTAGTAAGTATCAGCTTCTGGCTTAGAGCTTGGATCTGCAATGGTAAGGGTCATTAGATAGCTCTCACTGAGTACTCTCGGATGAGTACCCATATGCCAGGGTTTCAGCCATTTTTCAGGTTTTCTGTGTCGGCAAAAATTAGCCACCACAAGCATAAGGGTTAAGAACAAAGCATCGAGATGGTATTTTCTATGGTATTGCTAGCTCCTGGCACTAAAGGGTTATAATGGTGTAACTCTGCATAACTGCTATACATATTTTAATGGCATTGATCTGCTTGCTACACTTACTGCACACACACCCACACAGACAGATAAACCAGTGCTCACTTTATAGATCACACAGGCACTATATAATTATTTTTGTTCCCTATTACTTACTGCGTAGGCGTACTTGGGAAAACATATTGGATATCTGACATTTTGTAAAAAGAAATGTGCGGTTGATGTAGAGAAATTCTGTAACACATGACTCAACTCAATCAATACATGTATTTGTGTGAGTTTCCTACTGTTTACACATGATCAATCTATTTTTTCAGCCTAACTTAAAGGTAAACGACCCTGCACTCTATTAAAACTTCAGGAAAAAATACCTTGTTTTTACCTGTTTGAAAGGTGCATGAAGGTCATAGAATTAATGACAGATTCTGGATAATCTTATCATTTTAGTTCCCATCATAGATTATCGCAATCTTCACATGATGGTCATCATTATCACCATCATCATAAAAATCATCATCACTACCATCATTATCACCATCATCATCATCATCATCATCACCACCACCATCATCACCACTATTATCATCACCACCAGATGAATGGCACCACCACCCAAAATATAAAAGAAGTATAATCTTGAAACCTGGGTGCCCAAAATTGTCAATTGTAAAACTTCTTGGTGTACTATTATTTCAGATTCAACCCATAAACATGTTTTAACTTATTGAAAAGAGGTATACCACTTTTTTGCAATGTCATAAGTCATAATACATGTCATAATGTCATAATACTATGGTGAAAATTCAGAAATTTCCCATAAAAAATATTTTTGTGTCCTGATATATAATTTTTGAGGATTTGCATGTCCAAATGACCCCCAGATACTCTGCTGGCTAAGACCAATATTGCCTCTCCCCTCCAAGCGCACCCACACATTCAGGACACATGGTCTCAGTGAGAACTAGCGTGGAAGCCGGGCCAGAGATAGTCGAGACACTGGCCATGTTGTAATCACTACAAGCGGACATCATCCCAGCATCAATAATGAACAGGCTATCAATAGGACTGCAATAATTATGAGGCACAGACACAGACCCCCCTTGAGACATGGCACAGCTGAGCTGGAATCAGCCGGCCACTGCACTCCAGGGAGCCACCTGTTGAATATTGAGATATGTAGTGAATCTGCTTGACTATACTTGACCCATTTGTGCATGAAGCGCCAAAATGAAGCACGACTATTTTGGCAATATCTAAGTGGCTGACACATTTTTAGTAAAATATTTGAGAAGAATTGTTGATCAGAACACAGCCAACTGTTCTCTTTTAAATATTTTGTGAATTCAAACCCATTAATGCTCGCATGACCAAAAAGAGCCAATATTTGAGGTTAACGCACATTTGGAAAAAAAAGATGTAAAGAAGATTTGTTAATGAGAACATTACCAACAACTCTCATTCCACTACTTTATCAAAGACCCATGCAACAATTTCTTAAGTAAGCATGAATGGGTTAAGTATTATACAGCAACAAATCAAATCATATTTGAAGCAGAGTTCTAACTTGTGTTCTGAACTATCTATAAAGAGATTTCTTCTTTGAAAGTTATCAATGACAAAGTCAGGCCTTAATTGTATGCTTCAGCATAAAATATGTTGACCCATTGGTGCTCACAGCGGAAAAAAGAATCCAAACAAATTTGGCGAAATCTTTCAGGAAAAAGCATAGCGAGGAAAATATTTGAAAAGGGAATGTGAATGGAAAAACCCCAACTATTTTGTAAAACCAGTTGATTTTTCCAAATCGCTGTCAAAAGTATCATGGTGCAGAAAACAATTTTTGTAGGAACTCTTCAGCATGAATGGGTTAACTTACAATAAAATGATCACTCTGTTTATACAGGAAATACATATTTACAAAAAAAACACGGGGTAGACTTTTGGATTAGTTTAAGGTCAAAATAGCACTTAAGAGGTCCAAATGGTACTTTTATTCTAAAACCCTGAATCCTGGTCATTGAATACTTTCCCTGCTCTCTCAGAAAACTCCACAGTTCATATCATTCCATGGCATTGTAACCAATACCATCTACATCCATTCAGGCCTATTTGTGGCGGGGCCCCTATCCAATTGCTGCAGTCCTGAGGGGTGACAAGTAATTGACTCAATTTCCTTTAATTCAATCTGATAATCAACTTTACCATGGCGTGTTCACAGGTACTGGTGTCCTTGACCCTTGGCTGACCTTTTTCCCTGCAGAGTATTTTCTTAACACCTCACCTCGAGCTCAGGCGGCGCAAACATGATCTCATCGAACCAAACCCACTTTTCCTAAGCAAAAACCTTGTTAAACCACTGGAGGAGCATGCTGACCAGATTAGTCATGTACACACCCTACACTGTGTATTCACAGCCTGAGAGATAATCTAGACTGGTAACAGACATGTTTTATTACTGAGAACTGGAGCCGAGGTATGGAGGGCTATAGGAGTTCCCATTCACAGCCTGAAAGATAATCTAGACTGGTAACAGACATGTTTTATTACTGAGAACTGGAGTAGAGGTATGGAGAGCTATAGGAGTTCCCATTCACATCCTGAAAGATAATCTAGACTGTTAACAGACCTAGACTGGTAACAAACATGTTTTATTACTGGGATATGGAGCCAAGGTATGGAGAGCTATAGGAGTTCCCATTCACAGCCTGAGAGATAATCTAGACTGGTAACAGACATGTTTTATTACTGAGAACTGGAGTAGAGGTATGGAGAGCTATAGGAGTTCCCATTCACAGCCTGAGAGATAATCTAGACTGGTAACAGACATGTTTTATTACTGAGAACTGGAGTAGAGGTATGGAGAGCTATAGGAGTTCCCATTCACATCCTGAAAGATAATCTAGACTGTTAACAGACCTAGACTGGTAACAAACATGTTTTATTACTGGGATATGGAGCCAAGGTATGGAGAGCTATAGGAGTTCCCATTCACAGCCTGAGAGATAATCTAGACTGATAACAGACCTAGACTGGTCACAAACATGTTTTATTACTGGGATATGGAGCCAAGGTATGGAGAGCTATAGAAGTTCCCATTCACAGCCTGAGAGATAATCTAGACTGGTAAGAGACATGTTCTATTATAGAGAACTCAGGTGCTACATGAGGCATGAGGCAATGAAAGATGTAGGCACTCCCTCCATATTAGACATTCATACCTCACACGTCCATCTACACTGAAATAACCAAATCTAATGTCTCTATATCTAGACTCATTTAGTAATAGATATGTTCTATTATAGAGAACTGCAACTGAAACATGAGGCATATAGAGATATAGGTGTTCCATATGTGTGGTATCCGTATACCTCACAACTATTTAATCATATGTCTCCATCTGGACTCATCTAGTAACAGGCATGTTCTATCATAGAGAAATGAAAGTGAGACATGAGGCATAATGATAATATAAATAATAATAAAAAAAAAAATAATAATAATAATATTTTTTTATTCCTGCACACAGTCAGACAATACATTGATCTTCCCTGTGGCCCTCAGTGTACAACTGAGTGTGTGGCCTCAGTGTGGCCCTCATTATGGTACCCCAGCCCTCGAGTCACAGGGTTACAAAATAGCTTTACATACTGTTCATTTACATACTCTGCGTTAAGCATGGAGAGATCTGGGTGCTCCATATGTGAGGTATCCATACCTCACAACTCCATGTAATCCAGTGCCTTAATTGTGAAACCTCTGAGATGAGGGACCATGGTCAATATGCAAACATTTGATAGTTTTCACATCTGAGAGAGTTCTCTCAATGTACTAGGATAAAGACAGATTATGAATCTGTGTTGCTGGAGGTATTCTTTATAAGTTACCTGATTTGCAGCCCTAGAAGTGACCAGGAAGAAAAGAAAATGGCCTAATTGATAAAAATCAAAATCTCTAGAAAAGTGATCAATCAGTGATATCACTATAACCTACCGTCTATGCATTTATAAATAAATTACTAGCCAATTAGGTAAAGATAGCTGACTGAGGTAACAGACCAGAGATATTATGATCACCCTCCCTATAGAACCATACACATACCTAATTATTTATATCTTTGAATAAAATACTAGTGGCTGATAAGGTAAGGATGATTATCTAAGATAACTGGTCAGAGCTATTATGATCACTTTCATAATAGACCTGTCCAGTGACCAGTTATTTACTAGCCAAGAGGCGGAAAGCAATTGTCTGTGGTAAATGGAAAGAGGTATTAAAAGAGGTATTTCCATTAGACCTATCGTGTGATCAATAATTCATATCTTTAATTAAGATACAAGCACATTTGGTGAACACATTGTCTCAGGTAACTTTTCAGATATATTCTGTTCACCTTTGTTATTGATCAAACAAGTTACTGCATTCATACCTCTAAATAAAAGACTAGTTAACTAATTACAGGTAAATGTCTCAGGTAATTAATAAGTGAAATCTGATCACCTTCCCAACAGAGCTTTGCTACAAGCCTATTAAACATAGATAATTGTCTCACCTCCCCCCATAGATCTATTTTACCAGCCAATTAAGTGAAATAATTGTCTAAGGTCACTGGCCAGTGATGGTCACCTTTCCAATAGATCTACATTACAAGCCAATTAGGGAAAATAATTGTCAAACTTTCCCCATAGAGCTCTAGCCAATTATCTAAAATAATTGTCTAAGGAAAATGCTACATGCAATTCAGCATTTGGCTCAGATAACAGGTCAGTGATGATTTAGCAATTGTCCAGGGCAACTGGTCATTGATAATCATGAATTGTCTCAGGTAACCAATCAGATATAATTTAGCGATTGTCTCAGGTAACCGGTTATTGATAATTCAGCAAGTGTATTCAGCAAGGTAACTGGTCAGTGAGAACACAGGGATTGACTAAGATAACTGGTCAATGAGAATTCAGCAATTGTCTCAGATAAACTCAGCAACTGTCTAAGGTAATCAGTGATGATTCACTAATTGTTTTAGATAATTGGTCAGTGATAATTGAGTAAAATTCTCAGGTAATGGGTCAATGATAATTCAGCAACCCTTTCAGGTAACCTGATTCAGTAACATTTGAACCACCTTCCAGTCATTGACCTGTACACAGTACTGGCCAATCAAGCAATTGTCTAAGGGAACTAGTCGGTGATTATTTAGCAATCGTCCCAGCTAAAAGGTCAGAGAGAATTCAGCAATTGCCTCAGACCGGCCTGAGTGATAGTTCAGCAATTGATCCAGGATATAGGTAACTGTAAATTCAGCAACTGTCTCGGGTAACTGGTCAGTGATATTTCAGCTATTGTCTCAGGTAACTGGTCAGTGATATTTCAGCTATTGTCTCGGGTAACTGGTCAGTGATATTTCAGCTATTGTCTCAGGTAACCGGTCAGTGATATTTCAGCTATTGTCTCAGGTAACTGGTCAGTGATATTTCAGCTATTGTCTCAGGTAACCAGTCAGTGATATTTCAGCTATTGTTTCAGGTAACGGGTCAGTGATATTTCAGCTATTGTCTCAGGTAACCGGTCAGTGATATCTCACCAATTGTCTTTGGTAAAGGGTCAGTGATATTTCACCTATTGTCTCAGGTAACCGGACAGTGATATTTCACCTATTGTCTCAGGTAACCGGTCAGTGATATATCACCTATTGTCTCAGGTAACCGGTCAGTGATATTTCACCTATTGTCTCAGGTAACCGGTCAGTGATATTTCATGTTGACTCAGGTAACCGGTCAGTGATATTTCACCTATTGACTCAGGTAACTGGTCAGTGATATTTCAGCTATTATCTCAGGTAACCGGTCAGTGATATTTCAGCTATTGTCTCAGGTAACCGGTCAGTGATATATCACCTATTGTCTCAGGTAACCGGACAGTGATATTTCACCTATTGACTCAGGTAACGGGACAGTGATATTTCAGCTATTGTCTCAGGTAACTGGACAGTGATATATCACCTATTGACTCAGGTAACTGGTCAGTGATATATCACCTATTGTCTCAGGTAACCGGACAGTGATATTTCACCTATTGACTCAGGTAACCGGTCAGTGATATTTCATGTTGACTCAGGTAACCGGTCAGTGATATTTCACCTATTGACTCAGGTAACTGGTCAGTGATATATCACCTATTGTCTCAGGTAACCGGTCAGTGATATTTCAGCTATTGTCTCAGGTAACTGGACAGTGATATTTCAGCTATTGTCTCAGGTAACTGGTCAGTGATATTTCAGCTATTGTCTCAGGTAACCGGTCAGTGATATTTCACCTATTGTCTCAGGTAACCGGTCAGTGATATTTCACCTATTGTCTAAGGTAACTGGTCAGTGATATTTCAGCTATTGACTCAGGTAACCGGACAGTGATATTTCACCTATTGTCTCAGGTAACCGGTCAGTGATATTTCAGCTATTGTCTCAGGTAACCGGTCAGTGATATTTCAGCTATTGTCTCAGGTAACTGGACAGTGATATTTCAGGCATTGTCTCAGGTAACAGGTCAGTGATATTTCAGCTATTGTCTCAGGTAACTGGTTAGTGATATTTCTGCTATTGTCTCAGGTGATGGGTCAGTGATATTTCTGCTACTGTCTCAGGTAACCTGTCAGTGATATTTCAGCTATTGTCTCAGGTAACTGGTTAGTGATATTTCTGCTATTGTCTCAGGTGATGGGTCAGTGATATTTCATCTATTGTCTCAGGTAACTGGTCAGTGATATTTCTGCTATTGTCTCAGGTAACCGGACAGTGATATTTCACCTATTGTCTCAGGTAACCGGACAGTGATATTTCAGCTATTGTCTCAGGTAACCGGTCAGTGATATTTCAGCTATTGTCTCAGGTAACCGGAGAGTGATATTTCACCTATTGTCTCAGGTTACCGGACAGTGATATTTCAGCTATTGTCTCAGGTAACCGGTCAGTGATATTTCAGCTATTGTCTCAGGTGACCGGTCAGTGATATTTCACCTATTGACTCAGGTAACCGGACAGTGATATTTCAGCTATTATCTCAGGTAACCGGTCAGTGATATTTCAGCTATTGTCACAGGTAACTGGACAGTGATATTACAGCAATTGTCTCAGGTAACCGGACAGTGATATTTCACCTACTGTCTCGGGTAACTGGTCAGTGATATTTCAGCTATTGTCTCAGGTAACCGGACAGTGATATTTCACCTACTGTCTCGGGTAACTGGTCAGTGATATTTCACCTATTGTCTCAGGTAACCGGTCAGTGATATTACAGCAATTGTCTCAGGTAACAGGTCAGTGATATTTCAGCTATTGTCTCAGGTAACCAGTCAGTGATTGTCTCAGGTAACTGGACAGTGATATTTCAGCTATTGTCTCAGGTAACCGGTCAGTGATATTTCAGCTATTGTCTCAGGTGATGGGTCAGTGATATTTCAGCTATTGTCTCAGGTAACTGGTCAGTGATATTTCACCTATTGACTCAGGTAACCGGACAGTGATATTTCAGCTATTGTCTCAGGTAACCGGTCAGTGATATTTCACCTATTGTCTCAGGTAACTGGACAGTGATATTTCAGTTATTGTCTCAGGTAACTGGTCAGTGATATTTCAGCTATTGTCTCAGGTAACTGGTCAGTGATATTTCAGCTATTGTCTCAGGTAACTGGTCAGTGATATTTCTGCTACTGTCTCAGGTAACGGGTCAGTGATATTTCACCTATTGACTCAGGTAACCGGTCAGTGATATTTCAGCTATTGTCTCAGGTAACCGGTCAATGATATTTCAGCTATTGTCTCAGGTAACCAGTCGGTGATTGTCTCAGGTGACCGGTGAGTGATATTTCAGCTATTGTCTCAGGTAACCGGTGAGTGATATTTCAGCTATTGTCTCAGGTAACCGGTCAGTGATATTTCAGCTATTGTCTCAGGTAACCAGTCAGTGATTGTCTTAGGTAACTGGTCAGTGATATTTCAGCTATTGTCTCAGGTAACCGGTCAGTGATATTTCAGCTATTGTCTCAGGTAACCAGTCAGTGATATTTCAGCTATTGTCTCAGGTAACCGGTCAGTTATATTTCAGCTATTGTCTCAGGTAACCGGTCAGTGATATTTCAGCTATTGTCTCAGGTAACTGGTCAGTTATATTTCAGCTATTGTCTCAGGTAACGGGTCAGTGATATTTCAGCTATTGTCCCAGGCAACCGGTCAGTGATATTTCAGCTATTGTCTCAGGTAACTGGTCAGTGATATTTCAGCTATTGTCTCAGGTAACCGGTCAGTGATATTTCAGCTATTGTTTCAGGTAACCGGACAGTGATATTTCACCTATTGTCTCAGGTAACCGGACAGTGATATTTCAGCTATTGTCTCAGGTAACCGGACAGTGATATTTCACCTATTGTCTCAGGTAAACGGACAGTGATATTTCACCTATTGACTCAGGTAAACGGACAGTGATATTTCACCTATTGTTTCAGGTAACTGGTCAGTGATATTTCAGCTATTGACTCAGGTAACCGGTCAGTGATATTTCAGCTATTCTTTCAGGTAACGGGTCAGTGATATTTCAGCTATTGACTCAGGTAACCGGTCAGTGATATTTCAGCTATTGTTTCAGGTAACTGGTCAGTGATATTTCAGCTATTGTCTCAGGTAACCGGTCAGTGATATTTCAGCTATTGTCTCAGGTAACGGGTCAGTTATATTTCAGCTATTGCCTCAGGTGACCGGTCAGTGATATTTCACCTATTGACTCAGGTAACCGGACAGTGATACTTCAGCTATTGTCTCAGGTAACCGGACAGTGATATTTCTCCTATTGACTCAGGTAACCGGACAGTGATATTTCACCTATTGACTCAGGTAAACGGACAGTGATATTTCAGCTATTGTCTCAGGTAACTGGTCAGTTATATTTCAGCTATTGTCTCAGGTAACTGGTCAGTTATATTTCAGCTATTGTCTCAGGTAACGGGTCAGTGATATTTCAGCTATTGTCTCTGGTAACCGGTCAGTGATATTTCAGCTATTGTCTCAGGTAACTGGTCAGTTATATTTCAGCTATTGTCTCAGGTAACGGGTCAGTGATATTTCAGCTATTGTCCCAGGCAACCGGTCAGTGATATTTCAGCTATTGTCTCAGGTAACTGGTCAGTGATATTTCAGCTATTGTCTCAGGTAACCGGTCAGTGATATTTCAGCTATTGTTTCAGGTAACCGGACAGTGATATTTCACCTATTGTCTCAGGTAACCGGACAGTGATATTTCAGCTATTGTCTCAGGTAACCGGACAGTGATATTTCACCTATTGTCTCAGGTAACTGGTCAGTGATATTTCAGCGATTGTCTCAGGTAAAGGGTCAGTGATGTTTCACCTGACTCAGGTAACCGGACAGTGATATTTCACCTATTGACTCAGGTAAACGGACAGTGATATTTCACCTATTGTCTCAGGTAACCGGTCAGTGATGTTTCACCTATTGACTCAGGTAACGGGTCAGTGATATTTCAGCTATTGTCTCAGGTAACCGGTCAGTGATATTTCAGCTATTGTTTCAGGTAACTGGTCAGTGATATTTCAGCTATTGACTCAGGTAACCGGTCAGTGATATTTCAGCTATTCTTTCAGGTAACGGGTCAGTGATATTTCAGCTATTGACTCAGGTAACCGGTCAGTGATATTTCAGCTATTGTTTCAGGTTACTGGTCAGTGATATTTCAGCTATTGTCTCAGGTAACCGGTCAGTGATATTTCAGCTATTGTCTCAGGTAACGGGTCTGTTATATTTCAGCTATTGTCTCAGGTGACCGGTCAGTGATATTTCACCTATTGACTCAGGTAACCGGACAGTGATATTTCAGCTATTGTCTCAGGTAACCGGACAGTGATATTTCTCCTATTGACTCAGGTAACCGGACAGTGATATTTCACCTATTGACTCAGGTAAACGGACAGTGATATTTCACCTATTGACTCAGGTAACCGGTCAGTGATATTTCAGCTATTGTCTCAGGTAACCGGTCAGTGATATTTCAGCTATTGTCACAGGTTACGGGTCAGTGATATTTCACCTATTGTCTCAGGTAACGGGTCAGTGATATTTCAGCCATTGTCTCAGGTAACGGGTCAGTGATATTTCACCTATTGTCTCAGGTAAAGGGTCAGTGATATTTCAGCTATTGTCTCAGGTAACCGATCAGTGATATTCCACCTATTGTCTCAGGTAACGGGTCAGTGATATTTCAGCCATTGTCTCAGGTAACCGGTCAGTGATATTTCACCTATTGTCTCAGGTAACGGGTCAGTGATATTTCAGCTATTGTCTCAGGTAACCGGTCAGTGATATTTCACCTATTGTCTCAGGTAACGGGTCGGTGATATTTCAGCTATTGTCTCAGGTAACGGGTCAGTGATATTTCAGCTATTGTCTCAGGTAACGGGTCAGTGATATTTCAGCTACTGTCTCAGGTAACTGGTCAGTGATATTTCAGCTATTGTCTCAGGTAAAGGGTCAGTGATATTTCAGCTATTGTCTCAGGTAACCGGACAGTGATATTTCAGCTATTGTCTCAGGTAAGCGGTCAGTGATATTTCAGCTCTCATGTATGTAACCAGTCAGTAGTACACAAATCACATACCTTGTACTGCACCACTTGAGCAGGTTGCTCACTGCTCCGCACGACGACATGATTATCCTATAATCCTTATTCTGCTAATCCGTAAATCCATTCCTGCAGCACAGCAGCATGAGTTCCTGAAGTCTCCCAGCGGCAGCGGTCAGTGGTACCTCCCCACCCTACATTGTGTGCTCAGCGACGGGCGGTGCAGTAGGAGTGGGAGAAGACTACATGGAACCCCTCTCGGTGCCACAGCGGCAGCAGCAGCGGTGCTGTTTGCAGGAGAGACTGCGGCGTTGTACTTGTACATGTAGTTGTAGTGGTCGTAGTAGTAGTAGTAGTGGGAGTAGAAGCATGGCAAATCCACCTCGCTTGGCATTGCTGGCTCTGACTGCATTGATTTCAACCAAAGCAGCCAGCCAGCATAAGTACAGCGACCAACCACTGCAGCAGCTAGCCGCAGCACCCACGGCCTAGCAGTGATGTGGTATAGCGAGTGAGGGAGTGGGAGAGGTAGCAAACGGGCGGGTGAGCGTGCACGTGGTCCGTGTTCTTCTGACTCACACGGCAATGCACAGGCCGTGGTTGTTTTGCTGCGGCGCACAGCCTCCACTGATCACCACCAGCCCATTAATATTTACATACTGCTGCTGCCCCACAAGTGGAGCAAGCTGGCAGTCTGGGCCGCTGCTGCTCTCATATGCATACAGCGCCACCTTCAGGTATGAAGATAAACTATCACAGCATGTCTGCTACTACTGCATGTAGTGCCACCTTTCGATGGGAAGATAAACTATTACATCAAACCTTAAGAAGATTGGATTCTTATTTAAGGTGGAAAAATAAGGTATAAAATTTTATGGAGCTTGTCTGCTACAAGTGCATGTAGCGCTGAGATAAAATAGTGTATCAAACCCTACTGAGAATGTTGGCTGCAACTAAATACTGCCACCTATAGGTGGAAAGATAAACTATTGTATAGAGCCCTGAACATGTCAACTACTTCAGCTACTTTAGCTACTTCAATATGTAGCTCCACCATTAGGATAAAAGATAAATCATCACATCAATCCCTAAAGATACATATGTCAGCTTCTTGCTAACCTGAACAGCACTGCCTTCAGTTTAGAGGATGAGATAGCTTATCGAACTCCACAGAGAATGTAGGCTGTTTGCTAATACATGCAGCACCACTTTTAGGTTAAAAGATGAAACTATGCTTTGGTACATACAGCGCCACCTGATGTACAGAAAAAAGCATGTGTTAAACTCTTCCAATGCTAAGTGTACATTCATCCAAAGAACAAGGAGGCAAAGATTTTTGAAAACCATCTAAACCCTGTCATATTGGTATTCATTGAATAGCTCACGCTGATTACTCTCAGATGAATACCCATGTCCAGGGTTTTCGGTCATTTTTCAGGTTTTTTGCATCATTTTGTATTGTCCAAATTAGCCAGCAGCAGCATAATGGTTAACATAGCAAAAACACCCTACCTTTGACAGCAAACTCTTATCTGTTGATTCCCCATGGCTGACCAGCATAGGCCAGCTCTTGGCTGACCATCTGCGCTGAAGTCTGGTTGAATCCTCAATTAAAGTCTTCAAGTTAAGACGGCGGACAACAACCCAGAGGAGTTTTTATGAGCATCCTGGTTCCTCACCCCATAATCCCACATGAGGATCCGCAAAAGACACCAACTGTCATATCGCCGTGCATCAATTTTACATTCCAGGTTTTTATTACAATCCGCTACCTTCTCTAATGGTAGCGTTAATTAATATTACCAGCCTGAAGGCCTATTATGTCTTGAGGAGCCTGTCTGTTATAAAAAAAAGCCCAAATTGAGCCCTTAAATCTCTATTGCCAAGCAGCATGCAGCTATTTACAGGCGAATCATAGCTGGCAGAGAGTGAGAGAGGGACGATGCTGGTTTGGCGACCACCGCCGCCACTGCGGCGACGATGCTCAGACAGAAATGAGGTGCCTTCTAGGCATAATGATGGCATCATATGATTTTTACAAGCCTCTATTATCACGATATGGAAACCATTTGTTAATAACGCCTCAAAAGGTTTTTGTCTGACAGGGTTCGAAAATATGCTGGAAGAGGGGAGCAAGTGATAGTGCTGTTTTGGTGATCACCACCACCACCACCACAACAATATTGCACCAGAATTAGGTGCATTCTAGGCATAATGATGAGATGATATATACATTCTGAAAAGCCTTTAATATTATAATATGGAAACCAATTGTCAATAACGCTAATAAGGCTTTTTGACCTGACAGGGTTTGAAAATGACGTTTTTAAGGACTTTTCCTACTTAAAATTGCTAATCAACCAGATGGCTACTCATTCATATATGTGTATATATATATATATATATATATATATATATATATATATATATATATATATATATATATATATATATATCTTTATTTATCACAAGCAGAAATACACTGGTTTTAACTGTGCTTTTTTCATACTGCTAATTATATATAAAGTACAATCATGTTTCAATATCTTTAATTTGTGCTTCTCCTGCTAGTTTTAAAATATAATCATGTTTCAATTAACACTGGTTTTAATTAGTGTCCTTTTCTTAATGTTGCAAATTATGAAATACAAACATGTTTATAAGTAACATCTTTTGAAAATGGATAATGATTAATGAATAGGCCTCCTAATATGTTTTGGCATAATATTTTACAGGAAGGGCCAAATGAGCTTACGCTAAAAAAGCTGCAGTCAAATCATAGCCTACTAACTTACCGCTCTTTTACAGTAAGTTACACCAATAGCAGCCTGAGAATTCTGTTAAAATCGGATTGGCAAACGCATATTTGGGAAAAGAATACGAAGGAGAAACGTTTATAGGATCATTACAAACAACTCTCCTTCAAATATTTTGTAAAATCATTCTTAATGGCAAAGTTTTTTGTCAATTCCTAGAGATCCTGAGGAACTGGTTTAAGTATGAATGCACTCGAGTCAACCATGATCTAGATTTTACCTCATAAGAGAGACTAATTTAGGGTGTTGGTGTACATAATAAGAATCTTATAAATCCTACAAAGGGACTGGTTCAACTGTTAGAACCTAGTAGTAATTGTACTATGGAATTATTTACTAATAGTTAGTTGGTTCTACTATATATAGTAACTTGTTCTGTTAAATGTACTCATTTGTAAATTAAACCAAGGAATGTAATACATAGAAATACATTCGCCTAGTTGGCAGAACATTTATCTTTTGGTAATGATTTTTTTTCATAAAATCTTTATTTTTAATTTGGACTCTATATTAGTTCTATTGATAGAGTGTGAATCTATTCTGTGAAATTGATTCTATAGTGTTTTAAAAATTTATCTTATGAAATTGAGTGTATTGATCAATTTCTACAAGTTTTCTCTATGGATATAATCTGAGTGGTTGGCAGCATTGTAAAGCTTGTGCTAGAGCTCTGCCTACAGAATGCTATTCTGCCTCAGGTTAGAATCTATATAATTGTATTGATTACTTGGTGGTCTGGTAACCATATGCTTCAAAAATGCAATTGCGGGTACAGAGGGGGTTTGAGGGGCTTGAAGATTACCCCCCAATACAATGGAAAATGTTGATTTTTATGCTATATATATATATATATATATATATATATATGTATATATAAATATATATATATATATATATATATATATATATATATATATATATATATATATATATATATATATATATATATATATATATATATATATATATATATATATAAGAAAAAATATGATAGCCCAAATCAATTTCTTGAAGTATTTGCTTTCAGGAGAGCAGCTTAACCACTTCACAACACATGATTTAACACTAGGAAATATCCTGATAACCATGCAATATTATTTCAATGGCTTGTCAAATATTTCTAATTGTGGTTGAATTCCTCCTTCACATATTTTCTAAAAAAAAGCTGGGGTCAGAGTGATACTTCAATGACGTGTGCATGAGGAGAAATCATGAATGACAAATTCAAAGCAAAGTTTTCTAAGATATAAAAATCAAAGGCATTATAAACAAGCTCTGAAAAATGATGACATTTAATTCTTATTCTTGCCTTTGTGACAAGTCATTTATAGTTTTGGTTTCTTTTCTCGCGGATAATTTTCATCCATAGTTATTACAATTTTTATGCTTATAATGTTATACTTAAATATAATTTTTTGCTTCATGTTTTCATTTCTGTTCTGCACGAGCATACTTGTAGTTGTATGCTGATAAGATATTGTCAATGAGTATAAGGGCCTACCCCGATAGCTGATTAATCTATTGCTGAGAAGCATTGCCATTGACTGATCCTCATCTCTCAACACTACCTGGGTTCAAATTCCAAAATGAGACTAAGCGTTGGGCAGTGATTTTTGCTGGTCATTCTGTTTTTCCAAATTCTACATTCAAGAAATGTACAAGTATACGAAAATATAACTGGGTCAATCTGGACAACTGTATGTATTAATCAGGAGCAGGAAACTAAACTAATCCCAAACCAGACTAATGATTAGGAGAATGTGAAGTATTCCTGGCATTTTCCATTCAGTCAGCTCTCGTTAGGTGAGAAATCCATCTCATCTTGGTGCATGTATTTATAAGCTTCCACTTGCAGCTCTCGCCATTACTGTACCTGCGTGGCTAATTCATCCTGATTTATAATCTGTCTTAGGCACCTGAGCAGTGGCCTCCAATAATACAGGTCAGCCAAACAGGTACGGCTCTGATCGCAATGTGCCTTGCCAGTTCTCAGCAGCCTAGCTGATAGCACGATTGGAATAAATAACACAGAAGTAGGTGATCGTATCAAAAAGCAGGTTCAGTTCTGTAGGCTGCAGGGGTCGAAAGTGACTTTTTCAAGTGCAGGCCGGCTGAGCAAATTATAGCCTCCAATAATTACAGGTCAGCCAAACAGGTAGGGCTCTGATCAGAAGTTGCCTCACCAGTTCTCAGCAGTCTAGCGGAGCCCGATTGGAATAAATAACATATAACGAGGTGATCGTATCAAAAAAGCAGGTTCATTTCTATATGCTGCAGGGGTCGAAAGTGACTTTTTCAACAAAGCAGGTCAGCCAAACAGCTATGACTCTGATCAGAATGTGCCTCACCAGTTCTGAGCAGGTTAGCAGAGCCCAATTGGAATAAATGACACAGAAGTAGGTGATCAAAATACACAACAGCAGTTTTTTTCTAGGTCTGAGGTGTTGAAAGTGATTTCTATACCTTGAGGCCTGACTGGCTGAGCAGTAGATTCCCAATAATAGTACAGGTCAACAGAACAGGTAGGGCTCTGATCAAAATGTGCCATGCCAGTTCTGAGTGGCCCAGCAGTTTGATCAGCAGTTTGACCAGAATAAATAAAGGAGAATTAGGTGATCACATAATAACACAACACAATTTCTAATGCTGAGGCTATTTTTGTCTAAAGCACAGGGATGCAAAAATTGTTGAAAACCATGAAAACCCTGTCATATTGATATTCATTGGATAGCTCTTGCACAGTACTCTCAAATGAGAACCCATGTAGTAGGGTTTCAATCATTTTTGCAGGTTTTTAGCATCATTTTGTATTGGCCAAATTAGCCACCAGCAGTATAAGGGATATTACACAACACCTTGTTTATTTTTCTAGGCCATAGGCGTCGAAAGTGCATTTTCCTGCTATATTCCAGCCAGACTTCTATCTGAAAAACAGCCTTGCAATAATACAGGTCAACCAAACAGGTATGAGTGATCTGATCAGAATGTGCCACACCAAAATGATGCCATGCATTAAAGTACCAGCAAAACATTTTATTTCACTGTCTAGCTCAACATCGATAGATTTTCATGACACCATCATCATGCACATGTCGTAATCCTGGTTAGAGTGGCAATAATCCCAATTGATTTTTTTATTGCCCAGGAATGCTTCAACCTGCAAATGACTGCCAACTTATAGAAGCTGCTGCAGTTATTCCATATTGATTGACTGAGCACCACTCTTAATACTATTGATACCAACACTTGCGCCAATACCTTTGTATTGTCCCATTCTGATTATCATGATAGTAAAAAGGTAATCACTATAGCTTTACTATTCATCAGTGATGGAATATTTACCCTTTCAATGCTGAGGCTACTTTTGTCCAAAGCACAAGGATGCAAAGATATTTGAAAAACATCTAAACCTATCATGTTGGTATTCATTAGAAGGGTGCTCTTGCTGAGTACTCTCAGATGAGTACCCATGTGCCAGGGTTTCAGTCACTTTTCAGGTCATTTTGTATTGGCTAAATTAGCCATCAGCAGCATAAGGGTTAACCATTGTGTGCTTAAAGTTCTCCTAGATAAGTTATGTCCAGTTTCCTCCACATCTGGTTTATCACGATTCAGCCTAAATATGGCAGATGAAGACTTATGTTGGCATGAATGATTTAAGTTCTGCAGGGTGCAATCAGTTATTGTGATTCCGCAGAGACAATAATATTGTCTTATAAAAATAAGTTTGTCATGATTTAGCCTAAATATGGCAGAAAAAGTGATGATAATCAAAATCTTATATTTGTATGAATGCTTTAAGTTCTGCAGGGAGCAATCAGTTATTGTGATTCCGCAGAGACAATAATATTGTCTTATAACAACAGACACACTCGGCTGTGGCGTCGTCGGTGGCGTCGGCAGATCGATAGGGGATTAAATATCACAATAAACATATCCTTCCATGCTGTTTGCCAATGGTAAGCACACCGTGTTTGCACAGGAGAAATTATACAAAGTAATGACAACATTTTCACCATTAGACCCATTCATTCCCAGTCTACTTCAATAAAGACCACAGAAATAGATAGGGGATGTGATATATATCTGAAGAGTATGGATATGTAAGAAAACATAGCATGCAAAATTGAAGTAACATTTTTGCCATTCAACCCATTGATTCCCAGTCTACTTCAACAAGGATAAGAAAACAGAAATAGATAAGGAATGTGATATATATCTGAAGAGTATGGATACGTAAGAAAAGATAGCATGCAAAATTGAAGTAGATTCTTCATTACAAATGTATCCATTCCTTGCCAAACATATCAAGATATGATGAATATTAATAAATCAGGTTAAAGATTTTATCACCTTCACTTGAAATATATTCTATCCAAACCTCAAGAAAATTATTTCTGAAAATTTTTAAGGATTTGACTACTTGTGTTTGAGGTATTACATTGCCCGGGCCTAGAGATGGTTATAATATCAAATTGTGTTAGCAAAGGATAAACAAACTGTAATTGCTTTAGAGGAATTATGAAATGTCAAATCAAGACATTTACAACTAATCCATAAATTCCAAGTCTACTGCAATTACAAAGGACCGCAAACTGGCAAAGAAATAGGCTATAGATTCTAATGGCATGATTAAGTACATATACAAAGTCATCATAGGTGATCTAACAACACATATTCATTCCTAGCCTAAAAGAGTTTGATAAGGCTGCACTAAACTGTATGGTTTCTTAGAATAAATGCAGAATTGCAATGAAATATTCCTTATTTCCTATATAAAGGGTTTCATTACAAAGGCAGTTGGTCAAACATCAGCAAGAAATCTTTAAGAAATGGATTACATATCTCAAGCATGCAGTTTCTTAAAGAACATAGCGTAGAATTATCATGTATTTTCTCTATGTAAAAGGTGGCATGCATTCCTTGCTCAAAGCCTCAAGAATAGGCCCCAGAAACAAATCTGAGTAAGTCCAAGATTTGGACTTTTGCTTGAATTGTTCTGTGTCAATACCATAAGATTATAATTGCGCAATGTGTTTGCCAATGGCGACAGACAGTGTTTATGCAAGAGAAATCATAAACCTGGGGGTGTTCAAATAAGGCCTGGATTACAGATATTGGCTCCTGGAGTACAAGCATTTTTGGTGGTGAGCGTGTGATGATTAGTTCAGAAATGTGTCACCAGATGGCAATGACTCCATTCTCAACAAATCATGAAATAACTAGTACATAGTCAAATAATAAAATGAGTGAGTATGCAACAGTTGGAATATAAAATATACATGATTACTCAGTAAATTTAATTTTGTAATGTGTTGGTCATGACTATAATGCATTTTTTTCGCCATTTCCACTAGTGTGGTAAAGCTACAACAGATAGCTAGGGCTGTCATTGTTTAAAATAATTTGTCGATTCGATATATTGATATTTCTTTTTCGATTTCGATTATTTCGATACGATACATTGATATATGCCCATGGATTCTATAGTGTTCATTTAATCAAATTATAATTAGGTAGTTTGAAATTTAGAACAGTATGACATATGCATGATTTTTTTCAAGATTTAAACCTTAAATCTTACACCCTGCAGGGAGGGTACTTTTGTTATACTGCCTAACTCATTCCTCATTAGAAGACTATCCAGGCAATATATGTTATAAAGGGCTGAGTATTCAAATGTATTCGTTTATATTACTTATTATTTAATACCCAGCCCCTTGTTACATTTTAAAAACATCATTACAACTTAACTAAATCAACAATCACATCAGCCACATTGTTTGCGAACGATGAACTATGTATCATTGGTCGTAATTGTTCGTCATATCATACCTTCGAAAGGCTTCGGCTAATCTCGCTGCGACGGATATTCACGAAACTGATCGTGAATTTCCGTTCTTTCATTAGTGGCTTGCCTCACTTTATACATTTCCCAATGCACTGCGAAGGGAAAGTGCGGCAAAACACCACTTCGTCTATTTTGTAAACAACATGGCGGCACCCACACGTGGGGAGCGAGCAGCGAACAGCCGCTGCACTGTCCGCACTTTTGCCGTAAGTAGGTTAGTTTTTCTTTTTTTTGCCATCTCGATGCATCGATTAACGCATCGAGATAGCAAAATTGCAGTCATCGATTGACTGCAGTTGTCGGTACATCGATGTGAGGCGTATCGATGACTGCCCTACAGATAGCACTTTCTAGCCAATCAGCCTTTTCCTGCAATTGTTCTTGTCTAGACTAATGGAATACCACTGTGTGTTCACATTTAGTTCTTTATTTAAAAAAAAATCAATTCCACACCAAGGAATTAATTGATTTCTGCTTGCATCCAACAACTCAGCCGCCTCCCCTGACAATACTGCATGGCTATGCTTGGTGGACAGAACTAATAGAATGGCTATTGTAAACACTAAGAAGCCACGGTTACAGGGAATGACATACTTTGAGGATCAACTTCCCATAGTTGGCAATTTAATAATACTAATAATACTAGATTTTATTGAAATTGCAAAGAATCAACTTGCCTTGAGAAAATAATTTGATATGGGGGAAGTATTTCTAAAAAAGAACAATAAATAAAGGGATGCTTACATTTTCAATCTTTAACACCATCCTACCACAGGTCTGCCATGTGTCTTCTGTGATGTGTGGTTAGAATGTGGTAGTTCTGTGGCACTGCCATGGTTATGGGGTTAGAATGTGGTAGTTACATGGCAATGCCTAGGTTATAGGGTTAGAATGTGGTAGTAATTACATGGTAGACACAAGGTTAAACACCTGTCTCTAGACACACTTGATCCACAGAATGAGGGTATTCTTAGCTATTGACAGCTACCTTACTGCTAATGACAAATGTGTACCAAACAGCCTCAGATAAGCTATTAATAGACTAAAATGGCCACTTCCAGTACCTGCATTTCTTGTGTGTTAAGATGAGTTTAAACAGCAATATACTTCTTGTATGAAGGTAGGCAGTGGTGGAAACTTTGGTTTAAGTAAAGAATACCCTAAGGAACCATTTGGGCCTATGTTTTATTCATGGTGTAATTGTCCTTTAATCACTGGACCACAGCAGATCTGTTGCATACTAAAACGCCGCAATACAAACACAACAAAAAGACTTTCAGTTCATTTAAGTGTTGTGCTAGTGGTCCTTGGCCGTTATCTGCCATTCCCAAGCAGTTCACGACCCGCCTCTGTCCCATTATCATTACACAACAAGCCCTTTACAGAATAACGCGCATGGCTGAGTCCTACGCAGGGAAAGAACCACTCAATCCTATTCCCTAAACACATCTACAAGTGTCAAAGGACTGTGTAAGTACAATCAACATTTGAGGAATATTGTATTGTGATACTGTTTGGTAATATATTTGTTTTTTCTTCTTATTTCACTATCACCACCATTGTTTTCATATAAAACATATTGATTTCATAATTATGATCATTATAACCATCCTAGTAATCTTTATCCCATTTATTATCATCATTATAGTTGTAAATCTTTATCCTGATCCTTATCATCATATTCATTGTATTCATCTTTACCCTAATATTCATCAAACATTATATCATCATAATCATTATCATCATCATCATAATCCTAATCACCAGTACTTTTTCATCTTTATACCTAAACAACATCATCTTTGTCCAAACCATCATCATCATCATCATTAGGGTTGGGAATCGGTTGCAATTTCATGATCGATAATCAGTTACAGCCAACCGATCGATTATCGATCATAATCAGTTTATCGCACTTTTGCAGTAATTGGGTACTAGAGGTCTAGAGCCTAATAATAAGTGATAGTCTATGACAATATCTTGCTATTAGCACCTACCTTTATATTTGTTTTGAAGTGTTTTTGGGGCTTAGTTTCATAGCAAGAAAGCTGACAACATGTCTGTCATTTAGTTCTATATTTTGCCACTAGGTGTCACCTTTTCCGATTATTATCGATTGCCAGTTTTGTAAATGATTAATCAGAATCAGAGAGGTAAACGATTGATTATCGATTATAATCGATGATCGTCCTAACACTAATCATCATCATCATCATCATCATCATCATCATGTGCACTATCTCTATCTTCCTTCAGGTCTCGATACCTAAAAGCAATGTACTCAACTAATTTGTAAATCTGGGGCCATCGGCTGCTTGTAAACATGCCAGAGGGCCTCAGGGAAGATCCTTACCATTGGACTGAGTTACCCTCTTAAAATAAAGATGATTATTATTATAATTATCATTATTATTATTATTATTATTATTATTATTATTATTATTATTATTATTATTATCATTATTATTATTATCATCATCATTATAAGTATCATTATTATTATCATTATAATTATTATCATCATCATTATTATAATTATTATTATCATTATTATTATTATTATTATTATTATTATTATTATTATTATTATTATTATTATCACTATCATTATTACTATTATTATCATTATTATCATCATAATCATATAGTAAACTTTATTCCAGTCTTTCTCAAGCTTAGACCAACACAGTATGTATGACAGTATGTAGCAAAAATATATAAACAAATTATCATCATTAGCATCATCATCATAGTCAGCACCATAAACTCTACTATTATTGTTATCATCTTTACTCCATCAGCATCAATGCAATCATCTACCCCAGTATCATCATCATTAAACATTTCTCCCCTTAATTCCTATTGCACATACACCAATGAAACATAAGAAATACTAATCATAGTCATCACAATCATCATATTAATCCTCATCCTGCACCTCATTACAGTTCGTATTACAACAATTATCATCAGGACAAGGCCAGGAACACCAGTATTACAATAATTATCATCACCACAATCCTCATTATAGCGGCCATTTGTAATCCCTCCCCTCATCATCCAGATCATTGCAAACCTCATCCACTTAGGAGGGAACTAAACACCATATGCTACACTGCTTGGTTTTAACCTATTCATGCCTGTACAGAACAGAACATTATCTAGAGGCAACCATTTAGGCTGTGGATCCTTAGTCTAAATTGATGATATTTTTTTGCTAAAAATTGTCTCTTTTGTTTAATTTTGCTCTAGGCCAATGAATTAAAATTACATCACAGTTAAAACCAAACAGACTTTGATTGTCACTGCAACATCTAAATTAAATCTTGACTAGTCACAACACAATGTACCAGTTTCATTTATATTTTCCCTAAACACTGAGAAAAGACCTATGCCATGTAAACACTCCCTGTTATATTTACACTTTTGTTCTGCACAAAAGGTGTTCATATTTTTGTGATTTCACTGTACTTCCCAAAAATGCTATGTTCCTAAAGATGTCATAAAATAGACAGGATGTTTTGGTCGAACTACAGGCATGAATGGGCTAACCCTTCTAATGCTGAGGCTACTTTTTTCAAGCCACAAGAATGCAAAGATTTTCGAAAACCATCTAAACCCTGTTATGTTGGTATTCATTGGATATCTCTCGCTGAGTACTATTAAATGAGTACCCATGTGCAAGGGTTTCAGTCTTTTTTCTTTTTATTTTAGGTTTTTCGCATCATTTTGTATAGGGGTTAAAGGGAAGAAAGTAGGCCTTTTTCTTTTCCTCCTGCTACTAGAGGAGATTGTGGCGCCAAATGAGAGCTGAGGAGCATGTCCTCAGGGGAGTTGAGCTAGCGTCTTTCCTCTCATCCTCCTCTGCCAATTATAAGCACCTTTTCTATTGTAACAACCCTAAGCCCCTCTCGCTCCCAGCAGCCCGCTGGAGCTCTTAGGCTGACGACTAAGGCTATTATGTGACAAGTCCAGATGAGAGGATCTGTGTCCCAGCACTGCCAGTCTATCACCGGACCGCAGCAGGAGCGTTATTAAACCCATGTGGCACCACAAGTAATCTACAGTGCCCGCAGCTGCTTATGAAAGACGAATTGCTTGGACATAAAAGTTTTCGGATTGCTGACAATAAAGGCACAGCTTTGATAGAGTGGCAGAGATTAGCAATGGCATTGCTTGTAAAAGAAGCAATGGAATTGGAATATATTTATTGCCACTTTTCTTGCAACATTCTTGCTGATTTATGAGTAGATATTGATAAATAGTGCAGGAGTATGCGCGCAAAAACTCCATCTAACCCTTTTAGGTCACAAGCCTGTCTGAAACAACAATAACAAAATTTCAGCCCATCCAGATTTACATGTAGTTCCTCAGCTACTTCAAATACTTACGACAACAACATATTATGTCCCATTGTGTCAATTGAGTGTCATTTTTCTTGCAAATTGGAGGCAATGGAGCGTGTTACATTTCCCTTTGCTTGTATACCCTAGATTGCGATTGGAGTCCTTTTTCAAATAGTTTAAGGCAGTTTCTATTAGCACTATTTTACTTTCCTCATAAGGTCACTATAACCAGGAAAATGGCTTGTATTCCACCTCTAAGCAGTAAGCAGTACTGTATAGCCGATAAGCTTTAAGCAATGCCTGCAATCATGGAGTTAATTTTGACGGGACCTCATAGGAGTGCTGGATGAATACTGCACCTAATTCCTCCACACATCATCTTATCATTTCCCCAATAAGCCACGCCGCCACCGATGCGATCCCATTCCCTGACAACGCCTAGGTCGCAGATAAGCCCTCTCCCCCGAGCAGGAATCTTATCAAAGCTCGGTTAGAAGCGGGTCAGACGCCCCCTGGAGGCCATCGCTAAATGAGAGAAAGTTGCCGAGCAATCTCGGACGAATCCTCGCGGGTCACATTGGCCGATCTTTCAAGCAAACACCACACAGAGGAAGCTAGCGCTTTGTATGTACGTACTCTGGAATGAGGAGCAGTGGATCCCTCTCTATTGGAGGTTGTGATAGAATCACAACTCACCCTGTGCTTAATGGTGACAGGAATTACTGACAAGGGCATCATTAATAGCCCAAAATGTAAATTAGGGGACGATAAGGATCTGGACAGTCATCGTTTAATGTCCACCAGGATAAAATAACAACCTTGTTGTTCAAAGAATTGCTCTGGGAGGCACTTGTGTGTTTTTTGGTGGACCATATATAGATACACTTCCTATCAACTTCCTATCAACTCTCTCTCTCTCTCTCTCTCTCTCTCTCTGTCTCTCTCTGTCTCTCTCTCTCTCTCTCTCTCTCTCTCTCTCTCTCTCTCTCTCTCTCTCTCTCTCTGTCTCTCTCTCTCTCTCTCTCTCTCTCTCTCTCTCTCTCTCTCTCTCTCTCTCTCTCTCTCTCTCTCTCTCTCCCCTATATATATATATATATATATATATATATATATATATATATATATATATATATATATATATATATATATATATATATATATATACATATATATTTATTTTACTGCTTTATTCCCCAGTTTTTTTTACTTTCATGACTGCAAACAATACTTCCAGTAGAAACCCAATAAAACGGACACTTGCATCAAGACACTTTCTCCAAAGAATCAGAAACTGATCATCTCTATAATCACATCAACCAGGACTGGAATTTCATAAAACAAATGAACTGTGCACAAAATACTCTTTGTCCTTTATTCGCCCGAGCACTATATGAAGATGAAGCACGTACTCATCTGAAACTTATGCTGAAATAAAGACTCTGTCTCTAATCTGCGGGGAGGAAACCGATAACTTAAAATAAGCAAATTCAATCGCAGCCCAATTTGTATTCTGGGGGTGCCCGGAGACCTTGATGAGCAGTCCGTGAGGATACTGTCTCATTGTGGGATTCCCATAACTTCCCATTGCCGCCCCCAACCGAGATCTGATTAGCATATAACGGGCCAGGGAGCCGGAGAGTAATGTTACAAGCGCCAGTTAATATGATCATGATGAGACAATTGACGCTTGTAGCTAAAGCCCACAGGCTCCTCACAGATTCCTCACGAGTACTGCCCAATCTTACTGTATTGGGTGACTACGATATCTGGAAGCAGTATACAGAAATGTCAGAATACTTCATATTTCTCACAAGTCTTGCCTGACCTGGCTCTGATTGCCGTGTGGTCTAAGACGCAGCCACTGACTGCACGCTGTCTCTCACTATTGCTTGGGTTCGAATCCAAGCCTGGGCATGTGAGAAAGGTGCCAGTGACTTTGGGTTAGTAGGTGGTTTTCGCCGGGTACTCCACTACTTACAACTGGCTAGTCACGAATTAGCCACAATTGGCATAAATGTGATGAAAAACTAAAGTTCCAAATTCCAAACTATTGGTTGACTACAACATCTGGAAGAAATTTCAGAATACTTCATATTTCTCAAATAAAAAGTTTTGCCCAATCATATTGTATTGGTTGACTACAATATCTGGAAGATGTATGAAAATATGTCAGAATACTTCACATTCCTCACAAGTCCTACAATCTTGTTGTATTGGGGTAACAACAATATCTGGTAGCTGTATGAAGAAATGCACACTCATTTTAGGTATGAGAACTATTAAATATGCGGCTCAACCATTATAATAATAGTCTTGTTGTCAGATTTTCATGTTACAAAGGTATCTGACTCTTTGTTATCATCTTGAGCGGGATTTTATACCAGAATACTTATTACCAGGCATCCCAATTATACACTTTCCTATGTTTGTACTAGCTTGTACGTTAACCGCCGTATTAGAACCCTTCCCTACTAGTCAAGGGGAATTCTTTCTACTTCATTACTCCAAGAGCACTACATTAGAACAATAACGGAGAGTTCACTCACCGACACTCACGTTAATTTCCTCGGGGAGACGATAATCAACACAGAGGGCGCTGAAGATCATGACTTACATCGCAACCTTTTTAGGGGGTTGATTATTCTAGGCCCATGTGCGGTTGTTGATTGTTTTCCAACAACCATATGGGGCCTAGTGGTAGCTAAGGGTTGGTCTCTCTAAGGCATAGTCACTGACTACATGCTCTCTCTCACCAATGACCAGGTTCAAACCCTGGCTGGGACAATTGTGAGCAAGTTGCCAGTGCTTCGGGGTTAGGCGGTCGTTTTCACCAGGTATGGTGATTTCATACACACACATAAGAAATGTAGTGATAACTTCTTATCTTCAAATTCTATCAGCAAAGTACACAGAAATTGACCTACTGAAAGAACCTTATTCTTACACGAATCTTAATAATTAGAATCTTAAAATGTACTTCGTGTCAGAGATATTTAAAGATTGAATTGAGATATTCAAGTACAGACCTTGGACAATATGCTAGCAACATTTTGCAGTGGTCTAGAAGTAAATAACAAGAACAACATGTCCCTCTCTATTGGAAATCCCTGCGTGATCAATTTCAATGCTGACATGTAGTGCCCCTAGTTCTGATCTTTGGAGAGACTTGTGCAGTTGTCGATGATGTATGATCTAATGCAGAGAATGAACGCGCCTCCGAAATGGAGACAGCCCCAAGCCTAATTGATAGGGCATAGCATGAGGTCACGACAGATCATGATATATGATTGAGCAGAGCTTGTTCTTTTAACCCTCCCAATGCTGGGGCTACTTGCGTTCAAAGCACAAGGATGCAAAGATCTTTGAAAGCCATCTAAACCCTGTCATGCTGGTATTCAGTGGAGTACTCTCAGATGAGCACCCATTTGCCAGGGCATCTGTCATTTCTCAGGTTTTTTGCATCATTTTGTATTGGCAAAATTAGCCACCAGCAGCATTAGAGTGAACCCATTCATGCCTATGGATCTCCTAACAAATGTTATCTGGAACTATGAGACTTTTCAAAATAAATTATAAATATTTTTAATCATAAATTCACAAAATATTGATGTGGAGTTAGAAGTTGGGTTATGAGTTATGACCCACATTTCTCTTTCGAATATTTTCTTAAAAACTAGGCAATCATTACAAATACCTTCACCACAATAGCAAAAGTCCCATTGTCATTTCATTTATTATTCCATAGTTTCTTTCTTCTCAGGACCATCTTGACTAGAGCTGCACTCATGGAGGGAGATCAACTCATGAGCTCGCCACCCGTTTGACTCGTGAGCTCATGAGCTCACAGACATTCCAATTTTCCAAAGAAATACTTATTTTCCAGCCCAGCTATTGAAAAATAAATATTTCTTGGCGGAGATTTATTAACATTGCCATGTTTATTTAATTTGTAAACGTGCTGACGAGGTACAGAGGTCAGTATAACACTCAACACCATGTTAATGTATACATTGGAGATTGTAAAGAAGACATGACAGCGATAGGCAGTTATGTATGTTAATAATGTGTGTTAGGTGCTCTGTGTTGCGTTTGTGTTCCCAACATAGACGAGCTCACGATTTGAACATTTCAGCTCGAGCTCGGCGAGTTTGCCTCAGGGCTCGAGCCACTCGAGTTTGTGAGTGGTGAGTGCAGCTCTAATCTTGACTGATACCTGTTCACTAATGGTGCAGACTACACTATTCTACCTGTTTCTTTGTTTTTGCCATCAAAAAATTGCGATCAATACTCCATCGTGACCTTTTGACCTTGAGATAACCCTAGTGACCTCCATCCCCGTCCCAGCATCACTTCCTTACTCCAATATTGCAAATTAAGAAATACCGTTACCGGAGAAGAACTAATTATCTGGAAGCATGGAAGCCCCTCATTACAATGGGCTCCTAATCGCGTGCTAATCGCTGCACTAATCAACTTATACCTGCAAGTGATGGATCGCCATTCAAACTTGACACCCTATAATTGAATCAAAACTTGAGAGTCAGCGCAGGAAGAATCGTTAGCAGGACAAGTGTACAGCATGGGACAATGACTGTGTTGATTTCCATTCAGACATCTTAGGTAATTAGAACACCTATGGTGAAAGAGCTTTTACTGTGGGGTGGTTTTAATTTTGCTCATTCCACTTAGTTCTCATGCTAAGATGCGTTTATTTCCATGCAGACATTTCAGGTAATTAGAACACCTATGATAAAGGAACTTTCACTGTGAGATGGATTTAATTCTGCTCATTCCACTTATTTCTCATGCTAAGATGTGTGAACATGATGATGATCTGGATCAGTATTCTTATCACTCAAGTAGGGTCAACTTTTAAATTATACATGTTAATGGCTTTTATCTGAATGTATTGTGGTTTTCCTAGAAAAAAGGATGCCTAAAAACTCTGCAATTGCCAATTTTGGGCACACACTTTCTTAGATATAGGCTCTACTTTGTCTAGGCTTGGCTTTACCTCTCTCAGCCAGGATTTAGAAAATGGGCGCCCAAAATTGGAAATTGTAAACATTTTGGGGCATCCAATTTTTCAAGAAAGATCCTGATATACTCAAATTACAACCATGGGCATGTATTTACTCATAGAAATATGGCATAATATCCTTATGCAATATCCTACGAATTATGTAAAGGTAAAACAATCCAATTATATAAACATTCTTGAAATTTGCATTTTAAGAAATTCCTTACGAAAACATTGGATGTCCTAAGGGGTCAGATTATTTAGGGTTTTGCTGTCCAAATGATGCCCAGACACCATGCTGGCTAAGACTACGCCTCTCTCTGATAAGCTAATTACATGCAAGAGAGGATTTTAAACCCGTAGTCATAATCTCTTGGGATAATCCCACATATATAGATAACAGACATGCAAAGAATTAATCAATAGCTGGTGGAGTTGTCTTCAATTTCAGGTTTTTACCAACCGTCCATACTTTATTCATGGAATTTCCAAGGCTAAAGATGCGGATGCCGTTTAAACAGTTCAGAGGAATGCGAGATGTTTATAACCCAAGCAGGAGGAGGATTTTACTTGCGATATTTTTGGCAGGTTTGCTTGTTTTTCTGTGCAGTATGGTATGGAGTAGCCGTGCCTCAAGTTCTCAACCATGGTACTGTTCACCTGCGCCTTGCAAGATGGAGGATAAGGTAGTGGTAGAATTGGTGGAACTGGCCCGCATGATCCACCAAATCCTCAACATCTCCAAGATTGACCACTGGCTGTGCTACGGAACACTTTGGGGTGCGCTACGCAACAATAAAATGCTGCCATGGGACGATAACGTGGATTTCTGTGCCCGGGAGACTGTGCTTACTGAAGTTGCCCACAGCCCTATGAAAGAGCGTTTTTTCAAGCATGGAATTAAGGTGGAATTTGGTTTTGGAGATAGTACCATACACCTCACATATAAAAATGCTAAAGGGAAAATTACTGCATTTGATTTTGGATCAGACAAAAGTTACCATACAGGTTGGTTTGAACGTGTTAGTTCGCGAAGCTGGATCTGGGGCGACCAAGATGCCTTCCCGGGTCGCCTCGTAGAACCGCCCTTACCAACAGTGAAATTCTACGGTATTGATATGCCAGTACCGCGGGAGAACTTGGAAATACAGAAATACCACTATCCAAATGACTGGTGGAGAATCATGAAGCCAAAAGGGTGCTGAGGTGGAATTTGGAATTTCGTTTATTGTCACTTTATTGTCACTTTTTCTGCCATATTGCAGCTAAGTAGTGACTAGCCAGTAAACTGGTGGAGGAAACCAGAGTACCCTGTGAAAACCATCGCCTTAAAATGACCTCAAGTCACTGGCAACTTTCTCACATATCCCAGGTGGAATTGGAACCCGGACAGTTAAGTGAGAGACAGCTAGCAGTCAGTGGCAATGCATTATATCATACAGCCATCTGGGCAGGATGCTGAGACTCACCTGATGCTGGAACTATCATCACAATCATAGAACTTTGAACTTCGTATGTCATTACTTTTTCTGCCATATTGTAGCTAGCCTGTTGTTAGTGGATGAGGAAACTGGAGTATTGGTAAAACCAATCGCCTAACAGCAAGTCACTGGCAACTTTCCAAGTCATGCCTCAGCCAGAATATGAACCTTGGCAGTGGTGAAAGACAGCAAGCTGTCAGTGGCACCATCTTAGACCAGTTGGCCACCAGGGCAGGACCTTATTATCACAGAGTATGGTTATTCTAACTGGTGTACCCAGGGAAAACCACCGCCAAACATCATAGGCAACTTTCTCACCTACCCGGGCCAGGATATGAACCTATACAGTGGCGAAAGATAATTAACGATCAAGCAGTGGCAATGCTTTAGACCACTTGGCTATCAGGACAGGCCCTGTCATAATTATTTATTGATTATTCTTAAATATTTTGAAAATCAAGAGAAAATAAAATAAATGAATTAGATAAATGAAATGAAACAGCTAGAAACTTGTTCTGAGTGATTTTCGAACTCTTTTCAGTGATTTTCTAGAAACTCAAAATTACATCTTGATTGAGTGTGTTCCAATCCCTTTCAGTGATTTCAGGGACTTGAATGCTTTTTTGGCATTGACTTGCCATGTTGAACATTATATACAAGTTTACATGCAGGCAGCACCAAATAATCAAATATGAAGCTACGACTCAAATTGAAATTTCCCAATCATATCCACCCAAACTCCAACTCAAAATCTTGTAATCTCAAAATCCAGGCCATCACACGACAAGCAAATCCCCCGCTCTGAACCGCGCCCGCTTGACTTTGGGCGTAGGCGCCTGCGGATTGACTGTTCTGCTCCCAGACTCTTCCACGATGCGCAGGTCTCGACCTCATCAGATTGGACATCACGAGAAAATCCTCCGGATTATGGAAATGCAAGAATTGGGGATGCTCAATTGAATCGAGCAGCTCTATCACAAGCTGCGGGAAATATTCTGCGCGCCCAAAGACAAGGACTATAAAGCCGTCAATGTGCCACTCTCCAATAGAGGAGGTGATAATCAGCAAGCCAAAAGGAGGAAAATATTTAATTTTCTTACAAAAGACAAAACTTTTCCATTTTAATATCATAAAAGGGATTTTGAGTATAGATCCATATAGATATATAATATATATAGACACTATTTCATTTCGGTGATATAACTTGTAAACTCCTTGTAATGCTGACCTATCCACATATTCATGCTTGAAATTGACCTGGACATTAATATTAAACTGCTATGAAACTTTTGAAAATAATCTAGGAATTCAGCACAAAATGGAAAAGTAACTGAAAGAGAGTAATTGGTTTATTTTAGATAAATATTTCTCCTTCAAAGTTTTTTGTGCAGATTTCATTTTGTAGCCATGGCTATGCAACTTGTCACATTGGAGGTTTTAGTAAAAGGAAGCTCTCTTATCTTAGCTGCAGTAAGAAAGTTTGTAAGAGGGGATATTCATAAATTGTATTGGAATTATGAAGTTGAACCTTCGCAGAGATGAGAGACAGAAAGTAGTAAATGGCGCTGTCTTAGACCACTTCTGATTGTGTGTGACTTGTCACACGAGGAGAAGCTTTAGTAAGCGGAAGCCTTGTTATCACAAGAGTGAGTTGTGGGCAAACAATGTCATAATAACCCCTCCCACTGAGGCCCTTTATATTCTTGTCGGCCCGAAAGGGTACACTTAATTGTCGCATATTGGATGTTTTATTCATTTAGTGGCGGTAGCCGAACGCCCTTTATAGCGGCTGGGGCTAGACCAGACAAAATCAGCATACCAATCATGACGTCCCCATCCTCCATGGGGGCAGCAACTTGAATATCTGTCTTTGGTGGGGGTACACATAGAAAGGCTGCAGTAGTGTCTCATTCTGCATCCCAGGCCATAATCAAATGTCATCTCGCGTGGATAAATGAAACTTGCAGTTACTAATAAATATGCATGTACAACCCCCTCTTGTGGGAATTGTAATAACTAAATTACCAACTAGTAGGCAAAGTATAAATATGTAGGTGCAAGCATTAAATAACATATGAAAGGGTGAATCCTAGTAGGAAGGCTGTACAGGCCTAGTAAATTGCAGCCAAATCTTTATTCTGGATTAAATTTCTAAAATACAGGGCTAACCATTCACTTATATATCCAGTTAGGAGCTAGATAAGCCCTCAAGGAAACTAGGGGGCCAAAAGAATATCTATTTTTATTAGATACACCCCGTTAAAAAGTGTGGTCTAAAGCACAATGGCACAAAGTCTTTTAAACCATTTAAACCCTGTCATGTTAGTATCCATTTGATAGCTCTCACTGAGTACTCTCAGATGAGTACCTGTGTGCCAGGATTTCAATCACTTTTCAGGTTTTTTACATCATTTTGTATTGGTCAAATCACCTACCAGCATCATAAGGGCTAAAAAGTGTTTGTTTCCTGTAGCCCCTCCATACCCTGGTTTGGAGTGGCCTACTGTCAAAGTTTGTAAAGGTTGTGCATTCTACATAATAAATATATCACTGGTAATTATAAAACACTCTGACAAATGCTATCAGCGAACAATACTTAACTGTAAGTGTTATTAAGATTCCTTTTGGGAGATTTATAGCAGATTATAGCAGTAAACTGCATGATGAATACTAAAAGATAAATCTCTACCTACTTAAACATCTAAGTTTTGGGACCTTTACACAAAACAAACAATTATAATTTTAGACCTAATTGTCCTTTTTCTCCCAGTGAGCCCCTATAAGTTATGAGTGTGTGGGTTAAGGCCATTGGGAGGGGGGTCGTCTTCTGTGCTGTTCCGTTGCAAGAACAATGAGACTCGAGAGATGGGCTGAGAACAAAGGCTATTATCTTTTGATGGCACCAGGAACCGTATCTCCACAATCCACAGTCCTAATCAATGTACAGCACAGTCTTTCCCCCTGTAGAAAAATATAGTCCAGTTCTTCTCTGGCGTGCTAGAGATTCTGTGCTGCCGTGGAGTAATACACCCTGCAATGACAACCTTCTCTTTGGGAAAGTATGACAATACAGTTTAACAATGGGAGTTGGAGTAATCAACCCTTCCAATGCGAAAGCTCCTTTCCTCCAAAGCACAAAAACGCAAAGATTTTTGAAAAACCATCTAAACCCTGTCATGTTGGTATGCATTGAATAGCTCTCACTAAGTACCAAGGTTTCATTAATTCGTCAGATTTTTTGCCTCATTTTGCATTGGCCTAATTAGCCACCAACGGCATAAGGGTTAATGGATACAAAAATGAAAATAAAATAGATAAACAATAAGCTGGATATATCTAGTTTGCAAGGTTTGATAGCCCAGGTCGGCTAGTTAATTTAAAGATGGATTTGGTTGCTCATAGTGTATCTCAGTATCCCGGAAACAGACCGAAGCAGCCATGGTTCTGATAGGGGGAAAACCCCCTCCCCCCTACTCTCCCTAAATTCGGACCATTTCAAAAATCGATATAGTCTAAAATGGGTTCTCCTGCATTTTCAGCATTAAGTCTAAGCAATTAGCAAAAGATCATATTGTAAATGGCCTAATTGTAAGAAACTTTGTGACAAGCCGGGCACCCACTCACTCAGCTGGTCCAGTCAGATAGAGGTGTTGCCAGACGATGGTTGCCACGGGAGAATGTCGGTTAATGCATTACCCAATCATGCTTGTTGCACCCTAGAGCTGCAGGGACTTACCCAGGACCCGTCCAGCATGTCTTTTGGACAGGCAGTTTCCAGAAAACCTACTTTTTAGAAAAGGCAAATATTTTAGAAAGAAGTTTCAATTTTGACTTTTTGGGGATAATAACAAAATATTTTCCTAACAAACCTTCTTTCTGGATATAGCTGAAGTGTAAATTGCCTTTGTTTACAAAATAGGCTATTAAATGTAGTTGATATAAGGATTTGAAGTAGATTAGTGGCTAAATCTGGACAGGCAGATATTTTGGAATTCCTTTTTGGCGATAACTTTCTAAAAAGAAAAGTCAGTTTTTGGAAAAATTTTGAAGGAAGAATGTTGACTTAAAATAACTAACAGCTCTCCTTCAAATATTTTTCTTATCTATGATTACTTCCAAAGTCATTTTCATGATATCATAGGTCGAGAAGACGTTTCTCAAGGAAGCTCAAGAATCTTTAAGCATAAAAGGGTTAAGGTCTGAGCTCTGTATTATTCATGATACTCTGTCCACAATCACTTGATTTACAGCGGAACGACAATCAAATCAGAGCAGTGGCCGGTACCAGCATCACGGCTATAATAAGGAAGCCTTAAGGCAAGATTTAATAAGGTCGCCGTCAGATCTGCCGGAAATGGCACTGAGCACTGAGAAATGCCCATGATTCGATCAGCACCCAATAACCTACCAACTGACCACTCGTCATCAAATCTCGAGAAATGGTGCTGAATACTGAGAAATGGCCGTAATACAATCAGCACCCAATAACCCCCAAAACAACCAGTCATCTTCAGATCAGGATGAAGTGGTGTTGAATACTTCAAAATGGCTATAATACAATCAGCACACAATAACATACCATTATACTGACCAGTCATCTTAAGATCTGGAGAAAATGGTGATGAATACTACAAGATGGCCATAATACAATCAGCACACAATAGCTGGCAGAGCCAACTGACCAGTCATCATCAGATCTGGAGAAAATGGTGATGAATACTACAAGATGGCCATAATACAATCAGCACACAATAGCTGGCAGAGCCAACTGACCAGTCATCATCAGATCTGGAGAAAATGGTGATGAATACTACAAGATGGCCATAATACAATCAGCACACAATAGCTGGCAGAGCCAACTGACCAGTCATCATCAGATCTGGAGAAAATGGTGATGAATACTACAAGATGGCCATAATACAATCAGCACATAATAGCTGGCAGAGCCAACTGACCAGTCATCATCAGATCTGGAGAAAATGGTGATGAATACTACAAGATGGCCATAATACAATCAGCACACAATAGCTGGCAGAGCCAACTGACCAGTCATCATCAGATCTGGAGAAAATGGTGATGAATACTACAAGATGGCCATAATACAATCAGCACACAATAGCTGGCAGAGCCAACTGACCAGTCATCATCAGATCTGGAGAAAATGGTGATGAATACTACAAGATGGCCATAATACAATCAGCACACAATAGCTGGCAGAGCCAACTGACCAGTCATCATCAGATCTGGATACTGAGAAATGACCATAATACAATCAGCACCCAATAGCCTACAGACCAGTTATCAGATTTGGAGAAAATGGTCCTGAATACTGAGAAATGACCATAATACAATCAGCACCCAATAGCCTACAGACCAGTTATCAGATTTGGAGAAAATGGTCCTGAATACTTCAAAATGGCCGTAATACAATCAGCACCCAATAGCCTACAGACCAGTTATCAGATTTGGAGAAAATGGTCCTGAATACTTCAAAATGGCCGTAATACAATCAGCACCCAATAACCTACCATTATACTGACCAATCATCATCAGATCTGGAGAAAATGGTGCTGGAAATTTAGAAATGGCCGTAATACAATCAACACCCAATAGCAGCCTACTGACCTGAGTCATCTTCAGATCTGAAGAAAATGGTGCTTAAAACTGAGAAATGGTCATAATATTACAATCAGCACCCAATAGCTGGCTAAGCCAACTGACCAGCCATCATCAGATCTGGAGAAAATGGTGCTGAATACTGAGCAATGGGTGTAATACAATCAGCAGCCAATAGCTGGCTGAGCCAACTGACCAGATATCTTCAGATCTGGAGAAAATGGTGCTGGAAACTTAGAAATGGCCGTGATACAATCAGCACACAATACCAGCCCACTGACCAGTCAATATGACAAGATGACCAGTGCTTATACAAGGACTATGTAAAGTTCTACTTATGTATTGCTTTGCCAGCAACATTTTAGATACACCAAAAGCGTATGAGATTAACTAGGGCTAGCAGGAACTGCAGGGTATTATATAATTGGTCCATAGTACACTGTAATTTTAATATAAATATACATTTTACTATCTACTCCAAAGTTATTGTCATAAGTATCATAGACATAATGACATTTTCAATAGGAACTCTTGAGTATCAATGGGTTAAATATGCCTCTATACAACCAACTGCAATGCTTTCACGTCTCTTTCATATGTATTCCCTACTGCATACAGGCGTCTATTAATCACCTATAAGTACAATGCTAAGCTGAAGGCCACGTACATGTTGAATGGAAACAGATAAGCCAGACTGACTAAGATGGATCTGTTTCCGCGCACGCTCCTCATAACTCAACCTACATACCCAGATGTTACTGTTTTTGTGCTGGCTGTTCGTGTTCACTTTCTTTCTTTGCTTCATTCCGGATGTTCAGTTCTCAATGTATAGATACAATTAACTTAACTCTTCCAATGCTGAGCTACTTTTGTCCAAAGCACTAGATGCAAAGAATTCTGAAAAGCATCTAAAGCCTGCCATGTTGGTATTCATTGAATAGCACTCTTTGAGTACTCTCAGATGAGTACAAATGTGCCAGGGTTTCAGTCATTTTTCAGGTTTTTCTCATCATTTGTATTATCCAAATTAGCCAGCAGCAGCCTAAGGGTTAATACTCACAGACACCAAAGGTAGCCTGACAATTTTGACGTCTTGAAGGCAAACACAAAGTTAGGAAAATATTTCTAGGAGAAATGTTATTCAGATCACAATCACCATCTTTCCTTCAAATATCTTTTAGGAATGAAAGGATCAAAGTAGAGAGATAGAGAAGACACTTATCGTTGGAATCTTAAACACATACATGTTCTGACAAATCTTCGCAAAAATACATTGTCAAATAGAGTAATATTTGAAATATATTTGAAGGACTGTTTAACCCAGTTTAACCTAAAATACCATTTTTGATATCAAATCATTTTCATGAGTGTCAGGCTGTGTGATTGCTCAAGATGTAAATGGGTTAACGCATTCAAACCTTTTAAAGTATTCCTCTTGATAAGTAAAGTAGGGATATCTTGTGCCTATGACAGATTATTTTAGTACAGATCATGAAGTATGATGATATTTTGAAGGAATGATGAGGAGTGTAAGCTTGTAGTTCTTACATAGCTTAACCCATTAATGCTTAACCCTTAACACGCTGAATTGCCTGACGGGGGCTTGTCCCTCAAACTGAGTTGTTTTTTTGCAACAAATTATGTTGCATTGCTGTTGCGCTGTCAGGGGGTTGTAAGTCTTTCCAGCCATAAAAGGCAAAATACCATCCAAAAAATCTGAAATAAAAAATACTGCCTGAAACTACTGTTCTTGTTCTCTTAAATTATGTTTGTTTTGTAGAAATTACTTTTAGAATATATTATGTCTGATCAGTGTAAACCTAAGGTTTTGTAGAGAGCATGCCGATTTTGATTTAGAATAAATGAAAAATCAGGTATTTGGAATGCATTAGCCCAACTTCAGCCTGAAATTTCTCAAGTTGTACATAAATATTTCTTTTCAAAAAGGGTATATGTAGAATGCTTATTAAAAACTGATATACATAATGAAAAATAGTGTTTGTTTCTTTGTTTTAATTAGTCATGAGCAACCCTAAAGCAAAGGGGATGCAAATAAGTCTTAGCAAGAAATGAATTCTGAGAGTGCTTCAAAAGGAATTCTAAAGGATCAACTTCCTCAATGTTAGAGCACTATAAACAAATGAAAATAGAAAATATCAAATGTAAAATATAAATATCTAACATAATTTCAACCTCCTCAATAGATACATGTAATTTTTATTCAGAAACGATCATGTTTTGCGCCACAAATCAACTATTGAACACAAAAAGCAATGTTGATTTGTGGCCGCCATTTTGTAACTCCCAAGTTCGCCAACTTTCTGGCGCAACAACACAGAGATAAAATTCCCAGTGCAGTAAAAATATACAATAGAAAAAGAAATAAAAACATACATCGATTGCCTACCTTGTTATCCTCCTTTTGATGTCTTTATTTTGTGTTGTGCCATCATTTATAGCCTTTTTCAAAGGCTTCAAACATGATGGCCTACACGTTGTCAGGCTCTGTTTACGGCAAATTCGATTTTAAAATCCGTTGGCCGTAAGGAATGCACCTATTTCGAATCATGTCTCCATTATATTAATTGCGCAATAAACAAATACAAAATTGACATTGTTAGAAAGATATGTGTCTTGGCTTTCGGGAAATATAATATTTATTACAATCCAACCACGGGAAGTTTTTTTTTGGATTGTGTAAAGTGTGGCGAGATGACCGCAAAATCTGCCGTTTTCAAAATGGCGGATCTAAACATGTGCGAAGTGATTTCCTTCGCACTTGTTTTAAAACGATCGTTTCAGCAACATAACAAATTTATTTCGAAAAATAAAGTTGATATTCTTGTTCCCTGACATCCATTTAGTCTAAATAGTATCTTTATTGAATTTAGGATGTCAGGAATACCGGAATATCAATCGTACAAAAAACCGGAAGTACTCTCTTCAATGCCGACCCGCACGCTACGAGCCGGTATCAACATCGCAAAACATTGCTTTTCGGCCGTGATTTACCTCTCATTTTATATTTAATGCATAATATTGATGTTTTTCTTTGCCAATCTGACAAAGAAAAACATATGAGAATAGGTGAGATATTTATATCACCTATTCTCAAGTTATTTCGCCAAATTCGCTGGATAACTTCCTGATTAATGGAAGTTTCCCAACATGGCGGCGGCCTGTGATTACGGTCGATTTACTTGCGGACCTGTTCGTCCATAGCTTCTCGGACAAGGTATTGAATTGCGGACCTGTCCGTCCACCACGTGTTAAGGGTTAAGACATTGTCATCATAATAATTCTGATAATAACTTGGAAAAAAAGAATGATTTTACAAAATATTTGAAGCATGGGTAATGCTTTGACTAAATTCCTTCCTCAAATATTTTCCAAAATTTGCTTCTGTCTGTAAAAAAACCCAAAATTGCCAGGCTGCTTATGGCCATTGTGAGTATTAATGGGTTAAGAACAGACTGTACAGTCATAGCTAGTGGGAAGCAGAAGTTATACTTCTACATATTGCATCCAGTTGTCCCATCATATTTCATACATGGTTTAGCTTTTCCCCACCAGATGTCACTTCTATACAGCATCATCCACATGTAATCTAAACTCAAACAACAACAATCTTGAAATCCTTTACCACACATGCCATGCGGTAGAGTCCGAGTAAGATGCTTCAAATGTGCTGCCATCTATTGTTAACATCTATAATCAATTCCACAGAATTCCACAGACAACTCAGAAACACATGCATGTATTAAGATTACAAAAAGAATACAATACCTCTCAAGACCTGAGGCTTAGAATAAATGACCTCAACCCTAGCAATCAATGTTTTTATTTTTTCACTTTTCACTTTGAACAAGCCAAGCATGAACATTACAATAGTACAAGATTTTCCAAATCAGATAACTAGTTTATAGATATAGATATCCTAGGTTATGAATATCTCTGGTGTAATATCGATGCAGCCATTGTGTTTGACTCGACATTCACATTCTCATGTATTAAACCTTATGAATTTGACATTATCTTTACAGGTCTAAAAAAACAGTACAATTTCCAAAGTACCACATTCACTGATTATCCTTTTTTCCACTCTCACATTAGATATTCTCACTTCAGTAGAAACTATTTGTCAGCCATGCTGTTTGTAGCATAATTATTGATAAAACTTCATATAAAATGGGATTCACACAAGTTCTTCCTTTCCTATATTTTTGTTTGATTCATACAAGATGTTGGTTGAAAGAGCAGATGGAAACTCACAACCAATCAAAATAGCATCTTTCCCTCATGTTACCCATTCATGTAACATCAGGTTATTAAGAAGTCCCTCTACAAATTGTTCACTGAATCTATGACAATTTTGACAGTAACTAGAAAATTGTGAAGTTTTACAAAAATATTTGAATGAGAGATGTTGGTAATATTCTGATCAGTATTTCTCTTTCAAATATATTCCTTACTATGCTTTTGGATATAAGATTTAATCAAAATTTTCAGGCTGTTTTTGCCGCTGTGAGCATTGATGGGTAAACCACAACCATGGGAGCAACCATTTTTGATTATGAACAATTCAAGAAATTTTGCTTTGTATCAGTGATCAAGAGCTGAAAATATTTGGATAACATTAAGAGTAATGCTCTAACATATACCAAATGTAAGTTGAGGAATATAGTTTCTGAATTAGGCCCAAGATGGCAGCACTGCATGGAAAAAGCATTTCTCATTGACAATAATTTCATTGTATGGTGATGGGTATCATATTGCAAGGCAAAATTCCACTGACTGGAGGTCAACTATTTCTAAATTTCATTTTATCAAACAATGACAATACATAAATTGAGACAATATATACTATGTATGCATGTTTGAATGTGTGTATATATTTATGTTTGTATGTATGTATGTATGTATGTATGTATGTATGTATGTATGTATGTATGTATGTATGTATGTATGTATGTATGTATGTATGCATGCATGCATGCATACATACATGTATACATGCATGCATTTTTATATATAACATATGTGCGTATGTATGGAGGGATGGATGGAAAGATATGTATAGATATCAAATTATATAGACACACCAATATATTCATCTTGTACTGGAAGCAATCTCAAATTGGCATCTCAATTATACTATATACATTTCCTACAACCCAAATACCCCTTCATGGGTTGAACACCTCTGTACACGTTTAGTTCTGGGTCTGAGAAATCAGGATGAGTTCAACTGATGCATGTTTTATTATAAACCTAGCAAGAAGCTTAGGAGTACAATATTAAAAACAAAACAAATAAATCAATTCATGATAAGTACATGTATTAACTCACCTGAACTAAAGAAGCGAACGTAGCAAGAGATGCTCCTTATTTCCCATCAGTCTGTCTCTTGAAATCACATGTAATCAATATCCTGAAATATAAAAAGAATATGGTCAACAATAAGTTTGAGACTGTGTGAGAGAGAGAGAGAGAGAGAGAGTCAGAGAGAGAGTCAGAGAGTGAGCGTGAGAGTCAGAGAGAGAGAGAGAGAGACTGAGAGAGAGAGAGAGAGAGAGAGAGAGAGAGAGAGAGAGAGAGAGAGAGAGAGAGAGAGAGAGAGAGAGAGAGAGAGAGAGAGAGAGTCAGAGAGTCAGAGAGTCAGAGAGAGAGAGACTGAGAGTCAGAGAGAGAGAGAGAGAGTCAGAGAGAGAGGGAGAGACAGAGAGAGAGAGAGAAAGAGAATGTGTCCCATAACTAACTTCAATGTTAAATATATTTCACTTGCCGCTTATACAAATAACAATTACAATTTCTGCCAAGTTAGACCTTGACCATTCCATCCATGTGAAAGAGTATGGGAGTCTTAGCCAGGATTTTAAAACTGGGTGTCTACATTTGGCTATTCTAAAAACTACGGGTGTCCTTATTACAATTGGAATCATAAAATATCCAGGGTTCCACATTTGTCAGAATTCTTACTAGCCCAGCAAGGCTAGTATTTAAACTAGCCCTACATTTTCACTAGCCCTACCAAAAGTTGCACTAGCTCTACCCAAAATTTGAAAAAGAATGACCGAAAATGTGTCATTAAAATGAGATCTGAACAATCTCACTGGCCTCATTTGCAAGCGTATACAATTGTTGCAGCAATTTTTTTGTTTCCTCAGATTTTGGCCATACCTATTAAAATGACGACTAGCCCTATTGGGCAAGTCTTACTAGTGTTTTACCTGCCCGCCAGCCTTGTTTGGTGGCAACAACTAGCCCCAGGCAAGCGGGCTACCACAAATGTGGAACATTGATCCTAAACGTACTTATCTATTGAGAAAATGCATGACAGTTACATTGAGGTGAAACCCTTTAAATTATTTGTTGGAAAGTGGCATTTTTTGAAATTCTGGAAAATGATCTGAGTGTCCTGATGTGTGGTTTTTGAGGGTATGGACGTCCAAATGACACTAAGACGCCCTGCTAGCTAAGGCAATGTATAGGAGTGATTTTTTGTTCTTTGGAAGTGATTTTTTATTCAAACAGTTACAGTAATGGTGATGGGGACAAATGCTATATAACCCATGTAAAGGTAACATTCTGCACACTAACAATTCATAGTTTCGTATTTATTCAGGGCTGGTGGGGTACTTGAATACACTACTAAAGAACAGGCATATATATATACACTATTATATAGTGCCTTGGGTCAGCAAGAAAGTATAAGTAAGTAGGGCTAAAGAAAGCCTAAATGTTTAGACCAAATTTGCAGCCAAATTTAATGAGAACTGAAGGTACTCAGTGCTTGAATAAATGAAAAATGCTCAAAAGGCATAAAATGAAATCTTGGGCAGCAAGAAATATCAGGGTGAGTTATGGTTGCAAGAAGTTAACGTAAATTTACGTAAAGTTAGATGCCTTATTTTCAGCTAACTGTAGAACAGGATACTCAGTACTTGAAGAGAACCAGTAATGCACCCATTCTTATGAGTGCTAGTCCATTAGGTCCAAGGCAATCAATGAATTCTTGTTCATCCATAAACCAGGCTCTTAAAGAGGCAGAGAATCGCTACGCTTACAGCAACATGAGGCAAAGGCCTAAACTATAACACACTTAGCAATTAATGTTCCCTAAGGCACTGACCACAGAGCTAATCTTCTAATAAGGCTATTGATTGATTTATCCTTTAACCCTTTCATGCCTAAATATCTCCTTGACCATTGTCATCAGAAGCTCCTATAGTTTAGAAAATAATTAAAGCAATTAAGCATAACTTCCACAAAATATTTGAAGGATCAATTTTATCCTAAATAAGGAGAAAACATACTAACCGGAGGTCCAATGACATGGGTGAGTGAGGGAGGGAGGGAGGGAGAGAGAGAGAGGATGAACTTCCCTCGGTTGAAATTGGAGGTGGCAGAAGAAACATACTTACAACATATACATATACATATATAGCTATATAGATATAGATATTCATATATATAAATATGAAACAGCAAAAGATATCTAACATAGCTGCTTCAAATATCTGTTTTGCACTTGAAATATGGATTTGGAATAAGAATTTTGATTATCATGACTTTAAATTTTCGCCCATATTTAGAATAAATCGTGACTAGCCATTGTAAGTGATGTAGGAAACCGGAATAAACAGGGAATTTGAACCACTGGCTAACCCTAAGTCACTGGCAACTTTTTTACAAGCCTTGACCAAGATTCAAACATGAGAAGTGGTCAGGGGCAGCAAACAGTCACAGGCAGCACCTTAGACCACCCAATTATCAGGCCAGGAAGTTTTGCTCAATGTTTCGTGAAAATTGTAGATCAAGACTATATTTATTTTTAAAGGGAACTTAAGGCAAGAACGTTGATGAACTACATTTCTCTCATTCATTCCCAGTCCCCTGGTCTTCCAGATGCTCCAATATTTATGAAAATATTTTTTTAGTATGTAAGAATTTGAAAAATATCTTTTATAAGATGTTATGTTGGTTATGATTAGCATTAAGGATTCTTTGAATGAATCACTAACTTTAAAGGATTCTTTCATACAAAAGACGCATCTTAGGTTACAGTAAGACCATTTGAAAAAAAGGTACGGAAATATAACAATTCACTAAGGATGCTTTTATACAAAAAAAGCTCCTTAGTAGTCAGTCGGTTCTTGGGATAAAAGGTATGTAAATCTAAGAAGTCTACTTTCTGAGTATCTGTCTGATATTTGCAGAATTGCTCGAGCAAGGTTAGTGCATCTGTACTCTTGGGCTTCAGATGTAATTTCTTTTGTTTCCAAGTTCTGTCAAGTAAAGCTTGCTCCACGAGCAAAAAGGAGTATGTTCTAATCAAGGCCAGAAACGCTGGCGGGAATACAAATTAGAGACACACCACCGTCTCGGCCACAAACCCAGGCTTTTTAAAATTCTTGGTGAAGCAGAATTCCTGTTTGCACATCACAGCTCCTAGCCTTGCCTAGCTACTAGGCATTACTGTTTTCATTTCTTTATACATAAATGTATGCCTACCCCTATACTTCATACAGACTTGTGGCCTACTGTTCGCCATTTAGTTCACCCATTGCCACACAAGGAGATTGTTTGGTAGTAATATATCCAACTACCCTCCAAGCATAGTGTTAGCCAGCATACGTACATCTTTGGCTGCCATTTGGACACACAACTAACGTGATTTCCTGCTTTGGATGCACGGACAAACCTCTTAAAACCCCCCAAAAGATGTACTAACTTACTTTATTTTGGACGTAAGGTTTGGACGCATAAAACGTCCAAATAAATCCCTCGCAACGGGAAACATTCCATTTTTTTAATGCCAAGTATACTGCAGTGCCATCTATCCACAAGGGATGGCATTTAGATATGCCCTGGGAGGCAGGCTAGTCCTAGCCTAACCCTAGGCAAGGCAATATATTTCACTCCTTTTCAAAATTAGCTTTCAATGTAATACCAATTCACCTTTAATTATCTTTCCAATGATAGGATCACTTCCATTATGTTTAATTAAGCCCTACAATCTATGACTTTTAACCATTCATACTCAGTGTTCTCTGAAGCCATTGGTGGATTGGAAGATATTTTGCACAATATTAAAACAAAATCAAAATATTTCTACCAATACTGATAAATAAGAAAGTAAAACACTGTCATATTTTTTCCTAACCCGCACCTGCACTGTTTAGGACAAATACAGTACCAAATAATAATAAATTTGAGAAAGAATGATAGTTTTTGATATTGCTATATGTCAATCAGAATTATATCCTGCACATTACTAATCAAGTAATATTCCTAAAACTATAAAACTGCTAACTGAATACATAACACTTTCATAAATGTAATCCAAATAAGTCTTACTATTTAGTATTTAGGTGATAAGTTTATCACCTACACAGATTTACAAAAATATTTGAATGATATTCAAATTAGAACACAGCTTTTTCACAAGCTTTTCATATATTTCACCAAAAAAAGGCTTTATTTTAAAGTTATTTTCTAACTGCCACTGATCCAAACATTGTTTTAATAGGGACCTCCTGAGGCTAGGGTCTTAGTCAGGATTTCAAAAATGCCTGTCCAAAACAGCAATTCCAAAATATATGCCCATCCAGATTTAGCCACCAATCTACTTCAAATCCTTATACCAACTACATTTGATAGCCTATTGTGTCAAAAAAGCAATTTACACGTCAACTATGTCCTGTTTTCAGGAAACTGCCTGTCCAAAAGACAGGCACGACGGGTCCAGCATAAGTCCACACACATGGTAATGAAGACTTTTCTCAACTGTTTTCTCTGAGCTTTTGGTTGAAACTGTTGTGAACGCTGCTGAGAGCGCTCATAATGTCTTTTCAAATCAGCCAATTAGCTAATAAGCTGATCGCAGTCACAACAATAGCATACATGAGTAATAGCATCCACTGATTAGCTGTATTGTGATGGCAACCCTGGAAGATTCTGTGCTTTTCTATGAAGCCAATTGCACATGGAGTAAAACACAATAGAGTGGAACCGCATGATAATTCCATTATACAAAACCAATAACTCAATAACCAGGATCAGACCTAGGGTTTCTGTTTATGGGATCTTTTCTGTTTGAGGGGGGGGGGGGGGGGGGGAGGAGGGGTTCCTTTTATTTTTTAACAGAGAGATGGATCTACCTTACTGATTTTAAGAAAACTATGAAAAGGTACACCTCCTAGAAAGAAAATCTAAATTTTTGATTGTAAAGATGTTTTTGTTTTTTTTAAATCCCTCAAACCCACACTGACAACATATTTACTTTGGATGTATTTGTATGTCAAACAGACAAAAATTCTATGATACTTTTTTAATTATGACTTTAGAACAAACTATCTTCTTAGACATGACTGAAGTGATATTTGCCCTATCTGTCACTAAGGTGATTCAATGTTGTTGGTACAAGGATTTTAAGTAGCAGGGTAGCTAAATATGGATGGGCAGAAATTTTTATGATTGCTGTTTGAGACCAACATTAATGAAATCCTGACTATTTAAAGACCCTTGTTGTTATAATTTCATGATGTGCAGATAACTATCATGTCTATGGTCTACTTATTTATTTAAATCCTCATTTATTCTTTAACACATGTCCTAGTGCTCAATCAAATTGAATAGGCTTGAGTAAAAGACATACTAAATTTTACATGTTCAGGGATTACTGACAAAAAAATTGGGGTTTCATGAGTGTATGGTTAGGAATAATCAGGAAAAAACAGGATAACATTTTAGACCCACCTATTAGCTAGTAGTCTCCTTAGGATGGTTGACAGACATGCGTAGGACTTCACCAGCTAGCATGGCCAGTCATCCCTTAGCCCGACATGTAGGGCTGGAATCAATGAGGAAAATGTCAAAGCGAACCGATTCTGAAATTATACCAATTCCGATTCCGATTCCGATTCTTAGCGTTGTTTTGGTCTCTCAAAGGAAAATCATGATGTAAATAATAAAACAGCCTGAATTAGGTGCAATACGACTAATTCAACTCTGTGTTGTGGATTTGTTATTTTCTGCCTGTATGATGTACCTTTACTGAAAATTTCTGACATGTGAGCATTTCAATAAAGGTATATCAGCCTTTCCACATGTTTGTAGTGCATGTATTGTATGACAAGGCACAGTCACATATCTTACAATATACATGACCTTTCTCTCTAGTGCCCGAGCGATTAACTTTAAAATGAAAATAATTCCAGATGCCAGATTTCTTTCCCTTCTGGGGCGTGAAATCTTAGTAGATATTTTGTTCTGACATGTGTGCTCTGTTGTTGGAAGCGCATGCAATTCATAGCCCCCATCCAAACCGGTTCATGATATAGCACTGGCACATATTGTCAGCTGTATGATGCGGTGCACCGGTTATTTGAAACAAATGCATCCATCTAGGTCACGGGTCATGGCTTGCCGGGAAGCTGTCATTAGGATGTCATTAACAGGCAGTAAACCGCCTGGAGAGCATCTTGAAAGGTAATAAAGCAATTAAGAATGCCCATTCCTATTCTGGCTTCTCATAAATGTGTATCAATACATAGCGACTCTTTGATATGTCAGTTCTGATCAGCAGCTAAGTACCGATGCGGCCAGTCGATCCTCAGTGATTCCAGCCCTACCAACATGAGCAGACTGGGGGAGTAGGAGCTTATCCCGTGTCCTGCCTTATACTTCCACCCTCCGCATTAAAACATCTCTGATCTTACTTAATATTCCTTCAGCTAGCAACTATGGACAATACCCTGAGGATGGCAAAGAAGAATCAGGGAACTCAGCCAGTGTTCACTCTCTGTGTACATACGTCTCTGATCTTACTTTATATTCCTTCAGCTAGCAACTATGGACAATACCCTGAGGATGGCAAAGAAGAATCAGGGAACTCAGCCAGTGTCCACTCTCTGTGTACATACGTCTCTGATCTTACTTTATATTCCTTCAGCTAGCAACTATGGACAATACCCTGAGGATGGCAAAGAAGAATCAGGGAACTCAGCCAGTGTTCACTCTCTGTGTACATACGTCTCTGATCTTACTTTATATTCCTTCAGCTAGCAACTATGGACAATACCCTGAGGATGGCAAAGAAGAATCAGGGAACTCAGCCAGTGTTCACTCTCTGTGTACATACGTCTCTGATCTTACTTTATATTCCTTCAGCTAGCAACTATGGACAATACCCTGAGGATGGCAAAGAAGAATCAGGGAACTCAGCCAGTGTTCACTCTCTGTGTACATACGTCTCTGATCTTACTTTATATTCCTTCAGCTAGCAACTATGGACAATCCACTGAGGATGGCAAAGAAGAATCAGGGAACTCAGCCAGTGTTCACTCTCTGTGTACATACGTCTCTGATCTTACTTTATATTCCTTCAGCTAGCAACTATGGACAATACCCTGAGGATGGCAAAGAAGAATCAGGGAACTCAGCCAGTGTTCACTCTCTGTGTACATACATCTCTGATCTTACTTTATATTCCTTCAGCTAGCAACTATGGACAATCCACTGAGGATGGCAAAGAAGAATCAGGGAACTCAGCCAGTGTTCACTCTCTGTGTACATACGTCTCTGATCTTACTTTATATTCCTTCAGCTAGCAACTATGGACAATACCCTGAGGATGGCAAAGAAGAATCAGGGAACTCAGCCAGTGTTCACTCTCTGTGTACATACGTCTCTGATCTTACTTTATATTCCTTCAGCTAGCAACTATGGACAATCCACTGAGGATGGCAAAGAAGAATCAGGGAACTCAGCCAGTGTTCACTCTCTGTGTACATACGTCTCTGATCTTACTTAATATTCCTTCAGCTAGCAACTATGGACAATCCACTGAGGATGGCAAAGAAGAATCAGGGAACTCAGCCAGTGTTCACTCTCTGTGTACATACGTCTCTGATCTTACTTTATATTCCTTCAGCTAGCAACTATGGACAATACCCTGAGGATGGCAAAGAAGAATCAGGGAACTCAGCCAGTGTTCACTCTCTGTGTACATACGTCTCTGATCTTACTTTATATTCCTTCAGCTAGCAACTATGGACAATACCCTGAGGATGGCAAAGAAGAATCAGGGAACTCAGCCAGTGTCCACTCTCTGTGTACATACATCTCTGATCTTACTTTATATTCCTTCAGCTAGCAACTATGGACAATACCCTGAGGATGGCAAAGAAGAATCAGGGAACTCAGCCAGTGTTCACTCTCTGTGTACATACGTCTCTGATCTTACTTTATATTCCTTCAGCTAGCAACTATGGACAATACCCTGAGGATGGCAAAGAAGAATCAGGGAACTCAGCCAGTGTTCACTCTCTGTATACATACGTCTCTGATCTTACTTTATATTCCTTCAGCTAGCAACTATGGACAATCCACTGAGGATGGCAAAGAAGAATCAGGGAACTCAGCCAGTGTTCACTCTCTGTGTACATACGTCTCTGATCTTACTTTATATTCCTTCAGCTAGCAACTATGGACAATACCCTGAGGATGGCAAAGAAGAATCAGGGAACTCAGCCAGTGTCCACTCTCTGTGTACATACATCTCTGATCTTACTTTATATTCCTTCAGCTAGCAACTATGGACAATACCCTGAGGATGGCAAAGAAGAATCAAGGAACTCAGCCAGTGTTCACTCTCTGTGTACATACGTCTCTGATCTTACTTTATATTCCTTCAGCTAGCAACTATGGACAATACCCTGAGGATGGCAAAGAAGAATCAGGGAACTCAGCCAGTGTTCACTCTCTGTGTACATACGTCTCTGATCTTACTTTATATTCCTTCAGCTAGCAACTATGGACAATACCCTGAGGATGGCAAAGAAGAATCAGGGAACTCAGCCAGTGTTCACTCTCTGTGTACATACGTCTTTGATCTTACTTTATATTCCTTCAGCTAGCAACTATGGACAATCCACTGAGGATGGCAAAGAAGAATCAGGGAACTCAGCCAGTGTCCACTCTCTGTGTACATACGTCTCTGATCTTACTTTATATTCCTTCAGCTAGCAACTATGGACAATCCACTGAGGATGGCAAAGAAGAATCAGGGAACTCAGCCAGTGTTCACTCTCTGTGTACATACATCTCTGATCTTACTTTATATTCCTTCAGCTAGCAACTATGGACAATACCCTGAGGATGGCAAAGAAGAATCAGGGAACTCAGCCAGTGTTCACTCTCTGTGTACATACGTCTCTGATCTTACTTTATATTCCTTCAGCTAGCAACTATGGACAATACCCTGAGGATGGCAAAGAAGAATCAGGGAACTCAGCCAGTGTTCACTCTCTGTGTACATACGTCTTTGATCTTACTTTATATTCCTTCAGCTAGCAACTATGGACAATACCCTGAGGATGGCAAAGAAGAATCAGGGAACTCAGCCAGTGTTCACTCTCTGTGTACATACGTCTCTGATCTTACTTTATATTCCTTCAGCTAGCAACTATGGACAATACCCTGAGGATGGCAAAGAAGAATCAGGGAACTCAGGCAGTGTTCACTCTCTGTGTACATACATCTCTGATCTTACTTTATATTCCTTCAGCTAGCAACTATGGACAATACCCTGAGGATGGCAAAGAAGAATCAGGGAACTCAGCCAGTGTTCACTCTCTGTGTACATACGTCTCTGATCTTACTTTATATTCCTTCAGCTAGCAACTATGGACAATACCCTGAGGATGGCAAAGAAGAATCAGGGAACTCAGCCAGTGTTCACTCTCTGTGTACATACGTCTCTGATCTTACTTTATATTCCTTCAGCTAGCAACTATGGACAATACCCTGAGGATGGCAAAGAAGAATCAGGGAACTCAGCCAGTGTTCACTCTCTGTGTACATACATCTCTGATCTTACTTTATATTCCTTCAGCTAGCAACTATGGACAATACCCTGAGGATGGCAAAGAAGAATCAGGGAACTCAGCCAGTGTTCACTCTCTGTGTACATACATCTCTGATCTTACTTTATATTCCTTCAGCTAGCAACTATGGACAATACCCTGAGGATGGCAAAGAAGAATCAGGGAACTCAGCCAGTGTCCACTCTCTGTGTACATACATCTCTGATCTTACTTTATATTCCTTCAGCTAGCAACTATGGACAATACCCTGAGGATGGCAAAGAAGAATCAGGGAACTCAGCCAGTGTTCACTCTCTGTGTACATACGTCTCTGATCTTACTTTATATTCTTCAGCTAGCAACTATGGACAATACCCTGAGGATGGCAAAGAAGAATCAGGAACTCAGCCAGTGTTCACTCTCTGTGTACATACGTCTCTGATCTTACTTTATATTCCTTCAGCTAGCAACTATGGACAATCCACTGAGGAATGGCAAAGAAGAATCAGGAACTCAGCCAGTGTTCACTCTCTGTGTACATACGTCTCTGATCTACTTTATATTCCTTCAGCTAGCAACTATGGACAATCCACTGAGGATGGCAAAGAAGAATCAGGGAACTCAGCCAGTGTTCACTCTCTGTGTACATACATCTCTGATCTTACTTTATATTCCTTCAGCTAGCAACTATGGACAATACCCTGAGGATGGCAAAGAAGAATCAGGGAACTCAGCCAGTGTTCACTCTCTGTGTACATACGTCTCTGATCTTACTTTATATTCCTTCAGCTAGCAACTATGGACAATACCCTGAGGATGGCAAAGAAGAATCAGGGGAACTCAGCAGTGTTCACTCTCTGTGTACTACGTCTTGATCTACTTTATATTCCTTCAGCTAGCAACTATGGACAATACCCTGAGGATGGCAAAGAAGAATCAGGGAACTCAGCCAGTGTTCACTCTCTGTGTACATACGTCTCTGATCTTACTTTATATTCCTTCAGCTAGCAACTATGGGACAATACCCTGAGGATGGCAAAGAAGAATCAGGGAACTCAGGCAGTGTTCACTCTCTGTGTACATACATCTCTGATCTTACTTTATATTCCTTCAGCTAGCAACTATGGACAATACCCTGAGGATGGCAAAGAAGAATCAGGGAATCAGCCAGTGTTCACTCTCTGTGTACATACGTCTCTGATCTTACTTTATATTCCTTCAGCTAGCAACTATGGACAATACCCTGAGGATGGCAAAGAAGAATCAGGGAACTCAGGCCAGTGTTCACTCTCTGTGTACATACGTCTCTGATCTTACTTTATATTCCTTCAGCTAGCAACTATGGACAATACCCTGAGGGATGGCAAGAGAAGAATCAGGGAACTCAGCCAGTGTTCACTCTCTGTGTACATACATCTCTGATCTTACTTTATATTCCTTCAGCTAGCAACATGGACAATACCCTGAGGATGGCAAAGAAGAATCAGGGAACTCAGCCAGTGTTCACTCTCTGTGTACATACATCTCTGATCTTACTTATATTCCTTCAGCTAGCAACTATGGACAATACCTGAGGATGGCAAAGAAGAATCAGGGAACTCAGCCAGTGTCCACTCTCTGTGTACATACATCTCTGATCTTACTTTATATTCCTTCAGGCTAGCAACTATGGACAATACCCTGAGGATGGCAAAGAAGAATCAGGGAACTCAGCCAGTGTTCACTCTCTGTGTACATACGTCTCTGATCTTACTTTATATTCCTTCAGCTAGCAACTATGGACAATACCCTGAGGATGGCAAAGAAGAATCAGGGAACTCAGCCAGTGTTCACTCTCTGTGTACATACGTCTCTGATCTTACTTATATTCCTTCAGCTAGCAACTATGGACAATCCACTGAGGATGGCAAAGAAGAATCAGGGAACTCAGCCAGTGTTCACTCTCTGTGTACATACGTCTCTGATCTTACTTTATATTCCTTCAGCTAGCAACTATGGACAATCCACTGAGGATGGCAAAGAAGAATCAGGGAACTCAGCCAGTGTTCACTCTCTGTGTTCATACATCTCTGATCTTACTTTATATTCCTTCAGCTAGCAACTATGGACAATACCCTGAGGATGGCAAAGAAGAATCAGGGAACTCAGCCAGTGTTCACTCTCTGTGTACATACGTCTCTGATCTTACTTTATATTCCTTCAGCTAGCAACTATGGACAATACCCTGAGGATGGCAAAGAAGAATCAGGGAACTCAGCCAGTGTTCACTCTCTGTGTACATACGTCTCTGATCTTACTTTATATTCCTTCAGCTAGCAACTATGGACAATACCCTGAGGATGGCAAAGAAGAATCAGGGAACTCAGCCAGTGTTCACTCTCTGTTGTACATACATCTCTGATCTTACTTTATATTCCTTCAGCTAGCAACTATGGACAATACCCTGAGGATGGCAAAAGAAGAATCAGGGAACTCAGCCAGTGTTCACTCTCTGTGTACATACGTCTCTGATCTTACTTTATATTCCTTCAGCTAGCAACTATGGACAATACCCTGAGGATGGCAAAGAAGAATCAGGGAACTCAGCCAGTGTTCACTCTCTGTGTACATACATCTCTGATCTTACTTTATATTCCTTCAGCTAGCAACTATGGACAATACCCTGAGGATGGCAAAGAAGAATCGGGAACTCAGCCAGTGTTCACTCTCTGTGTACATACGTCTCTGAATCTTACTTTATATTCCTTCAGCTAGCAACTATGGACAATACCCTGAGGATGGCAAA
>OZ012690.1:37605026-37642526 GCA_963942565.1 Maea johnstoni
ATATATATATATATATATATATATATATATATATATATTTAATTTACTGCTTTATTCCCCAGTTTGCTTCACTTTCAGGACAGCAGACAATTGTACTTAGAAACTCAATGAGATGGACACTTGCATCAAGACACTTTCTACAAAGAATCAGAAACTGATCAGCTCTATAATCACATCAACCAGGACTTGAATTTCATAAAACAAATGAACTGTGCACAAAATACTCTTTGTCCTTTATTCGGCCAGGCTCTATATGAAGATGAAGCACGTACTCATCTGAAACTTATGCTGAAATAAAGACTCTGTCTCTAATCTGCGGGGAGGAAACTGATAACTTAAAATAAGCAAATTCAATCGCAGCCCAATTTGTATTCTGGGGGTGCCCGGAGACCTTGATGAGCAGTCTGTGAGGATACTGTCTCATGGTGGGATTCCCATAACTTCCCATTGCCGCCCCCAACCGAGATCTGATTAGCATATAACGGGCCAGGGAGCCGGAGAGTAATGTTACAAGCGCCAGTTAATATGATCATGATGAGACAATTGACGCTTGTAGCTAAAGCCCACAGGCTCCTTACAGATTCCTCACGAGTACTGCCCAATCTTATTGTATTGGGTGACTACGATATCTGGAAGCAGTATAGAGAAATGTCAGAATACTTCATATTTCTCACAAGACTTGCCTGACCTGGCTCTGATTGCCGTGTGGTCTAAGGCGCCGCCACTGACTGCATGCTGTCTTTCACTACTGCTTGGGATCGAATCCCAGCCTGGGCATGTGAGAAAGTTGCCAGGGATGGGGGGTTTAGGGAGTGGTTTTCGCCAGGTACTCCAGTTTCCTCCACTACTTTCAACTGGCTAGTCACAAAATTAGCCACAATTGGCATAAATGTGACGAGAAAACGAAATTCAAAACTATTGGTAGACTACAATATCTGGAAGTTGTATGAAAAAATGTCAGAATACTTCATATTTATCACAAGACCTGTCCAATCTTATTGTATTGGTTGACTACAATACCTAGAAGTAGTATGAAGAAATGTCAGAATACTTCACAATTCTGACAAGTCCTTTCCAAGCTTATTGTATTGTTTGACTACAATATCTGGAGGCAGTATGAAGAAATGTCAGAATACTTCACATTCCTCACAAGTCCTACAATCTTGTTGTATTGGGGTAACGACAATATCTGGTAGCTGTATGAAGAAATGCAAACTCATTTTAGGTATGAGAACTATTAAATATGCGGCTCAACCATTATAATAATAGTCTTGTTGGCAGATTCATGTTACAAAGGTATCTGACTCAGTTATTATCTTGAGCAGGATTTTATACCAGGCATCCTAATTATACACTCTCCTGTGTTTGTACTGGCTGGTACGTACAACCGCAGTATTAGAACCCTTCCCGGGTACTAAAGTGGAATTTTTTCTACTTCATTACTCTAACAGCACTACATTAGAACAATAACGGAGAGTTCACTCACCGACACTCACGTTAATTTCCTCGGGGAGACGATAATCAACACAGAGGGCGCTGAAGATCATGACTTACATGGCAACCTTTTTAGGGGTTTGATTATTCTAGGCCCATGTGCGGTTGTTGATTGTTTTCAAACAACCATATGGGGCCTAGTGGTAGCTAAGGGTTGGTCTAAGGCAAAGTCACTGACTACATGCTCTCTCTCACCAATGACCAGGTTCAAACCCTGGCTGGGACAATTGTGAGGAAGTTGCCAGTGCCTTAGGGTGAGGCGGTAGTTTTCACCAGGTACTGTGCTAATATTCTATATCATAGCCAGTATTCCAAAAATGCCTGTCCAAAACAGCAATTTCAAAGATTTTGCCCGTCCAGCTTTAGCTACTTATCTACTTCAAATCCTTATACCAGCCACATTTAATAGCCTAGTGTGTCAAAAAGGGCAATTTACACTTCAGCTATGTCCTAAAAGATGGTTTGTTAGGAAAATATCTGGTTATTATACCCCAAAAGTCAAAATTGAAAAATCATCATAGAATTTGTTGCCTGTCCAAAGAGGAGTTTTTTTTAGTAAACTAACAACAGGTAGGACCAAAGGTTTATAATAGTAAAGGTGTCCATCTCCGGGGAAATGGCTATCATTCCCTATATCCACAAGCAAATTCCTTTAAAGGATAAATATAGAACACCCCAGCGGGACTTTTATTGTCTTAAAATTAACGACATTAGCCACTTGTCTTATCAGTATCGAGTATGGGGTGCGATGTAGTCCCGGCACCATTAATGAGAAAAACATATGATAAGCAGCCGCATGGCCTTAACAGGGCTTCTATTTATAGATCTTACCAGCCACACACTGGAAGAAAAATGGACTGCAGTTGCTTACCTTCATGTTTATAAACCTTTGTTAGGACGGGTCCTGGCTTAAAGTCCCTGATCATAACCCAATCATGCCTTAGGGCACTCCTCAACAAGTGTTATATAATGTGAATTTAAACCTTTTTTTGACATGAATTTAATCCACTTAACATTTCTCCTACCTACCTACCTAATACCCCGATACATACATATATACATAAAAAATACCATGAACAGTCATGTTACCTCATAATACACACACATAAGAGATGAAGTGGTAACTTTTTATTTTCAAATTCAATCAGCCAAGTACGCAAAAAATTAACCTACTGAAAGAACTATTCTAAGACCATTATTCTTACATGGATCTTAATATTAAGCTCATAATTAGCTCATAAATGTACTTAGTGTCTGTGATATTTAAAGACTGAATTAAGATATTTAAGTATTGGCCTTGGAAAATATGCTAGCAACATTTTGCAGTGGTCTACAAGTAAATAACAAGAACAACATGTCCCTCTCTATTGGAAATCCCTGCGTGATCAATTTCAATGCTGACATGAAGTGCCCCTAGTTCTGATCTTTAGAGAGGCTTGTGCAGTTGTCGATGATGTATGATCTAATGCAGAGAATGAATGCGCCTCCGAAATGGCGACAGCCCCAAGCCTAATTGATAGGGCATAGCATGAGGTCACCACAGATCATGATATATGATTGAGCAGAGCTTGTTCTTTTAACCCTCCCAATGCTGAGGCTACTTGCATTCAAAGCACAAGGATGCAAAGATCTTTGAAAACCATCTAAACCCTGTCATGCTCGTATTCAGTGGAGTACTCTCAGATGAGCACCCATTTGCCAGGGCTTCTGTCATTTTTCAGGTTTTTTGCATCATTTTGTATTGGCAAAATTAGCCACCAGCAGCATAAGAGTTAACCCATTCATGCCTATGGATCTCCTAACAAATGTTATCTGGAACTATGATACTTTTCAAAATAAATTATAAATATTTTTAATCATAAATTCACAAAATATTGATGTGGAGTTAGAAGTTGGGTTGTGACCCACATTTCTCTTTCGAATATTTTCTTAAAAACTAGGCAATCATTACAAATACCTTTGCCACGGAATAGCAAAAGTCCCATTGTCATTTCATTTATTATTCCATAGTTTCTTTCATCTCAGGACCATCTTGACTGATACCTGTTCACAAATGGTGCAGACTACACTATTCTACCTGTTTCTTTGTTTTTGCCATCAAAAAATAGCGATTAATACTCCATCGTGACCTTTTGACCTTGAGATAACCCTAGTGACCTCCATCCCGGTCTCGGCATCCCTTCCTTACTCCAATATTGCAAATTAAGAAATACCGTTCCCAAGAAGAACTAATTATCTGGAAGCATGGAAGCCCCTCATTACAATAGGCTCCTAATCGCGTGCTAATCGCTGCACTAATCAACTTATACCTGCAAGTGATGGATCGCCATTCAAACTTGACACCCTATAATTGAATCAAAACTTGAGAGTCAGCGCAGGAAGAATCGTTAGCAGGACAAGTGTACAGCATGGGACAATGACTGTGTTGATTTCCATTCAGACATCTTAGGTAATTAGAACACCTATGGTGAAAGAGCTTTTACTATGAGGTGGATTTAATTCTGCTCATTCCACTTATTTCTCATGCTAAGATGTGTGAACAGGATGATGATCTGGATCAGTATTCTTATCACTCAAGTAGGGTCAACTTTTAAATTATACATGTTAATGGCTTTTATCTGGATGTATTGTGGTTTTCCTAGAAGAAAAGGATGCCTAAAAAACTACAACTGCCAATTTTGGGCAACACTTTCTAAATATTGGCTTAGACCTTACCTTGTGTAGGCTTGGCTTTACCTCTCTTAGCCGGGATTTAGAAAGCGGGTACCCAAAATTGGAAATTGTAAAAAATGCTTTGGGCATCCAAATTTTCAAGAAAGACCATGATACACTCAAATTACAACCAGGACATGTATTTACTCACAGAAATGTGGTATAATATCCTTATGCAAATTATGTAAAGGTGAGAAAATCCAATTATATATAAATATTTTCTTGAAATTTGCATTTTAATCAACCCTCACAAAAGAAATTGGGTGTCCAGAGGGGTGTTTTTTTAGGGTTTTGGTGTCCAAATGATGCCCAGACACCATGCTGGCTAAGACTATGCCTCTCTCTGATAAGCTATTCACATGCAAGAGAAGATTTTAAACCCGTAGTGATAATCCTTTGGGATAATCCCACATACATAGATAACAGACATGCAAAGAACTAATCAATAGCTGGTGGAGTTGTCTTCAATTTCAGGTTTTTACGAACCGTCCATACTTTATTCATGGAATTTCCAAGGCTAAAGATGCGGATGCCGTTTAAACAGTTCAGAGGAATGCGAGATGTTTATATTCCACGCAGGAGGAGGATTTTACTTGCAACATTTTTGTCAGGTTTGCTTGTTTTTCTCTGCAGTATAATATGGAGTAGCCGAGCCTCAAGTTCTCAACCATGGTACTGCTCACCTGCGCCTTGCAAGATGGAGGATAAGGTAGTGGTAGAATTGGTGGAACTGGCCCGGATGGTACACCAAATCCTCAACATCTCCAAGATTGAACACTGGTTGTGTTACGGAACACTTTGGGGTGCGCTACGCACCAATCAAATGCTACCGTGGGACGATAAAGTGGATTTCTGTGCCCGAAAGACTGTGCTTACTGAAATTGCCCACAGCCCTATGAAAGAGCGATTTTTCAAGCATGGAATTAAGGCAGAGCTTGGTTTTGGAGATGGTACCATACACCTCACATATAAAAATGCTAAAGGGAAAATTATTGCGTTTGATTTTGGATCAGACACAAGTTATTATACAGGTTGGTTTGAACGTGTTAGTTCGCTGAGCTGGATCTGGGGCAACCAGGACGCCTTTCCGGGTCGGCTCGTAGAGCCTCCCTTACCAACAGTGAAATTCTACAATATTGATATGCCAGTAGCACGGGAGAACGTGGAAATACAGAAATACCATTATCCAAATGACTGGTGGAGAATCATGAAACCACAAGGGTGCTGAGTTGGAATTTGGAATTTTGTTTATCGTCACTTTTTCTGCCATATTGCAGCTAAGTCGTGACTAGCCAGTAAACTGGTGGAGGAAACCAGAGTACCCTGTGAAAACCATTGCCTAACCTCAAGTCACTGGCAACTTTCTCACATATCCTGGGTGGAATTGCAACCCGGACAGTTAAGTGAGAGACAGCTTGCAGTCAGTGGCAATGCATTAGACCACAAAGCCGTCAGGGCAGGGTGCTGAGACTCACCTGATGGTGGAACTACCATCACAATCATAGAACTCTGAATTTTGTATATCATTACTTTTTCTGCCATATTGTAGCTAGCCTGTTGTTAGTGGATGAGGAAACTGGAGTATTGGTAAAACCAATCGCCTAACAGCAAGTCACTGGCAACTTTCCCACATGCCTCAGCCAGAATTTGAAACTTGGCAGTGGTGAGGGACAGCAAGCTGTCAGTGGCAACATCTTAGACCAGTTGGCCACCAGGGCAGGACCTTATTATCACAGAGTATGGTTATTTTAACTGGTGTACCCAGGGAAAACCACCGCCAAACATCATAGGCAACTTTCTCTGACCTACCCGGGCCAGGATATGAACCTATACAGTGGCGAAAGACAATTAACGATCAAGCAGTGGCAACGCTTTAGACCACTTGGCTATCAGGACAGGCCCTGTCATAATTATTGATTGATTATTCTTAAATATTTTGAATATCAAGAGAAAATAAATGAATTAGATAAATGAAATGAAACAGAGCTAGAAACTTGCATGAACAACTTGTTCTGAGTGATTTTCAAACTCTTTTCAGTGATTTTCTAGAAACTCAAAATTACATCTTGATTGAGTGTGTTCCTATCCCTTTCAGTGATTTCAGGGACTTGAATGCTTTTTTGGCATTGACTTGCCATGTTGAACATTATATACAAGTTTATATGCAGGCAGCACCAAATAATCAAATATGAAGCTACGACTCAAATTGAAATTTCCCCAATCATATCCACCCAAACTCCAACTCAAAATCTTGTAATCTCAAAATCCAGGCCATCACACGACAAGCAAATCCCCCGCTCTGAACTGCGCCCGCTTGACTTTGGGCGTAGGCGCCTACGGATTGACTGTTCTGCTCCCAGACTCTTCCACGATGCGCAGGTCTCGACCTCATCAGATTGGACATCACGAGAAAATCCTCTGGATTATGGAAATGCAAGAATTGGGGATGCTCAATTGAATCGAGCAGCTCTATCACAAGCTGCGGGAAATATTCTGTGCGCCCGAAGACAAGGACTATAAAGCTGTCAATGCGCCACTCTCCAATAGAGGAGGTAATAATCAGCAAGCAAAAAGGAGGGAAATAATTCATTTTCTTACGATAGACACAACTTTTCAATTTTAGAATCAATAGGGATTTTGATTTATTTTAAATATAAATCAATATAAATATTATATATATATATATATATATATATATATATATATAAATATATATATATATATATATATATATATATATATATATATATATATATATATATATATATATATATATACATATATATATATATATATGTGTGTGAGTGTGTGTATATATATATACAAGAGGATATTCATAAATTGTATTGGAATTATGTTTTGTCATTGCCTTTTTTGCCAATTTTTTGTAACTGCAGCTTAACGATGAGAAGCTAGTTGTTAATGGTGGAGAAAACCTGTAAAAAAATCAGGGGAAAACTACTGACTATCCCAAGTCACTGGCAACCTTCTCACATGTCCTAAGCTGAATTTGAATCTTGGTAGAGGTGAGAGACAGCAAGCAGTTGATGGCGCTGCCTTATACCACTGGCTATTGTCCCTCTCCATGCTGAACATACTATCAGATGAGTACTCATTTGCTGTGTTTTCAGTCATTTTTTCAGCTGTTTTTGCATCATTTTGTATTGACCAAATTAGCCAGCAGCAGCATAAGGGTTAGGGGCTGCCTTCTGATTCAGTGTGACTTGTCACACGAGGAGAAGCTTTAATAGTAAGAGGAAGCCTTGTTATCACAAGAGTGAGTTGTGGGCAAACAATGTCATAATAACCCCTCCCACTGAGGCCCTCTATATTCTTGTCGGCCCGAAAGGGTACACTTAATTGTCGCATATTGGATGTTTTATTCATTTAGTGGCGGTAGCCGAACGCCCTTTATAGCGGCTGGGGCTAGACCAGACAAAATCAGCATACCAATCATGACGTCCCCGTTCTCCATGGGGGCAGCAACTTGAATATCTGTCTTTGGTAGGGGGTACACATAGAAAGGCTGCAGTCGAGTCTCAGTCTGCATCCCAGGCCATAATCAAATGTCATCTCGCGTGGATAAATGAAACTTGCGGATACTTATAAATATGCATATACAACCCCCTCTTGTGGGAATTGTAATAACTAAATTACCAACTAGTGTAAATATGTAGGCGCAAGCATTAAATTACATATGAAAGGGTGAAGCAAAGTTTAATCCTAGTAGTAAGGCTGTATAGGCCTAGCAAATTGCAGCCAAATCTTTATTCTGGATCGAATTTCTAGTATACAGGGCTAACCATTCGCTTATCTAGTCAGGTCGAGCTAGCCAAGTACCTAACTCAAGAAAACTAGGGGGCAAAAGGAATATCTATTACTATCAGTTATACCCTGTTAGAAAGTGTGCTATGGTCTGATATCTGCCAAAAAGCACCTGTATGCCAATTTGTCACCTGCTCTTCTACGGTAAGAAAAATGAAATACATCACATTGCTGGCTAAGAGTATGTTTATGGTTATAATCTGAGTATATTGTGGTCTTCCTTGAAAAATAAGATGCCCAAAAATTTGGCAATTGCCAGTTTTTGCCACACAGTTTCAAAATCCTGGCTAAGACCCTGATCATATCATTGGCAATTTCAAAACACTCTGAAAAATTATATCAGTGACCAATTCTTAACTGTAAGTGTTATTCAAACTACTCTTGTATAGCAGATTACAAGAATACTAAACGATAAATCTTTACCTACTTAACCAACTATTTTTGGGACATTCACAATTATTATTTTAGACCTAATTGTCCTTTTTCTCCCAGTGAGCCCCTATAGGTTATGAGTGTGTGGGTTAAGGCCATTGGGAGGGGGGTAGTCTTCTGTGCTGTTCCGTTGCAAGAACAATGAGACTCGAGAGATGGGCTGAGAACAAAAGCTATTATCTTTTGATGGCACCAGGAACCGTATCTCCGCAATCCACAGTCCTAATCAATGTACAGCACAGTCTTTCCCCTGTAGACAAATATAGTCCAGTTCTTCTCTGGCCTGCTAGAGATTCTGTGCTGCCATGGAGTAATAAACCCTGCAATGACAACCTCCTCTTTGGGAAAGTATGACAATACAGGGTAGCAATAAGAGTTGGGAGTAATTAACCCTTCAAATGCAAAGGCTACTTTCGTCCAAAGCACAAGAACACAAAGATTTTTGAAAACCATCTAAACCCTGTCATGTTGGTATTCATTGGATAGCTCTCATTGAGTGCCCTCAGATGAATACCTATAATCCCATACGCCAGGGTTTCAGTAATTTTTCATTTTTTTGCCTCATTTTGATAAACAATAAGCTAGATATCTAGTTTGATAGCACAGTTGGACTTGTTAATTTGAGGATTTGGTTGCTCATAGTTTATCTCAGTATTCCAGTAACAGAGATTGAAGCAGCTCTAGCCATGGTTCCATGGATGGGGGATGCCTCCAGACCCCCCCTCCCTCTCCCTGAGTTCAGACCATTTAAAAAATTGATCAGGTCTGAAATGGATTCTCCTGCATTTTCAGTGTAAAGTCTATGTAATAAGCACAAGATCATATTGTAAAAAGCCAAATTGTAAGAAACTTTGTGACAAGCCGGGCCCCACCCACTCAGCTGGTCCAGTCAGATGGAGGTGTTGCCAGACTATAGTTGCCAAGGGAGAATGTCAGTTAATGCATTACCCAATCATGCTTGTTGCGCCCGAAAGCTCCAGGGATTTAGCCAGAACCAGTCTAGCCTGTCTTTTGGACAGGCAGTTTCCAGAAAACCTGCTTTTTGGATAGGCAAACGTTTCTATAAAGAAGTTTCAAATTTGACTTTTTGGGGGTAATAACCAAATATTTTCTTAACAAACCATCTTTCTGGACATAGCTGATGTGTAAAGTGCCTTTTTTACATAAAAGGCTATTGAATGTAGTTGGTATAAGGATTTGAAGTAGATTAGTGGCTAAATCTGGACAGGCAGATATTTTGGAATTCCTTTCTAAAAAAAAAGTCAGTTTTTGGAAAATATTTGAAGGAAGAATGTTTACTTAAAATAACAGCTCTCCTTTAAATATTTTCCAAAGTCATTTTCATGATATCATAGGTCGATAAGACGTTTCTCAAGGAAGCTCATGAATCTTTAAGCATCAAAGGGTTAAGGTCTGAGCTCTGTATTATTCATGATACTCTGTCCACAATCACTTGATTTACAGTGGAACGACAATCAAATCAGAGCACTGGCCGGTACCAGCATCACGGCTATAATAAGGAAGCCTTTAGGCAAGATTTAATAAGGTCACCGTCAGATCTGCCGGAAATGGCACTGAGGACTGAGAAATGGCCATGATTCGATCAGCACCCAATAACCTACCAACTGACCACTCATCATCAGATCTCGAGAAAATGGTGATGAATACTGAGGAATGGATGTAATACAATCAGCAGCCAATAGCCAGCCTACTGACCAGTCACCATCAGATCTGGAGAAAATGGTGCCGATAACTGAGGAATGGTTGTAATACAATCAGCACCCAATAGCCAGCCTACTGACCAGTCATTATCAGATCTGGAGAAAACGGTGCTGAATACTGAGAAATGGTTGTAATACAATCAGCACCCAATAACCTTAGTACCATTATACTGACCAGTCATCTTAAGATCTGGAGAAAAAGGTGCTGAAAACTAAAAAAAGGGCCACAATACAATCAGCAGCCAATAGCTGGCTCAGCCAACTGACCAGTCATCATTAGATCTGGAGAAAATGGTGATGAATACTTAGAAATAGTTATGATTTGATCAGCAGCCAATAGCTGGTTGAGCCTAACTGACCAGTCAACATTAGATCTAAAGAAAATGGTGCTGGAAACTTAGAAATAGCCATAATACTTGAATCAGTACCCAATAGCTGGCTGAGCCAACTGACCAGTCAACTTCAGATCACGAAAAAACAGCGTTTGAAGCTTAGAAACGGTCATAATACAATCAGCAGCCAATAGCAGTCTACTGACCAGTCACTAGAACAAGATGACACATGCTTATAAGGACCATGTAATGTTAAATTTATGAATTGCTTCGCCAGCAACATCAGCTACATTTACAAATCACCAAAAGCATACTGTAAAGTTCGAAATATTAGCGTGCTTAAATTTAGCGAATTGATCCATTTTGCCATGTTAGCGAATCGTAATATTAGCGTCTGAACCATCTCGAAAAGCGCCATCTGCCGACAGATATTCAAACTAGACCTGGTTTGATAAACGGTCAAAAGGTGGCGTGTATTAATATATACAGTATGTACATACAATGGAGGACAAAGGGACAGTTCCTTTGTCAAGGAAATATTGGAAATAAAACTGAATTTAAACTGCCACAAACCCTGATAAGACAAATAAAGATTTGAAAAACAATGTTTTGTGTTTGCTTTGCATCTTAAATGAAAAAAAGTCAGAAAAGAGCCGAATTTTGATATGGAGGTGTGTAATTTTCTTTGTTTTGGTAGCGCCATCTGGAGTCTATGTCAAAAACTATTTCTTTTGGAAAATATGTGCACAACAAATTGTGTACTCACTATGAGTCAAAACTGCGTTTTTATTTGGTTTCAGGCTATATATACATTCAGATATGATAGCCCTCACTTCAGAATACCATTTACATGCTAGAAATTCGTTATTAACTGAGATAAATCGATGTCGGGTGGGTCAAAAACGTCACATACGTGGCGTCATCTGGTGGCTTTGTCAATAGCTAATTTTTGGGAAAAAATGTGCACATCGAGTTGTGCACCCTTAAGTGCATTAAAACTGCATTTTTATTCAGTCTTTGGCCACATATGCATTTAAATATGATACCTCTCGCTTCAGTATATCATTTTCATTCTCGGAATTAGTAAATTACTGAGAAAAAACGATGTTGAATCCTTGTGAGACTACCTAGAAAAACAAAGAAAAATCGTTGAAAAATGAAACAAATATTACTGGATCGTAATATTAGTGAATCTGACCCACTCGCTAATGTCGCCAATAATAATTCCACGCTAATATTTCGAACTTTACAGTATGAGATTCAGTCAGGCTAGCAGGGTATCATATTAGTAGTCCATAGTACACTGTGATTTTAATATACCTTTTACCATTAGTATGCTCACAGTGACCAAAAGTGGCCCAACAATTTTGGTGTTCATCTTACAGGTGTAAGCATATTGGGCAAATAATTTTGATGGAGATATGTTGATTAGAACTATGGATGTCATTGATATCCTCTTTTTTCCGATTCAATTAATTGGTATACTCTTTCCTATATATAGTGATTCGATTGGGTTCGATACCTCGTGTCTTGGCCATATGCCTGAGTAGAGTACACCATTCCTTCCAATTTCTCTTACAGAAACCATAGAAAGTACTTCAATATTTAGTCAGAGTTTGACTTAGCGTTAGTTTAACAGGAAAATGTCTGTGAAAAGTATAATTTTTATTAATAATCATACATTATTATTGGGGTAGAGAATATCGATTATTTCGATTCGATACCCAACCTTTCAATTCAATTTAATTGACAAAGTGAAAATGTTGATTTATCGATTTTTCAACTATCGATGACATCCTTAATTAGAACACTACCATGAATTCTCCTTCAAGTATTTCATAAAACCAATCTTGACTCCAAAGTTATTGTAATAAGTGTTGTAGATCAAGATAACAGATTTCAAGATGAACTTTAAGTTATGAAGTGGTTAAATATGCCTTTAACCATCTAACAACAATGCTTTCACGCCTCTTTCATATGCAATCCCATTTGCATAGACTTTCTGATTAGAACACAACAAAAACTCTTTCAAATATCTTATAATATCTATCATAACTCCAAATGTATTCTCAAAAGTATCATAAATCAAAACAAAATTTCATGATGACCTCTTAGTTATGAATTGGTTAAACATGCCTTCAATCATCTAACTAAAAATGTGTTCATGTCTCTTTTGATTGTAATCCCTATTGCATCTAGACTTGTTGATGTTGATAAGGACACTACCAAAATTTGCCTTCAAATATTTTATAAAACAATCTTAACCCCAAAGTTATTGTCATAAGTATCATAGACCGGCACCCAGATAACATTTTCAAAAGGAACTCAATGTGTAAACCCTTATGCTGCTCAGGTGGCTAATTAGGCCAATACAAATGATGCAAAAAATCTAAAAAATGACTGAAACCCTGGCACATGGGTACTCATTTGAGAGTACTCAGTGAGAGCTATCCAATGAATATCAATATGACAGGGTTAAGGTGGTTTTCTTTGCATCCGTGTGCTTATTACATAAGTAGCTCCAGCATTAGAAGGGTTAAATATGCCATAATACAACCAACTGCAATGCTTTCACGTCTCTTTCATATGTATTCCCTACAGCATACAGGCCTCTATTAATCACCTATGAGTACAATGCTAAGCTGAAGGCCACGTACATGTTGAATGGAAACAGATAAGCCGACTGACTAAGATGGATCTGTTTCGTCGCACGCTCCTCATAACTCAACCTACATACCCAGATGTTACTGTTTTTGTGCTGGCTGTTCGTGTTCACTTTCTTTCTCTGCTTCATTCCGGATGTTCAGGTCTCAATGTATAGATACAATTAACTTAAGGTGATAGTCTAGTACACCAAGATTATCACCACTAGGTGGCTTCCTTGGCTGGCCCCTAAGAATGGATATCAAAACAAAAGATGACACATGAGCAGTGTTCACTCGCCACGAACCTCGAGCTGGCAACAGTCTATTGTGGAGCACAAAAGGCAGGGCCCTAGGGGTTTTCCTCGTTACATTGCTCCTGAACGACATGGCTGTCTGCTTTAACCATGCAGATTCCTTCGAGATAGACCATTTCAAATGATCAAAATTTTCATCTCATTTTCTGGCTGAAAGTGAATAACGATACAGTCTTTGAAGCCTGTATTTTAGAATATGACAGATATGGTACCTTGAATTCTGACAGGACCTGTAAATCAGGATTTGCAATGTAAACCACGTGCTGTTAGTAATTTTGAGGCGTATGGGACACATTTTTAAAAATGTTTTTAAGATACTCATCGTGCACATCCCCTGTTGAGGTAGGACCTTGCACCTCACCAAAGACATGAATAATCATATGGTAGACTCTCATTTTCAAGTAAAGGGTAAGTCTTCACATTTTGCCAAAAAACGAAACACATCCAGATATGTTCTTTAAGCGTGCCGCATTGCCTCAAAATAGTCATTTATTGATAAGTTTACCATTATTCTGTAACTATGAGATGTAACCTTTACAATAGCATAAGTGTCGCTGTCTTCATTAAACTCAGTTTTCAGATATTCAAGTTTTAAAAATGACCCGTGTATCGAATAGGGTTCTACCTTAACCCTTCCAATGCTGAGCTACTTTTGTCCAAAGCACTAGATGCAAAGAATTCTGAAAAGCATCTAAAGCCTGCCATGTTGGTATTCATTGGATAGCACTCTTTGAGTACTCTCAGATGAGTACAAATGTGCCAGGGTTTCAGTCATTTTTCAGGTTTTTCGCATCATTTGTATTAGCCAAATTAGCCAGCAGCAGCTTAAGGGTTAATACTCACAGACACCAAAGGTAGCCTGACAATGTTGATGTCTTTTTGAAAGCTAGTTGGAAGCAGAAGTTATACAACTACATATTATATCAAGAAGTCCTGTCATACTGTACACTGCCTTAATATTCCGTGCTTAAATAGTACGGATCTCTTAAGATCAAAAAAGTCCGGTGTTTAAATAGTCCGGATTCGATCCCCTTATGCAGCAACATCTACCGATCATGACGCAAACTAATTTTTGTCAGGTGAACCGTCACGGCGGCGACGTGACCAAGCTCGAACTTGTCTGCATTTGATCATTAGATTACATCAGGGAGCTTCCATACGATAGAAGCTCTCTGATTGCAGTCAAAATGTTCAAGTTGCCTGCCACATCAGGCGAGAACAACTCACCTAGTTGCCATTAGCAACCAGGTAAGACAAAGGAATGAATGTCACAAACATTCATGATGGCTTCATATTCAGGAAGCACTCAAACAAAGGAATGGGAAAGGGATGGGTTAAAATGGCCAAAAAAGAGCTGAAATATTTCATTTAATTATATTAGCAAAGTTAAAGGGTTAAAAAAGGCATTAGAGAGATGATTTGATAATTAGAGTTAATTCTGCCAGGGATTTTTTTATGATTCTGCATATATGACGCCTGTGAAGGTGATAGTGGCGCATCCTATTGACTGACAGTGAAACTAACGGACAAAGGGACGAGCGTAGGTCCCCTTCTATTTTTTTTTTGCATTACATTTTTGTCCGTTTTTAAACATTCCGGATTCTTCCAAACGGAAAAATCCGGAATGTTTTTACACACGGACTATTAAGGCAGTGTACAGTACTTCATACATGGTTTTAGCTTTTCCTCACCAGATGTCACTTCTGTACAGCATCATCTACACATAATCTAAACTCAAACAACAACAGTCTTAAAATCCTTTACCACACATGTCATGCGGTAGGGTCCCCAAGTAAATTGCTTCAAATGTGCTGCCATCTATTGCTAACAGCTATAATCAATTCCAAAGAATGCCGGAGGATTGCCAATCCAGAACCGCATGCATGTATGTATCAAGATCATATATATATGTAGAATACAATATCTCTCAGGTCCTGAGCCTTAGAATTTACAATCTCAACCCTATCAATTAACCTTTTCATTTTTATACTTTTCGCTATACAAGCATGAACTTTACAATAGAGCAAGATCTTCCAAATCAGTTTAACCAGGTTAACCTAGGTTATGAATATCTCTAGTCTAACATCGGTGCAACCATTGTGTTTGACTTGGCATTTATATACTCATGTATATAAACCTCATGAGTTTGACATTCTATTAACAATTCACACACACTTTTCTATTCCAATATTTTTGTTTGATTAATAAAAAATGGTTGTTAAGAACAGATGAAAACTCAACCAATCAAAATAACGTGTATTTGGCCCTGTGGGCATTGGTGACTTAACCACAACCATGGGTAACACCGTTTTGGAATGTGAAAAATTCATGAAATTTTGCTTTGTATCAGTGATCAAGAGCTGAAAATATTTGGTGAGCATTATGAGTAATGCTCTTATATATAACAAATGTAAGTTGAGAAATATAGTTTCTGAATTAGGCCCCAGATGGCAGCCCTGCATAGATATGCAAGCATTCCTCATTGACAACAGGTTTGGTCAATGGAGATGGGTAGCGTAAGGCAAGGCAAAACTTCCAGCGACTGGAGATCAAATATTTTCTTAATTTCATTTTATCGACCAATGAGCTATAGATAGATAGAAAATTAGGTTAAGCAAGAAATGTCTCAAAGGCAACACTATATTCTGTATGTATTTTTGTATGTGTTTTTGTATGTATGCATGCATACATACATGTATGTATGTATGTATGTATGTATGTATGTATGTATGTATGTATGTATGTATGTATGTATGCGGATGGATGGATGGATGGGTGGATGGGTGGATGGATGGATGGATGGAAGGATGGATGGATGAGTGAATAGATACATAAATCCATAGATATCAATTTATAAATATTACACACCAATATATTTATCTTGCAATGGAAAAAAGCTCATATTCTCATCTCAATTATACTATACAGATTTTCTACAAGCCAAATATACTTCCATGAGTTGAACACCTCTGTACATGTTCAGTTCTGGGTCTGAGACATCAGGATGAGTTCAACTGATGCATGTTTTATTATAAACCTAGCAAGAAGCTTAGGAGTACAATATCAAAAAAATAAAATAAATCAATTCATGATAAGTACATGTATTAACTCACCTGAACTAAAGAAGCGAAAGTAGCAATAGGTGCTCCTTATTTCCCATCAGTCTGTCTCTTGAAGTCACATGTAATCAATATCCTGAATATAAATAGAATATGGTCAACAATAAGTTTGAGACTGTGTGTGTGAGAGAGAGAGAGAGAGAGAGAGAGAGAGAGTCAGAGAGAAAGAGTCAGAGAGTGAGAGTCAGAGAGAGAGAGAGAGAGAGAGGGAGAGACTGAGAGAGAGAGAGAGAGAGAGAGAGAGAGAGAGAGAGAGAGAGAGAGAGAGAGAGAGAGAGGAGAGAGAGAGAGAGAGAGAGAGAGAGAGAGAGAGGAGAGAGAGAGAGAGACGAGAGAGAGAGAGAGAGAGAGAGAGAGAGGAGAGAGAGGGAGAGAGGAGGGAGGGAGGGAGGGAGGGAGGGAGGGAGGGAGAGAGGGAGAAGAGGGAGGAGGGAGAGAGAGAGAGAGAGAGAGAGAGAGAGAGAAGAGAAGAGAGAGAGAGAGAGAGAGAGAAGAGAGAGGGGGGGAGAGACTGAGAGAGAGAGAGAGGAGAGAGAGAGAGAGAGAGAGACGAGAGAGACGAGAGAGAGAAGAAGAGGAGAGATGAGAGAGAGAGAGAGAGAGACACTGAGAGAGAGAGACTGAGAGAGAGAGTCAGAGAGAGAGAGTCAGAGAGTGAGAGAGAGAGAGACTGAGAGTCAGAGAGAGAGAGTCAGAGAGAGGACAGAGAGAGAGATGACAGAGAGAGAGAATGTGTCCAACAACTAACTTAAATGTTAAATATATTTCACTTGCCGCTTTATACAAATAACAATAACAATTTCTGCCGAGTTAGACCTTGACCATTCCATCCATGTGATAAGAGTATGGCTCAGTCTAAGCCAGGATTTTAAAACTGGGTGTCTACATTTTGGCTATTCTAAAAACTACGGGTGTCCTTATTACAATTGGTATCATAAAATATCCAGGGTTCCACATTTGTCAGAATTCTTACTAGCCCAGCAAGGCTAGTATTTAAACTAGCCCTACATTTTCACTAGCCCTACCAAAAGTTGCACTAGCTCTACCCAAAATTTGAAAAAGAATGACCGAAAGTGGTCATTAAAATGAGATCTGAACAATCTCACTGGCCTCAGTTGCAAGCGTATACAATTGTTGCAGCAATTTCTTTTTTTTTTCTCAGATTTTGGCCATACCTGTTAAAATGAAGACTAGCCCTATTGGGCCAGTCTTACTAGTGTTTTACCTGCCCGCCAGTCTGGTTTGGTGGCAACTAGGGCTGTCATTGTTTAAAAAAGATTGTCGATTCGATTAATTGATATTTCTTTTTTCGATTTCGATTATTTCGATACGATACATTGATATATGCCCATGACTTATATAGCATCTAATCAAATAGTAGGTAGTAAGTACTAAGTAGTTAGTTTGAAATTCAAAACAGTAGAATGACATATGTATGATTTATTTCAAGGTTTAAATCTATGATCTTACACCCTGCTAGGGAGGGTACTTTTGTAAAACTGCATAACTTAATCCTCATTAGGAGACTATTCAGGCAATATACTTTACTAAGGGCTGAGTATTCAAATACATAGACAGCAGAGAGAAAAAATTCAGCAGAGAGAATTTTTTTTATTAAATTCAAACCCATAATCTTTATTTTGAAACTCAAATATTGGCAGCGTTTAGGTGTTTAGGAGAATAAAATATCTATATGTATATATATACAGTCAACTTGCCTCACTTCTCTTAAACGACCACTTGCCTTGAACGACCATTTCAAATCCCCCGAGGCTGTTCCCTGTATATTTTACCTTGCTTAAGCGACCACTTGCTTGACGCGACCAACGGCCATGAAATCTTATCCCTACGAGTAAATGGTCCTTTATTCAACGACCAGTTGAATGCCTAGACGCCTTGTGTATTGAAAAGGGCACAATAAAATAATGAAATTATTGGTAAAAATTTGAAAGTATATCATTTCTGAGGGTCCTCAATTGATGATATAGTTCAACTTTTATTTTTCTGAATTGTTTATTCTTAAAATTTTAATGAAGAAATTTCAACAAACGCAGCTAGACATAACAACCTCAATAATTCCAGGTCATTGTTGGAAATTCTTTGTTTTTTCGTAACCTCGCTCAGACCCTCAACCCCTTCTTAAGAGACCACCTCTTTAAAAGACCACTTTTGACATTTCCCTTGAGCGGTCGCTTAATTGAGGTTTGACTGTATATATATTCGTTTGTATTACTTATTATTAAATACCCAGGGCCTGCCAACATTTAAAATACATCATTTCAACATTTACCTACACCAACAATCACATCAGCCACATTTTTTACGAACGGTGAGTTATGTACCATTGATCGTAATTGTTCGTCATACCAAACAATCACATCAGCCACATTGTTGCGAACGTTGAATAATTTACCATTGATCGTAATTGTTCGTCATACCATACCTCCAGCCCATTCCGCTGCAACGGATATTCACGAGACTGATCGTGAATTTCCGTTCTTTCATTAGTGGCTTGCCTCACTTAACTGTACACACTTCCTATTGCACTGCAAAAGGAAAGTGCCGCAAGTCACCACTATGTTTCGTTTGTAAACAACATGACGGCTCACACACGTGGGGACCGATCAACTGCCGCAGCACTCTTCGCAGTTTTGCGGTCGTAAGTATGTTAGTTTTTCTTTTTTTTTGCCATCTCGATGCATCGATTAATGCATCGAGATGGCAAGATTGCAGTCATCGATTGACTGCAATTGTCGGTACATCGATGTGCGGCGTATCGATGACTGCCCTAGTGGCAACACTAGCCCCAGGCTAGCGGGCTACACAAATGTGGAACATTGATCCTAAACGTACTTATCTATTGAGAAAATGCAAAATGCACTTAATTTGTGTCATGACAGTTACATTGAGGTGAAAACCTTTAAATTGTTTGTTTGAAAGTGGCATTTTTTGAAATTCTGGAAATGATCTGAGTGTCCTGATGTGTGATTTTTGAGGGTATGGACTAAATGACACTGAGACGCCCTGCTAGCTAAGACAATGTAGAGAAGTGATTTTTTGTTCTTTGGAAGTGATTTTGTATTCAAACAGTTACAGTAATGGTGATGGGGACAAATGCTATATAATCCATGTAAAGGTAACATTCTGCACACTAACAATTCATAGTTTCGTAGTTATTCAGGGCTGGTGGGGTACTTGAATACACTACTAAAGAACAGGCATATATACACTATTATATAGTGCCTTGGGTCAGCAAGAAAGTATAAGTAAGTAGGGCTCAAGAAAGTCTAAATGTTTAGACCAAATTTAAAGCCAAATTTAATGAGAACTGAAGGTACTCAGTGCTTGAATAAATGAAACATGCTCATAAGGCATAAAATGAAATCTTAGGCAGCAAGAAATATCAGGGTGATTATGGTTTCAAGAAGTTTACGTAAATTTACGTAAAGTTAGATGCCTTATTTTCAGCTAACTGTAGAACAAGATACCCAGTACTTGAAGAGAACCAGTAATGCACCCATTCTTTTGAGTGCTAGTCCATTACGTCCAAGGCCAATCAATGAATTCTTGTTCATCCATAAACCAGGCTCTTAAAGAGGCAGAGAATCGCTACGCTTACCAGCAACATGAGGCAAAGGCCTAAACTATAACACACTTAATAGCAATTAATGTTCCCTGAGGCACTGACCACAGTGCTAATCTTCTAATAAGGCTATTGATTGATTATCCTTTAACCCTTTCATGCCTGACCATTGTCATCAGAAGCTCCTATGTATAGAAAATACTAACTGGAGGTCCAATGACATAGAGGATGAGAGAGAGAGAGAGAGAGAGAGAGAGAGGAGAGAGGAGGAGAGAGAGAGAGAGAGAGAGAGAGAGAGAGAGAGAGAGAGAGAGAGAGAGAGAGAAGAGAGAGAGAGAGAGAGAGAGAGAGAGAGAGAGAGAGAGAGAGAGGGGGGGGGGGTGGCAGAAGAAGCATATACATATAAATATAGATATATAGATATAGATATTCATATTCATTGACATAAATATTTAAACAGCAAAATACATCTAACATAGCTGCTTCAAATATCTGTTGTGCACTTGAAATTTGGATTTGGAATAAGAATATTGATTATCATGACTTTAAATTTTCTCCATATTAAGAATAAATCGTGACTAGCCATTGTAAGTGATTGCGGAAACTGGAATAAACAAGGAATTTGAACCACCAGCTAACCCTAAGTCACTGGCAACTTTTTTACAAGCCTTGACACAGGCAGCATCTAGACCACCCAGTTATCAGGCCAGGAAGTTTTGCTTAATGTTGCCAATTAATTCCCTCAATTATTTTCGTGAAAATTGTAGATCAAGACTATATTTATTTTTAAAGGGAACTTAAGGCAAGAACATTGATGAACTACATTTCACTCATTCATTCGCATTTTCCTAGTCCCCTTGTCTTCCAGATGCTCCAACATTTATGAAATAAAATTTTTAGTATGTAAGAATTTGAAAAATATCTTATATAAGATGTTATGTTGGTTATGATTAGCATTAAAGATTCTTTCAATGAATCAATAAGGATTCTTTCATACAAAAGACGCATCTTGGGTTACAGTAAAAAAAAGGTACGGAAATATAACAATTCACTAAGGATGCTTTTATACAAAAAAGCTCCTTAGTAGTCAGTCGGTTCTTGGGATAAAAGGTATGTAAATCTAAGAAGTCTACTTTCTGAGTATCTGTCTGATATTTGCAGAATTGCTCGAGCAAGGTTAGTGCATCTGTACTCTTGGGCTTCAGATGTAATTTCTTTTGTTTCAAAGTTCTGTCAAGTAAAGCTTGCTCCACGAGCGAAAAGGAGTATGTTCTAATCAAGGCCAGAAACACTGGCGGGAATACAAATTAGAGACGCACCACCGTCTCGGCCACAAACCCAGGCTTTTTAATATTCTTGGTGAAGTAGAATTCCTGTTTGCACATCACAGGTCCTAGCGTTGCCTAGCTACTAGGCATTACTGTGTTTTCATTTCTTTATATATAAATGTATGCCTACCCCTATACTTCATACAGACTTGTGACCTACTGTTCGCCATTTAGTTCACCCATTGCCACACAAGGAGATTGTTTGGTAGCAATATATCCACCTACCCTCCAAGTATACCGCAGTGCCATCTATCCACAAGGGATGACATATAGATATACCCTAGGAGGCAGGCTAGTCCTAGCCTAAACCTAGGTAAAGCAATATGTTTCACTTCTTTTCAAAATTAGCCTTCAATGTAATACCAATTCACCCTCATATTTGCCAATGATTATATAATTGACCAATTAGCGATCTTTTCACATGCAGCAAACGTCCAAGCAAACTGAACAGCGATAGCGCAAAGGTGCAATGACGGCCAATACACTCCGATCGGCAATCATTGAGGTGTGCGGTAAAACGGAAGATTGCCAACATCCCTTCCACAGAAAATATTCCGAACCTCTACCCGCACCGTGCGGTTAATCGGAAGAATACAGTATGTTTAATTAAACCTTTCAATCTATGACTTTTAACATTCATACTCAGTCTTCTCTGATACTCAGTCTTCTCTGAAGCCATTGGTAGATTGGAATATATTTTGCACAATATCAAAACAAAATCAAAATATTTCTACCAATACGGATAAATAAGAAAGAAAAACACTGGCATATTTTTACCCTAACCTGCACCTGCACTGTGCGCCTTTTAGGACAAATACAGTACCAATACTAATATATTTGAGAAGGTATGATAGTTTTTGATATTGCAATATGTCAATTAGAATTATATCCTGCACATTATTAATCAAGTAATATTCCCAAAACTATAAAACTGCTAACTGAATGCATAACACTTTCATAAATGTAATCCAAATAAGTCTTACTATTTAGTATTTTGGTGATAATTTTATCACCTACACAGATTTACAAAAATATTTGAATGATATTCCAATAAGAACAAAACTTGTTCACAAGTTTTTCATATATTTCAACAATTAAGGCTTTATTTCAAAGCCATTTTCTAACTGCTACTAATCCAAACATTGTTTTAATAGGGGCCTCCTGAGGCTAGGGTCTTAGCCAGGATTTCAAAAATGCCTGTCCAAAACAGCAATTCCAAAATATATGCCCATCCAGATTTAGCCACTGATCTACTTCAAATCCTATACCAACTACATTTGATAGCCTATTGTGTCAAAAAAGCAATTACACTTCAACTATGTCCTGTTCTCAGGAAACTGCCTGCCTAAAAGACAGGCAGGACGGGTCCTGCATAAGTCCCTGCCTAAAGCACAAAATGAAGAAGTTTCTCAACCGTTTTCTCCAAACTTTTGGCTGAAACTGTTATGAACGCTGCTGAGAGAGCTCATAATGTCTTTTCACATCAGCCAATTAGCTAATAAGCTGATCACAGACACAACAATAGCATACATGAGTAATGGCATCCACTGATTAGCTCTATTGTGCTGGCAATCCTGGAAGATTCTGTGCTTTTCTATGAAGCCAATTGCACATGGAGTAAAACACAATAGAGTGGAACCGCATGATAATTCTATTATATACAAAACCAATAACTCAATAACCAGGATCAGACCTAGGGTTTCTGTTTATGGGATCTTTTCTGTTTGAGGGGGGGGGGGGGGGGGGGGGCGGAGGAGGGGTTCCTTTTATTTTCTAACAGAGAGGTGGATCTACCTTAAGTTACTGATTTTAAGCAAACTATAAGAAGGTACACTTTCTAGCAAGAAAATCAAAATTTTGATTGTAAAGATGTTTTTTTTAATCCCTCAAACCCACACTGACAACATACTTACTTAGGATGTATTTGTATGTCTTGAGTTAACTATATGCCCAAGCTTTTATTAGGACCCAGGTCAGAACTTGATCAATGAAGAATTCTCATAGTAATTTTTCCCTCACAAAAAATCCCTCCAAGAGATAATATAACCATTTCATACCCTGAATGATAATATCTGGAAAATGTTGAGAAACCTTGAAGGAAATATTTTTATATAAAATAAAAGAATGAAAATATATCTTTTTAAAAAAAATTACTGCATATTTAACATTATTGCAATTCATTTCATCTACCCGTTATTATTTTATCAAAAAGAAGTTTCGACAGACAGAATTTCTATGACAATTTTTTAATCATGAATATCTGTCACTAGGGTTGGTACAAGGATTTCAAACAATCTAGTTAACTAAAGCTGGACTGGAGGAAATTTTGTGATTGCTGTTTTAGATCAGTATTATCGAAATCCTGGCTAATCAAAGACCCTGGGTCTGTGTCATAATTTTATGATGGACGGTAAGATGTGCTGATAACTATCAGGTCTATGGTCCACTTGATTTATCTGAAATCCTTATTTATTCTTTAGCACATGTCACAGTGCACTTTCAAATTGAATAGGCTTGAGTAAAAGACATACTTAATTTTACATGTTTAGGGATCACTGACTGAAATTAGGGTTTCATGTGTCTATGGTTATAAATAATCAGGAAAATCAGGATAACATTTTAAACCCAACTATTAGCTAGTAGTCTCCCTGGGATGGTTGACAGACATGCGCAGGACTTCACCAGCTGGCATCGGCAGTCATCCCTTAGCCCAACATGACCAGACTGGGGGAGTAGGAGCTTATCCCGTGTCCTGCCTACTTCCACCCTCCGCATTCAAACATCTCTGATCTTACTTCATATTCCTTCAGCTAGCAACTATAGACAATACCCTGAGGATGGCAAAGAAGAATCAGGGAACTCAGCCAGTGTCCACTCTCTGAGTATATACATCTCTGATCTTACTTCATATTCCTTCAGCTAGCAACTATGGACAATACCCTGAGGATGGCAAAGAAGAATCAGGGAACTCAGCCAGTGTCCACTCTCTGTGTATATACATCTCTGATCTTACTTCATATTCCTTCAGCTAGCAACTATGGACAATACCCTGAGGATGGCAAAGAAGAATCAGGGAACTCAGCCAGTGTCCACTCTCTGTGTATATACATCTCTGATCTTACTTCATATTCCTTCAGCTAGCAACTATGGACAATACCCTGAGGATGGCAAAGAAGAATCAGGGAACTCCGCCAGTGTCCACTCTCTGTGTACATACATCTCTGATCTTACTTTATATTCCTTCAGCTAGCACCTATGGACAATACCCTGAGGATGGCAAAGAAGAATCAGGGAACTCAGCCAGTGTCCACTCTCTGTGTACATACATCTCTGATCTTACTTTATATTCCTTCAGCTAGCAACTATGGATAATACCCTGAGGATGGCAAAGAAGAATCAGGGAACTCAGCCAGTGTCCACTCTCTGTGTACATACATCTCTGATCTTACTTTATATTCCTTCAGCTAGCACCTATGGACAATACCCTGAGGATGGCAAAGAAGAATCAGGGAACTCGGCCAGTGTCCACTCTCTGTGTACATACATCTCTGATCTTACTTTATATTCCTTCAGCTAGCAACTATGGACAATACCCTGAGGATGGCAAAGAAGAATCAGGGAACTCGGCCAGTGTCCACTCTCTGTGTACATACATCTCTGATCTTACTTTATATTCCTTCAGCTAGCAACTATGGACAATACCCTGAGGATGGCAAAGAAGAATCCGGGAACTCAGCCAGTGTCCACTCTCTGTGTACATACATCTCTGATCTTACTTCATATTCCTTCAGCTAGCAACTATGGACAATACCCTGAGGATGGCAAAGAAGAATCAGGGAACTCGGCCAGTGTCCACTCTCTGTGTACATACATCTCTGATCTTACTTCATATTCCTTCAGCTAGCAACTATGGACAATACCCTGAGGATGGCAAAGAAGAATCAGGGAACTCGGCCAGTGTCCACTCTCTGTGTATATACATCTCTGATCTTACTTTATATTCCTTCAGCTAGCAACTATGGACAATACCCTGAGGATGGCAAAGAGGAATCAGGGAACTCAGCCAGTGTCCACTCTCTGTGTACATACATCTCTGATCTTACTTCATACTCCTTCAGCTAGCAACTATGGACAATACCCTGAGGATGGCAAAGAAGAATCAGGGAACTCAGCCAGTGTCCACTCTCTGTGTACATACATCTCTGATCTTACTTTATATTCCTTCAGCTAGCAACTATGGACAATACCCTGAGGATGGCAAAGAAGAATCAGGGAACTCAGCCAGTGTCCACTCTCTGTGTACATACATCTCTGATCTTACTTAATATTCCCTCAGCTAGCAACTATGGACAATACCCTGAGGATGGCAAAGAAGAATCAGGGAACTCAGCCAGTGTCCACTCTCTGTGTATATACATCTCTGATCTTACTTTCCTTTCATTCTGCTCGCAACTATGGACTGCTATTATATCCACTGAGCTTGTCAAAGAAGAATCAAGGAACTCAGCCTATTTCCACTTGAGAATTGTATAAATCTCTCATCTTACCTCCAATTCATTCTGCCCGCTTTTTCCAACAGTTAATAAAGGACAATCCTCTAATTGTGGCAAAGAAGAACCAGGGAATTCAGCCAGCTTCCACTCTAGATGAGTATATGTACATCTCTGATCTTACCTCCAATTCATTCTGATCGAAACAGGTAATAAAGGACAATCCACTTCATTAAAGTGGCTGCCAGCTTCCACTATCTGTGTATATGCATCTCTGATCTTACTACTTCTACTCAGCCCGTTTCTACTTTCTGTCTAAATCTTTTTTGTACCTTCAAATCCTAAACAGACAGTTTCCCACTATCAATTCTTTGGAGAGATTCAGTCACATGACTGAGTCACATGACTTGCAAGGTTCCAGAGGGGAGGCAATAACTCATGCTTGAATCGGCAGATTATTCGTCTGGCAAGATTGAGTCATTCCAAAAGGGGTAATTTCTAAGGTAGAAAATTGCCTTTTTAATCCTCTGAGTATGGGAGTAATGACTGCTAACCACTATCGGGAGTACGCTCTAACAGGCAGGAGGTCACACAGTACAAGACAATCATGATCAGGATAAGAACTTCACAACCACTTCCTTGGTTATGCCTGAAGGAAATCTGAAGGCAGTACAGAAATGAAGCATGTACTGTGTGGTCTAATTAACTTGATAAACACATATCCCACTTAATTAAATTGAAAATAATGTCTTGGAGCAAGTCCGGATATCTTCCAAGCATTTTCCCAGCATTTTCCCAGCACTAATCTGAGAAATGCTGGGTGTTCCCAATATGCATCAAATGAATATATATAATTGAAAATGGTGCTCATTCATTATACAGGCCACTGGCAGAATGAAGAAAATGTAAAACAACACTAATGATCAGTTTGACCATCATTTACAGTTGATATAGTCCTTGTTCCTCGCTGTTTGCCAACTACATCTTTATATATGGGTTAAAACTGGTGAAGGAAACGGTGGTATTCAAACCAGGCAGTGGTGAGAAACAGCGAGCAGTGAGTGGCGACACAATCCTTAGACCACTCTATCTACGTGGTACCTTTCAAACAAAGCATTTTTTTAAAAGTACAAATAGGAGAAACCCTTAGAATCAAAATCCAAGTGACAGTTCTTCCTCAAATATCTTACCAACTTAGATTTAATTCTCAAAAGATTTTCTTTAGTTTTATTTAGGGCTGTACACCAGTACCCGGTACCAGCACCGTTAAGAATACTGTCTCGCAAAATACTGGTGCATACTCGTTTCATTTTTTAACGGTATGCTTATCGGTATTTTGCAAAACTCAAACAACTGTCGAAACCCCAATACAACACAATAATTCAGTAGGAAGTTTGTACTTACACCTGCCGAACTTGTCAACTTGGAAGGTACGATATAGCGGTGAAGTTGTACCATCGCCGCTATCGCCGAAGCCGTTAGTGTTGTGATTCTTTTTGTTACCGCATAGTGCCGCTGCTGTAGCGATATACAGTGCCAATACGCGGTAGCGATAAGAATCACAATTCACAACACTAATGGCAGCGGTGATGGTACCACATGTAGCTTTGCCGCTATAACGTATCTTCAAGCAAGAATATGTGGATCTACTCAAGTCAACAAGTTTGTAAGTACTACTTTTCAGTTTACCCATGATGTAAGTAAAATACCTAACAGACAAATTGAGACAATCAATTCATTTTAGATTTATATCAGGGACTATGCTAAGTGTGTACTTAGCGTAGTTCAACTTCAACATACCGATAGCAGTACCGATAAAATACCGTATCGTTTCGACGGTACCGGTTGTGGTACCGTACCGCTTCACCCTTAGCGGTATGCAGCCCTAGTTTTATTGACCTAGACGTTGATATCAGGCCTAAAAAACTGTTCCTGTAACCCTACCCTAACAAGTTTTCATTCAAAAAAATCCCTACCTTTAAGTTTTTTCTGTCCTTCCAAATCCCAATCAACATAAAACATGCATAAAACAAACATTTTTGAACAAAAAAGTAATGCAAAAAAATATATTTTACCAACCTACCTACCCTATTTTTTCATCGGACCGTTACAGGAAACGAACATTTTTTTTCTAGGCCTCAGTATATTACCAGTGTGAACTTGCTCATCATCGTTCAGTGACATGGCTGACACAGCTGGTCAGCTTGCTCCTGAACACAGTGAGCTAAGATTTCACAGCTTCTTGGAGCAGACAGGCAGCCAAGCAGCCAGCGGTGTGATATGTGTCTGACAGGTCAATCACCATTCATAACCTATTCATAGCCAGGTGGTCTGCTGTGAATGAATAACTGAATGAATGTATAAATGGAGGGATGGATATAGGGAGGGAGGGAGGGATGGATGAAATTATGAATGGTTGGATGGATGGATGGATGAGTGAACAAATTAATAAATAAATAAATAAATAGATGAATAAATAAATAGATAAATACATGAATGAATCAATAAACAAATAAATGAATGAATAAATAAATAAACAAATGGATGAGTGAAAAGATTAATAAATGAATATTAAATAAATACATGAATAAATAAATGAATAAATAGATAGATAAATAAATAAATTTAAAAATGAATAAATAAATGAATAAATAAATGGATGAATAAATAAATGAATAAATAGATACAAATTGATAAACATAAAATGAAAATTACTAGATAACAAATAAACAAATGAATAAATAAATAGATATATGAAAAAATCAATGAACAAATGAAAGATAGAAAGGAAGAAAGAAAGAAAATTGAATAAAAATATAAGAATATATATTGGGTTAAGTCAACAAATATACTGTTACTATTAGTGTTGTAACGATCAATCGCCGGTAGTGGTGGGACGATTGATCGCAAACTCGATTGCTCGGCTCGCTTTGGGCCGAGTTCCGATCAATCGAACTTGCCATCCATCGCTCGATCTTTGCCGAGCGATAATGAAAATAAACACGACCAGACGGCCGCCATTTTGAGAGATACGTTTGATCGGCAGGATACACTGTTACTCACTTCTGGAGTGGATTACAGTGTATAATCTCACAGAACCAGCGGAATTGGTAAGTAACAATGTTTATATGATTCATCTTCATTGTATGCATTACATTGATACTTTATTTCAGGATGAAATTGATGCGTAGAGTAGTCTTGCAATCCGTGGTATTCACTTTCAGTTTCATATATTTCGCACATTGATTTCTATCCTTATTTCGGCTTTTATGTTCATTATATTTATTTATTATTACCACGGATTGCAAGTTCAGAATGTTTTGGGTTTTATGAATGCGTAGTTTTGCCGTTATTGCATGTATATTAGGTAGCCGCGATGAGGGCAATGAACTTGCAATCCGTGGCCATCGTAATTCTTGAATTTTCCGTGGCCTCGCGCTAGCTTTCTGTTCTTGTTTTGTCCTTATTTATTCTTTATATTTCTTATATATTGCAAGTCCAGATTGTCTTGCTTCTAGCTACTGTAGTTTGGGCCGTAAAATTGTATTTTTTTTCGTTTTTAGGGGGCTATGAAACAAGTGGTAGTTTACCTCAGGTAATCTACCAGATAATCGATTATAATCGATTAATCGTTCGGCGATCTTGCCGAGCAGTCGAGCGGCAAAATTTCTACGATTCCCAGCACTAATCGCCGGGTTGAGCAATCGGTCGGATTGGGCCGAAATTCGATTAATCGACCGGCGAAATGAACAATCGATTTATGCCGATTATCGCTTGTTGTGCTTTTTTGTGCACATCTAAAATGACAGGAGTTGGAATCACTGTCAGCGCTCATATCTTCATCATATTGCTGCACCATTCTCCATGATTCTAGACTCTTGAACTTCTTCCTGATGTTTCCTAACACCAGTACTGTGCAGTTTTGGTGTTAGGAAACATCAGGAAAGTCAAGAGTTGGAATTGGATTTGGCAATGTATAATCATTCAAAGTCGATTAATCGTTCGTGAATTTCAACGATTAATCGAGCCAAATTTTTCGAACGATTCCCATCACTAGGACTTACTATCTATATATCTTCTATAAAGGGGATGGTTTATTCCTTTATCCTTTTTCACAACAATAGCATCTATTGTATGACACAAAGATTTCTATGCAAAGGTATTACATGTTTTCTTACACACAGATGGCACTTTAACCCAACCCACTGTATGTCTACCTCTTTGTATATATAACAAAAGCTACAGGTAAATTATGTGTTAAACGATGGCCATAGTTGACTCCCAGGAAAATTAGCAAAATAAATCTTTAAAATAAAAAAGTTTTCACTAACAACAATTTGCTGTGCACACCTCTAAATGCATATCAACTAAAGAATGCTGAAAACAGAAAATCAATGAGAGGTGTATTATCTCCTAAGAAAATGATGTCAGAGCCAACCTGCTTCAATAAAGTCCAGCCAATTGCAAGTTATTCCCTGAATTTCCATACCATATAAATGACTTCACACTGAATGACCAAGGTATCTGAGACCTTATTACTTAGTAATCTTTCCAAAAAATCTGTCCAAAATTAGGAAGATGCTATCTCTCAAAAGAGGGAAAAAAAAATTCTTCCAACTATTTCTTGAAGATTAACATGATTTCATGACAGTCATATTTCAGTCAGATCACCATGGTAACATGAGCATGGATGGGTGAACATGAGAAAAGGCTAAATCAGATTGCAGCTTGTGTCTGAGACTTGCTTCTGACAGGTCTTGAAATGATGCACCAACATCTGCCATATACAGACTCTCGGCCCATTAATCACGATATCCTTTGAACAGAAGACATGGTCAAAATTATAAACTGCCAAGTCATCCAGTTGAGTAAGGCTCCCTTTCACAGCAAGTTATGAGTAGCAAGTTCTAGTTATTTTAACCCATTCAAACCTGTAGCAAACGAAACATCTTGACAATATTATTGATCAATATCTTTTTGACCATAACCTTTCAAAGAAAACATTTGAAGTATTGATATTGCAGAACCTGTTCAACAGTCCTCCGTCAAATACTTGGGATCATATGCGAACTCCAAAGTTATTCTTTTAATTACCATACTAGTATAGGTTCATATGACATGGATACATGTTTTGAATTCTTCTTGACTAGTGTTTTCAGGATTTAGGGTAATAATTCAGGAATTAAGAATGAATTCACAAAATATTAAAAGGAGAGCTGTTGGGTGTGTTTTGATCAATAGTTCTTCAACAAATATTTATCAAAAAATGCACTGGTCAAAAAAGTTATCACCAAAAAAGTGAAACACTATTGGTTGCTACAGGCATGAATGAGTTAATCTGCTTAATCCTTATAGTGCTGAGGCTACTTTCGTCCAAAGTACAAGGAGGCAAAGATTTTTGAATACCATCTAAAGCCTGTCATGTTGGTATTCATTGGAAAGCTCTCCATGAGAACTCTCAGATGAGTACCCATGTGCCAGAGTTTCAGCCACTTTTTCAGTTCTTTTGCATCATTTTGTATTGGTCATTTCAGTCACCAACAGCAAAAGGGTTAAACAGCATGTGTGCATCTCCAGTTGACAGGCTAAATCTCCCATACAAATGTGACGCAAATGATTGACAGCATCTCCTAATCGGCCAATCAGAAGATGATACCCTACACCATCCCACATGGAAGTCTATCTACTTCTGGGATTCCTCAAATGCTCTTCGCACTTTAACTAAATCAATAACCACAATAGCCACAATAGAGATCCACCAACCAGTACTTATAGAGTGACTTCCCAAGTCTCAGCCACTTCATCATTGTATTACTGAGACAATGCCAAAGTGGATGGGTGTGGGAGGGGGGGGGGGGGGGGGGGGGGCAGGCTTTCAGCAAGTGGGCAACCACTAATCAAGAATGCTGAGATTGAGAATATGGTATAAAATTTGAATCGATATAGCCCATACACAAAATCTTCAATTTCAACCACTAGTACTCTGTGATTAAGGCCTGCAGGGCTCAACACTATTAAACAGTGGTCTTTGATAAGTCAAAGAAAAGGAAATTTATGAAAGGCATTCACTTTTCCTGGTATTTCAGTCCAGATCCAATTACTGCTCACAGTTCTGTACACTAGGGAAACAGCTCTATTTCCTCAATATCTAATTATGTTCAGAAAAAACATTGTTAGCTCATAAAATCACCAACTTGGTAATTAAGACACGAGATTGGGATAAAATAGCTTTTGCATACCAATCAGTACATTTTCTAGGATTTGCTAGAAGTTGATAACATGCAATTGCTTTTCTCAGCATGGTAGTGGTTTCATTAGCTATATGCCATTTAATCATTGTGCATACAAATTGTGTGTAGCACACCGAGTCATTATTGTAGTTTTGTATGTGTGTCAATCATGTGTGCACAACACATGCTCCATAATCAGCAGAACATTGTTAAAATTGTGCTTTCAAAGAGTATTACAAATATCAGTCCATTCACCCTTTCAGATCCCCAAGTGTCCTCACTACTTTGGTGATAATTTTTCCCAAACATATTTTTTTGCAAAATATAACTCTGCCTCAAATATTTTACCCAGTTTATAATTTTTGGAAATAAAAAATGTTCCACCAATCTAATGACTTTTTGAGAAGATCTCAATGCATGAATTCCCATTTCTTGCACAAGTCCCATTGATATTTCTAGTATTATGATCATCCAGGAGAAAACAAATACTATATACAGTGTGACTTAACATGACCTTAATCCATTCATGTCTATAGCTGCCAAGAGAACCTGGGTTACTATTGGAATAACCTTCCAACAAAGGCTTATCTCAATAGATATTTGCAGAAGAATTGGTTATCCATGTAATATGTGCAACTAGACCTTCAAATACTTTCCAACTGTGCAGTTCACTCCAAAGTTATTTTCTCCCATATTCAGACACCACTTTAAAGGGTTAAATAACATGAATTTTACCAGTAAGACAAAAAGTGAGCACTACTTTATTCTGAATATTTAACAGAAAGAGAAGACATGAGGTCTAAATCTACTCTTTCTTCTGAATTGTTAACTTTCCTACATGAAATATGTACTGAAGTGCCTTTACCATTTTGATTCTATTTGGACATGACTGCATGATTTTATCAGTTACTCAGTACACCATGCACAACCAACAAACAGCGTAAAATAATATCCTTATGGGATTTTATATTTTTCTTCATCCAAAATGGATCAATGATAGAGGCGACTTCTTTTAGAGGCAACTAATATCTTGCTGAAGTACATTTTATTCTATCTGAAATTGTTTTATCAGTGACTAAATTCAACTTATTCAATTATTATTGACTAATCACAATTTTGATGATAATTTGAGCTTTTAATTTTGAATAATTACTTATATACTGCTTAACACCAGGTTGAATCAGAATTCTGCTTCACATTTCCATTTCTCCTTTAAATATCATTAAAGATTACTTCCATGGGAGACAATTCAACAAGTGTAGGTCTTTTTGGGGTTGCCCAAGGCAAGAAGGGGTCAATCCTATTATGCCTGTAGCATCCAAAACTGCCTGACTAGTTTGTGCATACCTCTCTATCAAAAGCATTTTTTTTATAATATTTAAAGGAAAAATGTAACTAACAACACCCATACTAATATCTATCCCAATTATATGCTTAATTTCAAAGTTATTAAAAAATACCACAAGTCCGGACAACAATCGTCAAGGAAATCTTTAAGCATGAATGGGTTAAAGAAGAAGTTGCTCTGAAATGAACTCCCATGTTGCACCAGGAGAAAAAAATTGCGCAAGCGGTTGGATTAATGTGCCACGCTTTGCCTTCTGAGTGACTTACCATTCATCAGCCATGTGTAAGGTGAGCGCTACATTGCCTTCACAATTTATATACTCTCACCCGCACTCAGGGGAGACCCTATCTGCGCTTGCAAATAGCTCTAGGAAACTGATATATACGCTCTGTGATCCCACCGCAACGTACTTGGATAATATGTCAATGGAGTCAACATTTGCCGCAAGGAGAAATTGGAAATCAACAGAAAAAAATTCATATCTTAGCCCAGGAGCCAGAGACTACAAAGAATAAGCCGTTCCAAATTATTTGCTAGAAATTTGCCCCAACAGGGCAAGTAATGTCAGTAAATTTATACTTGTAAAGTAATACCAATCACAATATTGGCATTAATTAGTTACTTTCGAAGGTACAGTAAAATGTGAGTAAGGCAAATGAAAAGTGCTAGGTTTGTAAAGAGCCAAGTGCTGTAATCAAATATCAGACTCAATGGTGCAGTACGTGGCTAGATTGTCGGCCTAAGTGCAAGGAGGCATAGGGTCCTGAGTTTAATCCCATGCTGGGTCTAGTAGGGAGTCGATTCCTCTATAGACTGGGCCAATCACTGAAAATCTTCATTTCATAGTCTTTATCGCGTGTCACCCTATAGGGAGAAATTACTATGAAGTTTCATATCCATTTCATATCATCATTCGTGCTATCTGTATCGTCTGCATATATAAAAAAAGCATCCCTTCTTCTATGTTCGAGCCACCCCTAGAAAATTTGGGTAAAGAACCCTTCAAAAAAATTAAATGCAATTGGAAATTAATCATAATCTCGGCATATATAATCTGTCAGTATTCATTTGCAGGTGGAATAAAAAGCCAAGAAGGATGCAAGTAAAATGTGTTTCCAAAATGCCCGCATAGGACATTAAATAAGAATAAAATGAATTAGATTGAAAACCTTTTCATAATTATGCTGCTCAGCTTGGAGCTGATTTAATGAGAGTGAGAGTGTGCAATATAACTAATCGTCCATGCCTGGGAGTGTCTTGTATAAAGCCATGCCTGACACACGAACAGCACAGCCCTGCGCATGATAAATGAAAAACATGAAAAATGCATATCGTTGTATGAAGGAACGGCAAGAAAAAATGACATACGGATGAATCATAGCCAGATCTCATTCCGATCAAGCCTCGAACGCGCAGTCAAACGAGGGTGCGATAATTGTCGGATGAAATAACGACTGGTGCTATGACATCCATAGGGTGTATTTCATGTTAATAGCGGCTATTTGTACTTGTAAGATAATATCCCTGATGGTCCTATCATTCATGCAATCGCTGCTGCCGACTACTGGCTTAGTAAAATCGGTGTAGCTTGCACCGGCCGCCACTGTTCCACAGTTCCTGGGAGCCGTGCACGGGAGGGTTATTGGGCGTATCAGGCATGCCCAACCACCCATAGCTGGGGATGGCAATAACGGTGGAGGCAGATGTCTTTGTTTGATGGCAATTGAGTCTGGCGCTGACAGCACATATTACAGCAGTAGCACAGAATCCAGGTAGCTGGCCAGATGGGCTGGAGTCTCAGCACATTGGGGACGGGAAGATTCTGTTGGAGGAAGATGGAAAACCCCTAATAGTTTGGCCGTATACAGGGCTACTGTTATATGGAAATATTAGTCAAATAGAATATTTAGACTTGTACACTATATCGCTACATGTATTACATTTATTAATACTAAGATCCAGGGGTTTAGCTTTTAGAAATAGAAGTTGACCATAGCTAACCCCATAGAGGTAGCCACTTGTCTAGACAATGTATGGGACCTGTTAACATTCCCACACCACCTAGAACAATAGGATAAGGATAGATATAACTGTAGTGACTGTTACAATTGATATCAGGTGTAGGTTAGACAGTAGCAGTAGCTAGCCCCTTTGTTAAGTCACAGATTGGTAGGCATTGTCTCTACTAGGGTAGCCAGACATAGCGGCACCACACCTCTACTACCTTAATTAAGGAAAGTGTTAGGATACCCAAGCTTCACCCCTAGCAACCAGGGTGGTCAGCAAGCCAGTCCAGTACTAAATAAACTAGCCCTCATTGGAGGGTCAATGTATGTTTTTATATGTCCTACGACCCTATTGGTCCATCTGTATTATACCCTGTAAGATATTAGCCCTGTTCCTAGTGTTCAGGGTAATTCTGGTTTTGACAATAAAGACAGTCACATCAACCAACTCTTCAGAGTCTCTCAATTACTCTAAACTATTCTAAATTATATGGGTGAAATACCCATATAATAGTTGGTGGAGAATCCGGGTAATATAATACATATGCCTGCACCAGATAACCTAAGATCAGCCACAAGACAGATGGAAGGCCAGCAATCCAACAACATCCAGATAGAGCATTTCCAAGCTCTGCCATCAGAGGATGGTGAACAATGGATTGAGAGGTTTGAGTACTTCTCAAAGTACAAAACCCTGCCAGAAGCCAAACAATTAGACTTATTTCCCATGTTTTTGAAGGGAAACGCATGGCACTGGTTCCATGGTCTACCAGCAGACACCAAGGAAAATGTTGCTGAACTTAAGGCAGCTTTTAGGAGGCAGTACGCTAAAGAACAGGAGCCTGGGATATATGCAGCCCAACTATTTAACACCAAGCAGGAGGCAGGGCAGAGAGTGGCTGACTACCTGGTCACAGTGAGAAAACTGGCCAGTCAAGCCAAACTACCACCAGATCTGACTCTTCAAGCAGCTCTTCATGGGTTGAGCCCTACCCTTAAGCCGTTTTTAAGCAGAAACCCACCAAGAGACCTTAATGAACTCTTAGAGCAGGCAGAAGCTGTGGAAGAGGGTCAAGGACCCACAGAAGCACCAACTGTTGTACTCACAGAGGCAATAGCTTCCCTCACAGCACAACTGGAAGCTACCAAACTTGCAAATGTGCAAGCAGTGGCAACCACTAGCCAGAGACAGGTCCACTTCCAGGACAGATCAAGACCAAGACATAGAGACTCTAGCTATGACCGCCATAGCTCAAGAGAGAGGAGTAATAGCAACCAGCGCTCTTACATGCCAAGAGACTATAGCTATGACAGAAACCAAACCAGAGGATATGAGAATCCCAGGGGGCAGAGGAACAATCAGACTTACTCGAATCAGGACAGATACTTTAGCAACAGACAAAACGGAGGATATCAACACCCAAGGAATGGATTCACCAATAGGGGAGCAGCAGTTTAAACCATGTAAAGGTGAGTGTGCTTTTCATTCTCGTCGTAGGGCATTCAATATAAAATGCAATGCTTGTTCAGATCACTAAAACTATATTCTAAGAGATAACAAGTCCCACAAAGAACACAAATCACCTGATCGCCTAAAACTTATTACAACCCAATTGATAAGATAATCCCACCTACTCATGATGTACTGGATCAACCTTTACCTATACTTGCTCAGGGGAATAACCCGGCCCAAGGCCCACAAAATACTGAAACCCCAATGCAACCTGCAGAATTAAATCCTTCCCAACCAGAAGAGGATAGGGTTTAAGAGGCAGAAAGATTACTAGGTATGAAGGTGAGAGGTGGGAAGAAATACAGTGTATAGTGGAAGAAATTGAGTTCTTTCCTATGATAATACACAAGAAGAAATGGCTATGCAGGTTAAGTCTATCAGACCACCATCTTTTCCACTACTCTATTT
>OZ012690.1:37647526-37746466 GCA_963942565.1 Maea johnstoni
TGCAAGTGGGACCACAATATACTCATATTTCAACCATAAACATGTATAATTTTATTGAAATAGTGCAGCAAGTTCCCCTTTAGAAAAAAAACTACAGTTGCCGTACTTAAAAATAAATTTGGAAAAAATGATAAAATCACAAAAAAGTGAGTTTTTGTTTAATTTCTGATAAAATATGTTTCCATCAAAAGATTTCAGAAAAAATGCTCCGGTCAGAAAGAAATTTCAAAATTAGTCAGGACATTGTTGGGCACTCAAAGCATGAATGTTTTAAAATAGAAAAAAAACTCTTTCAAGAAATCTGACCCTAGACTACATCTTATATTCAAGCGTAAAGCATCCAAGTAAGGCTTTGCCCTCATGTAAGCATTAGAATTGACTTAATATATAACAGGGTAAAATAAATTTATAGCTTAGTAGCTAGGCTATAATCACCCAAATTGATTGAATCATTAACACCATACATGACATGCCTCTGGGAGGAATTTATGCTTTTTTGATAATTGCCGCACTTAAATCGCAGGCACCGTAGGAGGCCCCAGCCAATGATCTATCCAGCTTTTGTCAGCATTCTGATTGATCTACAGTAGGCTTTTGCACACTGGTCCTTCACACTGACTTCCCGTTGTTCATATTCATCTGCATGTGAAAAGCTGTTGCATGACTCAGTGCATGCGAGTAAGACTTGGCCATGGACTTAACCAAGACCCGTCCAGCCTGTCTTTTGGACAGGCAGTTTCTTAAAAAACTTTTAAGACAGGTGAAAATTTATAAGAGGAATTTTCAATTTTGACTTTTTATGGGTAGTAAGTAATAAAGAAATCATTTTCCTATCTAATCATTTCCTATGAAATGGATTAAGTGTAAATTGCCCCTTTTGACACAATAGGCTATTAAATGTAGTTAGTATAAGGATTTGAAGTAGATTAGTAGCTAAGCCTATACAGAAATTTTGAAATTGGTGTTTCAGACAGGTATTTTCAAAATCCTCGCTAAGACCCTGGACCCTGAAAATCCATAGGGAGATAAGTTATAGTTATATTTTTAACTCCAATTGCAATGTCAGAAGGCCAGGTTAATGTAATATTGCCAATTATGGTGTGACTTCCGCTTATTTTTTGGTCAAAATCACTCCAAAATGATTTTTGACAACATTCAGTCTTTCTTAACAATAGAAATATATGTATTTTGACTGCCCATAGTAACCTGATTGCTTTCCCAACAACACCAAATTTTCAATTTTCCAATTTCCATAATGTTGAAGAGTTGACTAGAGTTCTGATTATCAGTTCTCCAGGAGGCAATTTCCAAAAGCTACTTAGCTCAGTTAAAGTTAGGCCAAAAAAAAGAAATTGTTTGTTTCCTGTAACAGTTAAGGTAGGTTAAGGTCGGTAAAAAAATTTTGCATTATATTTTTAGCCAAAAATGTGTGTTTTATGCATGTTTTACGTTGTTCGGGAGTTGGGAGGGCAGAAAAAACTTTAAGGTAGGGATATTTTTGAATAAAAACTTGTTAGGTTAGGGTTACAGGAAACAAACAACTTTTTTTAGGCCTTATCATCAAAATACTTAAGGACAATTTTGAGCATGAGCACTACCAGCATGAACAAATCAAGGTTCCATGCATTCTTGTCTACATTGATCATCTGAATAAGGCCTCAAGGCTCGATGCTAACAGTGGTCCCATGGCCCCAGGCCAGTAAAAATTCCAAAAAACGGCTTCGGGCCAGTAAAAAAGACTCCAACTGGTCCTACAGGGCCAGTAAACATTTGGGGGCATTCTTGTAAACAGGTTTACCCTCAAGAATATCCCAAATGTGTTTGAAATATATGAAGATAAAATAAATCAAAATAAATGTCTGTGATTTTTATGCAATGTTTTTACTTTTTATGTTAAAGAAAGATTTCTAGGACCAGTAAATTTTTTGTTTTTTGCAGGAACAGTAGATCCTCAGTGCTACTGGTCCTACAGGGCCAGTACCATTTTGAGTTAGCGTTGAGGCCTGGGCCTTCAGTACAAACTCTTTCATTGATTAAGCATGGTCCTACAATTACCCTGTTTGCCCTCTGCCAACATAAGTGACTCTATTTGTGTTGAACAGACTTATATTTACTTTGGCTACTCCTAAAGTGACATTACATTCCCTTGTAGTTGTAGACACTAGCCACTTACTTTAACCTGTTTTGCCTATTAAGCCATCTACTGTTGTGCCCTGGTTGCAGCACATGATCACAGAGTTGTTCTGATAGGGAAAGTTACAGGCACCCATGGTCTTAGCCAGCAGGGCGTCTGGGTGCCTTTTTGGACACCCAAACCCTTAAAAAGAACCCCTCTGGACACCCATTATTTTTAAGGGTGGAATTTCTAAAAATCTCAATCTCAAGCTTATAATTGAATTTTTTCATCTGCTTATGATTCCCATGACATTGTTTAATGATATCATGCCTTATTTACATGAATTTATACATGTTCAGGGTTGAAATATGAGTATATTGTGATCCCCCTTAAAAATTTGGATGGCCAAAAATTTTACAACTGCTAATTTTAGGCACCCAGTTTCTAAATCCTGGCTAAGACACTGCAGGCACCTGAAATCTACTTGCGCTGTAGACTCAAATTAATCCTTTAGCCAGCTCCCAAAATACAAAGACATTTTAAACCCATATATTCACTCTCTTTTAAACCCCTATAACATAAAACTGTAATAAAGATTTTGAACAAATATCTCTGTCTTCACAGAAATTCATCATATTTTACAGAATAGCTCTCCTACAGGCTAAAACAATATTATACATGTATGTATACTTATGTTATGCTGATACTGAAAGCTCCAGTATTTCCACTATATATTCTGATTCAGCTTCTAGGCAGAACAATCACTGGCCCTCCAAGCACATGTTTCGAAATTGCTAGTTTGTGCTAGTTGGGCTAGCGCTATTGTTGGACCCCTGTTTCCTTTCCATATTTCAATCCTTATTAACAAATCCATGTTTCAAGAGCCCTATCAGCCCTATAGTCAACCCAGCTTTTTCCATAAATCCTAGTATTACCATACTACAATCCAGGTTTACTTTCAATTTTTTTCTTGCAAGAACTACAGGCCGCCTACTTCCAGATTCTACAGGTCCTGCCACCTTTTTGCCAGTCCTACCACTTAACGGCCTCTTGATGGCTGCACAAAGAGGGGGTGAAGTACTTGAATCCTTGGCAGGGCTATCATTAGAATGTGTCCTTCTGAGGCATTATAAACTCACCAGTCTGTACTGACAGACTGACCTGACAGGAGTGTAGATCTCTGAATTCTTATCAAACAAGTCTATGTTGAACCTTGCCTGCCTCCCAGGCCCTGTTTAAATGTCATCCCTTGTGGATAGATGGCACTGCAGTATATTAGGAACTCAGATGAAAACAGGTTATCAGTAATCTCCCTCGTGTGGCAATTGTGGGAACTAAATGGCTAACAGTAGGCCACAAGTCCCTATCTAGTATAGGTGCAGGCTTCTATATATAATAAAGTAAATTCATAACAGAGCCTTGTGGCTAGGCTATGTTGGACCCTATTATCGGACTCAGCTATTTCTTGAACAGCTCCCCCTGCCCTACCATACTGCAATCATATGAAGTCAATGTTGAACCCTGTTTGCTTAGCCTGCAGTACTGCAGGCTATTTAGTGGTAGTATACTAGTAGCTTTAGTGCAGAAGTAGGCTTGAGACTAAGTGGGTCAGGTAGAGGAAGCCCTGAAGCAGGTTCTAGGGTGGCCACAAATCAATACAGTTTCTTGTTTTAGGTTAATGACTAAATGTATTTTGTTTTATAGCAATACCATTTTCCTTCACTGGCTTCATGCATATAACTCTTCAGATTAATGTGCACTGCTATGCAGTAAGATAGTTACAAACACTTGTGTGTGTGTGTGTGTGTGTGTGTGTGTGTGTGTGTGTGTGTGTGTGTGTGTGTGTGTGTGTGTGTGTGTGCATGCTCATGATGTGTCTAACTACCCTAAACAGGTTAAAATCACTATATAGCTGATAAAAGGAGACAAAAAACAAAGCACTTGCCGTAAAGGCAGACCTGCACATTTTTATGACTTACTGCTTGTATGTGCTTCATGATAAATATCTAAAAGTAAATATCTCAATGTGCAATAGGCTTGAAAAGTGTTCATTAATACATCAGTTAGTAGAAACATCTTTATAGCCAGGCAAAATTTCTATAGAACAAATTTCAATTTCTGAGACTAAGGTACCTTTAGCTAACAAACCACCTAACATAGTTGTGGTATGAATTGCCCCTTTTGACATTTAATAGACTATCAAATGTAGTTGATACTATTTAAGTGTCAAAGCAGCTGAGTAGCTAAATCTGGAGAGGCAGCGATTTTGTGAATGCTGTTTTGGCCAGCCATTTTTAAACTCCTGGCTAAGACCCTGACATGGACCACATGTAGTTATACACACAGTGAATGGGTTTTACAATGTGCGCTCTGCTTAGAAAGTCCACATCAAATATTCATCCCATATGGATTCTTTGCATCAGAGTGTTTTGCAAGAAATACCTAACACACTCCCTATGTACAGGTGAGGTCCCACAGGGAATGACATGCATGTATCCCATCTAAGCACTAGATTCACTACATTAGTGTGCCTCGCAAGTAAACAACTCTTTATGCAAATGGCAAATATCAGATGCTCTCTAGGTATCATATAGGTTACAGGATTAGCTGAAGCCAGTGTACAAAAAAAATTATCCCCCCCCCCCTAAAAATTCTGCCCCAAACCATCCCAGGCAAAGTTTTCATTTTAGGATTTCTGAAAAAACCTTACCCCATGAGGGGAGACATTTTAGAGATACATGGGGAACAGTTGGAAGTTCATAGGGGAGAAACAAATAGTATAGGCTTTTCATGAATTTCATGACAGCTGAAAATCTTTAGAAATATCCATCTAAATCAAAAGGGGATATCGATTTTTCTAGTAATATTTGGGAACATTTTTTTCAATGATATAAAAGGAGCATAATTGCCATTTCAATGCGCACAAAACAAGTCACCAAAATATCCAGCATTGCTTTCCTGAATGCTGAGACAGTCACAACTGTGCCAGGCACAATCTTATCCAGCCAGGTGCCTGAGCATCATTTTGACACCCAAACCCTCAAAAAACACACAATACGATGTCCAGTTCTTTTGTGAATAATTTCTAAAAATGCAAATTTCAAGCAAATATTTGAATATTTTCATCTGAATATAATTCCCATGACACTGCAGCATAAGGATAATTATAAATGCCCTTTCTCAAGAAATAAATACAAACTTATAAATGGTTGTCAGGGTCTGACACTTAGATTTTAGGCTAGGGGCCCGAAAAGCCTTTTGATAAAAAAAATAGTGGTCAAAAACAGGATATCTGGTTAATATACACGTATGCTATTTTGGGCCCCTAGCCTGAAAAATCTAGGGGTAAAGTCCAACCCTGGTTGTCAAAAGAAAAAGATTGTGCTCAAATATTTTACAACTTATTTTGGGCTTGTGCCAGCAGAATGCCTGAGGGTGGTGATTGTCACCGAAAAAGCACCCTGGGAGCTGGGAAGAATGGGGATTTTGCAAGATTACCTTGTACTAGGGCTGTGCTCACCAAAATTTTTCAGCTCACGAGCATCACCAAAAACCTAAACGATGCTCACGAGCTGCTCACGAGCATGAAACGGCGGCCATTTTGTTTTTCAGTGTAGATTGCTGTCATTGGATCGAAGTGTCGATACCGCTAGCCAGCGCCATATCAAGCTAGCGGTATAAACATGCAACTACACCTCGTGATTCTGAACCCGTTAGAGTGTGAAGTATGCTCTAACGGGTTAGCGTATATCGAACTTACGCATTTTGCGTAGTTCCGCTGTGAATCGCGACATCGATGTCGCCAGCACGACGCCGGATTTTTTAGCTTCTCAAGCCTATTTAAAAAGGTAGTTGAAGTTTTTATTTTTTTGCGATGCTCATGAGTTTCATGTCACGCTCGATAATCGTAGCATGGCATGAAAATCGCGATCCATCGAGCATCGCGAGCGGTGAGCACAGCCCTACCTTGTACTAACAATTTAACCTGTCCCTCCCTCTTGTCAGGATTAAATTGATTGGTGCAAATTAATAGTGACTAAGTTCAGTAACCTTTGCTAACAAGTGTCTATATGAAAACCTACAATACCAATTATAACTTGCACAGCTATACATATATTTTAATTGTTTGCACACTGATGCCTTTAAAACTGTGTCGCCATCCACAGTTTGGATTAAATTTGCACTGTGCGCAGATAGCTGCGCAGTTGCAAGGGTTGGGAATCGGTTGCAATTTCATGATCGATAGTCAGTTGCAGACTTGCAGTCAACTGATCGATTATTGATCATAATCAGTTCTTCGCACTTTCGCAGTAATTGGGTAATAGAGGTCTAGAGCCTAATAATAAGTGATAGACTGATAGTCTATGATAATTACTTGCTAAATATTAGCACTTACCTCAACTTCGTTTCGAAGTGTATTTGGAGCTTAGTTTCATAGCAAGAAAGCTGACGACTTGCCTTTCATTTAGTTCTATATTTTGCCACCTGGTGTCACCTTTTCCGATTATCATCGATTGCCAGTTTTGTAGTCAATTAATCAGTAAAAGAGAGGCAAATGATCAATTATCAATTATAATCGATGATCGTCCCAACACTAGCAGTTGCCATCCACGACCTCTAGTACAAAGAAAGGAGTAATGGCAAAGAAAGACGTCACGATCAGATGGCATGCCATCACGGATTGCAAAGTCGTAACTTTGTGACTGCTGGATATTACACGCCTTTTATGTGGGTGAATTTTAATACTGTAAATACATGGTTAGAACCACAACAATTCATTCTACTTCTTTATCAATTCTAGCTTGAATCTGTTACGAAATGACAATTTTGCCACAGGTTAAACTTATAGTATTTTTCATGCCATCGGTCAATCGCTATTCATATTGTGTGGTTATTGCTTTCATATAAAGCTCATATTAAGGTGTTTCCAATTTATGTTTCCGCAAAGTACAAGCAAAGAATGACATCGTAACTTTGTGACAGCAATTAAAGGGGATGCAGATTTATTCTCAAGCATCGCGAGCATTTAAAGATTTGCCTTTTAGTCATATTATTAAGACTTAGAGGTGCTACATATAGAAAATAAATCAAATGTTTCTACAAGTGGGCTCGATCAAGTTGAAGTTAGCATCTAAGACAAAAAATAAATTTTATAGTAGACATATGTATCTTACATATTTGGAAAGCTAGAATTCTGAAGTTTCTGGATCTTTTGTCAGATTTACTGTATTCCCATTTTTGAAAAAGTTATGAACATTTTACTGCAGGTGTTTGTTTGTTTGTTCAATGCCTTTCTGGTCCAGTAACATTTCACAAAATGTTAAAACCACCATATTTTCTTGTAAAACCATCTTATGATCTTCAATATTGCTTAATATGATACAATTATACCTGGGAAGACTGTGCTAAGAGATATAGGATTGAATATTATGTTTTGGGGTGTTTTTTATGAATTTTGAAATAAGGTGATCTGTGATTCCGTAACATGTGATTCCGTAACAGAAATATAGCATTTTTTTTATTTTTTAAAGTGTTCAGATTGGGTCACTACCATGAAACTTCATAGAAAAAAGCATTTTAACACTAATTTTACTATAAGGGGCACACTTTTGAAAAATAAATTTTCAAACAGTGTTTTTGTGGGGGTTAAAGTTGGTGATTCCGTAACGTTACGGAATCACATATTTGATAAACTGACTAGTTCAAACCTATAGATGTCTTAAACACTCTTTAAATGGACTAGTTTGTTATCTTAACTTTAAGTTTAGTATTGACTGATAGTTTCCATATTTAGAATGAGACATTGTGCACAGTATTTTGAAAAAAAAGTATATGTCCATTATCGAGTAGTTTCAATATGGCATCAAAACGCTTTGGACAAGGACTAAGCTGTACATGGAAATCAGATGAAGTTCTTTATAAACAAGTGACTCACATATGATTTTGAGAAAGGTACAATTATTCAAAATGTGTCATAGCACCAAACTACCTTTTTTAAAACATTCACACAGTTCTAAAGTAGAGTACAATTAAGTTGGCCAGCAGGGCATCTCAGCCTCATTTGGACACCCACTCCCTCAAAAATCACCCATCAGGACACCCACATAATTTTGTGACTAACCCTTTAAAAAGACATTTTCAAATATATAAATTGTTTTCACTCTAGTTTAAATTCAGTGACTTTTTATAAGGCATTTATTTCAAGAAGTACATGCATGTTCATGGTTATAATGGGCCATATCAACCTATTCAAACTGTTGCTTACAGAAATTTAGAATATTGAATTCAATATTTCCCCTCAAATTCAAGAAAACTTGCTCCCTCATTTGGCTGTCTTATCCTATAGTAATATCATTCTTGAACCCCATTTGTTCAGGACTTTTGTAAAAAAGTAGATTTTAGAGAATTTATATCTGTGGTGGAGAGGAAAGCTCTTCGACAGAGATTTTAGATACCTTCACAGAAACAGAGATTCTCCTTCAAGTAAAGAAGAAAACTGAATTTTAGCACATGGTCAATGTAGCCCAGATACGAAGTCTCTATCTATGCATATATTTTAAAACTTGACCACCCGCATTGAATTTTAGAGGAATTTATTCAGTACGTGTTTCAGATGGAACTTACACACTGTTGAGGACAGGAAGCTTTTGTCACAAGTGGAGAAGGGGAAGGATTCAGTACATAAACATTTCTCAGTGAACAAAATTTTGTTACATCACTCAAAGATAGAATATAGTCATATGGAAAACTCATATGATACTGTTTTATACAAAGCCAGTCATAGATCAGCAGCCTTAATGATTTTAAAAACAAATTTCCAGGGATTCTTCATTCGCCCAATAGACATGTATGATCTACTCCAGAAAAAATATCCAACAGTTAATAAGATCACAAATGCATGTTTAAAAAGAATCATTACATAGTTACCTTATAAGTATTTAGAAATTTGGCATTAACTATGAATGTTCATAATTCATTCAAAACTCAGCTAGTTTGATATCAATTGGTAAGTGTACAGATGTGTTCCTTGACTGACACCTTCATCCTGTCTCCAAATGCAATGTCTCCATTCACCTCTACATCCCTAATCCTGAAGCCACCCATTCAGTTAATCAGGGTAGATGCAATTTCCCCCCCGAATCATATCCTCCTTCCTCAGACTAAACAATAAGGGGTGTTAATGAGAAGGGACAGTGGAGGAAAAACTGAATCCACATTGTTTGGGGTATACCAACAGCCTTGATGTGTACAGGAAGTGATATAAAACTGACCAGGTAGTTAGTGAAATCTACCTCTGAGAATGCAGAAGGTAAAATCATGTTTTTCAAAACCTTTTCAGATTAATGATCTATTTATAAGAAGCTTCAATGTTAAATCAATTACAGCTTATGTATTTTAATTTTCTAACAATTGCCCTTGTGGGGAAGTGGTCCCTCTAACATTAGACATTGTCATCTGTTACCTACCATCAGAGACGTATAAAACCCACTCTCTGCTGCCATGTAATTCATAATTAAGTGCTCCCTTCAGTAAAAAATTATGTCTTTATATCAGTACACTAACTTAACTTTTTATTAAAGCAGAAAATTTCACCATAGTGCACTCTTTTAATGAAAGATATTGATTGTTACTGAAAATGTGATTCCGTAACAAATGGTAAATGTGATTCCGTAACAAGACCATCTGTCAAAGTTTCTTGAATAAAGTTCATTTTAACTTATTCAACTCATAACTTTGTGGTGGAATCTGTGCAAAACAAATTTACCTACCACATGATAAAGAAAATTTTGGAAAAAAGTGGCAGGAACAGCATGAAAGTGGTATTTGATTAAAGTGGTAGAAAACAGATGCTAATTTTGAGTGATTCCGTAACAGGCATGTTTTTTCACTTTTTTACCCAAAAATCATTTTCTGGGGAAGTTGGAACTTGGTCCATTTAAAAGAACTTTCAAAGCCCTATGCAACCATATAAAGCATGATTTCCTAACTTTTTCCATTAAAAAGATATCTAAGCTTGAACCGCAAAAGTGTGATTCCGTAACAGCTTGATCGAGCCCAAGTATTAAAAATGGAATACTTTCATTGCCAAGAATCCCCTAATTTGCTGCCAATGCATAGCTGCTACTTATGATAGGCAGACTAGTTAAATAATTGCAATCTGTATCTTAAGTGGGGTTTGGTCAACAGCACTTGAGACTATTCGGTCTTTAAGTGGCGATTAATTGCACTCAATACCACAACATTTCACAGTACAGTCCCAGTATAAAGCAGACAGCAAATCGATGACAGCAGGGTGATAGTATTTCTCAACTTTTCGTCAACTTCTCTTACTGCATAAACGATACCTGTGAAAGCAATTACATCGAGCTTGGTACCAAATAGTAACATGCTTTCTTACCTAAATGTCGAGTTGGACGTTGTTTGCGAATTCGGCATATGTCCAAAGATATTCCAATGAAAAACACAGATTTCGGGTAAAACAGGGAACACTGTGCGCACCTGTTCTGCGCAAGAGGAAGTTGTAACAGTACATCATAACGCGTTGTAATTGGTGGAAAATCACATACAATAACATGAGCTATTGATGTGCATTCTTAAAATAAAAAAATAAAATATGACAATAGGTGAATGAAAATAATATTATCATCTAAAATAGCTAAATGCTACATCGATATCATATATCTCAGTTATCTATTTCATCCAGAAATATTCACTCCGTATCACCAACATGGCGTCAACAATCCAGGTCAGAACAAGGAAGGTCCGAAAAGGTACGGAAATCAAAGGATGTTTGGCAACCACCTCAAAGCATTTTCGCTAGAAAGTTGCATGAATAACTAATGCTCACTTAAATACAAGACTAGTGAAAATCTTTCACCAATAAGTACGTGAAATTCAAGTCTGTCGGCCATGTTCGCGATCATTTTCCAATCTCATTTTTGATAGGTGCAATGGTCGGTTAATATGATGAGAAAGCAAAGCTTTAAATGCTCGCGCAGCTCGATGATATTTCTGCATTCCCCTTCAAATGCAGTCACAAAGTGTTTGTTATTGTTATCCGTGACGTCATTCTTTACTTAAACTTCGCTGAAACATATTGGAAGCCCCTTCATATGAGCTTCATATTTATGCAATAATCACACACAGTATGCGTAGCGATTGACCGAAAATATGGCACAAAAATTACTACGACTTCAACCTGTTGCAAAATCGTCATTTCACGACAGATTTCATCTAGAATTAAGAGACATGTAGAATTATTTGTGGCGGTTGTAGCAATTTAAACTGCATTGAAATCGATTCACGGAATGATGAGTAAAGTCATTTTTACCGTGAACATCGAAGTTACGACTTTGGAATACGCGGAATTCCATCGTAACATGACGTCATTTCAATACGTCAGCATTTGTCGCACGTGAGCATGTATGTTTCAGTTGTTGCATAGTTCGGCGTGTGTTGCACGATAGTCGGCGACAAAAACGCTATTTTGACACAATTTAAAGGAAACAATCCAAATTTATTATTTGATTAAGAAATATTTAAAACATGAAACGATCTGGCGGCAAAATGTGCTCTTAAGGCAAAAAGTTATGCTCATTTTTCCGAGGTAATCGAGCGAGCGAGCCCGACGAGAGACGAACAGACAGACGTCAACACCAAAAAACCTGCCTCAGTGTGTATCCTGACATTACACTATATATATACCGTAAATGCTCGCTACGCTGAGCCGGCCTTCGGCCGACTCACTACGCGAGCTATTATGATTATGCCAAATTATGGAGTAGCCGGGCCCGGTAGCATTACAAAAAATAAGGTCTTATTTTCTTACATGAGAACTTTAAAAGTGACCAAATATTGTCATTCAAAGGGTGTCCAGTAGGGATGGGGATCGTTGAGAATTCTACGGTTCGGTTCGGTTCTCGGTTTTGCTTCTACGGTTCGGTTTTATCACGGTTTCCTAAACGGTTCATAAATGTCATTTCTTGGATACGAAACTACGCAATTTTATTACGCCTCCAGAAACCCTGTGCATGCATAGAGAACCGAACCGTGTAGAGGGAGGTCCGGTTTTTGTCTGGTTAACCGCAATGCTCAGGCCGGTATCACATATGAACCGGTCCATATCCCTAGTGTCCAGTCAAATCGCTCGATCCCAGCAAATCACGACGTTCCGCCCTGGATTTGTATGTTGGCTAAGTACTAGTATATACTAATATATAGTTCGAGCAACTCTAACTGTGGTACAAGCCATTGTTTACTATGTCTATTGGCCTCATCACAGTTAGAGATCCGAGCATTTAAAATGTGTTACTTGCGCCGAGAAAACTGGGCCCTCATATTTATAGCTTGAAACACCCACCAAAACCAGTCACCCTCGTATCCTACCATGTTTATTTGTATAAAATTTCTGACTTTATTTTATTGAAATCCATTGTAAGATGCCTGTTTGCAACTATTCAAAAGGTGAAGCGGACAAAAATCTCGGGAATCTAACAACCTTCTGCCATTATGCATGTATGCGCAGTCAGTAAAATATCGCCGGTACCACAGTTAGAATTGCTCGAACTATATAGATAGTCACTATACTATAGTGTGTCTGACTCGAGTTTAACCGCTTTTTCCACTTTTTTTGTGACAAGATGTTCGAGTTTGCCATCCAAACTTGGCAAACCTCTTTGAAGCACTACTACGTGTATGCACATATTTTTTGTCTCAACTCCGCAAAAAGTTGATTTTGCTCACTAGTTCCCATTGTAAAATGTACCCATTGCCAACAGTACAAACACGCAAGTTCGATTGTTTTATATCCTGATGCTTTTTGGTAATATGACGAGAAAGCAAAGCTTTAGATGCTCGCGCAGCTCAATGATATTTCTGCATTCCCCTTCAAATTCAGTCACACAGTTACAACTTTGTTATCCTTGATGTAATTCTTTACTCGTGCTTCGCGGAAACATATTGGACAACCCAATATGAGCTCTATACTTACAGTGCAATAACCGCACAGTACGATTAGTGATTGACCAAAAATATGGCATAAAAATTACGATGATTGCTGTTGCAAGTACTGATAGCTACTGTACACTGCCTTAATAGTCCGTGCTAAAATAGTACGGATCTCTTAAAATAAAAACAAATCCGTTTTTTAATAGTCCGGATTCGACCACCCCTGCCGCACCATTTATCTATCATAACGCAAACTAAATTTTGGCAAGTGAACCGTGATAATAGAGTCGATAATAGATGGATCAAATTCAGACAAGTTCTCGTAGTGGGGGGCTCTTTGACAGGGAAATTGCAGTTAAAATGTTCACTGCCACCCCAGATGATGCCTGCCAGGTGAGAGCTTGAGGGAAAAAATGAGAACAACTCACCTGGTTGCAATTAGCAACCAGGTAAGACAAAGGAATGAATGTTACAAACATTTGTGAAGGGCTTCATACTCAGGAAGCACTCAAACAAAGGAATGGGGAAAGGATGTGTTAAAATGGCCAAAAACGATCTGAAATATTTCATTTTGCTATATTAGCAATGTTAAAGGGTTATGAAAGGCGTTAAAGAGTTTATTTTGCATATATGACGAGTGTAAAGGTGAATTATAGTGGCGCCACCTATTGACTGACAGGAAAAATAACGGACAAATGGACGAACGTAACTCCCCTTCATTACGTTTCTGTCCGTTTTTAAACATTCCGGATTCTTCCAAACGGAAAAATCCGGAATGTTTTTACACTCGGACTATTAAGGCAGTGTACAGTATTTCCTGTGTTGACTAACTTCTGTGTCCTGGGATCTAGATGTGTGATGCCACTATAGTCTGTCTGACTCGAGTTTGGCAATCACTTTTGCCACTTTTTTGTGACAAAACGTTCAAGATTTCCATCCAAACTTGGCAAACCTCATTGGAGCATTACTACGTGTATGTACAAACATACTTTTTGTCTCAGCTCCGCAAAATGTTGATTTTGCTCATTAGTTCCTAAATTTAAAATGTGCACATTGCCGACAGTACGATCTCGCGTGTTTGTCTGTTGCGAACAATACAAACACGCGAGATTGTATTGTTGGCAATGGACAGTTTGGACACATTTTACAATGGGACCTAATGAGCAAAATTAACATTTTGCGGAGTTGAGACAAAAAATATGTTTACACATATACATAGTAGTGCTCCTAACATGTTTGCCAAGTTTGGATGGAAAACCTGAACGTTTTGTCACGAAAAGGTGACAAAAGTGATTGCCAAACTCAAGTCAGACAGACTATAGGTTATTATTAACCCTTTGTTTATCTCTTTCCTTTAAGGAGTTGTTACTTCCTTTTGTTGTTGCCAAAGGGACCTAGATATTAAACAAAACCCAAGTTGTAAGACAACCAACACAATCCTAAACCGTCTATTTTCAATTGTACAGATAAATGATGACCATGTTTACGTACCTAGAATTGAATGCTAATAAACTTAACTGTTTGCTGTCTCTTTGTGCTTGCTTTGTTAGCAGTTGATACAGAAGGGTTGAAAACACAAACACTAAATGGCACACCACCATACTTTTGAGTAATCCTGACTGCATTTATGATTCCTGGCATAAAACGCATCAGGGAAGTGGTCTGAACATAGAATTACATGCTTCAGGACAGAAATTCAATGATGCTAGACCCCCCTACCACTGTTTTTGTCTGAATTTACCAAAAGAACATGGCTGCTACCAGGGGCTGCTATGGGCTGGGTAGGCTGGTGGCAATATGCAAAACTCTCGCCTCATGGGATCACTGAGAGAAAAAGGAGGACAGCATCCTATTTTTGAAGTGTATTACTTGAAATCATATAAGCTAATATGTATGTGAGCCTTTAGTAAGTTTAGTTCCACTTTAAACCGCATTGAAATCGATCCACGGAAAGACAAGTAATTCATTTTCCGATGAAGTCATTTTTGTGCCATATTTCCGCATTTCCACAGTTGTGATACATATGCTAAAAATTGCATCCTGCTGTCAAGCTAGCTGTTGCAAGTATATGAACCAGCGGATTTCGTAGAAATGTCAAGGCTCAACCAACCAGTTTTTGATTGAGGACAGTTTTTTGTCCACAGCTTTCCATCATTCGTAATCTAAATTGCTTACCACCAAAATTACTTGAATATAGTTGCTGAAATGAATTTAATAGACAGGGCCCTAATGCAGGCAGCCTTTTTGGGATCGGCGATTTTGACCGGATAGTGCCAGGGTCTTAGCCAGGATTTAAAAACTGGGTGTCCAAAATCGGCAAAGTTTTTTTTATTATAAATTTCTCCTTAAATTGACATGTAAAGATTTTGGTATGAAAATGAGTACATACCCGCTTTATAAATTCAAGCAGTACTGGAACATACCAGAATTGTACAATACTGGCACAGTCTAGAATTGCAGCATGTGATGTGATATATGGGTTTCTCTGAACTGATGGGTAATCCTCATTTTACACGAAGTATTTTAGTATGATCTATTTCTTTGCAGAACCTGTGGCGTACAGCGAGATTGCCTTCAGACAGAATGCAGCAGTCCTCGACTACTGTAGAACATCCATGTCCGCCCTAGCAGGAGCCACGGCAGGCATCGTTGGACTGACAGGACTCTATGGCTTCATCTTCTACTTCCTCATGTCATTCACATTATCAGTAAGTGTGCTTATATCAAGAGTGTGTGATTATGTTTGAAGGATATTCAATTACCTTTATATGACAGTCAATTTGGCACTATAGAAAGTCAATACCTTATACATTATTATGAAAAAAATTCATTGTTTATAATTTTTGTGAAATCTGCAAAACATAAAAGAAAAGTTGAACAGCCATGGCATGGGAATAACTTGGTAGCCAAACAAGTTTGTTAACTCGGATAAAGTTGGTTGACTAAAATTAATGAGCCTATCATTCACAGAGTTCTTTGTAGAAACTAGATCAGGATTTCAAGATGTCCATTTATATAAGGATTATGTGAAAATTCATTCATAATTTTTAAAAATATTTAAGAGTTCAAAAACATTTTTGATTTTTGATGATACGCTTGCTGATGACACCTATTGAGTGCAGAAAGAACTAATAATCTCTCTCTCTCTTTGCAGATTATGCTTCTTTTTAAAGCTGGAACACAGTGGAGCAAATATTTCCGATCGAGAACTTCACTCCTTTTAAATGGATTATTAGGAGGACTATTTGTATCCTTTATGGTTCTTATTGTGTAAGAACTTTGATAATATTAATATATAATGTTTTTGTAGCTTTGTTCAAATTTTTTAAACATTTTTCGTTGTGTCTAATTTTATATATATATATATATATATATATATATATATATATATATATATATATATATATATATATATATATATATATTAAATTTCAAAATTTTCTATCTAATACTTGTGTTAAGAAATTGTACTGAAAATGATGCATTCTTACCCGTTCCTGTTTCGTATACAATCCTTGACTTCAGTTTTTAGACATATGTGCTTTTCTGGACGTATCCTTTTTGACTGGAGTGGTATGTTGGATGTGGTTGATTTATTTTCAGGAATTTGTATTTTCAAAACATTTTATGTGGAAAATAATTGAAGTTGACTACCATAATGGACCATAATCAGTTCAAAATACACATTTGGTTCAGTTGCAGTTTTATTTTCTAAAACCATTTTTGTACCTGTAGCAGTCCAAAGGGGTCAGATTATTTTGATGATAATATTACTATATCAAAGTAGGGCTGGAATCAATGAGGAAAATGTCGAACCGAACCGAATCTGAAATTATACCAATTCCGATTCCGATTCCGATTCTTAGCGTTGTTTTGGTCTCTCAGAGGTAAAATTATGATCTATATAATATATAACAGCCTGAATTAGGTGCAATACGACTTATTCAACTCTGTCTTGCGGATGTTATTTTCTGCCTGTATGATGTACCTTTACTGAAAATTTCTGACATGTGAGCATTTCAATAAAGGTATATCAGGTATATGTTGCTATAGGTAGTTTTTAGTTTCTCTTTTCAGTCTTTTCTCTTTCTTGTGAGTCCAGATGCCAGATTTCTTTCCCTTCTGGGCCGTTAAATCTTCGTAGATATTTTGTTCTGACATGTGTGCTCGGTTGTTGAAAGCACATGCAATTGCTAGCCCCCATCCAAACCGGTTCATGATATAGCACTGGCACATATTGTCAGCAATATGATGCGGTGCACCGGTTGTTTGAAACAAATACATCCATTTAGGCAGATCTAGGTCACGTTCATGGCTTGCCGGGAAGCTGTCATGAGGATGTCATTAACAGGCAGTAAACCGCCTGGAGCATCTTGAAAGGGTAATAAAACAATTAAGAATGCCCATTTCTATTCTGGCTTCTCATAAATGTGTATCGATACCTAGCGACTCTTGGAAATGTCAGTTCTGATCGGCAGCTGAGTACCGATCCGGGCAGTCGATCCTCACTGATTCCAGCCTTATATCAAAGGCATATTTTTGAATATTTTTACAAGAATTCTTTTTGACGGTTATTATTGTCATTATTATTATAATTATGTCATTATTGTTATTATAATTATTATTATTATTATTATTATTATTATTGTTGTTATAATTGTTACTGTTATTTTGATTTTGACCAGGGGATTTTCACATTAAGTTTTGTTCCCCCTCATACCAAAACCCTCATACCAGCCGTCTTGATTGCCGTACTAAGTTAGAAATTTGTCGATATGACCTCTTTGTTTAGGGCAATATAGCATTATAGAGTTCAAATTTTAAAAAGAATGACCACTGATTGGGTAATTCATAGTTTTTGGAGGCAGGTGGTCATAAATCTCAGGCCAAACATAATCAGTTTTACTCTGTAGTAGTTTTTAAAACCAGACTTAATAGTACCAGTGAACTGATGAATTACATGTTTCTAGGACTGTCATTGATATGACAAGTATCGATCGATCGAAATAATTTTTCCAATTAATCAAATAAAATTTATGTCAATTGTTATGTCAATTAATCGAAACACATTTTTTCAGCCTTTTCTGCCATTTTTAGCCAACGCTAATAAGAATTTTGAAGAGAAACTCAAGTATTCAATCAAAAAGTGTTGAGAAAACCTTCATTGTCTTTGCATTGTGAGAATCTTAGGATCCTAGCCACAAAAATAGTGTGAAACATGTGAAAATATTCTATTAGTGCAGTACTTAAAAATCGAATCGAAATAATCGGAATCGAAAAATAAAATGTCAATGATTGAATCAAAAAAAAATTGATGTCAATGACAGTCTTACATGTTTCTATGATTGTTATTACTGAAGAGTCAAATCTCTACCTAAATACAAATATTTCCTTGACGTATACTCCCAGATTCCTCTACGGCATGGTGCATGTCTACTGAAGAAGCTTTACAAGAATTCCACCTTTACAATATTTATACGGACATCCTTACTCCTTTGTAAATATATTAATGTGACCTTTCAATTTGTGCAAATAAATGTACACCACCAACTTTGGCTCATGTTTTCTCTTGTCACCATAACATGGTAGGGTTTAGATGGGTTACAAAAGACTTTACGTCCTCGTGCTTTGGATGAAAGTAGCCTAAGCATTGGAAGGGCTAAAGGTACTCAACAATACTGACCATTGTGTAGTTATCATTTATTAGGGACTGTCCAGGATCCTTATCATGATTATTCACAACAAGATTTATAAGGTAATGCAATAAAGTTCCGTCAACTGTACTGTTAAAATACCCTACGGTTTCAATGGTACCGATACTGTATTGTTTCATTTTTAGGGGTATCCATCCCTTTTTTATATATATATATGTATATATATATATATATATATATATATATATATATATATATATATATATATATATATATATATATATATATATATATATATATATATATATATATATGTGAGTGTGTGTGTATGTATATATATATATATATATGTATATATATATATGTATGTATATATATATATGTATGTATATATATATATATTTATATATATACACTGTAAAGTTTGAATTATTAGCAAATCTATACTTTGCAAATCAATCCATTTTTCCATAATAGCGGATATTAATTTTCTCGTGTGTTCCATCACATCTGAGTAGTGGTATTCTAATTCATGTACTAATCTACCACTTGTGCCCGACGATACTGACCTTGTTTCATCACGATGCAACCACATGACAAGTGAAATTAAGGGTTCAAGATAATCAGATAGAGCTATGAAGAGTGCTAGTGATCGTCAAAATGGGTCTATTGCAATCATAATTTCTTAGAACCATGCATATTTGCACTAAACTAACATCGCCACGCAGCTGTTTTTCGAACTCATGTGTCAGTGAAGGTCCGTCCAGATTGGTATATTGCAATTAAGGAACTCAGAACCAGGAGACATGTATACATCACAGCACGCATGTGTCTATGTATGTACGTATGGTTATCAACTGACCATGTGTAACTGTGACTAGATATGCAATTTGAATACAAAATATAACAAATATTACCGTATCGTAATATTAGTGAATTGGACCAACTCGTTAAAGTCGCTAATATTACTTCCACATTAATATTTTGAACTTTACAGTATATATATATATATATATATATATATAAATATATATATATATATATATATATATATATATATATATATAATATATATATATATATATATATATATATATATATATATATATATATAATAGAATGGTGAATCAGTAAGGTTTTCCCATGCATAAATCATTTTATTAGTGGCATAAACCATTTTGTACTTATGATTCAAAGTTCTAGAGATGAGACAAGAAAAGTAGTGTTCAGCAGATGATCATTCTATCCTTAATTGAAAAAATCTTTGAGTCACCACTATCAACAAGTGGATTCACACATTTTTATTATGCTAAGCATTTCAATAATAACTAACAAGATCATATCATATAATGCATTTATTAATAGATACAATATTAACATCACTTCACTATCACAATAATGTAAGCAAGTAAAACGAACCAAACATAACCTTATGATACCATATTGACATTGTCTTAATACAAATGCCATTTCTTGTGAATATCATAAATATGCTCTAGAGGGTGCTCTTCACATTGTGCAGATATCAAGAGATAATTGCGGAAGTATACTTGAGTCCCTTAGTACTTATTTCGAATAGAGTCCCTGCATTTCCACAGGCCTTTAACCACAGGTACAACTTCCGACTTGAGATGTTTATTAAGCATAGACTAAATAACGGAAAATATTAAAATAAGTTCACTTTCACAATTAGGTGATAAATAAAAAACATGTGCGTTACCTAAGAACCATATTGATATTGGTGCTATACAAAGCCTTCAATGTTCTGAATTGCGTAAATAAATAACGGAACAGGTCCAAAGCGGACACTTCCATATCAAGTTTTAAGATCAAAGTACTGTTTCAATTGTAGTGCACTCTAAAATGCATATTATATGATTATAAGTGTTCAAAATGTCAAATGAATAGGGTGGTCGATATTTATAGGAACTGTGCGGGTTTGTAGGTGTAGTAAAATGTTATTACATCTGATTATATCCAAAGTCTTGTTCACTGAGAATGAGTACGATACAAATGCTAGATACTGTGTAGAATTTAACCTCCTCGATGCATTACAAAAGATGTTGGATGGGGAATAATTGAGCAAGTCAAAATTGCGGGATTTAATATGGGAAATTAAGGATGAGGAATATCTCGACATAGGTTGAGTAGTACATGTAATGGAAAAACCAGTATACTCGGTGTGGTGGTGTATTTGAGATAACGATCGGCAATACATGCGCCAATGTGTAATTATGATGAAGCTCATATGTCTTACCAGATATATATATATATATATATATATATATATATATATATATATATATATATATATATATATATATATATATATATATATATATATATATATATATATACAGTATTTATATATATATAATGGTCACTGATCTTACTAGTGCACTTAAAAGTGAAGATTTTATGCATAGAAGTATAGATACATCTTTAGCATCAATAGAAGACACAACACATCTGGTCCTGCAATGCCCGCACCATACAAAGGCCGGAGACGAAATGTTCGAGTTACTATATGACTCATATGCCTATGATTCTTTTGGTGCACCAATGGCAACGGGCATCCCAGCAATGCTTTTGAATATGAAATGTATGTGCTTCGCATAATTGCTAGTAGATTCATATCCAAGATGTACTGAGAAGCTCTGCGAAAAAAAGAGTACTTATATCAAGTATGGTGTTTGCGTTAATATGTGCGACTACGTAAATTGAACTCCAAATTAAAGCAAATAAACGTACTACTGATCCTACTAATTCTATCCAGACATGCCATTTCGCCAGCGTTTGCCTGTAGTTAACAAGTTTATCATTTGAAGTTTGCAAGTTATATCGGCAATATCTATTAAATGCCCGGCGTCTACCTCTGAAATGAGTCATTTCCTAAGACCAAACACGCATTTCGAGTAGGAAATTCATAATACACTAACATGTTTTAGGGCTTACCGGTAGTTAAAGCTTCTGGTATCCAGTTAAGAACCTCGCCGATGCCAGTTGGATAAGGCATGATTTTTCTTCTGTACTGTGGATTTCGCCATGGTTACTATTGGTTTAAATGATTTAAATGTCTATTTCACAAAAGATACGCCTGGCGATATGACCACTAACTTAAGCCGCAGCACTATGCTTTCCTCCAGAAATTACCTCCTGATTAATTGATATTTCATTTTTACTATCATCGTTTTTACAACAAATTTAATGTTTTCGGAAGTAGCTTTCTTCAAGTACTGTGGATTTCGCCATTATTAACATCTACTATAGGTTTAAATCTTAATTGTCATTTTCACAAAAGACAAGCCACCACACTGCTTTCTTCCAATATCAACAACTGGCTTATTGGTATTTCATTCTTCAAACGTCGTTTTTACAGTAAATACAGAGTTTTAAAATAACAAAGACATTTAAGATCAAGAACAAAACAAAAATGTTAATAGCGTCATTTTGTTGTCCCAGTCGTGTTACAATCGTTCATAGCAATTGTGCAAAAGTAAGATCCCATATCCGATCCTAAATTCCTACTCGTGATTTAACTTAATGTGGCATGTAGAAAAAATCTGCTAATAGATAGAATTCACACGAACTGTCCACTTGGATCTAGGAGAGTTGGTGTCCTCAAGTAACCTCCTGGTTGTCATGGAAATTACTCTTTTTATGGGTTTTCATTAAAAGACGCTAGCGTGACAGCCAGTGCTCATCTGTCTTCCTTTTTGAGGTTTTGCCCTTGAAAACTTGAAAGCCAGTCGTCGCTCAACGTCCAATTTGTAGTTTTGTACTTTCGTCCAAATCACAAAGACGCAAGATTTTTGAAAAATATCTAAACCATGTTATGTTGGTACTCATTGGATAGCTCTCACTGAGTACTTTCAGATGAGTACCCATTTGCCTTGGTTTCTGTCATTTTTCAGTTTTTTAGCATCATTTTATATTGGCTAGATTAGCCACCAACAGGGTTAAGAGGATCTTCCTGGTTTTGCGTTCTATATTCTATATTGTCGTGTTATGACCAAGTCCATACGCTACTTGCCTCCAGATCTACTAACTTCGTTGTGCTCCGACCTTGCAAACATAATAGCCAGCTCTCGCCTCACATTTTTCGATGTCAAACAATAAAGAAAAAAGTTCAGAGAATAGTTTCCGATTCTGACAAGATCAATTATTGACCAAAGCGTAAATCTAGAACAAAGATCGCTGGACTCTGAGTCAATAATTGCCCAGCTGTTCTTAAACGTGACAAGCAAAAGTATGACTGCAGAAGGCACGGTGGTTATGAAGAACATTAATGACAATGACATCAGAACGGGGAGGGTTTTCAGAATGAGCCTCCACTGTATTGCACTTTCTGTTTGATAAGTACACATTTTCTTCATCGTTTTTGAATGTTGGTAGATTTTCAGTAAGATCAGCATATTCATTGCCACAATTACAGTTAAAGGTATGCCTGAGTAGAGCATAGCAGCAATGATGGTGTACAATTTGCTATTTGATGACTCGCAAATTCTAAATGCTTCACCCCTGAACTTCACATCAACAGCCACATAGTTTCGCAAAATCGGAAGCGCATACACGACATTAAACACAACGGTGCAAACTATCACAACTCTTGACCTCTTGACTGTAAGCCATACTTTACTCTTCATTGGGTAGCATACTGCAATGAAGCGTTCAACGCTCACAGCAGTCAAAAGCTGACTTGATATTGTGACGGAATGACCCCAGGGCTAAGAAACAGGTCATGTTCCGTCACTTCTATTATTGTAAGCTGGGTCTCCGCCTTCGCAGAGCCTAGCATTTAGACGTGCGACAAAGTATCTAGTTATTTCGAGTGCTCTGTGACGTAGCGCTCGTGCGGCCTCAACGATTGATGTACCGCGCGTGCGATTGGAAGAAAGGGCGGGAAACTAGGTTAGGTTCGAATCACGTCAGTCTTAGATTAGAGTTAGAATAGAGCAGAAGTAGAGTTAACGACAGAGGTGTTTACAGACGGATTAAGGTGCTTGAGAGCTGGATTTAGACTACCCAGAGAGTAACGATTACAAGGTCAAGTAGCCAGAAAGAGACTGAAGCTGTTCACGGATTATTATGTGTGTATAGAGAGGATTATGATGACAGCATAGAGAAGAACTGTAGCTGAGCAGAGCGTGTGTATTTACATCCGGATTTACCAGACATTGAGACCAGATATTAGAGAGATCAAAAACTTTTTGTGGACTTGTGATGCTGAGATGGTCATTTACATAGAGTGGACTTATTGTGTTGATGCTGCTGTATAGAGAACGAGTGCGGTGGTATGTATATTGTACTGTGATGATTAAACTGTATTGTTGATTTATACTTGCTCGTCCCGTCTTCTCTTCAACACCACATCCATCCCCAACCTTCGCTAAGCGTTATTGTAAGAGTCCGAAAACCCAACTGAGCTTTATTTCATTTCAAGAGAGAACTAAGAAACCTTTTATTTAAGTAAGGTGATTCTGTTTGTCAGTCGGATCATCCCTTCGGCCAGGGATCCATTCCGCTACATATAGCACACTCTTCTTTGGTGACAGCGGTGGGATAGTGTTTAACACTATCGGCGAAATTCTCGAAACTTTTTGTCGGAACGAACTCACAGTTGGTAGTAATAATCAGTGGGGATGGAAGGTGAAGCGGAACGAAAGCAAATTGTCGAGGTGGTGGAGGAACAGGCGGACGGTGCGTTGCGGCTCGAGGGGGTAGACATCACGCAGCCGTGGCTGGCGACGCAGTCACTGGCGATGGCGGCGGCCAACAGATCGGGATCGGAGTTTGGGCGAGAACATTCACCAAAAGTGGCATTGAGTCCACCTCAAGACACAGAATTATCGTCCAAACCACGCATAAAGCGAACCTTTCTTACGCCTGAGCGAACCGATTCCTTACGCATTGAGCGAACCTTTCTTACGCCTGAGCGAACCGTTAACACTTTCAGAGAACAGATCTCGGGTGCCCGTTTGGACGATTTTATATCAGCAGATCGTTCATTTGGTGCAACCCGAGCGACAGAGTGGCCGTCCGAGCGACCGGTAGCTGAGAGACAAGCGGTTCTTCAGAGAGATAGCAAGGCAGAGGCGGGAGATTCGTCGTCAGATGCAGAGTCGGTGGCGCCAGATCGACCGTGCCGTGACGTCACAGGGGAGCGGGTGACCTCCAGAGCCGAGCAGAGGACAGAAGCTGATTGCGGTATACGAGCACCACCAGGCCATCCCTCGGCGAGTAGAAGAGGAGCGGTCAACGCTTCGTTGGACACTACGGTGCCCCTGATGGAAGTGCCGTTGGCCAGTAGCAGCTCCGGGGTGATTGACTTTCCCAGGAAGGGAATTGTGGGGGCGGGGCGGACGACAGCCCCGACCCGAGGCACAGAGTCACCGCGAGAGAGAGAGCCGATTGGTATGGAGCAGGTGATAGCAGACATGGCAGCCCTGATGGGAGGAACGTTGAAGACGATAGCGGAGACGCAGCGGGCCATGGCAGCACGGACAGAGGGAACGGGCGAGCCCCAACGGCCGAAGACGTCCGAACACTGGCGGAACGCCCGAGTGGACCGCTTTGACGGGGTGAGCGAGTCATGGGTGGATTATCGCATGCACTTCGAGGCGACAGCGAAGCTCAACAAGTGGAGCGAAAGCGAGAAAAGCCTGTGCCTTATCGCGGCTATGAAGGGAGGAGCCCAACGGGTGGTGCAGCACCTGTCCGACGCCGAGAGATCCTCGTACCGAAACATCGTCAGGGTTCTTGACCAGCGCTACGCATCGGATGACCAGGCCGAGAAACACGCCATGGAGTTAGCGCAGCGTCGCCAGAAGCCAGAAGAGAGTCTGCAGGAGTTGGGTGACGTGTGTCGACGGTTGTTCACCCTGGCCTACCCCGACGCAGAAGGGAAGTTGAAGGATCGTCTCATGAAGAAGGCGTTCATCGAGATGATTGCAGACGAGAAGATACAGCGTTTGACCGCCAGAGGGGATGCCCAGACCTTGGAGGAAGCAGTGCACCTAGCCATCAAGTACGAGGGCACCGAAAGTGGGCGTGGCGCGAAAGAGCTGAAGGGAAAACCCCTGCTGACCACGGTAGCCCGACAGGTGGGGACCGTGACACCCACTGCGGATAACACCATCCAAGCGAAATTAGAGGCCCTGGAAGAACTCGTCCTGAGGTTGCAGCCCAGAAGATGGGAGGGTGCTGGAGGACCACAGAGGCCGTTCCTGTGCTATAGCTGCCGACAGCCAGGCCACATGGCGAGAGACTGTCCCAACAAGACCGGTTCGGGAAACGGACCGAGTGCCGCCCCCGGGGCAGGAGGGCCGGCACAGGAGGAGTAGAACAGACGCCCAAGAAAATACACTTCGACGGGGAAGATGAGGGGAGCCCCTACATGATTGGAAAGATAGGAGGAAAAGAGTACGAATGCTTGTTGGATACCGGCGCCACGAAGTCGATTATCTCGCCCGAGGTCTACCTGAACCATCCGAATAGAAACGACCTGGCCCTGAGAGAGTGCAGAGAGAGGCTAGTCTCCATCGACAAATCACCAGTGACAGTTCGGGGAGAAGTGGAACTAGAAGTGGATTTGTGTGGAACGATATTGGTAGGACACTTCATGATCGCCGAGATAGCCGATGACGTCGTGTTAGGTATAGGACTACAGAGAGCGGGTGGAATCATGGTGAACCATCATACTCAACAAGTCGAGTTCGAGGGAGGAAAAACAGTCCCCTACATCAGCCAGAGAATATCAGGGCTGTCGAAGTGTTGCAAGGTGCTGGCGGACAGAACAGTGGTGATACCCCCCCGAAAGGAAATCCTGACCACGGGGTATATCTGCGGCCGCACGAAAGAATTGGAGAGAGTGAGGGGATCAGGATTGGTGGAACCTAGTTCGAAGGGGAAGATGGGACAGAGGGGCGTCATGGTGGGGAAAGCACTGGTGGATGTGGGCAAGGATTATATACCCATCCGACTCCTCAATACCACCAGCGAACCTATCACGATCTACAAGGGCACGCCAGCAGGAGTAGTGACCCCGGTGGCCGGAGAGCCACCCGTCCCCGTGGAAACCAAGAAAGAACCAGAGCAGAAAAGAGGTACAGAAAAGATGCCCGACTTCCTGCGGCCATTGTGTAAAGAGGGAAGTGAAAACCTGTCGTCGGAAGGGAAGAAGAAACTGGCGGAGCTGCTGACCAAACACCAGAGTGCTTTTGCTAGTGGGCCAGACGACCTGGGGCGGACACATTTGGTCCAGCATGAGATCAGGACACCCCCAGACCTGCGACCACTGCGGCAGCCGGCCAGAAGGTTCCCGTTTTGGAAACAGACAGAGGCCAAGGAAATAGTGGACGACCTGCTGAAGAGGGACTTAATAGAGCCGTCGGCGAGCCCGTGGGCGGCACCAGTGGTGATGGTGAAAAAGAAAGACAACACGACCCGTCTGTGCGTAGACTACCGACGTCTGAACAGCCACACCATCCAGGACGCCTACCCCTTACCCAGAATCGATGATTCACTAGATGCCTTGGGAGGAAGCAAGTGGTTTTGTACCCTTGACCTGGCCAGCGGCTACTGGCAGGTGGGAATGTCCAAGAGTGCACAAGAGAAGTCCGCGTTTATAACCAGCGGGGGGTTGTATTCCTGGAAGGTCATGCCCTTTGGCTTGAGTACAGCACCCGGTACTTTCGAGCGGCTTATGGAAACAGTGCTGTCGGGACTACAGTGGGAAACCTGCCTCATCTACCTGGATGACGTCATCATCTTCGGGAAAACAGAGCAGCAGACCCTGGACCGCCTGGATGCGATCCTGAGCAGAATAGGACAGGCGGGAATGAAGCTCAAGCCCAGCAAGTGTCGCTTATTCCAGAAGAGAGTACACTACCTGGGGCACGTGGTGACGGAGGAGGGAGTCATGACGGACCCTGAGAAGATCGAGACAGTGAGAGAGTGGCCAGTGCCCACCACGCAGACAGAGGTACGCAGCTTCCTGGGGACTGCATCGTACTACAGGAGGTTTGTACAGAATTTCGGGACAATTGCCCGTCCCCTGCATAGGCTGACGGAGAAGAACAGACCCTTCTTGTGGACCACCGAATGCCAGGTTGCCTTCGAGACACTGCGGAAGAAATTGGTGGAGGCCCCCATCCTGGCCTACCCTAGCAGTGAGGAAGACTTCATCTTAGATACCGACGCCAGTGCCACAGGAATCGGGGCGGTATTGTCGCAGGTGCAAGACGGCGTAGAGAGACCCATAGCATATGCAAGTCGGGGGCTGAGCAAGTCGGAGAGGAACTACAGCGTGACAAAGAGAGAGCTGTTGGCGGTGGTCTTCTACTGCAAGTATTTCCGGCACTACCTGATAGGAAGAAAGTTCAAGCTACGCACAGATCACGCCGCCTTGAGGTGGTTGCAAACCTTCAAAGACGCCACGGGAATGTGGGCCAGGTGGCAGAATACCCTGGCAGAGTTCAACAAGGAAATTGTGCACAGAGCTGGCAGGAGTCACGGTAACGCCGACGGCTTGAGCAGACGGCCAAACGAACAACCAGAGAGGGGGAGAAGCTCCGACAGTGGTGACCCCGAAATCAAGAGTACAGAGAGTGAATCGCCTGAAGAGGTGGAAGAGAACATCACCTGCCTTCGTCCAGAGGAAAACCACAGGGTGGCAGCGGTCACTATACAGCCGCTGTGGACGAATGCTGAGTGGAGAGAATTACAGAAAGAAGACACCGACATCGCGCCAATCTGGACTAGGCTGGCCAGGGGGGAAGAGAGACCCAGATGGAATGAGATATCCGAACACAGCTTGGCCACCAAGTCCTACTGGGGAGAATGGCAACGCCTGAAGATGAGAGAAGGTGTCATCTACAGAAAGTGGGAGAGTTCCGACGGAGCGAAAGTTCACACTCAAGTGTTGGTCCCAAGGAGCAAGCGGAAAGAATTCCTACAGCAAGCCCACGGTGAGAGGTGGACAGCTCATCTGGGAGTGAAGCGAACAGTGGCACGTCTACATGAGAAGTACTTCTGGTATGACATGCGAGCTGACGTCAGGAGTTGGCTGGCCCAGTGCGGGGTCTGCGTCAGAGCCAAGGGACCGGGAGGCAGGACCAGGAAGAATCCTATGACCATTGTGAGATCGGGGACGCCCTTTGAGAGAATCGCCATAGACATGTATGGACCGCTGCCTGAGACAGCCAGAGGGAACTCGAAGATCCTAGTCATCACTTGTTATTTTACCAAGTGGGTAGAAGCCTATGCCTTGCCGGACGAGACAGCCGAGACGGTAGCCGAGGCCCTGGTGAATGACTTCGTCAGCAGATATGGTACCCCTGTCTCCATCCACAGCGATCAGGGAAGAAACTTCGAGAGTACGCTGTTCCAAGAGGTGTGCAGATTACTGGGAATACGCAAGACAAGAACAACTGCCTATCACCCTGAGGGAAACGGAATGGTGGAGAGGTTCAACCGTACGATGGGAGCCATGATCAGAAGCCTGATAGGAGAAGAACACGACAACTGGGATAAAATCCTACCCCTCACCCTGATGGCTTACAGATCCAGTGTGCATGAGACCACTCAACAGACACCACACATGATGCTGTTTGGAAGAGAGATGACCGTCCCCTTGGCACTCACCATGTCCGAGTTGCCCACCAGCCTGGTGGAGCAGGACGAGCTGGAGCACACCTGGGACCTCCGAGAGAAATTGGCTAAAGTCCACCGACGGGCCAGAGAAGTCACCGGTCAAGCAATGCGACGACAGAAACTGCAGCATGATCGGGGGGCAATGGGCCACCGGAGAGACGTGGGAGACTTAGTCTGGCTGATCACCAAGGTTAGAAGACAGGGTAGAGCTGCCAAGTTTGAACACAAGTGCAAGGGACCCTATACCGTGATCGACGTGATGGCCGACGTGACGTACCGAATAGAAGACAAGAAAGGAAAGAGAACAGTGGTCAATGGAGAGAGGCTGATAACCTTTGTCAAGCCCGGGGATTGGTCTAGCACCGATGGAGCTGAGGACGAGCCGAGAGAACACGAGATTCCGACATCGGTAGACTCCGAAAGTGGTGATGACCAACCCGACGTGAGACCAGAGAAAGAAAATTCCCAGAGAACCTCGGGGCGGAGAGAAAGAAGAGCTCCGCAGCGCTATGGGTGTGAATAGAGAATGAAGAAAACCAGGTGGTCTAAGGCAGAGAGAGATCGTATGGAAGTGTGAAGGATAGAGAAAGACAAGACACTGAAGTTCGAGCTACGAAATACGCGTGCATATGCTGTGCCGGCTGGTAGCAGGGGAAATGGCAAGACTAGCCAGCAACAAGGATAACTCCTACAACCCTGGATCATGCTGACATCAACTCAAAAGCTAATGCACCGTGAGGACTGAAGAATATTCGTCTAGCTGGAGGAGGAGTCATTTGAAGAGTGAGAAGAACGCCAAGTAATTTACTAAATTCAAAATTGCTAGCACATCCTGGGAACATCTTAGAATTCAAGAATGGTGATTTCGACCACTTGGGGAGGTGACCAGCCGCCTGAGTACCAGTAGGAAGAGACGATGGAGAGAAAATGTCCGACAGAAAGTCCTTAAGATGACACCTGGGGAGAAATGGTTGCCATGGAAACGAGAAAGGAAGGCATCCGGAAGAAAAATCCCAGAACAATCAGGAGATTGTAGCGTAAAAGAAGAGGGGGAGTAGGGTGAAGGCATCATCCAGACCACCAAGAACAGTGAAGACAAAAGAAATTCTGAAGTGTGAAAACTGAAGAGAAGAAGAATCGCTCTGGCGTAGGAAACCGCTGGAGAAGAGAAGAAGATTCGCTCTGGCGTAGGAAATCGCTGGAGTAGAGAAGAAGATTCGCTCTGGCGTAGGAAGTTGCTGGAGAAGAGAAGAAGAATCGCTCTGGCGTTAGAAAGTTGCTGGAGAAGAGAAGAAGATTCGCTCTGGCGTCAAGAAGTTGCTGGAGAAGAGAAGAAGATTCGCTCTGGCGTTAGAAAGTTGCTGGAGAGAAGACATAGAGACGCTCTGGCGTGAGAGACTGCAGGAGAATGGAGACTGTGGAGAGCGGCGAACTGTGCCTGTTGCTGCGTCGAGTGTTGGCGAGTCGAGTGAGAAGTCCCATCTGGAGACCAAGGGGTTTCCCCGCGCGTGAGAGGGAGTCCCCGCGTGACGTCACGGCAGTGGCTGAGTTTGACCTAGTTGGCGAAGCGAGGAATTTGCCGTGGGCGAAAGTACAGAAATAATCTCCGCGCGGCGAAATAGAAACCAACCGAGCTGATGGCAAGCAGTCAAGCAGTAACTGAATAGAATGCGGGAACGTGGAGGCTGGAGAACGGGGAGACTTGAGATATTTCGGCGGTGATGGTGGAGGATGGCGGCGGCGAAAGAGTCCGAGAAACAACAAGTGTCGCAGAGGTCACCTGAGAACCAATCAGATGTCTCCAAGGGGTGCCACACCCCCGGAACCGCATCACCAGATTGACCCAGTTAGCGGAAAGACGCCATTCTTCATCTCACGCCTGAGCGAACCAAACAGATCACGAATTAATCGCCGCTAATCCCATTGTCAACAAGTCATCCGATACAAAAGAAAGCAACATGAGCATGCAGCCGACACACTCGCTTCGAGAAGAGGGATACTGCGGCATCTGCAAGAGGAATTTTCGGGATATGGGCCGACACAACCTAGACTTGCACGATGGAAGGGGAATACACGCGTGGAGGTGCCTGAGCTACAAGGGAACGGGACATGGCGGACGGTGCACCTACGTAGACTGCAACTTTACCGAAATGAAGATGCACTACATGAAACATCATGCCGAAGAACTCGAGTGCATACAAGTCAAGTGGAAGAAGGGGTATTATGCAGTCGAAGACGGACACATCGTGCCTGGGGCTCCATTCTACCCATCGGAGCACCCGTTTAGCGCCGTTGACGACCCGGATTTCCCTGCCCGACGTCTTGAGATCGACGAGGAGAGATACCAGCAAACAGAGGGGGGAGCGACGCCGTTCGATCCGATGGTGCGGCCTACTTCGGCGAGTGCGATGTATCGCATGGAGGCGAGAAGATGGGAAGGCGAGACTCCACCACCAAGGAAGCGAACGAGGACACCCTCACCACCTCGCACCCGCAGAAACTCCCGAGAAGAAAGCCGGCGAGATACCGACAGGCGCAGCTATGGGGGAGGCGATAACTGGCACCAAGGTAGCGAGCCCGGAGCAGCGGGAGGCTACCCTCGAGACGACCATCCCCGTGGAGTGCAACCGGCTCACGTGCGGTATGAAGCTAATACAGACAGGGCGAAGAGGGCCGAGGCAGAGCGGGACGAGCTGGCACAGCGAATCCAGAGCGTCGAAGCAGAACTTTTACAGTCCATGCAAGATGTGGAGGACCTCTGGAGGGAAAAGTACAGTGCCCTCGAAGAAAGCCACAAGGTATCGCTGAAGACGAAAGCCGAGATGGAACAGAAAATCGACCTGATGACGCTACACGAGACCGAGTTAGAGCGGCAGTACAGAGAGCTGAGCGACAGGTGTCGAGCCCAGAAAGACTCGCTCCTGCTAGCCCACCAGTCCGAGCAGAGGGCCGTGGCGGGTCGACGAGACGATGGGCGAACCATCCAGCAGCTACGCCGGAAAGTGACCAGCATCCGACATGAAATGGCAGAGTGGGCTGGCGCAGAGACAGCGAAGGCAACAGAGAACTACAAGAGAAAGAAAGAGACCACCGAAAAGATGCTGGCCGAAACCCTGCTCAGCATGGAAGAAGCCGAAGAAGTCAAGAGGCAGCTCGACGTTCGCTTGAGGGCAGCAGAGCAGGATGCTGCGAACTACAGAGAGTGTTGCGAGACGGCGCTAGAAGATCTCCGGTTAGAGAAACACACCAACAAAGAGGCCACGAAGGTAGCCATGCAGGCTGCCCATTGCCAAGACCAAGAGAGGCTGACTCTACAGAAGCAGGTGACGGAGATCCGACTGGAGGCCAAAGAAGCACAAGAACTGGTGCAGAGTTGCCGATTAGAGATCGACCATATGCAGCACCAGATAGAACGTCGAGATCGGCAGCTGACGGCGGCGGAGAATGAAATCCGACTTGTCCAGGAGCAGTCAGCCGGAAAGCAGGAAGAAATAGACGCCCTGACGACAAGCCTGGAAGACCTAAAACTACAGTGGAACGAACTGAGCGGAGGCCGAACTTCGAGACCACGAACGATGGTGGGGAGTGAAGAGACCATGGCCCGATTCCCACCAGTAGAAGACCGAGAAACAGACCAAGTTGAAGTGAGGCGAACCCTGGCGGTAGCCTACGACATCAGAGCAGTCCAGCGAGGACAAGTTATCGAGCAGTCTCGTCGTCTCGCCTTCGATGCCAACGTGTTGAGCCCCATCGTGAGAACCAGCCCTGATGAACTGATGACATACATGGAGAAATTCACCAGGGCGCGCATCGATGAGATCCGAATGGACCTCGAGAGGAAGGCCTTTGATCGGGGGGTGTTGGAGGGGATGCGACGACAGCAGATGGCAGACCGGGATGCGGCTGACGGGATCATCCTTATCTCCGATTCGGACCCCTTCTCCGACTCGGAACCCCTGCCCGACTCGGATGCTTAAGTGAAGAAACTTGGGGCAAGAAAGAACAGACAACCTCGATCTCACGCATTAAGCGAACCAATTTATCTTACGCCTGAGCGAACCTTTATTTATTTATTTATTATTTTTACTGTGATCATCATGAGACGTCTACTTTTATTTTCTGGCGCTGGAGTACCCAGCAGCAGCGGTCGAACCTTCGACCTGCCTGCCCTTCCTGATACAACCTATTTCCGTCCATCCTCTGTGGCGCTGGATTACCCAGTCACGAGGATTTGTGTCTCTTCCATGGATAATTACCCGAAGTGCCAACTTACTACGTCCATCGTCTGTGGCGACGGATTAACCAGTCACGACGATTTTTGTGCCTAATTATTGGATTATTATTGACTACTCTACGAACTACCGGACCTGTGTACCATCCATGACGTCCCAGGAAGAAATCGACGACCAAGGAAAAGTTTTAACAAAAGTGACACTTGAGAGATTTTGGACTATGCTGGTGTGTCGGAGTCGTTCACATTTTTAGTGAACTTAAAATAAGCGAACAATTTTGAGACCTTAGCGACACAACAGCTGGTAGCCGCAACGTGAGTAAACCACTGTATTGCATGATTTTGATTGTTTTTATCTTGCCATGTTTTTATCAATGTTTCTATTGTTCTTAGAGTTAACTCAGAGTGCTATTTTTTCTAGTCAAAGATTTTATATAAGTCGAGTATTTTAAGAATTAACGTTTAACGTTTAGGTAATAGAGATGCGTTTATTTTTAATTAGTAGTTATAGTAGTTCTTTTTAAGTATTCCGCTCCAGTGCAGGGTTTGTTGTCGTGTAGATTTCGAGAGTTAAGAGTATTTCGCTGAGCGATATTGAAAGTAAACAAAGTGAGCGATAATTGGGAGAGTTGGACCGGAAGTTCAGGACTTGTCCACTCTCGGGAATTGTGTACATTAGAAGTTAGTATTCCTATACTGTGTTTAGTGACCTGTGTGTCACTGGTTTAGTCTGTTCATAACAGACGAGTTTAGAACTTGTTCGAGAGAATTGTTTGTTTAACGTTCGAGTTACGGTTAGAGTTCCCTTTTTGGAAATTTTTGAAATTTAAGAATCGAGGACGATTCAGAGCAAGTCGGGGGCTGTGTGACGGAATGACCCCAGGGCTAAGAAACAGGTCATGTTCCGTCACTTCTATTATTGTAAGCTGGGTCTCCGCCTTCGCAGAGCCTAGCATTTAGACGTGCGACAAAGTATCTAGTTATTTCGAGTGCTCTGTGACGTAGCGCTCGTGCGGCCTCAACGATTGATGTACCGCGCGTGCGATTGGAAGAAAGGGCGGGAAACTAGGTTAGGTTCGAATCACGTCAGTCTTAGATTAGAGTTAGAATAGAGCAGAAGTAGAGTTAACGACAGAGGTGTTTACAGACGGATTAAGGTGCTTGAGAGCTGGATTTAGACTACCCAGAGAGTAACGATTACAAGGTCAAGTAGCCAGAAAGAGACTGAAGCTGTTCACGGATTATTATGTGTGTATAGAGAGGATTATGATGACAGCATAGAGAAGAACTGTAGCTGAGCAGAGCGTGTGTATTTACATCCGGATTTACCAGACATTGAGACCAGATATTAGAGAGATCAAAAACTTTTTGTGGACTTGTGATGCTGAGATGGTCATTTACATAGAGTGGACTTATTGTGTTGATGCTGCTGTATAGAGAACGAGTGCGGTGGTATGTATATTGTACTGTGATGATTAAACTGTATTGTTGATTTATACTTGCTCGTCCCGTCTTCTCTTCAACACCACATCCATCCCCAACCTTCGCTAAGCGTTATTGTAAGAGTCCGAAAACCCAACTGAGCTTTATTTCATTTCAAGAGAGAACTAAGAAACCTTTTATTTAAGTAAGGTGATTCTGTTTGTCAGTCGGATCATCCCTTCGGCCAGGGATCCATTCCGCTACAATATGGTGCACGTTGTGTTCACTAACATTCTTGGAGGAGCACATCCTAAAATTTGTGTGATTGTTTGCTTCCCAACTGATGCCGTGTGTGATAAGACAATGGAGCTGTTCACGACTAAGATGATAATTTCAGTGAAGGCCATTGCTGCTAAATAGTTGCAGATGGATATACAACGCATACGCTTGCGTAACATTACAATTAAGGACAATATATTGCCAACTGTACCAATGAGAAGAAAAAGCGATATCCCTATGACAGAGATGCCATATGAGGCTGAACACATCCCATATAGACGGCTTGCAGGAAATGAAACCAAAGTACCTACACTGGAATTTCCTTCAAAAAATGAGTCATTAAAGTTTACACCAGCAGCTGTGCTGTATGTCTTGTCTGTCAAAGGGCTTCCTACAGCAGTCACGCTTTGCGCCAAATCAGGAATACCTGTTTGTCCAGTGAAGAAAGCCGATGGCGCCCCCTCTGTGGTGACATTTTCCAATCCTTGAATTAAAAGCTCAGAGATACTGGACAGCATGTAGCTTCCTGGTGAATTTTCTGCTATGATACTTGATGCTGTACTCTGGCCTATATTAGTAATCCCAGTTGGTCGAAAAGATGCAGCTGTGACAGACTTAGAAGTAGATGACTGATGAGTGTTGTTCCATAAGTCGTTTGTTGAGGAATCTTCTTGAAAAGTATTTCCAAAAGCTGTCATTCTGAAATCAATCACTGCCTAAACCAAAACGACGGTTTGTTCGCCCAGGAGGTTGCCATGAATTCTGGCCTCAGGGATGAAAATTGGCAGCATTTATTTAGGGACTACATAGTACGTCACCAATTAGGGCTATTTAACACCTTTAGAGAGTCACATTGACAGCGTGGACAAAGCTACTCATCTGGTTATCGCCATCTGACTGGAATGCACCTATTTTGGAGGGAACATTTACATATATATGACCAGCTGCTAAACATATATCATGTTTCATATATGTGTCCATACTATCACTCATTGTTGGTTCTACACATTCAACACATCTGCATCCGCTGTTTGATGAATTAAATACAGCGCGTAGGTGGGCAACGTGCCTGATCGTTCAGTACGAGTTCACAGTTATTGATATGAGTTATCACCACCATCTATCTTCGGTTTGCATGATGGTATTTGGAATTTTGAGTTTCGCTTATCGTCACTGTTTCTACCATATTGCGACTAGGGTGTTACTCTCCAGTAGTAAGTGGTGAGGAAACCGGAGTATCCAGCAAAAACCACAGCCTACCCCAACTGTCAACTTTCCCACATGCCCGACTGGGATTCGAACTCGGGCACTGTTGAGAGAAAGCTAGCATCTCTAAAAAAAACTGTGTGATAATCAGCATGCCTGACAATAGTTTATAGTCATTATGAATGGCTAACTTTTGACTTAGAGAACAGCTGAGCAGCAACACGAGAAAAGAATTGAAAAAATAGGCTGAACCACGGATTCCCTTGATGACGAGTTAGTTTGAAAATGTGTTGACCTATAAGGACGAGCCCATCTGTTAATCTTTCTTCCAGTTAAATGGAATTATCACTTCTTTTTATCTTTGGTTGCCATGGTGATATGTGATAATTGTATGAAACTTACCACATACGGCAAAACTCTATGGACAATTTGAGGTGCTAATATCTGAGTAAAGAACAGCTATTCGACGAAAAGAGAGATGATGCGGTATGTCTTAGCTATTCGAAATGTCCCCAGCCTAATAATTTCCGATGGGCAAGGTATTGGAAGTGGTGATCACATTGGTGTTTATATAGAGAGATAATGGGATTGAGCGTGATTGTGGTTTCCACTAGGTATAGGTGGCACCACTCGTCAAGCACTTGTTAGATGATTATAACCTAAGGAAATCCTCGTAGCTCACCAAAATGATTATATATGTTTATGAAAAATTGTCATTTCTTCATGTTTTTCAATTGAGATATTGTTTTACAAGAAAAAAGAAACATTTTAATCATTATGTTTATCTATTCAACTTTTTGTTAAAACTTTTTGTTTCAAATGGAAAATCATATTTTCATGTTTTCCAGGTAACATTGTCATGCTTTTTTTCAACCTGTACAGAAATAAAAAAGTGTTATTTCGGTTTTTTAATCCAAGAAAGAAAAGTCAAATCGTGGTTTTATTTTTTTCAATTCTCCCATTTAAGTTTATCATTTCACCAATTTAAGTTTCATTTCACCAAATCATTTTTTTTTAAATTTCACCAAATTAGAGTTATGGCTTTCAATACCGAATTTGAGTCTTAATTTAGTTTATTGTCAGATGTTTCATGCTGAAAAAGCTAGGAAGATTTAAGTATCAGGTTTGGAAATTGAAGTGAACAATAATCGCTATGAATGCTATCGTCCTTTATTGAGATAAGAATATTAAAAACAAGTTTATTAGTTTTACATACTTGAATGATTATCAAATGGGCCATATATGATTGGGAGGCGAGTCAAAGAGTAGGTGGCGCCACCTCCCTCCAAGGGGTACTTCTCAACTATTATATCTCTTAAAAATGATATTCAGCGCCAATGAAACGGAATTGATGAAGATGTGAATATTTACTATGTGTGTGATGCATAGTCAACTTCATTTTTAAAAGTTTCTATCTACACATATCTCTGTAAGTAGTTAGGGGGTCAAAAAGGGGGGCTAAGAAACATTTATGTGGAAAGTACTTAATGGCAGCAACAACCTTGCCTTCTCTCTATGTATTCTCTAGAAAATATCATAACTTCCAAATATGTTTCACATAAATGAACATTTTCAGCCAATTTTCAAAGATTTTTTTAGATTTGTGGCACTTATTCTCACCAATTAAGGGTATTGCTGCCTTATATCCTGTCATATATTCTTATTGAAGTTAATTTAATTAATTAAAGACAAATTACGACAAAATCATAATTCCAAACTATTATGCCGCTCTAAACTCAGCTTTCGTAGGCCATATATGATTGGAAGGCGAGCTAAAGAGTAGGTGGCGCCACCTGCCACCTGGGGGCACTGGTGCGACGCCTCTATATCTGAAAATGTTCAGTCTAGTTATATGTACCACCATACCAAGTTTCACGCTTTGAATACCAAGTGCACGATTTTTCACAAATCCGCCTGACTAAATATCCTTTTCCATTGGCATCCCTTTTAATCATGGTTTCCTTTCTGTTTGTTTTGGAATCTTCCTTTTTTGAAGATTATCAGTATAAATGAATTAATCCTCATGAAATTTTACAATGGTTTTTATATTTTTTTCAATGATTCTTCTGCATGGGAGTATTTATCATTTCTATATTGTCTCTGATATATTATGGTGGTTTTAAAGCATCACTGACATTGGCCAGTCTGATGAAAGAAAGGCAAGAGAAAGCTACTTTCAGGCGTCATTCCTTTCTTACTATTGACTATTGTGCTATATTCCATGAGATTGTGTGTGTTGTCTTTGTACAAATAAGCAACCCTTCATCAGATCAGTTGGTCCTTAGTATGGCTTTTAAACACACGTTGTTCTGTAATTCTTCTCACCAATTTCTGTAGCATATCCCACGATCCAAGGGGTACACAAAATGTCAATAGTTTCCAAGGAATTGTGTATTTGTCCTATCTGTCCTCTTCTTGCACCATTTCCTCTTCCTCTAACTCGTGCACAACGACAGCATCCAAATTTAACACGACATGTTCTGTCCATCGGTCTGCTTGTGTTGGCCTACCTGTCTGAAATATCCATGGGTTCATCGACCCTTCCTAAAGAAATACATTTTTAAAAGCCTGGGGCCTGTATTTCCGAACATATGAATGCCCTGTCCAGAAAACATTAATGCAAAAATCAAGAATTGAATGGAAATATTTTATGACCTTAGATGAAATTAAACTTATCTATATACAGATTATAGAGTTGATATATGGATATGAATACATAAATGCTTGCTATGTTTGAAGGATGAGATAGCTGAAGCCTATTCGAACTTGTTTTCACGTTTTGTCTTTTTTTTTAAGAAATTTCAAATATATGAATTCCTTGTACAGATCACCTGGATGCCCATATATCATCAGTTTCTTAGCTAAATCAGAATCCCTCATACAATACACTTGGACAATGATTTCGCTCAGCATCTGCAGTTCTGGTTTTAGGATCTGCCTTAATAGCCAGCTCTAGATAAAAGATTGTGAATTTGAAAGCGAGGTTAGCGCAGAAATTACAATCACAACTACCACAGTCAATACTTGATGTAGGGTGGTGAAAGTGTCACAGAGAAACTGAACTTCTAGATGACAGAAAATAAAAGCTTGCCAACAACAGAAAACGAAAACTTACAAACAGCAGAAAAAAAAGAAATTCGAACCGCAGAAAAACATCTACTTATTACACAGCAAGTTTTTATTTCATACGTGTACCATGTCAGTGATCGCATCTCTGAAGCTTTAAGTGGGCAATGGAATGATCGAAACCTTTATACTCATCTTCCATCACAAAGAGAAATAGCGCTTTTTGAACTTCAGGCGCGCAACCTTCCTTTTATGTGATGCACCACATTGTTGGTTTGGGCGGAGCAGGGCGGAGCTATTGTTCTTGATGCAACAATAACCGCTGTTGCATTAATGACGTTTTAAGGATGCCCGCACCAGTTTTTTTTTTTTGTCCTTAGAATTTTGTAATTTTTGGATATGTTGTACCTTGTGGGACCAAACTAAAGGAAATGTAAAAAGAAATTGGCTGTCTGGCAGATTTTTTTTGCTAGAGACGAATTTGTGATTTTGGAAAAGTGGCCATTTGGGAGAAAAAGGGCTGCCAAGTAGCGCATTTTTTTATTTTCTGATCATTCGTGGTTTTTTATATGCAGAAAAATAAATCGGCAATCTTTAAAAACGTAAATTTGCATGTAGTTATTGGAGTAGATCCTCTTTCTGCTTGTGCGAACTGTATATCAAACCCTACTTTATCTTTTGCACAAGCTAAAGTTGAACTGGAGGGGTTGAATAAAAAATGAACACTTTTTCCTTAAAAGTGTACGCAAATATAGGGCAATTTATAGCAGATAAAGAATTGTAAAAAAAAAACCAGTCCAGAGAATTTTTTTACTTTTTGATATGTTCTTGCCCTGTGAATTTGCATTCTATATGCGAAAAAAAAATGGGGTGTCATGAGTTGTTTTTTTTTGCTACAAAGCTAAAAGTGAAAGGTACGTTTTTTGCTTTTTTATTAAAATGAAAAGACAATGACGCGACCTTTGTTTCCCTATTGTTGTGGCAACAAACGGGGGAAAATTCCTTTGTTGGAGTCGTGTTGCGCTTGCTAAGACGCGAATATAGACCATTATGTCACACATATTGAATTGTAAAAAAAATATTAGTCCAGAGAATTTTTTTATTTTTTGATATGTTCTTGCCCTGTGAATTTGCATTATATATGCCAAAAAAAATTGGGGTGTCATGAGTTGATTTTTTTTGCTACAGAGCTGCGAGTGATCGGGTACGTTTTATGCCTTTTGTGCAAATGAAAGTGTCTATGTCCGTGGCAACAATAGGGAAATTCCCTTTGTTGGAGTAGTCAGTGTAATAAGGACGGGTCTGTACCCTTGTCAGCTAATTGTGTGCGATCAGTTCCGGGGGGGGGGGGGGGGGGGGGGGGGGCACTCAGGTACATAGGGGGGCGGCACCTGCATTATGTATTTTGCGGAAGAAGGGGTATTTTTTTAAGACCTCCGCATGTCCGCGATTTTGTAAAAGAAGGGTACTTTTTTGTACCCAGGTACGAAGTATGGGGGTCAAAATCCCCTTAAAATCCACGAAATATACGCGGCTTTGACGCCAAGTGACTCCCGAAGTGACTGGGCTTCCGAGTCTGCTGCCGACACTTGCTGCCGCTAAACATGCAGAGGATTATAAAATCTAAAGTTAAAATATGTATTCCCGTTCATCCAATGTCAGAGTTTTCATTAAAGAAGGGGTGTTTATTTAGTGGGAAAGGTCAGCGTTTTTTTTATTAAAGTAAGGGTGCTTTTTTGGCCAGAAATCAGTGCTATAGGGGTATTTTTATATTTTGATAACGAACGTATGCGCCCCTCTAAATACCAAAGTCCCCCCCCCCCGGAATCAGTTCAGACGTCAACTGAAAGTATTTATATTCCCAGGGGTGTCCAACTGTCTCATTGTCGCACCAGCCTACGACAGGGGCTACGAAACATGCGACAAGTCAAAGGCACTGTTTAATCATTTGGAATATAATGTAATGTAATCAGTAATGTACAATAGACTATACTCTTAGAATACAGTAATAATACTTTTCCTTTACTTGGCACAATGTGCAATTAGGGATGCACAACCATTGGTTCTCACCATAGACATAGATTAAGAATGAGTCGAAGTCCCCGGGGGGGGGGGGCACTCAGGTTCAAAGGGGGGGGGGGGGGGGCGCAACCGCATTACGTATTTTGCAGAAGAAGGGGTCTTTTTTAAGACCTCCGCATGTCCGCGACTTTAAGGATGCCCTTAAGGATGCCCGCACCAGTTTTATTTTTGTCCTTAGAATTTTGTAATTTTTGGATATGTTGTACCTTGTGGGACAAAACTAAAGGAAATGTGAAAAGAAATTGGCTGTCTGGCCGATTTTTTTTGCTAGAGATGAATTTGTGATTTTGGAAAAGTGGCCATTTGGGAGGAAAAGGGCTGCCAAGTCGCGCATTTTTTTATTTTCTGATCATTCGTGGTTGTTTATATGCAGAAAAATAAATCAGCAATCTTTATTTACGTAAATTTGCATGTAGTTATTGGAGTAGATCCTCTTTCTGCTTGTGCAAACTGTACTTCAAACCCTACTTTATCTTTTGCACAAGCTAAAGTTGAGCTGGAGGGGTTGAATAAAAAATGAACACTTTTTCCTTAAAAGTGTACGCAAATATAGGGCAATTTATTGCAGATAAAGAATTGTAAAAAAAAAACCAGTCCAGAGAATTTTTTTACTTTTTGATATGTTCTTGCCCTGTGAATTTGCATTCTATATGCGAAAAAAAATTGGGGTGTCATGAGTTGATTTTTTTTGCTACAGAGCTAAAAGTGAAAGGGTACGTTTTTTGCTTTTTTATGAAATTGAAAAGACAATGACGCGACCTTTGTTCCCCTATTGTCGTGGCAACAATAGGGGGAAATCCCTTTGTTGGAGTCGTGTTGCGCTTGCTAAGATGCGAATATAGACCATTATGTCACACATATTGAATTGTAAAAAAAAGATTAGTCCAGAGATTTTTTTTATTTTTTGATATGTTCTTGCCCTTTGAATTTGCATTCTATATGCGAAAAAAAATTGGGGTGTCATGAGTTGATTTTTTTTTGCTACAGAGCTACGAATGAAAGGGTACGTTTTATGACTTTTTGCAAATAAAATTGTCAATGTCCGTGGCAACAATAGGGAAATTCCCTTTGTTGGAGTAGTCATTGTTATTAGGACGGGTCTGTACCCTTGTCAGTTAATTGTGTGCAATCAGTTCAGACGTCAACTGAACGTTTTTATATTCCCAGGGGTGTCCAACTGTCTCATTATCGCACCAACCTACGAGAGGGGCTACGAAACATGCGACAAGTCAAAGGCACTGTTTAATCATTTGGAATATAATGTAATGTAATGTACAATAGACTATACTCTTAGAATACAAAATAGCATTTTACTACATATACAAAGTGAGCAAAAGAAAAGGCACGAACATATGTAACTTATCCAACTGAACAGTAACGTACGCAAACAGAAAAAGGGGTGAACTAAAAGCGGCTAACATAAACGAATATCGAGTTATCCACATTATCAGGAACCTTACATATCCATTCTTTTCTTCATCTTAGCAGGAACCAAGGAAAATATATAGTCGGTTTATGCACAGAGTGTATACAAGGAAAGTTTACATCAGAGAAAAGATGTCTACTGAACACAATGAGTAATCACTCATCTATATAGAATCGGATAAGTATGTGCGTCAATATCTAATTCCTGCACTACATGCGTGGCTAGTCCTAGTTCAATAATATTGAACCTTACTATATGCAACGATATCTTATTGTGATTTTTCTGTGTTGCACATGTAAGGTTCAATGCCATCCTATAATTTTATGCTAGCAGAGGTGGTTTAGCATAAAACCCATAAACGGAACCAATGCTAGGCTTCTTGTTCCTGAAAGTGTTATCAAAATTAAAAAATACCCCTATAGCACTGATTTCTGGCCAAAAAAGCAACCTTATTTTAATAAAAATGATGACTATTTCCAGTAAATAAACACCCCTTCTTTTATCAAAACACTGACATTGGATGAACGGGAACAAGTATTTTAACTTAAGATTTTATAATCCTCTGCCTGTTTAGCGGCAGCAAGTGGCGGCAGCATACTCGGAAGCCCAGTCACTTCGGGAGTCACTCGGCGTCCGAGCCGCATATATTTCGTGGATTGTAAGGGGATTTTCACCCGTCATACTTCGTACCTGGGTACAAAAAAGTACCCTTCTTTTACAAAATCGCGGACATGCGGAGGACTTAAAAAAATACCCATTCTTCCGTGAAATACGGGCACTATATAGCAAAGTTCTCTATGTATTGAACAGTTCCCAGATATTAACCATTCTACCATGCTTTTATTATGTCGATGAATGGAGATCTATAAAGAATTAGCGCAAGTCCTAGCAAAAGCATTGCATAAAATAGGGGTGAGGCTGGCGTACACCCAATATGTGGCCATTAAACACCCAAAGCTCAATACCTCCCAACAGAGTAGGTCTGGTATAAGCTCTACTACTGTTTAAGCCTGGACTTTAAGTTGTTCACTTTTTTAAAAGACAATTAAAGATTTAAGTAGCTGCTGAGAGTCTGGCGGCCATTTTATTTATGGATGAGAAGCAGACAGCCAGCCTAGTGTCAGAAATTCATTTGTTAGCAATATTTTCTTGTATAAACACCCGAAAACTGTACATACCAGTTTTTAGAAACAGACAAACCAAAATTAAAGCCACAAACAGACAAATTCTCCTTTTTATGTCAATATATATACCCAGACGGTCCGTATAAGAAAACCATATACAAAACCATCTGTTCAAGGCGTAGTTGAAAAATAATATAATACAAAATTTGCTGACAATTACAGTAATAAGCAGGAGATAGGGCTCCGTGTTGTAAGTTAATAGTAAGAAAACAATAACCAACACACCCACTACGCACCTGCGCCAATGGTTTCTTACTTTCTTGCTTTCAAAGATGACAAATGCAATCCATACAACTTCTCCTTCAAAATGAATAAACACTATTGTATAGTACTGTATACTAAAGTCGGATTGAAAATATTTTTGCGATTCCGATTTGAAAATAGCAAGAATGTTTCAGTTTGTGACGATAGTATGGTTAATAAAGTAGCAATCAACTTTATCAATGTGCCATTGAGATGATATTGAAGAAGATTGACGATTAAATTCTTTACTAGAACTATTTTCGTGTAGTTAATGAAAACTTACATCGTCCGCATGCTGTTTTTTTTTTCATACAGATGGTCTGTGTGGATATTTTGGACCTGACTAGCGGCCGCATCCAGGTTTTTTGTTCTTGTGCCGGACTGCTTCTTTTGAAAAAACATCTGCGAGCACTTTGCAGACACTCCACAACAACAAGCCTATGAAGTGGTGTTCATGTGGACAATAACCTGTTGTTGATTGTTTAATAATTGTTGTCCAATACAGCCCACCCCCCCCCAAATATTAATACTCCCTCCGTTTTCCCGATCCTTTAAACCGTTAGCCATTCATGCAGTTTAAATATAAATGGCAAACAACACTGCAAAATGAAGTAATTTATCCACCACTTTAATGCGTACATATGGTAGAAGGTCCATGTTTTATTGTGGAAAGTTTTCTTGCCCTTGTGCGCAGGGCGGAAAAATAACTGCTAAATCCCTCAACAGTACCTTGAATTAAGAGGTTGCTCATCTAATACAGTACGCTACGGCGGTATGAATGACGCATGCATCCTTGACGTTCATGTCACTCATGCCTGACTCCCGTAATATACGCAACAATGGGACGTCTCCCAACAATCGAAAAAAAAACTGGTGCGGGCATCCTTAAGGATGCCCGCACCAGTTTTTTTTCGATTGTTGGGAGACGTCCCATTGTTGCGTATATTACGGGAGTCGGGCATGAGTGACATGAACGTCAGGGATGGATGCGACATTCATTCCACCGTAGCGCACTGTTGAGGGATTTAGCAATTGTTTTTCCGACCTAAGCACGAAGGCAACACAACTTTCCACAATAAAACATGGATCTTCTACCATATGTACGTATGGAAATGGTGTATGAATTACGTTTTTATGCTGTGCTTTTTACCATCTAAATTCAAAGTGCATGAATGGTTAACGGTTTAAATGATTGTGAAAACGGATGAAGTATTACATGAAATATACTATTCATAGATTCAATCTGCATGTGTAAACTTTTGCACTCTGTAAGAAAGTTGACAGTGACTATGGGTTATACAAAGATGACTGGCTAGTCCTGACCTAGCCGTAATGTGACAAGTGAAGTGGCAACCTTATACGAAATGTTTCATCCATGAAAAAATCGTGTCAAAATAAATTATACTTGAAAACTTAATACCAATATTCTCTTTGCCATGCATCATATTTTAAACGTAAAATTGCAGATGCTTGACAATTTCAATTCATGAAGTGATAAACATTTTCTGATTCCTATTCTTTTAAATTTAATAGTGATATTGATAGTTTTATCTTTATTTCCTAGACGAATGCGAAAGCATTAACACATATGCAGAAATACATCCATAACTGCACATTGTGCCAAGTAAAGGAAAGGTAATATTCAATAAATATGTAAATTGAAGATATTAGGGCCCTTCTCAGAATATTAAATGGCCACAAATTTAATGGTACTGTATTCCTCCCGAAGTTTGAAGAAAATTAGCTTGGAGGTGAATTGGCAATCTTTTCGTTGCCTGACCAATCCCCGGGGGAGGGAATCAGGGGCCAGTTTCTCGTATCGTAAATTACGATTTTCATTGTTGAAAATCGTAATTTACGATTTTTCTGTTTCTCGAAGCTGAGCCGTTCGTAAATATTTACGAAAATTGCGTAAAATTTACGAGGACCTCAGAGGTCATCGTAAATTTACGAATGACATTTTTGGACCCTTGTTGCATGGCAACGTGGGGTAATCTCACGCACCTACACGGGCACTTGACCACACGACAATCAGGGCAGGCCCGTGCTTATAAATATTTACATATAATTTATCAATATTTATAAATAACCTGTGTATGTTAATATATGTTTAATTAATATATACACGTGCATAAATATTAATCATTTATTTATGGATAATTGTTTAAATATAATAAAATAAATGGTTTCTGAATATTTATTATCTCATAATTATTTACGAATCAATAAAAAAATACAATCATTCATAAATAATGTATAGATACTTTTGATTTTGAAATGTCTATAAGTTATATCTATATATCGTTTATTAATATCAAAACATGCGACAAGTACGATGCATCATCAAGTGTGAATGAGCAAATAAAAACTTACATTTTAACGACGGGGGGGGGGGAAGAAAATACAAAAACTACTTATATTCACGACCATTTTGGGGAGAGAAAATACAAAAACTTTATTTTCACGATCATTTTTTTCTTTGGGGGGGGGGGGGGGGGGGAAGAAAAAGAGGAGAAATAAAGTTCTAACTTTTCTCCTCAAAAAAACGGCCGTGAAAATGACTGTTTGCTTGGCTCGTTTTCGTAGTAAGGGTAGCCTAATAATTTGCGAAATTCGCAATATAGACCACGTACGTGTATATCATGGAATATCATTTATACAAAGTAAAACGACCATATCAATAATGGAAACATGTATTTATTCGTATGTATATCTATCAATATCTAACATCTATCTATCTGTATGTATGTATGCATGTATGTATGTATGTATGTATGCATATATATATATGATTGTATGTATGTATGTATGTATCTATCTATCTGTACACGTACATCTATCTATCGTTTTATTTTCTCTCCCCCCAAAAATGGACGTGAATATAAAAAGTATTTTTTAAATTTTCTCTCCATCCCAAAAGTCGTGAAAAAAAAGTTCTTTATTTCCTCGCCCAAAAAACGGTAGTGAAAATAAAAATTTCTTTATTTTCTCTCCCAAAACAACAGTCGTGAATATATATATATATACTTTAAATTTTCCCTCCCCTTAAAACGGTCGTGAAAATAGAAGTGTTTTATTTAATTTCCATCCCCCCCCCCCCCCCCCCCCCCCAAGAAAAAAAAGGTTATGAAAATAAATGCTCTTTCACACTTGGTCCATCGCAGACAAGCCAAAAAGCACTATCTAACCCGGGAATTTTTCGCAAACACATGACCAATGTGCGCTTTTATATATTTCACTTGAACCTTTCTTGATACAAATTGTATTTAAAGCCCTAGTAAACTTAATTTAGAAATAATGTCTATTGATTTGTCATGGTCTTAACTATTGCTCTAAGGGCTAATATAGTAACTAGTGCAACCATGATACAATATTGATACATACATGCATACATTGACTGTGCTCCGCCACTAAGATATTCGGAGACCCCTAATTCTCCAGAAGGAGGAACAAAGGGGGGGGGGCTAATGTTAGATTTGAGTTTATTGTTGAATAATGGTTGTCTAATACAGCCCCTCTCAAAAAAAGTAATAATTATACTTCCTCGGTTTTCACCGATAATTAAAAAAACGTTATTAACCATTTAAGCAGTTAATTTGAACGACGAACAATACTGCATAAAAACGCAATTTATCTACCCTTTTCACGCACACATATGGTAGTATGTCCATGTTTTATTATGGAATATTTTGTTGCCTTTGTACGCAGGGCGGAAAGGTAATCGCTGTATCCTTCAATAGTACGCTACGGCGGGATAAATGCCCCATCCATCCCTGACGTTCATGTCACTGATGACACTTCCATACAGTGAGTGGCATATGCAACAATATGACTATGTACGCAACAATAGGACTATATGCGCAACAAAAGGACGTCACAACAATATTTTATCGTAAATGACGTCATCAATTACGAAATTTCGAATTCATTTACGAAGAGCTTCGAGAAACGCAATAACTGATCTTCGTAAAAACGTTCCTAAATTAACGAATCGTAAATTACGAACGATTCGTACTTTACGATACGAGAAACAGGCCCCAGGTAAAGAGGGGGGCCGCTACCGCGTTACGTATTTCGCGAAAGAAGTCTTTTTAGAGGACCTCGCCATGTCCGTAAATTTGTAAAAGAAGGGTACTTTTTTGTACCCAGGTACAAAGTAAACGGGGGTAAAAATACCCCTACAATTCACGAAATATACGCGGCTCTGACGCCGAGTGACTCCCAAAGTGACTTGGCTTCCGAGTTTGCTGCCGCCACTTGCTGCCGCTTAACTAGTTCAGACATAAACCCTACCTATTTTCCCGTTTCTGTTTTCATCCTACTACTAAGACGGTAGGGTTTAGTGTTAAGTCTTAAAAATCATGTTAGCACTCTTCCACCGAAATTTTGAGGGGAAGCATTTTGCTATAATCTGGGACGTAGAATTGTTGCGAAATTACTCAACAATAGACGTGACGTCACTATCAAATAGAAGCAAGACAATCACGTGATAAGCATAGGTACATAGCAACGTCGTAGCTCGTGTAAATACGCGCAATCAGAGTAACACGTCTGATCGTCGTTGCAATATAGCAAACGTTTTGCTGCATTATTTGAGCAAAAGTGTCAAACCTTTGAATATGATGAATATAATGAAAATGCCGTCTTTCTCCGAGTTGAATATTTTAGACATCAGAGTTCTCACCAGCATCAGAGGAAACTCTGTAAGTATCAAATCAATTCTTAAAGCATGTTATGATTTTTTTAAAAATTATTCGAAAATGTTCCATGCAAATGACTCGAATTTCTCAAAAGTTTCACCGCAGAAAAATCATTTCCACCAAATCTTTATGATTATTCTTTTATTTTACTTTTTGCCAAAGATCAAAATTGCCTGTATTTGTAAGTGCAGGTTTTACTTCTTTTCTATCTAAAAATGTTATTAGAACCTCAAATGTGAAATATCCCCGCCTATCAAGTAATTGTCCTTCACCTTCCCTGGCACCTTGCCAATTCCGAGCACAATCAATGATTTGAAAAGTTAATAGTTAAGGCTCATGTGAATTATGGGGATAATCTTTTGACTCAGCTTCTTATGCTACGCATGCGTTCATTTAGCTATTTAACCTGTCCGGGTTCGAATCCCACCGGGGTATGTGAGAAAGTTGCCAATGGCTTGGGTTTTGGTGATGGTTTTCGCCGGGTACGCCGATTTCCTCACCAGTTACAACTGGCTACTCACGACTTAGCCGCAATATGGCAGAAAAACTGACGAAAAACGAAATTCCAAATTAACTATTTTGCCTATATGCAAATCATACATTGCCTGAAAGGTCTTATGATAATGAGCAAATTAAGCGTCACCCAAAGACCGGTTACCATTTAATGTGGAGGAAATGAAATGGTACTTGGGTGCAGATTTAAGCCTAAACTACAGTATGTGATTATTGACTGAACGTAAACATCATATATCTGACTCGTGCAGACCCTTCATTTTGCCGTCCATTTATTGCAGAATAGAAAATATTTCCAACTGTGTTATTTTGACAAAATATTGGCATAGAGCTATGCGTTTTTCCTTTCTACAGAAATACATATCCATTAAATGGATAATAATTACTTCCATATACTGTATATGGCTTTAATTTGGACTGCTAGACGTTTCGCTTTACCGCCCTGATGGAGGTTATTTGTGTCACATTAAATTTGCGCATTCAAGCACTCAAACTATGCTTTATTATCATAAAGATATTTATTTGAAGGATGTTATTTTGGCACTATCATTAGGAACTCGAAAATAGCCAAAATTAAATGCCTGTAAAATTCCAGTTATACAGTAAAGGATAACAATTCAAATAAAACGCGCTGGGCAAGATGTCAACTACAAAATGTATCACAAATCACAGGTTTACATGCTACAGGGTTATTATTTTTACACAGGCACGTGACCCACAGTTTCCGGTGGAAATATCTTCAGGGCAGGGAGATGTAGAAGTTTGGGAAGGACTTGAGTATGTTGAGCACAAACCCCCAGTCTGCCCTAGAGCATGTGTTGATGCCACAGAGGATGACAACCTCCTTCCTTCAGCCAGTGCCTCCTACATAAGTACTGGTAGTGTTTGGGACTGCGAAGATGATTGTGATGATCTCAAGGATGTAACAAATCCATCTGGAAATCAGGTACATATCCATGTACAGTTGTCATTTTTCTAATCCTGAACATGATTTAATCACTTTATTGATCTATTTATAAGCCGTTTATGTTCGCTGAATTATTATTTTTTGGTTCATCTAAATTACTTGCACATCATTGTGTTGGAGAGTATCTTGCTATATAGAATCATTTTTGAAGCAGTGTCAGGCTTGGTAATACAAACAATAGTGGTCAAACGGCATTTCTTTTTCTAAACCTTTCTCTTTCACCAAAACTGACATACACACATAGAAAATAGATGAAACTAATCAAGGTTAGTATAACCTGAAACAATAAAGGTTACAATACTGGTCAAAGCAATTGAGCAACACATTAGTCACAAAGAAATATGTTCATACTTAAATGATCTTCCTTAACTCAGATACTATCTATCAGTACTCTTTTTAACAGGTTGGACAAAAGGATGGACTGGTTAAGAAATGGTCATCAATAGATCTCAGCCAGTTTTCAATCGACTGCCAAACTGAAGGAGAATTCCAAGATGAAAATAACACTCTGCATGAAGAGAAACTAGGAGAGCTAGACTCCTTCTTGGAGGTGGATTTGGTAGATGAGTTGTTCAACGACCGACCTGCACCTGAGACTGTGAAATCTACCAAAAGGAGCAGATTTCAAAAGTTGAACAGATTAAAGAATTTATTTTACTTCAATTCAAAAAGCAAGAACACAAAGAATACAGCCACCAATTTAAACACTGTATCACGTGATGTTGAGAAGATTATATCTGACGCTATTGGTGTTACCATTACGAGTTGGTTTGCCACTGAGGACATCCCAAACACAATGTGCAATGATGAGGTCGAGCCGTTTGTGATAGGAAATTCTGTGTGTGTTCCCAAGAAGCCTTCTTTCAGAAAAAGGATTGTGAAAGGATTACGGAGGCTTTTCAGAATGAAGTAAATAAAATCAACATTGACTAATAAATCTTACTTATTGCATTTAAAAAGCCTTTTATTGTATTTACCTCAGCCCTAAACGTATGAGATATTGTAATGTAAGTTTATCCTTTACCATACCTGTGACTTTGGTTATTATTCCCTAGACATGTTTGTCACCTATACAGTGCCAACATTTAATTCCTGCACTGAATGCGTGGGCAGCCAGGGCAAAACACACGAGCGTACGCCCGATTGACACCCAGTTTCCTGGACACGGATGCAAGGATGACCTTGCAACTGAACGTAGCTTTGATTCGCAAGCTACGTGGGTCATTGATGTGCTTGGCCTATTTTTGATGTGCTATCAATGGGTGCTTATACAACCAGGCTCTGGTAGACGTCTGGTCGATTGGTGCAGAAAATAAATGTCTTTACTGTAAATAGCCAGTAAGGCAGTGAAGTAGTACGTGATCAGCTTTTGACTTTAGTTTAGTGAGATCAATCTATTGCTTCTCCACTTGACGTGTGGTCGCGGTCGCCCTGCCTCCGCACAACTTCGCATGACCTACCAAAATATTACAACCTTAATCCAAAATTTCACCTCTAGAATTGAGTGTTCCTGGATGTACGACAGTTTAATTCATAAACTATGTGCGTACCAGCTTATCCTGCCATGCCCACAAGGATGAGTACATCCTGGCACATGCAGCATATGTGAGATATGGCTGCCCTCAGAGAGGAAATGGACTATTGAAATATAATTCGCGCTACCAAAAAGCGCAAAGGCCGAGCGGCAGCTTTACTAAATATTTTTACTTTTCTTTGTATGATATTGGCATGGCAAGGATGAGTGCGCATAGATTCGGAATTCATGATTTTCACAATTTCAAAGCCTTAAATGCTTGCGCAGCTCGATATTTCTACCTTTATAGGCGGATCCAGGTGGGAGGGCTCACCCGTTTCGCCCCCTATAGTCTGTCTAACTTAAGTTGGCTAACCGCTTTTTCCTCTTATTTCCCACAAAAAGTTCGTTTTTGCCTTCCAAACTTGGCAAACCTCTTTGCAGCACTACCGCGTGTATAAACATACTTTCTGGCTCAAATTTGTGTCTGTTGATTTTGCTCATTAGGTCCCATGGTAAAATTTGCCCATTGCCAACTATTGACAACAGTACAAACACACGAGATCGTCATTGTTGGCAATGAGCTAAAAAGCTGACGGAGAATTCCAGCTTTCCAAAAATATAAATTTAAACTTTGTAGCCCATTTGGATCCAGAGATATTGCCAATTGAAATAGACCAGCTCCTCCGTTTAAGGAGCAATCTTTTATATGGTCTGGGATTACTTCCCTTAAGGGTCAAATAAAAGATCCAAATTGCACACCCCCCTACCCTGAAATCCAAGATCCGCCGCTGGCATTACCCTTCAAATGCAGTCAAAAAGTTACGAATTTGATATCCGTGACGTCATCTTTTACTTGTTCTTCGCGAAAAACCTATCGGGAGCTCCATGATATAAGCTTTATATTTATGCAATAACCACATAGTAGGAGTAGCGATTGACCGAAAATATGGCATGAAATTACAATGATTTTAATCTGTTGCAAAATCGTCATTTCGCAACAAATTTCGACTTGAATTAAGTAGAATTAATTGTGGCGGTTCTAACAACTTAAACCGCATTGAAATTGACCCACGGAAAGACCAGTAATTCATTTTAACAGTGTATCAGCATAACTGGTGCTAGTGTCGACATTTTCCCGTAGATGTCACCACTCGTCATTTGGCGGGTTTCGATGACGTCATTTTCGTGACATATTTTGCCGATAGAGAGCGCTATTTGTTGCCTACGGTCGTCTACGGTCAAAACGGTATTTTGATACAATTTATACAATTTAAAGGAATCAATCGTTACATTACGGCACGAATGGTCTAGGGGCGATCTCTATTTAGTATTCCCGCACACGCCAGGGGCGCTTGTTAAAAGGTCTGGTGAGATCGCACGTTTTCCGCCATTATAAAATGGCAGCGACTGTAGCAGATGCGGCAATGTAATTCCGAGCTCACAAGTCCATTGTAGATGCATGGCATCTATTAGAAATTTGCCGGGGCAAGTTATTCATTGCAAGAGAAAAGAACTATATGGAAATTAAAAGATAATCATAGGATAGAGTATCCTACAAGTATCTTTTGTCAATTAAAGGGTGATATTAATGTTATTTGTCATCAATGTGTTGACATGTTGAGTGGTCTCTTGCATCTTTGAAAAAGTCATTTTATAAAAAATATTTGGGTGTCCCGATGGGTGATTTTTGAGGGATTTGGCGTCCAAATGAGGCCCATATACCCTGCTGGCTAAGGCTATATACCCATCTGTTATACTCTATTTTGAAACTCTTCGAATGCTTTAAAAATGTAGTTTGGTTCGGATAATTTTATGCTATAAACAGATTAATAGTTCTAGCAGGATACCTGAGTGTGTGGAAATGATCATAATGCTCTTTAAACGTTCAGTGTAGCTATGTATATCCCTCATGCAGTTACCCCTAAACATATTTCAAGAAGCATAAGGTACCTATTCAACGTACTTCTTGCCATTAGAGAAAACCAAAACTTTATCCCTCCCATTAACATACATTGGAGGTCTAGATCTAGGGTTCAACAATGACCTAGTATTGCTAGTAGCATATATAATATACTAGCCCTTCTTGAAGTTCTTTAAGTTTGACCTCATAAAACATTTACAATGCGTACACCTCCTTTTTACTAGCTTTCATGTTATTTATACCCTACATCATGCAGACGCGGATCCACGCCGGTTTGCATCGATGCACGTGCATCGCTCAAGCGCCAAGGTGCATTTTTTCATAGCAAAGTGCATCGGTCAGATTTTCCAACCCAGACGCACCATCTGTGTCTTTCATGAAGAACTGGTCACCCATTCGACACGGTAAATGTTAAATCTTCCCGTAATGATGTTAGTCTAGTTCCGTCTCAAGCAGAAAGTGATCACGTACATATTGGTACTCAAAAGAGGCATTCCCAGAGTTTTTGATAAAACCGCCGTTTGTCGTGAGATGTGACGAACAGTTCTCCAACTTGAGACTTTTAAAGTTTGTACAAGTAATTTTGATTCCTGCTCCAACTGAGTGATAGCTATTAACAAATGAGGGTGTATCAGTAGACGATGTCATACTAGATCTCGAGATCTTGATCAATGTATTAATCTTGCAACTTTAGGAGGGATCCACCGTGGCCTAGTGGTTACGATGCCTGGCTCCCAAGCGTGAGTTCGCAGGTTCGAGTCTCCGCTGGATCCCCAAGCGGGTTGGCCTGGTCGCTATATAAATGTTCGGCGTTGTGGAGGGCTGTCTATGGTCTTTCTGCAACTGAAAGACCCCTTAGAACTATTCGTGAAGAGTAGGGAATTTCTTCCCGGTTCCGGGTTTCTATCTCGTCGCGATATGACCTAAGCTATAAGCTGTTGAAAGCGACGTAAAACCCAATTCCTTCCATCTTGCAACTTTATTGACCGTATCTATAAGGTAGGTAATGAGTTCAAAGCAAAAGCAGTTAAATACTATGTTCATACAGACATACACCAACATATGGCCAGTACGAAATTCAGGAAAGCACTTGTTTGTGTGTCAAGTATAATTACACTTAAACTGAAAACAGGAACACTCGACTGACCAAAAGTGACTCATGGGGTTAAATTGTGAATATTGAATATAGGATTATTTTACGATGTACGCCTATGTTCGAGCATTTATTGGTGGCTTTCCCTGCTTAATAACTCTGCAGAATAACAGAGCAAGGATTACAGAGTGTGACAGAATATTAAGATACAAGCATCTTAGGTTTTTGACTCTTCCCTATGTATTGAATATTCAATAACATGGTCGCTTCAAACATATTTTTGATATCACATGTTTGTGGATTTGCAGGAAAATTCTTTAATGACGTAATTCGACTGAATTGATTAGTGGGTTTGATTTGTGAATATAGGATCATTTGACAAGTTATTGAAGAGACACAAAGCCTTTACCCTTTTCCTGTTAATCAACTGATATAAAAACACATCATTTCAATTATCACTCCGCAGAATAAAGGAGCAAGTATTACATAGTGTGACAAAAATAAGATACAAGCAGAATATGGCATATACATCTATTGCATTAAGATGTGCAAGAGATTATCAAAATGGCAGGGGAGTACCAAACTGGGCCGAAAGAGAAACAAGAGTTAGAGATAGAGAGACAGGGTTCACATGAACCATGCAACCCCACTTAATCCGTCCCTGTTATGTTTATTATTTGTTATTAGCTTGATCGTTTAAAAAACATAGTCAAAATGACTAATCTCATTATATTGGTCTTTATCTATGACATGGTTGATAACAGGGTTGATGCTAAAAATGAAATTCTTCCTGACAATAGTTGACTTCTTTGGTGTATGTGAGTATTATTACTGAAAGGTTGGAGTGACCATGTAAGTATGCTATACTGGAAAAGTAGGGGACTCATGTGAGTGTAATAAACTAAAAAGGTAGGTGCCCTGTTTATGATATACTGAAAAGTTAGAATGCTGCTAAAGGAGGGATACCTAATTATTATATACTGAAAAGGTGGGGTGTTCATAAAAGTATGATATACTAGAAAGGTGCCTATGTGAGTGTACTATATTGAAACAACAGGATACTGGAAAAGAAATTCTGAGCTACGGGAGTTCTACCTTATGCATATTATTTGCCTATCACTAAGAAAGGATGTTTCTCATGTTGTCTGTGAGAGAGGAACAGGCGAGTGTTTCTGTATATCATAGCATGGGTGGAATTGATTAGCATATAGTTTATTTGAAAGAGGGCTTGACATATCGCCAATCTAGTCAGTTTGTACATTCACACCAGGATATACCCTTAACATTTGTTTTCTGGTCCTAACGATACTTGGTACAAACCTTTAGGAATAAGCCTACATTCACTAAACATTTAAGGGGAATTTGTATGTTAGATTTAGATCAACATGTCTCCTTGTAATTCTTTAAAATTGCTTCAGTCGTAAAGATACTATTAAAACAATCATAATATACGTGGCTGCTACAGACACAAATGGTTTAAAGGATGTTAGACATAGAGCACCAAACAACCTGGGGTTGTAGGTTTGACAATACCTTAGGAGGTGAAATTACATTCCTGGTCAACAGTACATCTAATTAGGGTCTAATGAGAAGAAGTTTGTGTTGTATTCACCAGACTAATGAGGGCTTTGTGTTGTTATGTAGGTATACGGATATCAATATATAGATTTAGACACTTGAACCTGTTACTTAAGTCCCTTAGGACGTAGATTATTCATAACTGTGGAGCTGATTAAGTTACAACTCTATGCCAGTGCCAATTAAAGGTAGAATACAGGTAATGTATATATTCTGACATCAACATATAGGTCTAGACACTGGAAACGGTTACTTAAGTGTGGAACTGATTTAGTTTCAACTCTATGACAGCACTGGTCAAGTAAAGGTCAGTAGAATACAGGTAATGGCAGTCTGGAACCTTAAACATGAATCCTTTATTAAAATCATCAAGATGAAGATTTAAGTATACATTATGAGGCTACTGGCGATATAACAAAGTAAATCCTGTTTTATTTGAAGGATCTATTTGTCTTATTTGAGTAACCATAGTTTAGCTGAAGAAAATTTGGGCAAGCCTGCTTACCAGATTATCTCCTATCTGATCAGCTGAGAGAGGAGCCCTCACCAGGGCGCCAGCCTCTTCAACTAGAAACCTCCAAATCTACTCTGAAATTCCCTTTTCATTCCAGTGATTATGGTTATTTAAACCATTCTTCTAATACATACACATCATAGCCTTATTTAAAATTAACCCCAACAGTTTTACGAGGGAGCAGAAAAGCATGTTAGTATATAGAAAATGAAGAGCTGCGCTAAACAGGAGTTTACACAGCTTTCTCAAATCGCCATACTTCTCATTGCTGAAACAACCTCCTTCATTCAATATTGATCATACAAAGCTTACATTTTACAACATGATATGAAGATTCTTGGACATGCAGTAGTTTTTATTTTTTTTATATCTGCTTTAATCATTTCTTTGTCGGACTTCAACAATGAAAAAAATAAAATTCTACAAAATCATGACTAACTTGCTCTAAATTTCTATTGCAACAAAAAAATATTAAAAATGAGAAATTTCTACGTGCCCAAGGATGTTTTATACTATGGACCAAGTGTGAAAGCAAATTGAAAAACATTCATTTTCACTACCGTTTTTGGGGGAGAGAAAATAAAACTTTATTTATCCTCCCTCTACAGAAGGAAGGTACATCTATCATTTTACTAGCAAAGGGAACCAATTAATTTGCGAGAATCCCAACAAAGGCCATGTGCATGATATATTTCCATCTATCTTTCTATCTACCTATATGTGAACACACACACGCACACACACACATAATAATATTAATGATAATAATAATAATAATTGATATTTGATATAGCGTCCTTTCCACCTATAATGTTCAAAAGCGCTTTACAGAAAGTCAGTGGACAGTTATTTTTGGTCCGTATAGTCTATTATTATTGCTTGCTTTGTATCGTCCAATCAGCAATCAGGATTTGTACCATGTGACCGGTTATTATATATATCTTTTATTGACTGTAACGTGTACAAAAACAAGATATAATGAACAAAAAGTGGCTAATGTAAATTATGAAATAACACAACAAAAAGAACAAAGGAAAAAATCAGCCCAAAAGCTGATGCAACTTAACTTATATACAAAATTGATCCTGTTAAGATGAGGAACAAAACTAAAGTTTTAACAGAACCAAAGCTGATACAGTAACTTAAACTTATATACAAAATTAAGCCGGGATTGTCACATCATTTGGAATAGAGAGTATGTCATAAGTCCAGGTTGAGCAAATGTCGGTCCACCTTAGCATAGGGTTAAGGTGGATCTACATTAACCGATACCACTCTTGCTCTTGACATTCTTTCTATACATTTCCGCCACACAGTCTAGGACTATGAGGCACAATCTTTCAGTACTTTCCATATCAATACCTTCAACAGACCTCCCTAGGATAGTATACAGTTTCAACTCTATGACAGCACTGGTCAAGTAAAGGTCAGTAGAATACAAGTAATGCCAGTCTGGAACCTTAAACCTGAATCCTCTATTAAAATCATCAAGATGAAGATTTAAGTATACATTATTAGGCTACTGGCGATATAACAAAGTAAATCCTGTTTTATTTGAAGGATCTATTTGTCTTATTTGAGTAACCATAGTTTAGCTGAAGAAAATTTGGGCAAGCCTACTTACCAGATTATCTCCTATCTGATCAGCTGAGAGAGGAGCCCTCACCAGGGCGCCAGCCTCTTCAACTAGAAACCTCCAAATCTACTCTGAAATTCCCTTTTCATTCCAGTGATTATGGTTATTTAAACCATTCTTCTAATACATACACATCATAGTCTTATTTAAAATTAACCCCAACAGTTTTACGAGGGAGCAGAAAAGCATGTTAGTATGTAGAAAATGAAGAGCTGCGCTAAACAGGAGTTTACACAGCTTTCTCAAATCGCCATACTTCTCATTGCTGAAACAACCTCCTTCATTAAATATTGATCATACAAAGCTTAAATTTACAACATGATATGAAGATTCTTGGACATGCAGTAGTTTTTATTATTTTTATATCTGCTTTAATCATTTCTTTGTCGGACTTCAACAATGAAAAAAGTAAAATTCTACAAAATCATGACTAACTTGCTCTAAATTTCTATTGCAACAAAAAAATATTAAAAATGAGAAATTTCTACGTGCCCAAGGATGTTTTATACTATGGACCAAGTGTGAAAGCAAATTGAAAAACATTCATTTTCACTACCGTTTTTGGGGGAGAGAAAATAAAACTTTATTTATCCTCCCTCTACAAAAGGAAGGTACATCTATCATTTTACTAGCAAAGGGAACCAATTAATTTGCGAGAATCCCAACAAAGGCCATGTGCATGATATATTTCCATCTATCTTTCTATCTACCTATATTTACCTATACCTAAGCCTTATTTAAGAATAAAAAGTTTTGAAATAAAAGATATGGGAAATTTTGTGATCAAACTTAAAATAAATAGTTCTGGGTGTGCCCACTAGACGGCTCTTTTTCAACTGGTTCCCTTTCTCTCACTCCACATCCAACTGTCTATATTTCAGTGTGGTAAGTGTGAGACAGAGTACCGTTATTGCTCATGGAACAAAGGACCAGTCTATCATGGGAGAGGCAGAAGGTTTCATTGAATACTAGGATATTTCAGATCCAAAATTGCTAAATGAGGTAATGCTAATTAGCATTATCTGCACAAGTTTTTATAGAAAAAAGTTCTCATTGTGCGCACACTTCATATCACAAGATAATATTGATTAGATCACAAGAAACGTCTCATTCATGGAAGCATTAATAAAAACCTTAATGACTGTTCACCAGGGCAGTTTGTGTATTAAATGTGCGCCTTCAGACATCCTGAAAAGACCTTGGGCCTTAGGCCCTAGGTCTGGCCAGGATGCCTTCAGGCGCACATTAAACACACATACTGTCCTGGTGAATAGTCATTAAGGCTTTAATAAACTCCTCTCGAAATAGCAATGTTTTCATCTGTTTCTTGAAGTTTTTCACACTATCAGCAGCCTTGATATTGTCAGGGAGCTCATTCCAAACGTGTGGTGCATAGGCACAGAATGCTCTGTCAACCAACCTTTTTAAATTAGTGTGTGGTATCTGTAATAAGTTCTTAGTGTTTGATCTTAGAGTCCTTGTATTGGCTTGTTTGACTAACAGTTCCCTCAAGTATAGAGGGGCACATCCTTGCATGTATTTGAAAGTCAAAAGCAGAATCTTGAGCTCAATCCTTTTCCTGATGGGCAGCCAGTGAAGATCTTTTAGAACTGGTGTAATGTGATCATACTTTTTGGAGCCACTAACCACTTTAGCGGCATTGTTTTGGACTTTCTGGAGCCTGCATAGCAGTGATTCCACAGAGAAGTTCATTACGATAGTCAAGGCGTGATGTCACCAGTGAGACGATGGCACTCTTGGTTGTATCAGTATTGCGAAATTTTCTTATTTTTTCAATGTTCCTAAGGTGATAATTTGCAGACTTGATATCTTTTGATACATGTGCAGACATATTCATGTTCGGATCAAAAAAAGCACCCAGATTACCAATTGGTTCATTAAGAACTGGTACTATTACACCATAAACGGTAATACTAGGAAGTTTTCCAACTTTGCTACCCCTTTGTCGACTACACGCCGATTGATAGGTTTGATAGAGATGTAGAGTTGTGTATCATCCGTATAAGCATGGAGTTCTAGACCATGCTTTCTTATCAGTATTCTTAAGGGTAGGAGGTATATCAGAAAGAGCAGAGGGCCCAGCACTGATCCTTGTGACCATGGGATTTCCTGTGATGCGGAGAATGAATCATCTATCTGAACTCAAAGAGTACGGTCACCAAGATATGAACGGAACCATTCAATGGCTGGCGCTCTTATACCCAGAGTGCTCTCCATTCTAGAAAACAGCACATCATGGTCGATGGTATCAAATTCTGCACTTAGGTCAAGCAGGATCAGCATAACAATTCCATGCTGCTCAATGCTTGTAAGGATGTCATTCTGTACCTTCACCAGTGTCGTCTCTGTGCTGTGACTGGGTTTATATGCAGATAGAAGGTATTCATGTAGATTGTTATCTGTCACGTTACATGCATACATACAAACGTATGTATGTGGAAAGAAATCTTGGTAGATAGATATATAGATATAGATATATAGAAATACGCACAGACAGGTATATAGTATAATATAGATGATTAACTACAAATAGATAGATAGAAATACAGACAGACAGATAGATATTAGCTATTGATAGAAACGCAAATACATAAATACATACAATAGGGTCATTATACTTTTTGCACTAATGATATTCCATGATATACTGATGGACACGGACATGGTCTTTGTTTTATTTACCCTCCCTCTGGAGTGGTCGGGGGAAAAGAGTTTTATTTTCTCTCCCCCCAAAACGGTCATCAGAATAAAAAGTATTTTAATTACTCTTTCACATGGTCGAGAAAAATAGTTTTATTTAGTGAAAATAATAAGTTCTTTATCTGCCCTTTCACATTTGGTCCATCGTAGTATTTTTATGAAATATATAAACATCAATAGATATTGTGTCACACCTTTGATGAAGCCATGGGGTTGTTTGCAATATTATAGATATATGTATCACAAATTCACACCTCTGGCTTTCGGCCCCACCCCTGGGAGGTTGTGATGTTGTCACATGTTAGGTTTAGAATATTTAACCTCTCCGGAATTGCAGCTTTCATAAATATACCGTTTAATATGGTTTTCATGAACATAGACCAAAGTATTGGCCAATAATTGCACGAAAGTCTCAGCTAAAGAACGAATGTCCCGAGCCCCCTAATGCCCCAGTCACACTTACACTTGAGTCCAACTATCGCCCCATTTCAAAATCGGCGCCGATTGTGCTAATTGACGTTGCGATTTTGAAAATAGCTACATTTGCAGTCGCACCAGCACGACTCACCGAAGCCGATTATATGATTTGTCTTGCGATTATCGTGATATCATCGTAAGATAACAAGACATTCATTCAGCAAGTCTAAATACATGACGCAACATTTAGATCCGACGTGCGTACAAATATTTTACGAATATCTTACGATAATCGCAAGTCAAGGAAGTATACGTATCCGATTGATTCCGTTTTTGGCCTAAAAATTGGATCCGTCTATCGCACGATAGGTAAATTTATAAGGTCGGACCTGCCGATTTTGAAATTGTGCGATGGTCTGACTAGTGTGACTAGGGGCAGAAAGTACATGTACGTTGGATTCACTAAACGCAACCATCCGGCGAGTACTCGGAGAGCTTCAGGAAGTGCAGCATTTCATGGAAGCCTACCACGTTATTCATTATCACTTTAAGAATAAACTCTTGTACTCGGAAGTCCATATGCAGAACGTGGTGGATTTTTTGTTGTAGAGCGTGGTGGAGTTAGACGCAATTACCCACAGTGCTCTGTTTTCAAAATGGCGCAGACCATACCTATATTTTTAAAGCTCTTCTATATTGACGGGGCTGCTCGGAAATAGATGTGCCTACTTTAGAGAAATGTTGTTGATAGAATAATTAGTTCTGCTGCTATGCCAAACATGCATTATGATCAAATCTTCAAAGCATAACAAGAAAAACGCTTAATAGCATTCTACTTGCTGGTTCATGCAAGATTGAATACTTCATTGATTGACAATCAAATAACCTTTTGTATTGGGTAAATATCAGCTGGCCTAGTAGCGTAACTGAAGGTAGCGCCACCTACCACAAGGGCCATGACTGTCACGCCCCCATATCTGGAAATATTTTACATGCAAAGATGTAGTCAGTGAACATTGTATATTGGTTTGAATGTATTTCTGCTTTAAATCCTAGTTATTGATAGAAAGTACACTGGGTAGGCCAAAAGTACCCATTTTTGATGGTGGCGCCACCTAAATCTACCCATTAAAAGCTAAAATTCAATGAAACTCACTAAAACTCTACTTCCTAGTACCTACAGTATAAACTATGCCATTGTTTGGCCGACCAATGACCCTTTAAATTAGACAAGGTTAGGTTGACCTAGCAGCTGACCAATAGGTGTGCCACCTGGGGGGAGGGGGGTGCATGGGTGCGACACCTTCATATCTGAAATGTTGCCCTTGGTGAATTGTATATCTAATTGCATGCTTATAATACAAAGTGCATGTTTTTCTCAATTATGCTAATAGTATATATAGAAGATCCCCTATTAAATACCCTTAGCTATAGTTCAATAATATTGAACCTTACTCTATGCAACGATATCTTATTGTGGATGTTCTGTGTTGCATCTACCGTCCATATAATATCAGAAATGGGAAAATAGGTAGAGTTTATGTCTGAACTACCTTAGCTATAGCTAATGGTATTTCGGGAGGAAGAGTACCGCGGTTTCTCCAATGTAGACTTCTTTTGAAGGTCCCTGACATCCATAATTGTGGGTATACGTAGGAGCTGCGTTTCTCAAAAAAACCCACACCCTGCTGTGAGGTCACAATGTATTTATCATCAGCAGACCTTTCACGCAATGATTACTTTGTATCGGATAAATTGTAAAAATGTTACTACTTGTTTCACCTTTCTCGGTTCCCAGTGTAATTTTCCTATATGACAACCTCTCTGTCACTGATCTCATGGACATATATGATACACAACTAACCAATGTGCTGAATAAGCATGCACCACCCAAGGAAAAGTCTATTGTAATAAGACCACAACAGCCTTGGTTCTCAGATGATCTCCATCGAGCAAAATCTGAGAAAAGAAAAGCTGAAAGGCTGTGGAGGAGAACTGGCCTGACAGTTCATCGTGAAATCTTCAAGGAAGAAAGAGACAAATACAACAAGCTCCTTGAAAGTAGCAAAGTGTCATATTACAATCAGAGGATTATTGATTGTGGGCAGGATTCGAAAGCGATGTCCCAGACAATGAATGAACTCCTCTTCAGGCAGAAAGTGTCAAAACTCCCAGAACACAGCTCTGCAGAAGAACTTGCAAATAGGTTCTCATGCTTTTTCAAGGAAAAGATTGATAAAATCAGGGATAACCTCCCTGACTGCTCTGACATCAACCTGGAAATAACACAGTCACCACCTGTTTCCACTCTGAATGTTCTGCGGAATACTACAGAGGAGGAAGTATGGAAGATAATTTGCAAGTCTCCTGCGAAAAGCTGCATGCTTGATCCAATCCCAACTTGTCTCATCAAATATAGTTGAAGCGAATTACTTCCAGTAATGACTAACATCATAAATTCTTCTCTCAGATCTAGCCAGGTACCGAAATCCATGAAGTCGGCTATAGTAACACCGTTACTTAAGAAATCTACCCTAGATCCAGATATTCTAAAGAACTACCGTCCTGTCAGTAACCTTTCTTACATCTCAAAACTGTTGGAGAGGGTGGTGGCGGGGCGACTCACTGACTACATGACTGAGAACAACTTGCATGAACATTTACAATCTGCTTACAAGCCTGGTCACAGCACTGAGACTGCCCTAGTGAAAGTACAGAATGACATTCTAACCAGCATTGACCAGCATGGAGTAGTTATACTGGTCATGTTAGATCTGAGTGCGGCGTTCGACATCATCGACCATGATATTCTATTCAGCAGAATGGAAAATACATTAGGTATTACGGGTCAAGCACTTGCTTGGTTTAAGTCTTACCTGTCAGGACGCACACTCCGCATCAAGATTGACAAGTCATTCTCTGAGTTACAGGACATTCTGTGGTCCGTACCACAGGGATCAGTGTTAGGACCATTGTTGTTCCTGATCTACCTCCTACCCCTTGGAAAACTCATCAGAAAGCATGGTTTAGAGCTTCACATATATGCGGACGACACACAGCTCTATCTGGCAATAAAACCTATCACTCAACAAGCTGTGGACATAGGAGTTGCTAGGCTGGAGGGCTGCCTCACTGACATATATACATGGATGTCACAGAACAAGCTAAAACTGAATGCAGACAAAACGGAAGTCCTAGTGCTAGGTACCCCTAAGCAGCGAGCCAAAATATCTGTGCCTAGCATCTCCGTAAATGGTGAGATTGTTAAGATTCTCAATATACCTATCGGCAATCTGGGCTCTGTTTTTGATCCAAGCATGAATATGGCCGCACATGTGTCAAAGGCAGTCAAATCTGCAAACTATCACCTTCGAAACATTGGAAGGATCAGAAAATACTTGACTGCAGAATCAACTAAAGGTGCTGTCATATCCCTGGTAACCTCAAGATTCGACTACTGCAATGGACTTCTCTGTGGAATACCTGAAGAGCTAATATGTAAGCTCCAGAGAGTACAAAATAATGCCGCCAGGGTGATCACACTCACAAAGAAGTATGACCATATCACTCCAGTACTAAAGGAACTTCACTGGTTACCAGTCAGGAAGAGAATTGAATTCAAGATTCTTCTCCTGGCGTACAAGTGTTTGCATGGAACTGCACCCTCTTACCTGAGGGAAATGCTGAAAGAGTATGTCCCACCACGGACACTGGGATCAACATCCAAGAATTTACTCTGCGAGCCGAGAACCAACATGAAAACCTACGGTGACAGATCATTTAGTGCCTGTGCCCCAAAACTATGGAATCAGCTCCCAAATAATATTCGGGCAGCTGGGAGTGTGGCAATCTTCAAACGACAATTGAAAACACATCTGTTCAAAGATGTATTTATCAAATAACTATGTGGATATCAACATCTATCCTCTGACAATGAATGTAATGCGCCTTTGAGCATGTTTATATGGAAAGGGCGCAATATCAAATGACAATATTATTATTATTATTATTATTATTATGATATAAAGATAACACCCCATACCAATATGAAAATGAGCCAGTCAACCAGTCATTGCTTGAAATATATTTTCCTTCCTTTTCTATAGTGGTCGGGAAAAATAGATTTAAATTTATTTTCTCTCCCCCAAAACGGGAGGGAAAATAAATTTAAATGTATTTTCTCTCCCCAATAAACGGAGGTGAAAATATTTTTAAAATTTATTTTCCCTCCCCAATAAACGGGAGTGAGAATACATTTGAATTTAATTTCTCTCCCCAATAAACGGGAATGAAAATAAATTTAAATTTATTTTCTCTCACCAATAAACAGGAGTGAGAATACATTTGAATTTAATTTCTCTCCCCAATAAACGGGAATGAAAATAAATTTAAATTTACTTTCTCTCACCAATAAACGGGAGTGAAAATAAATTTAAATTTATTTTCTCTTTCGCACTTGGTCCATCGTACCACCCCTCCCCCCAGTTACTCAGTTATTACCAGTTACTCTAGTTCCTCCTCCGAGGAAGAAGATTGCATGTTTATCATTAGTTCCTCCCAGTTCCCCCCCCCCCCCCCCCAGTAACTGTTGGTTACTGTACTTCCTCCTCTTACTTCCTCCTCTAAAGATTAGGGTGGTATGTTTTTTTGTTTGTTCCTCCTAGTTCCCCCAGTTACTGTATATTTGTATGAAGGCTGTATATTTGTCATTTGTTCCTCCCAGTTTCCGAAGTTACAGCAGTTCCGCCTACTCAATAAGGAGTATACGTTTCTCATTTCTTAAATGTCACCTAGTCTAATATGGGGCAGGTGATTTTCTTTCTGTTCCTTTGCTACCGCTAGCCCGTTAACTGGCTACGTCTGGTGATGTTATTCCCGGGAATATGAGACCTATTTGATCAAATAACAAGGGAGATTTCCGTTTCCTTTCTTGGATCTTTGCTTCCCTGCCAGACACTCTGTATAGTCAGCCAGAGTGACACCTGGGACCAGAGTATCTACCTGTCCCAGGAGCAGACACGTGTATTCTAGTTCACATTCTCATTCTGTTTGAGTCTGAGCCGCACAGGCACGAGCTTGAGCACGTGAAGGAGATGATGATGCGATGAGAATGCTAGTACAATGACTAATTACTCACAATGAGGAGTTACGAACTAGAGGTATTGTTAACGGCACTGTGTCGCCCAATCCTGAGCTCGTTTCTCCAACTTTGACGACAAGGCAAACCCTTGGACAGCCTTGAAATTTGTTGTAATATCCGATTATAAAATCGCAACAAACTGTCATACTATTTCCAAATGTATATCTTGTGTAACTAAGTATCATTATTGAATTAAAGAACTTTATTTTGTTCATATGAAATCTTACCTATTAATGCCAAACAAATATGCTACCAAGCGGTATGGTGCAACTATTTGAAATATATTATGCAACTCATGAATGATGTATTTTTGGGGGGAACATGTATAATAATTTCAGAAAATTCATGTGGGGAACATGTATAATAATTTCAGAAAATTCATTCGTGTTATGCACTTTTAGTGGAAAAGGTCGGTAAATAACAAAAACCTGCTGGGTAGAGGGAATCTAATAGAGTCATTTGGTAGACACTTAAACATTGAGTTAACCTGCCCTACACTGGCCCTCCAACCTTTAAATATATAGAGGCTTTAATATCTGCTTGTGTCAGATTCTACTACAGGTCAAGAGTGAATATTACTAGTATATGTCCTTTTTTTAAAAAAAACATACGTTCTCTTTGTTTGTTGGTATGACGAATAATGAATTGATACGTGATTTGAGATGTTTTACCTTCCTTGTGTTTTTTTCTGTGCTTTTCACTACGTCTTCTTTTCATATACCATTTTACCGCATCATTTTGTACTACTTTGAATTGTACAGTCAACAAAAATAAACTATGATTCTTACAATGATACGAAGAGGAGAAAAAAGCTACCTATGTCAATAGATGTCAATGAATGTTTTTTGTTGACTACATCTACATCTCCACCTACACCAATCTCAATTCAAATTACAACCATAGAACAGTAATAATAATTCTGCAGAGATATGTACATATTGAGAAATGTATTTAAAACCTTTAGTTTTGCACCTCGATGTGTTTCACGACTGCAAGGTGGTTTGGGGTTGGGGTCTTACATGCCACACTGGCTAAATTGGCTATAAGTTGGGAGTTTTGTGGGGAAATATTTCTTCAATCACTAAAGTTCTACTGCTTAGTCATCATTTAGCCTAGCTTGCCTCTCTCCACAGGAAAAAAAAGAAAAGAAAGAAACGGCATTAAACAAATTCGCTTTAATTGTCCAAATGAGTCTCTTAACTGTCTAACAAAATACGTCCATTTGAGATTTGAATAACATACTGTTTATGATTTATCCTGGCAAAAAAGTTTTTCAAAAGACTGACATCTTATTTGTGGTCTGTGCTTGCAAATACGATTCTTAACAACTAGTATTTCTTGTTAAATATTCTACTTGGGGTTTGTATTTGTACAGATGATAGCCAGTTCTCATTTAACATCCAATGTTTCTTTGTCATGAAACACGTTAGGTACTTAGGGGTTGTCCTGCAACTCGTATTTATACCAATTATCCTTACAACTGCTTGGTCCACCGTCCTTGAGTCGGCACTAACAAATTGATTTTAAAAATGTTCATAACCATATTGATATATCACGAATATGCAGAAAGTGCGGAATTCTAAAACACTATGCAGGCATCGGGGTCTATCATATTTTGCAAGCCCACATGATGTAATAATAGCCAGACAATAAATAACCTCTTTGGTTGCCATGCTTATTGTGTTGATAGTTGGATTTTGCACATCTAAACCAAAAGGTTTCTCGGCATCTGACAATTCATTACGTTTGCCCTGGTCCATAATTCCACTCGTCTCCATAAATCAACCACGTGGGAACATTAAAAAAGCATGTTTTCGACTTTCAAACAATTAGCACACGTCGTTGTCACTATCAAATTTATTTTGAATAACAATGCTTTGGTCATTACTCTGAGATGTGCCAATTTAAACTGAATAAGTCTAACAAAGGTATAATTTCGTTTACGATAATCAATTTTGATAGTTTGCAACTAAACAGTAGTCAATTTCATCACTCAATCTGGTTGTCCAACTAGATCGAATATCAACAATGACATTGCTGTTATTGTTCAACAACTGTTTGTAAACATTTGCATACCCTTTATCTGAAATCCTGATTATGTTCTTAAGGTGATAGTCTAGTACACCAAGATTATCACCACTAGGTTGTGTCCTTGGCTGGCCCCTAAGAATGGATATCAAAACAAAAGATTACACATGAGTAGTGATCAGTCGCCACGAACCTTGACCTAGCAACTTTCTATTGTGTTACGGTCAAGGGAACAAAAGGAAGGGCCCCTCTTTGTTAAATTGGTCCAAATTGACATGGCTGAGTGCTCTGACCATGCAGATTCCTTCGATCTAGATCATTTTGACCAAAATTTTCAACTCATTTTTTGGCTAAAAGTGAATAACGATACAGTCTTCGAGGCCAGTATTTAAGAATATGACAGATATGAACACCCTCCAGATGCAAGGTCATGTCTCAGGTACCTTGAATTCTGACAGGACCTGAAAATCAGCATTTACTATGTAAACCAAGTGCTGTTAGTAAGTTTGAGGCTTATGGGAACATTCAAAAATGTTTTTAAAATACTCACCGTGCAGATCTCCTGTTGAGGTAGGATATTGCACCTTACCAAAGGCATGAATGCTCATATGGTAAACTTCCTTTTTCAAGTAAAGGATGAGTCTTGAGTTTTTGCCATAAAACGAAACACATCCAGATATGTTCTTTAAAGGTGCCACATTACCTCAAAATAGCCACTTACTGATAAGTTTACCATTATTCCGCAACTATGAGATGTAACCTTTGCACTAGCATAAATGATGTTGTCTTAATTAAACTCAGTTTTCAGATATTCAAGTTTTAAAAATGACCCATGTATCGAGTAGGGTTCTACCTTAAAATGTGGTTATTTTAGACCAATCAATGTTACCTTAGTAAAATGTATTTTACCTTTTCTATCCAGAAATCCAAAATAATTTTCATAGTCTAGAAAAGTTATTGCAATATGAAAACGTGTTTGAATTTTTTCTCGTGAGAGGAAGTTCCACTGGGAATCAGGCCAAGTCTGAGATCCAACAAAGCCCTTTTAATTCGAAACATTTTCTATATGTACAGTCAAGATCACTAATGTACTGTTTTGTTGAACCCTGTCAGCAGAAAATGCTTTTATTGTATTTTGGGGGTTTGGTACTCCATATTTTCTTTAATAAATAATGTCAATTTTGCCCAGAATTTATACAGCGTGGTTTGGTAGACACAACAGCATATGACATATTAATTAAGCCTAAAATACCCGACAATATGACTTATTAGTTAAGTTCTGTTATTTACCTCATGTTACAAATATCGTATATGATTCATAATGCATCATATTCTAGTGTCTCTCAATTCCCGCCCCAATAGTTTTGACCAAATTAGTTCTATCTATGTTGATCTATATTCCTGAAACTTTCTGAAATTCATTTAAGGTAAATGTACATGCTCTTAGAATTGTTTCACTAGGCTCTACGGATGATGAGTTGTTAACTGCGTATGGGAAATACAGCAGCCAAAAGCAGCCTGATAACTATTATAAAACCTTATTATGGGTGAAGGCAAAATTAGTAAAATATTCAAAGGAGATATGTTAATCCTAACATAACCAACAGCTCTCTTTCAAATATTTTGTGAAATGAAATTCTCGATTACAAAATGATTGTCAAATATATTATTTGTCCTGACAACACCTTCAACTCTCAAGCACCAAAGGATTAAATCTTAACTGTAGACATGATAGTCGGCCAATCACCATTTCCTATAAAAAAATACTTCTCGCGATCTTCCAGTTACAGTAGTTTACTTCCAACTCTTAAGAACTCAGAGAAAACAAATAATTTTGTGCAATATTCTCATGGATAAAAGAAATATAATGCAAAGTCATTTTAATATTTTGATACTGACTCGAGATGGCTTATGGGGTTAATTTGTAAATACTGTAAATCACTTAAGTATAGCGGGAACAATAAGATAGCGATAATAGCGCTCTGCCCATATGCGCTATTGTAAAATCCCCATCTTTTATCAATTCTTAATTGAACTTGCTGCTGCTGTTCCTGTTCACCGCTTTACTTAGATCACGCTATCCAGGGCAGTACCGTAATTACGCTATATAATGTTCACGCTATATTTAAGTGATTTACAGTATAGGGTCATTTTGAAATATCTATACATATTTAAGCACACATCCTTTTCCTCATTATCAGATCAATTGTGAATGACTAGTCCATGGCCAAGCACAGTGAGAGAACATCTTTTACAAAGGCCCCATAGGCTTGAACACAAGCAGAAAATGTTTTTGGTCCTTTCCTCTATTTTGAATTTCACAAAAAGAAATGGTCAGTTCGAACATGCTTTATGTGTACCAAATGTTAATGTATTCGCTTGAAAGGCATAGTTATAGCTAATACTTCTTCAGAGAAAAGAGTATCACCGTTTCCTCTATTTAGACTTTGAACCTTTTTACTCATTTTCCACAAAAATCTCGAAGGAAATGGTTATAAAATTTGAACAGAGTAAAACTAGAAAAAATTTGAAGCCCTTCCCTCAGTATTGATATTTTCTCCACATTCGTGAATGCCCATTGAGATCATGTACCCACATTGGCTAATAAGAGGTGAATTTGGAAAAGGGGTTCAGGCCAAGTTGGGAATGGAAACATCATTGTGAGGAGGATAGCTGCTTCAAAAGTCAGCCTAGGACTAAAAGAAACAAAACATTGTTACAAATCATGGTTTTAATATCCATATTTTCAAAGATACTTTATCACAACAATAAAGAAGCTGTTCAAATACCTAGCATTCTAAGTTTGAAATACAACTTTAGTGCAACAATAATAGATGGGGAACACTTATTTATAATCTGTTCTATCCATTACATTACTATTATTGAGTAAGATAATTTCCAATGGCCATTTAGTAGGCAAGAGGTGTCTTTGGTTACTGCAATTTCCTCCGCCATTAACTATTGCCAAATCAAGATTCCAATCTCAAACGTCTTTTTTGACATAAATGAAATGTTTTAATAACATTCTAGATCAAAAACATTAAACGGAATTTATTCTAGCATTTTGTTTGCTCATATGTCCTTATAAATCATGTAAGTGTAAAACATGCTCTAGATTTCAATGGTAGAACAAGCGACGATAACAAAAATTCGAATCCTTTCCAATTCACGAATCAATTAGCTTTAGATGAAAGAAAAAGTTGCTTCTCGGTTGTTATAAAAAAACACACTCACATTTGTGATTTATCCTTGCAAACATAACAGTCAGATCTCATAAACATTCTTTTGTGGTTTGTCAGTCTTTGCAAACATGAAATCCAGTCTCGTTTCACATCTTTGTGTGGTTTGTCCTTTGAACAAAATAGAGAGTTTATGTCAAAGATCCTTGTGTGGTTCGTCCGTCCATGTGTGGTTTGTCCTTAAAACAAAATAGCCAATGTTTGTTAACCATCCTTGTGCGGTTTAATCTTGTAAACAAGATAGTCAGTCTTTTTTAACATCCTTGTGTGGATTGTCCATACAAACATAATCGCCATTTCATTTTGAAATCCTTATGTGGTTTATCTTATGGGGGCAAGATATCCATTTCACTTGTAACAACCTGTTTGTGATTTGTCTTTGCAAACAAGATAGTAGGTTATTGTTTGATATTCCTTTGTGGATTGTCCTTTCAAACAAGACAGACAGTTCTCCAGTTACATCCTTCATGTGGTTGGTCCTTGCAAACAAGATAGCCAGTTCTGGTGTATCAGCCTATTTGAAGCTATTTGTAGCTTGTCCTTGCAAAAAAGATAGCCAGCTATGCTTTAACAACCTATTTTTAGTTATCCTTGCAGACAAAATAGTCAGTTCTCGTGTTACAACCTATTTGTGGTTTGTCCTTGCAAACATGACAGCCAGTTCTCGTCTAACATTTTCTGATGTCAGGCAATAAATAAAGAAATTCAGTGAGTAGTTTCCGATTCTTATAAGTTCAATGATGGACCAAAGAGTCATTCTAGAACAAAAATCGCTGGACTCTGAGTCAATTATAGCCCAGCTGTTATCATAAATGACTAAAAGAAACATTACTGGGGAAGGGACGGTGGTTATCAGGAACATAACTGACAAAGCCATAAGAACGGGAAGGGTTTTCAAAATAATACTCCATTGTTTTGCTTTTTCTGACTGATAAGCACACAATTTCTGCATCATTTTAGAACCTTGGTAGATTTTCAATAATATCAGGCAATTCATTGCAACAATTGTTGTTAAAGGAATGACTGAATAGAGCAGAGCGGCAATGATTGTGTACATCTTGCCAGCAGAAGTCTCACATAAAGTATATATTTCACCTTTGAACGTTATGTCTACAGACTGATAGAACTTTAAAACAGGAATTGAATACACACTATTGAACACAATAATGCAAAAGATCACAACTCTTGATTTCTTAACCGTCAGCCAGGTTTTACTTTTAATCGGGTAACATACTGCAATGAAGCGTTCGATACTTGCAGCGGCCAAGAGCTGACTGGATATGGTGCTCGTTGAGTTCACCAACATTCTAAGGGGTGCGCACCCTACGGTAAGTGCAACTGCCTGCTCCCCAATCGAAGCTGCGTGTGATAGGACAACCGAGCTGCTCACCACTAAGATGATAATTTCAGTAAAGGCCAATGCTGCAAAATAGTTGCAGATGGATTTACAGCGCATACGCTTCCGTAACATTACAACAAAGGAAAGTATGTTACCGATAATACCAATTAGGAGAAAAAGAGACACTCCAATGACTGAAATATTGAATGAATATGAACACATTCCATACAGACGAGACGATGGAAATGATACCCAAGTACCTACACTCAAATTCCCTTGTCCAACAGAATTGTTTAAGCCTGTAGCAGTAACAGTGCTGGATATTGTGTCTGCGAAAGAACTTCCTATGGAAGTCCCACTTTGCACCAAATCTGTAACTCCCATTTGTTCCATGAATGAAGCTGAGGTAACTTCTGCCGTGGTGGCATTTTCCGTGCCTTGCAATGATAGCCCTGAGATGCTAGTCTGTCTGTAGCTTTCTAATGCATTTTCTGTATAAGAAGCTATACTCTGACACAAAGATGTGACTGCAGCAGGTTTTGAAGATGTTGAATGATGCTGCTGATCGCTATTTTGTCCAAGGCTTGAAGGACCATCTTCATGATCTTGGAGGGTAGTTGCAACAGTTGTCATTCTGGAATTTAAGAGTTGTGTTTGGTGGCGCTGAAATATCAACCTGGTCGTCTTGCTGTCCAGCAAATAAAGCTGTCGTTAGCTGTCACATTAGGTTGTATCAATCAACTGTCAAATAAGCCACGTGATAATCTCATATATAAGTAATATGAGCTTATAATTATGAACAGCAATTCTTGTAACAGAGACACTCAACGTAGCGATCCCTCTGGATGCTAATAGATTAGGTGTCCCCTTACATGCATGTGTTAAGGGCGCCATATCTTTATGTAACCGCAAACCACTTATCACGTTTATATGCATTTACTCGCCCCCTCCGCCCTCCTGACTTGTTGAATGACGTAATCTTATAATGGTCTTAATATGGTCGTATAACTCCTGGTCACCTAAGGGTGTGGTTTGGTCTTTTAGGGTCGTAGATTGGTGGTGCCTGGTGACAGAAAAAAACTTCGAACCACGAACTAAAACTTTCAATTTAATTTTTCTCTCATATTCATCTCTAAATAATGACTCACCAGTGGTTAATGACTCAGGTACCGGGAAATAAGCCTTGCGGCAAGTCACTGATAGCTTTCTCTCGTGTCCCGAGCTGTATCGTAACCCAGGCATTGTGAGAAACAGCGAGCAGTCAGTGACAAGCCACCTATCATTGCAGTAGAAATGTATAAAGCTATTTTCTCACAGAAAGATTTTTGGTTAAGACGCCACAACGGTAGAGCAATTTTATGAGTTTTGTGCCACTTTCATAGCAGTGTCGGGGCATTGTAGTAGCGTCATGGTGGTGTCGTAGTGGCGAACATGTTAAAAAATCGTGGTCCGTCGCATAGCTTGCCAATCTTTCCCAATAGCATTGGTATGTCTCAATGGCAATGTGGCGCACTGTAAAGGTATCGCAGTAGATTCGTTGACACGGTTTTGGGACGCTGTGGAAAAGGAGCAAGCTGCACATTAAGCATCACAAATATACCCTCTCAGAGAAGGGTTAAAGTTGGGGGGTAAACACATAAGTAAGTCCTTTCTACAATTACGGACCAGGATCGTCAAATCTCATAAATGTGGAGGAAAGATCAATATTGAGTCGTGGGTTTACATATTTTCTAACTTCTGCTGCGTTTTGGATTTTGGTTAGAATGTGGAGTGTATTTTTCAAATTCTAGACGTTAGATAAAAGAAAAAGCCAAATTTGAGTCTGTGATATCCTTCTACTCCGAAATACTACGAGTATTAAGGTAGCTTGTGGGGGTTACTTGTGTCATAATCATGCAGTGACTTTGATAAGGTGTACCTTGGCACTGTAGTTTAAGCTACATGCCATGTTAGAATCATTTCAAAATGACGGAAAAGAGGGCCAGGTACCAGACATCGTTAATAATAAATTTGTGTGAGAATCTATCTTATAGGATGTAAATGAGTAGTTCTGATGAAGGATTAAGCTGCTCGCTGGCAGCACAACATTGAGAGAAGATGGACAGTTATCAACTTCACATTCCTAAGTGCCAATAATAGCAATCAACAGATTGGTGTCAACATGACCATTCCCTGGGTACTTCAAGTCCGCAGGGAGTTGTTCAACTTCAGGAACTGGAAGCATTCTTCCTGCTAAATTGCTATTGCTTGGCTCTCACCGTGTGATAAAAGATAAACAAAATGCGCAGTTTCCATGATTCAGTAATTCCTAATTTGAATTGGTTCTTTCATTTTTTCAAACGAACCTACCTATCAAAATGTATGCACCTATTTATGACCTTGACATTTCATAAATGTGGAAAAGATCAATACGAAGGAAAAGTTTGAAAAAAAATTCTGCTGCTTTTAAATTATAGAATTTTTGTTGAAATTAGAAAAAATGCATTTTTCAACTTTTAGATTCTATAACTTTTGCTAAAAGTCAAACTTGGAAAAACTGTGGTACCGTTCCCCAAGAATTACCCTAAGTATAACCAGATTTCAAATGGAATCTGTTCACATTCGATACCCAAAATGCACGTTTGAATCAACCATTTTTTGGTGAAATTCGATATGGAGAAAGGGCCAAACGGTTCTTGCTTGTGTGCAACCCCATGGGAGCTTCTGTTATAGATGGTATCTAATTCTGCCCAGTGATTGCCTAGACATTTGCATTTGATCAGATTATGAGGAAAATATTTCGGCTGAAACATATGTAAAGATCTAAAATGAACCCGTATCAGTAAATTAACCACACAAGCCATCTGTTCACACTTGATACTTAAAATGCTTGTTTAAAGCGACCTTGCTATAGCATGATGGCCTAGAGAGTCAGAGTTGGTCTGATCATATGATGAGTGTGTTGGCGCCAAAATTACACAACTCTTAAAATGACCCTATATTTACAATTAAACCACATAAGCCATCTTAAATGTTCATACCACTTTCCCTTATTGCAATTGTACTCCAGTCTAGTAAAATGTTCTCATAGAAACTATTTTACAAAGGTTAAAAAAGATGATGAAGAAGGGAACCTTCTTGTCACTGTTGCTGTTGTAAATGCTCGCAGACCCAATCGTAAAAGACGTAGAAGAGGAAGAAGAGCCAGAAAAACCTGCGGACTTGAACTACCCAGAAAATGGTAATGTTGACACCATTCTATTCATTGCTGTTGCCACTTAGGGATGTGAAATTGATGACTGTCCATCCTGTCCCAATGTTGTGTTGCCACCGATCAGCTTAATCGTCCTTCAGGAAAATATTACAAAAAATGACTGGTATGTAAACGCTGATAAGGATTAATCAAAAATGTCAAACACTCTTAGTTCGTGCAAAAATGAAACCCCTAGGGATTTGGAATAATCTGCAACCACTTTATGCAGTAAGTCCTATCTCGGATATGTAACTTTACAAGAATTGGTCTCCCTAGCACATCGAGTAAGTAAAAAGGTATACTTGAAAAAGTATATATATATATATATATATATATATATATATATATATATATATATATATATATATATATATATATATATATATATATATATATATATATATATATATATATATATATATATACTAGTATATATATGTATATATATATATATATATATAGTGAACATGATTTTATGCAAATGATTTATCGTCAGGACTGTCATAAAATTACCATAAGAAAAGGCATGGATTGGCAAGCTCTACGGCGAACCATGATTTATTTGAACATGTTCGGAAAGAATTGTGGAACTCCTCGACCTTACGGCAAAGTCTACAGTTGAGTTACGGTTACAGTTATTGAGACACCACTACGACGCCACTATGACTTTCTGAAAGTGACCCAACACTCATGAATTTCTCTACCGTATTGCCGTCGTAGTCTTAAATCGCTCTGGGAGAAGTAACTCTACACATTTGCACTGCCCTGATTGCTGAGCTTTCGGCGGCTTTGTCACTGACTGCTGGTTGTTTCTCACCACTGCCACAGTGGGGTTCCCTAGTGCACTTGGTGTGTAGATATCTCACTGATTTTCAATGTTATAGCATGTAAAAAACTTCAGCAGTAAGTAATCTGAGATGTACTTCTTAATGGCACTAGTCGATGATATCCCTAATGTAAGTAATGAGATCATGTCATTTGAGTGAAAAGTTGTAAATATTGAAATGAAATGGAATATGGATTGACAAAGGACAGTTGGCTATACTATTCTTTGACTGATAAAACTCAAGAATTTGGAGATACACCTTGTTATATGATTATGCTGCTGCGAGGCATATTTTGGTATGGCCTGGGGCATTTAACTTGACTGATCACCTTTAGACCATCATAAGATATAACGTCTTTCTGCCAGTGTTCCTTTATAACAGGTATCAGAATTGCTGTGTACAAAAGTAACAGCTCTTATTACTAATATGAGACCATCACGTGATGCACTTGCAAATGAATTGACAGTTATCTTTGCTGGACAGCGAGGCGACCAGGTTGCTAATTCAGCGCTACACTACACAACTCGTAGATGCCGGAATGACTACTGTTGCAATTACCCTCTCAGATGATCCTTCAAGCCTTGGACACAATAGTGATCAGCACCACTATTCAACATCTTCAAAACCTGCTGCAGTCACATCCTTTGAAGGTATTGATGCAGAAAATGCATCAGAAAGCTACACGCAGACTAGCATCTCAGAGATTCTATTGCAAGGTATGGAAAATGTCACCACGGCAGAAGTTACCTCAGCTTCATTCATGGGACAAATGGGAATTACAGATTTGATGCAAAGTGGGACTTCCATAGGAAGTTCTTTCACAAACACAATACCCAGCACTGTTGCTACAGTGGGCTTGAACAATTCTGTTGGACAAGGAAATTTGAGTGTAGGTACCTTGGTTTCATTTCCTGCAACTCGTCTGTATGGAATGTGTTCATATTCATTCAGTATTTCAGTCATCGGAGTGTCTCTTTTTCTTCTTATTGGTACCATCGGTAATACACTTTCCTTTGTTGTAATGTTACGGAAGCGTATGCGTCGTAAATCCATCTGCAACTATTTTGCAGCAATGGCCTTCACTGAAATCGTCCTTTTAGTGGTGAACAGCTATGTTGTCTTATCACATGCAGCGTCAATTGGGGAGCAGGCAGTTGTACTTACTGTAGGATGCGCACCCCTAAGAATGTTGGTAAACTCAACGAGCACCATATCCAGTCAGCTCTTGACTGCTGCAAGTATCGAACGCTGCATTGCAGTATGTTACCCAATTAAAAGTAGAACTTGGCAGACGGTTAAGAAATCAAGAGTTGTGATCTTTTGCATTATTGTATTCAACGCTGTGTATTCGCTTCCCGTTTTTAAATTCTATCTTCCTGTAGATATAAAGTTCAAAGGTGAAACATATACCTTATGTGAGAATTCTGATGGCAAAGTGTACGTAACTATTAGTGTTCTGCTTTACTCAGCCGCTCCTTTAACAATAATTATTGCAGCGAATTGCCAGATCATAATGAAAATCTACCAAGGTTCCAAAATGATGAAGAACTTGTGTGATTATCAGACAGAAATTGGAATACAGTGGAAAATTGTTTTGAAAACCCTCCCCGTTCTTTTGGCCTTGTCATTTATGTTCCTGATAACGACCGTCCCTTCCTCAGTAATGTTTCTATTAGTCTTTTATAATAACAACTGGGCGATAATTGACTCAGAGTCCAGTGATTTCTGTTCTAGAATGACTCTTTGGTCAATCATTGATCTTATTAGAATTGGAAACTACTCACTGAATTTTTTCATTTATTGTTTGACATCAGAAAATGTTAGGCAAGAACTGGCTGTCATGTTTGCAAGGACAAACCACAAATAGGTTTTACACCAGATTGGCTGTAATGTTTGCAAGGACAACCCAAGAAACCACAAGTAGATTGTTTCGCTAGAACTTGGTTGCAAGGACAACTACATTGTACTAAAGAATATTAGGCGATAACTGGCCATCTTGTTTGCAAAGACATATCACAAATTGTTTTTTACAAGTTAAATGTCAATCTACTTCGCACGGACAAATCACATAAGGATGTTTAAACAGAATTGGCTACTTTGTTTGTAACCACAATCTACACAAGGATTTTAAACGAGACTGGCTACTAGTATCTTGTTTATGATGTTAAACCAAGCAAGGATGTTTAACAAGAACTGGCAATTTTGTTCACAAGGACAAACCACAAATATGTTGTTACACCAGGACTGGCTATCTTTTTCGCAAGGACAAACCACAAAAGAATATCAGGCGATGAATGGCAAATACATATTACAAATTTGTTTTCACACGTTGAGTGACAATCTTGTTCGCATGGACAAATCACAAATTTATTTGTTACCACAATCTACACAAGGATTCTAAACGAGACTGGCTTTCTTGTTTACAATGTTAAACCAAGCAAGGATGTTTAACAAGAACTGGCTATTTTGTTAGCAAGGACGAACCACACAAGGATGTTTTACGAGAGTGGCTATCTTACAATGTACATGGACAAATCACACTAGAATGTTTAACAGGAACTGGCCATTTTGTTTTGAGAACAAACCACACAAGGATGATAAATGAGACTGGCCATAGTTTTTGCAAAGATTTATGAGAACTGATTAGCACGTTTGCAAGGATAAATCACAAATGTGATTTCTGTCTAAAAGAACCAACATCAATTTGTTTCTTTCTTCCAAAGTTGAATTGTGAATTGGAAAAAATTGGAACTTTTAATATCATCACTTCTTTTACCATTGAAAACTATAGCATGTCTTGCACTTACATGATTTATGAGGACAACTGGGCGAATAAAATGCTACACAACAATTCTCCTTAGGTTCTTAATCTAAAATGTTTTAAAGATATTTCATTTATGTGGATAAGGACGTTTGAAATTGAAATCATGATTTGCCAATAGTCAAGAAAATTGCATTAGCCAAAGACACATCTTGCTTGCTAACTAGTCATTGGAAATTGTCTTACTCGACAATAGTAATGCAATGAGTGGGACGGATTGTAGACAATTGTTCCCCATTTATTGTTGTCTCAATTTAGTTGTATTTCAAAGTAAGGATGCTAGGTATTTGAACAGCTACTTTATTGTTGTGATAAAGTATTTTGTGAAATAAAGATATTAAAATCATAATTTGTAACAATCGTTTATTTTTTGTAATCCTATGCCGACTTTTGAAGAGGCCAGCCTCCTCAAAATGATGTTTTCATTTCCAACTTAACCTGAATCTTTTTACAAAAGTCATCCCTTGTTGGCCAATGGTAGTGCTCAAATACAATAGTAACTTTGTTTTCTTGACATCGCCATCCCAATTCATTATTTATTTAATCTTGTAATCATTATGCAGTCCATGAGGAATATTTCTTAATATGTATCTTAGAACATAGCATAAATTGTGAGTGTATTTTAATTTTCTTTCAACTAACCACTCACAATTGGCTAGTCACAAATAAGCCTTACTAGGCAGAAGTTCTAGAAAGAGTAGTTCAACTTCCTGAGTTTTAGCACTCCAGGAAGTTCATCTTGTTTTTCTTTAAGTCTTTTATCATGAATGAAAGTGCAGAATGACCCTCCAGTCTTTTGATAAACTAGCTAATTCGATTAACGAACAATAATGGTACTCATGAACAGTTGCGTGTACCCAGGTGTATTCCTCATTAGAAGACCTCTCAGGCGATATAAACGTTGTGTTGGAACTACAGTGCTTCTAGATAAAAAAAAAAATAATAAAAAACATTAATGCAGCGTGGGGACCTGACTTGGATTATAATAATTAACATTGAAGAATAATTATTTTGAATAAACTTTTAATGGGAATGGGGGAACTACTTCATATGGCTAAACCAAACCGTATATGACACGAGGATTGGATAATAAGGTCTTAGTACAGTCAACGAGTTCTTTCGGCAAGATAACATATCGAAAATATTAACTCCATAAAATATAACACCTTGCTATCAATAGCATAACATAAGAAAAGCTTTAAGAAAAGGTAATGATGGAATAAACAAAGATGACTTTTCTAACTTTGAGTACGAAAGGCGTAAAGACTTATGTAAGTTTGGATTGCCACTTAAAGATGGCATGGATTAACATATTAAGATGACAGTAAACTGAAAATAGGGTTAATGTTTTATAAACGGAAATTTATTTTCGATCAACCATCTCTTCGCATAACAAAAAATTAGTAATTTATTTCTGTCGATGAAAAATGGATTTCCGTAAAAGGAAAATGATTTACTAATACTGGGATATCGATATCGATTTATGGAATTACTTCTCTGACATATATTCAGAGAATAATGAAAATCTCACAAGCCCTTTACAAATATTGGTCAATAACCTCTCGTGAAAAGTGGTCAAATGACATAGGTGTGTCATACCATAATTGTTACATTTGTGCAAAGCTTTATTTGGCTAGTGCAGATCAATGCTTAGAAGTTGATTGATCAAGTATACCCCCCTCCTCCAATTCCCAATTGGATATGTCTCTGCACGCGTATAAGGATTCTCTGATACGCATTCTACAATTTAAGGGAAAGTAAAAAGTGAGAGTAAAGGGATTCATTTGTCCCTTTTACCCTGTAATAAGAGAGTCAATTTATTTTAAACTTGCTATTATAAGCAGTTAAACATTGTTTCCTTGTTCTGAAAATGGTATACAGCCGATGTCCCCCCCCCCCCACATGCACATCAAGTATTCTGTTAATATATGTCATTGATAATCATTTGAGCATGCTAATCGTATATCCTTAAAGTTGAGAGAAATTCACAGTTAATGCTGCTTCTAGTAGTGCAGAGGCACTGCTGACCTCTGTTTGGACCAACCAGACCATGCAGGAATGTCATCTATAAGAATTGGATCAATATGGGGTTGCATCTAGTTTTGAGCATGAATATATGGAATAACAAACGAGTTTCATAGAATATGGTGGAATACAAACATCATTGAATTGCTACTCGAGAGTATTTCGGAATCTGGTGTTTTTTACTCCTCAGAGATAAGTCCTGTACACTCTTTTTAAAACAGTATCATTAATGTAGAAATGTGTAAAATGTACAAAATATGTAATGGCGGTAAGACTAATATATAACGGATACTGTAAAACAATTTAGGAATAAATCAAAGTTCACAACATGTGAAATAGAACAAGCACTTATTACCAATCATCGATATGTACATGAGATATATACAAAACAACGTTTTACATTACGGAGTGGCTTCAAAATACGAATTGCTCAAGATGAACGTTGTTGAATCAGATTAATGATTTTACTGTAATAACACAGAGACAGTAGAACATTTGCTTTATGAATCTATAGTCTATAGGGTTTATCAACAACAACCTATGCAAAACGATGATAGTGCTGGGTGACCCCAGGAAAATTTCAAATTGGTAAGTACAATAAAAACAACTTCACAATCACAAATGATAATATAAACAAATAGAAATAAAGTCTAAATATATAAAATGTAATGAAAGCCAAACATGCCTATACAGATCATGCCTTGTATTTTATTAAGAAATATTGAGCTGAGACTGATGACAGACTAGCATTTTTTCTTGGGACATGCCACCCGGTGTAGGCAGAATTGGTGAACCTTGCAGCTTGATCTGGCTACCAACTCATAGCCCTTCTTCCCTCCTTTACATTCTAATGTTATATACTGCTTGGTAGGTTACAATGGCACATCTGACCAAAGCAATACTGGTTATATTACATGTTTCTGTAATTTATGGTAACTGATTATCAATAACTATTATCCGTATTACTGTCTGCATTTGAATCACCATTTACTATGTATTACTATGCTGTACTACTTGTGTTCTAAACGGACTTGCTTGACAACAGAAATGTTTTCAGTTTTCTAAATGCTTATGATCTGATAAGAACTTATGGTACACTGTCTGAGCATGCTTTGATAGCAAAACCTCTAGTTTCGACGCTGGCTATGCAGTTGGTTAGCTGTTGCAAAAGACTGTGGTATTCATTTGCATATGTAGTCAAAGAAAGGGTATATATTTAGCTGATATATGAAAACTCTATTCAAATTTTCAACATTATGTAATTCATATATGCAACTTTGCCACGTTAAAAGATACATTGTGAGGACGACTCTTTACTGAGAATTGCTACATTGTTAATGCAAACGCTGGTTTTCATGAATAAAGTACAATAAACACAATGAAAATTATGATGACCGCAAAGTGTGGTCAAGTTAAATAGCATGCCATATGAAGCAACATCTACAGGTTTATGACAGAAAAATTTCAGAAAGGAAAACATTGATAGACATTGGGGCCTGTATGAGGAGTGAATTTAAGCCATAATTACAATGAGAAACAACGGAATATACTTTGCATACGGCAACTTAGCTTATTCAAGAGATCCCAGAGCTTCCAAACCTAATACATAGGCCACTTCGTGTCCTTCTTTCACAATCTAGCCATAATATGCCCGAAATAAAATGACGTGTAACGAAATTCCTTGCATTTAGCGGGGTATCATGTTGATAACCAGTGAATATCATGACAATGTTGTTAGTAAATGACGTGCTAAAATCAATTTCAACCACGTGCCTGTAAATAGGTTAGTCCCGATAGTGTTAATGTCTTCTTTAATATATTGTGTAGGTGGTGCGATGAGTTTGGGCTTAACATGTTAATGTGTGTTTATAGATACTGAGTTTTCTGTATTATTGATAGGACGGCTAATTGGGCCATTGAATTAGGGACAATGTTGTGTTGAATGTAACAGTAATACGACACCGACTGCCCGGTACTCTCACTGTCGCCTGAGTTCACAGTCAGTATACGGCCAGATGGCTAGTCATAGACATAGTAATAGTATCTCTAAGTCATTATACGCATCATGTTGACAGGATGTCGATGGCATAACGTCTATCGTGATACTGTTCCATTACCTTGCCAGTGTTTGACAGAGACTTCAGTACGCGGTGGAGTTGAACCCCACAGTTAAACTCGGAAATTTCATAGGAAATCATAAGATATAAACTATAACATAAGTTATAAGCTTATCAGCAGTGTAATCATTTAATATACTATCTATGTTACAGTGACTGATACATTTTTAAAGGAAATAGGGAGGGGGCCTTTGCTCGCTTTTCCCGCAAGGGCTTGTTTATAACAAAGTGTTCCGATGTCGAAGAATGACATAGTCCATTACGTACGACGGTGCATACGTGACACCTATATAAACGTTTATTTTTAGCACTATTTTCAGAAAAATGCTAGAAAAATAAGTAAAGAAAGGTTTATTTTGAGCAAAAATATATGAAAGTGCTAAAAAAATAAATTGAGGAACGTTTATTTTTAGCAAAACATTCATAAAATTGCTGAAAATAAACCTTCACGAACGTTTATTTGTAGCAAAATTTCAGAAAAAGTGCTGAAAATCAACCTTTACGAACGTTTATTTGTAGCAAAATTTCAGGAAACTGCTGAAAATAAGCCTTCACGAACGTTTATTTGTAGCATTTTATTGAGAAAAATGTTAGAAAAATAATTAAACGAACATTTATTTTGAACAAAAACTGTCAAAAAATGTTGTAAATAAATGCAGACGAGCATTAAAATACAGTGTCACATTTGCACCGTCATGGTGCATACGTGACATCTAAACAAATCTAAACGAACATTTATTTTCTGCACTATATTGAGAAAAATGTTAGAAAAATAAATAAACGAACATTTATTTTCAGCACTATATTGAGAAAAATGTTAGAAAAATAAATGAACGAACATTTATTTTCAGCAAAATCAAGGTGGAGATGCTGTGTTTTAAAATGGAAAATGTCATAGCATCAATCATTTATGGGGGCGTGTCCAAGAAGGGCGGGCCTAATTTCACGTATTGGGGAATTGAGACACAACACCATTGCCATTCTGGCGGGTGAATGGACCGCAAAAATACGAGGTGGGCCTATGAATGAACGTAGGGTAAAACGAATTGTAGGCGTGGCTTACGGGGAGTTCAGTGCGCGCACTCCAGCCTCCATACAAAAGTAATGGGCGAGTAGGTGGTGTTGCTCTAGAATATAGACCACTATCAAATCTTGAAAAAGTTCAAAAGAAAAAAACGTATTTGTGATCTTGACATTATTTCTAACAATCGCTCCGTGACAGTTTTTTCGATTTTTTTGCTTTATGTGTGAAAAAATTAAGATCAATACCACCAATTTCTAATGCCCTTCAATTTCCCTCTTTATCTATGTTTAATATGGAGGGGGCTTTTAAGCGGGTTGTGTAGCAAGTTAGTAGAGTTAATAGACCACTATCAAATCTGCACCGAATTTAAAAGAAAAGTGCATATATATTATCTTGACATTATTGCTAAAAATCGCTCCATGCCACTTTTTCGATTTTTTTGGATTTTATATGAAAAAATTAAATGAAGATGGCCAATTTATATGGCCATACAATGCGCCTTTTTGTTTAGTAGTAGTATGGGAGAGGCTTTTCAGTGAGTAAGGAGTAAATGGTTTGTATTATATTCCCGCTCTTAAATCATGAACCACTTCAAGACGGAAGAAAATATTAGGAATATTGACATTTAAGTGAAGTACCATTGAAATGTTGTTTGAATTTAGGATATATATATATATATATATATATATATATATATATATATATATATATATATATATATATATATATATATATATATATATATATATATATATATATATATATAGGTGAACTTGGATATGGCGGACTCAATGGGACCAGGAAAATTGGTCCGTCATATGCAAAATCCGTCGTATACATATGACGAATACTTGATATGCATCGGATTGGGGCCAAGCATATCGTCCGTCATATGCAAAGATCCGTCTTACAGTGGTCCGTCATATCCAAGTTCACCTGTATATATATATTGAAAAAAGGTTTTAAAAAAATGAATTTTATAAAGAATTTAACCCATTAATGCTCTAGTTCCTTCAGGAATTGACGTCTGGATATATCTTATACTTTTGACTGTATAATTAAGGATGGATTTTTAAGAAAAAAAATATTTTATATTTCTGGACAAAATAAATTAAATTCTACATCCAGGAAAGTTGTGTAGAGCGAGTTTTATTAACTGAAAAAATGACATGAAAGCAAATGATTTTCACTCAACGATGACGACCCCCTTTGTTGGTATTCACTTTAGTCTTAAAGCTGAATATTTGTCTATTTATAGAGAAATTTTACCAGTTTTAAAGGTCCTTTATTCAGATCACCTAAACTTCAAAGAAATATGTTTGCCGGTTTGTAACAAAAATGATTTTTATTCTGTATATAGGAGTTGCGCCTAGAGTAAGAATTTTTGAAGGGAAAGGAAGTTGGGTTAGAAAATATTTCATGCAAGATGGACGACCCATCTTACGTCTGGCATGACTCTTTTAGTTGGTACTTTAAGAGGTAAAATGTCCTTTAATAGACTTGAATTTTTGATCAAACACTTATGTTTCAGAGCAAAATTAGTCCAATCCTAAATGAAAGACATTTAAAAAGTTTGAGTTTCATTTATAAAAACGGGTCCAACTGTGATATCATATTTTAGTGCCAAAACCTATTGAAAAATGCTCAATATCAGGACTGATGCATCAAGAACAGATTTTATGTGATATTAATTTATTTTTAACACTGCATATCCTATATTTATTAGTTGTATAGTCTCTCATAGATCAAAATTTACTGTCCATTGTTCTTGCTGTGTCATGTTTGAACAATTCTATGATGGATGAGACTTTAATAACATTTTCTTATCTTATCTGTTATAATGTCGCAGGTAGGATGGTGCACGTGTGACATAGAAAAAACTCCCAAATCCGAATTAGTATGTATTTCTTAACCCTTATGCTGCTGGTGCCTAATTTTGCCGATGCCAAATGATGGAAAAACTGAAAAATGACCGAAACCCTGGCATATGGGTACTCATATGAGTGCACAGTGAAAGCTATCCTATGAATATCAACATAACAGGGTTTAGATGATTTTCAAAAATCTTTGCATTATTGTGCTTTGGAAGAAAGTAGACTTAGCATTGGAATTGTTAAGTACATAAGGAAAATAAATGATGATACAGAAAACCTACTTTGCAGGATCAGACAGCGTTTAGTAACATTTCCCAGTACAGGTAAACTTTGATATGACGGACTCAATGGGACCAGGAAAATTGGTCCGTCATATGCAAAATTTGTCGTATACATATGACGAATACTTGATATGCATCGGACTGGGACGAAGTATATCGTCCGTCATATGCAAAAATCTGTCGTTCAGTGGTCCGTCATATCCAAGTTCACCTGTAGTTCCAGACAATTGGGAGTATTAATGACAGTAAGACAAGGATTTCTGGCCAGAATGTTACCACCCTCTTTTTTGAATACTTATTACACTTTCCATTTAAAACCAATTTGCTAGTTTTCAGATTAAAATGCCTCAATTTAAAAAAGTGAAATATCTTGAAGCATAATATGCATAGAATGAATTTTTTATTCTATATTGGACTGTTCATTTTGTGCTTTGACAAAATCTGATAGTATATTTTGAAACTTTGGAAGTATTATTTGGAAGTATTATTCAACTACTTCCCATTTTTGTATCAACAAGTGACTTAATTACAATCTAATTTGCCCAACAATTATATATTGTCACATTTTCGTACCATTCGTAATATTTACAACTTAAATACGGAAAATTAATGTTTCAAACATTTGGACCAAGAAAATGAGTCAATAGATATTTAATGAGCAGTCCAATATCTAACCTGGATTGTTATGATGCAATCAATTATCCATCATTTTAATATCATTTTAATCAACACACCAATCAATGTCAAAAGGGCATTTGACATTTTTTATGACATCATTTGCTGGACATGTAAGAGAGTGGAATATATGAGGGTGTTTCATTCTTCTTTTTCTAAAAAAACTCATAGGTAGTCTTCATAATGTTTTATTTCAAACAATATATATTAACACTGTACATTTGTAAATCTCAAGATTAAAGGAAGGAGTTGATCTAGATAAGGGTTAAATACCAAATGTTAGATGAATCTCTTAGTTGTGCCTCTATGGTTGAAATCATGTCTCAGCAAAACCTAGTGCAGTACTCATGCTGGACTACTTTACAACAATTATAGATACCACGCAATACAAATCAAATTCCAATCATTCTTATCATGTTCCATTCTTAGCCCATATGGTCAATGGGAGTGGATCCAAGTGCCAAAATATGGAGGCAGGCGCACATATCCATGTCTTAAGGGGTCAGGGCTTGACGGTGAACCGCTGGCCAAAGGCCAGTAAAAATTCCCCAAAACAGCTTCAGGATAGTAAACACAGACCTCAACTGGTCCTACAGGACCAGTGAACATTTTCAAAAAGATCAATAACAGTAATTTCAGGGGATATTCATTGTTTAAGAATTGTTACAATATTTTGCTTCATGTCTAAAATCTAAATATAAACTTACACTCAAACCAAAATGCAAAAACAATGAATGCATTTATAGTTTTGTAGGTGCAGTAAAAAAATTGCAGGACCAGTAGATCCTAGGTGTTACTGTTGTCCTTAACAGCGGGTGTTATTCAATTGAATAACACACAGCAACAGCGTGTGCTAATTGATAAGCACACAGCAACAGCATGTGCTAATTGATTAGCACACACTCGCCCGAATACCCGCAAACACCCACAGAGTTTGCCGAGTGACCTACCAATGAAACTAGGTCAACAAGGCAGACAATGATTATTTTCCAAAATCTGTTTGTATTTTTTCCCCCTTTTGTGTTCTGTATTTTGTTCAGTATAATAAAACAAATATGACATCCCTCGAAAGGATTGACCCCCACGGGCTACGCCCTCAAGCGACAATCCTCTCTCGTGCAAGTTATTCCTGGGTAATTGGTCTAGGAAATCGGAGTACCAGGCCAGATCCACCACCTAACTCTAAGTCACTGGCAACTTTCTCACATGCCTAGGCCAGGAAGCAAACCCAGGCAGTGGTGAGAGGCAGGGGAAGTCTGTAGCAATGCCTTAGACTACTCGGCCATTTGGGCAACCCCAAGCCTTGTGGAATGAAAGAAATCACTCAGGCTTATATCGAAGAAACAATAAAAAGGTCCAATGTTTATCACTTTTGTTTCAATTGTTGAGGTACACACATATTTTATACACAGGCACATCAATCATCCATGCTAATGTTTTTTTTATAGAGAACTTCCATTTTTTTCCCCATTCCATGTATTGTACTGTTATGTTGAAGTAATAAATATTATAAGAATCAGGTTATCAATCATAATTTTATTGATCAAAATGCACAAACAGGCAAAAAGTAGCGTACAGCATAAATGTTCCCCTTCATGAGTGAAATACAATAACACCTTTCAATCCAGTATCAACATGCTGTTCATCCTCACAGTTTATGCATCACAATATTATTCTGACCCATTAACCCATTTCCATTCGGGTTACATTGACAACTTTAAAAAATAATTCATCAAATGGGGAAATATTTGACACTAGGTTGCCTTATGCAAACATCAACCAGCATTGCCTTGTTATCAAGGTACTTTCTCAGACCATGTATATACTGAAGGAGAATGAGTTTAATTACATTTTGCATAAGACCAATAAATGAAATTAAAAAAAATCATAAATCAATCAAAAACATGAGTATTATATTAAGAAAATGCATGCTATGATATTTTTCAGTGATGTGCTAGGTAAATATTAGCACCTGCCACAAGCGGGTGGAAAATTCAGAAATTATTCAAATAAGATGTCATGCAGGTAAACTACTTTATATGTAATTTGACTAACATGGCAGGTTGAATATTATCCTTAAGTGTTTCTCAAAAATTAAAAATATTAAGCCCCCATACCCTGCATCTTACCAATGAACCTCCCAGTCAGACAACTGTCAAAACTCAAAAGACATGAAATAATCAAGTTCAATCAACTACAAATAATAGCATATTTCATAGTTCATACACAATACAGTAAGCTTTGTTTGGGTAAAAAAGAAACAATATGGGCAGATAAACATTTTGGCTACAAGCCCAGATAAGCATTTATTTCCATGATTTAAAATTCAGGACTGGGATCAGTAAAAAGAATTATGACCATGAAGTGTAACATTTACAAAGCCATATTGTTTTTGGAACGTTTGAATAGCTAGGCATGGTCTAGCAGAACTGGGAATATTTTTTCAACTAATACCACATATTGTTATATAAGGCCAAGAAAAAAATATTGTTTGTTTCCTGTAACGGTCTAAAAAAAATAGGGTAGGTTGGTCGGTAAAATTATTTTTCTTTGCATGATTTTTTTGGTCAAAAATGTGTTTTATGCAACATTTACGTTGATTTGAGTTGGGAGGGCGGAAAAAACTTTAGGGTAGGGATTTGTTTTGAGTAAAAACTTGTTAGGGTAGGGTTACAGGAAACAAACAACTTTGTTTGGGCCTAATACAGGTAGGGTATTATTTACTCTCAATGCTTAGTTCTTCAACAATACATCTTTTTGTGTGTTAATCTCTCTCTCTTTATAAAGGAATTGACATAAGTACCTGCATGCTTGCCCTGGCAACTGAAAATTTTGAAAAAAGGGCTTTTGGGCGAGTACATACAAGTAAGCACTTGCCGTCTGATTTTCTGAATACTAAATACATCTCTATACAGAACATGACACTAATACCTAGAAATATTCAAACAATGCAACAAAACTCAAAAGAATATGGGTTTCAAATCAGTAAATCTATAATATAATAAATAATTTATGCCATTCTAGCATATTTTGTAACTTATTTCAAGAAGCCAAAAATTATGTCCGGCATATAAAAGTCATTTACTACTTGCCCCGTTGCCCGGCATTATAAGTTAGTTCTGAAATTTAGATTTTTTGGCTGTATTATATATTTCAAAAAAAAAAAAGAAGCTTTTTGGCTACAGTCAGGCATAGTAAACCTCAGTTGCTGCATATACTAGTGTGGCACATAATCAAAAGTCAACTAATATGTCAGGATTTGCCTGCAAATACAAATGTCCACCCCCCCCCCCCCCCCCTCCCCGTTGGGAGAATGAGAAGGATTGAAGGAATGAATCTCTGTAAATAAACAATTTTATTAAACCTTTTTGAAATATTTATCTTAGACAAGCTAGTCTGGTCCCAAAAAGGATAGGGGGAAATAGGGGGGGGGGGGGGGGGGGGGGGGGGGGGGCTGATATGAAATGTACATGAGTCACATCATTTGCTTGATCTGGAGTGCCCTCTAATTGGATCTCTGTACTGGCAGGAACTGTGAATTCATCCCTGGAATGTCAATTCATCGCCTGGAATTTCTGCAGCTTCTATCTGGAAAATTAAAACATAGTGCAAGTGAATAACTCATCTTAAAGAGAACAGAACTTTTTTTGATACTAACATAAGTAAATGATTGTTGGTATTTTAATAAAATGGACAATTCTTCCTATCAGGTACACCCTTAATTATATGCATTGCCGATATCTGTATAAACTACTGACACCCTAGAAAAGTGTTAAATCATCACAAATTCATCCACCTGATTTCATTTTTTTAAGGAATTTAAGTATTGGTTTAATTATATTTTAATATAAATTGGTATAATCTACTAAAATGCATATAAATATCTGTATAAATTGATATAGATGATCAGGTACTGAGGTAGGAGGGGCACCTTGGGATGTCTGACCTTCAGGCTTTACATAATTTCCTACTTCAGCAAAATGCATATGAGGTAAGCAATATTTGAATAAATAAACCTTACTACAGATTACCTCCTCTATGTCTATACTTGACAGCACATGATATCATACACAAATACATAAACCCCAACCCATACACAGTTTTAAAAAAGCACAAGGAGGAAATGAGACATTTTGCACACATTTCCTCATGACAACTCTTAGGCAATACTGAAGAAGACATTGTACGAGTTTAAAAAGGCAAAGTGGACATTCAAACTCCCTGGAAGTGATTGGTGATATACTGAATCACTAAATTTGTCTTTGAACTTGGTCTTTAGTATAGTACCCAGTTCTACTCTACAAAGAGATGAACTCAAGGCCAGTACCGAATGCTAGTATTTTATTCCAAATCTTTTTTTTAATGGCCATTTGCTATTTTGACCTATTTTGATTTTCATCATCGCTTGAAAAGTATTATTTCCATCAAACTCTAATATACATAATAATTTTAAATTTTTCAAAGGATAAATGTCATTTCCTGTTTGCTGAAAACCTGTGCACAACTTTGAGTGAATTAGAGAATTTGGTAGTGTTACAACTTTTTTCATAACATATCTAGTGATTAAACAAAGAATATGTTAGAATTTATCTTATTCATTCTTGATCAATTATGGATGTATTCATCTACTAGACATATAATTAACACACATGTTAGAGCTGCACTCACTGCTCACAAACTCGAGTGGCTCGATAACTGAAGCCAGACGAGCGGAGCTCAAGCTAGAATGGTCAACTTATTGACTGGTCTATGTAGGGTATACAAACCTAACACAGAACATTTAACTCGCACCTTCTAATCATTGCCATGTCTTGTTTACAATCCCCAATGTATGCAGGCAGTGTTGAGTGTTATACTGACCTTCAAACCTTACCGGCACATTTAAAAATGAAATTAACATGCCAATGTTTATAAATGTCCATGAGTAAGTATATATTCCTTAATTGCTGGGCTGAATAATAAATATTTATTTTTCTAAAATGTGGGTGCGGGAGCTTGTGAGTTGAAATGGTAGTGAACTCATGAGTTAGTCTCCCTCAGTGAGTGCAACTCTTACATATGTGCATTTCAAGTATCTATAAAAGTCGATCAGTATGCCTGTTACAGTGTAAAAATTGAATTTCATGGATGGCACATAACTAAAAACGCCTTGCACATGGTTTCGCTTTACTCAAATTAGCAAGTCTGCATTTTGGAATTTTTCCTTTCTATTGTTTTCAATTATTTTTATTTTGCCATGTCCAAATATTTTTCATGCTGTCAATCAATGATTCCAAAACATTTCCTTCACTGCAATCTGCCCAAGTTTTCAATCAATAGCAAAAAACAAGTCAATTCAATAAAGTACTATAGTGTTTATTTATGGATTTGATTTGATCTATTAATCCAGTATTGTGGAGAGATTTGCTTTTTCAAAATAATGCACCAGTCAATTAAATCACCGGGAGGGGAGGGGGCCGGGATGGGGCGGGAATAGTGCACCGACCTTCTGCACTATTTTGCAAAGCCCCCCCCCCCCCCCCCCACGCGGCAATTTTTTTTTGTCACTAATCCCCGCCCCCGGGGCACATTTTTTAAAGGGGCCCTAAAGGCTCACATACACATCAGCTTATATGAAAGTAATACACTTCAAGACCAGGATGCTGCCCTTTTTTTTCTCAGTGACCCCATGAGGGGATATTTTTGCATATTGCCATCATCCTGCCAAACCCTGGCAGCCACTGGCTGCGGCCATGTTTTTCAATTGGGTGGCAGAGATCACTTCCTGCCCTTAGCTCTGTGCTTATCTCAAGCACCACTAAGCTCCTTTGCTACCCAACAACACTGGCCACAGCAGGGGGATGACCCCAATTCACAATGGCGGCGGCCTCGGCTCAGAGGAGGTGCTATTCACTAATTGCAATTTTAGATTTCTCTTTGTTTGGAGCCCTAGGGCTTCCCTGTTTATGACAGATGTTGAGCTATGGTCATACACTTTCATATAAACCTATGATTTGTTCTTCCCCAAGTTCCCCTTTAAACCATATTTTCTATCCATGTGGGCATCAAAAATATGATAAATGAATTTGAAAATAAACTTTTATTGTGCTGATTTGTACAAATGCAGGAACATCCTAGAAAAAAAACTATCATATTGAGGGCCTTCATGCACCTCATGAAGATTGTCTTTGTTGAAGAGCCCATAGCAGCTTAGTCTGTACATAGTACCCTAAGAAATTCCAGCCACTGTTCATCCTCATCCAAAACCATCAATTTTTATCTGGTCAGACTACCACAATTGGCTTTTAAAATGGCTATTTCATTTTTAGATATTTCTGGCATATACTAGCTTGTGCAGCCCTTCTGCAAAGAAGTGTTGATTGGCATAAGCATATGTACTGATACCTTGAAAAAAGTTACACTGGGTTGGTCAGTTTCGAAGTTCATTTGGACGAAATTTGCGATACATGTGAGCAAGTTTTGTGCGCAACTTGTTTCTGCAAAGTACAAACAAAAGCGTCGACCTCTATCGGCAGAATTTGGGAAAGAATGACGTCACGGTGAGACAGAATCCTGTCGTAACTTTGTGACTGCTTTAAAGGTTAATGCAGAATGATTTATCATTAGGGAACGCACTAGTGCGTTGCACATATTTTTGACCGCCACTGGCCATGCAACATGCGCAACCACGCACCAAATCCTCAGTGCAACAAATGCTCACGCGACGTCATGATTATAGTAGCGGGAAAAGTTGCCACGGCGGTGTTCTCTATGTTCACAAAAAAGATAAATTATCTGCATCTCTGTGGGTCAACTCTAATGCAGTTTAGAATGTTATAAGCGCCACAACTCATTCTACTTGCCATTTGATTCTTTTAAAGCTGTTGTGAAATGACGATGTTGCGATAGCAAGGTGTAACATAGGTTCCAAAACAATACTTGCCGAGTATGGCAAGCTGCCCCTAAAGTTTACTTTCACACGCCGGCACTTCCGCTTGTCCCACAACCCTGTTTAACTATGGTGAGTTACATTGCGAGGACTCTGCCAAAAGACATATCTTGCCGAGCGGGGCAAGTAAGGGTCTTAATCTGCTTGCCAGATTGCCGTTTTTTGCTGAATTCACTTGTAACGGGACAAGTGGTTATGTTGCACCCTGGACAGGTTGAAATCGTAGCAATTGTTATGCCATTAATTTTTGGTCAATCACTACTCATGATGTGTGGTTATTTCACAAATATTTTCGAGATTTGCGAGCATTTAAAGCTTTGCTTTGTAGTCTTATTATAATTAAAGTGTAATCCTCCAAATTTTACGAGATTCAGTAATCATCAATGTGTGTGTTTTTGTTTAAATTCTTGTTTTTTTCCTCGTATTTATATAAAACAGATAATTTCATACTACCACATTCAGTGCCGGTCGTATCAATATGACAATATCTCTTACCATTTGTCAATCCACTGCTAGGCGGCAGATTGGGCTAATCATAAAGTAAATAGGACATCGCCCGGCCATTTCCACCTATACAATGCTAAACATAAACGTTCAAGAAGGTTTATTTTGAGCACTTTTCTGAAATATTGCTAAAAATAAATGTTCGTGAAGGTTTATTTCTAGCACTTTTCTGAAATTTTGCTACAAATAAACATTCGTCAAGGTTTATTTTCAGCAATTTTATCAATGCTTTGCTAAATATAAATGTTCGTGAGGGCTTATTTCTAGCAATTTTCTGAAATTTTGTTACAAATAAACGTTCGTGAAGGTTTATTTTCAGCAAATTTATCAATGTTTTGCTAAAAATAAACGTTCGTTTATGTTTAATTAGATGTCACGTATGCACCATGATGGTGCAAATGTGACAATGTATTTAAATGCACGTCTGGATTTATTTACAACATTTTTTGACAGTTTTTGCTAAAAATAAATGTTCGTTTATTTATTTTTCTAACATTTTTCTCAATCTAGTGCTGAAAATAAATGTTCGTTTAAGATTTATTTAGGTGTCACGTATGCACCGTCGTAATTACGAATTGAAATTGTGATATTAGTATTGTATTATCATACTTTGAATATAATCTAACATGAAAGCCTTGTTGCTCGCGATGATAGAGTTCAAATGGGTTCAACTAATTGGTGAATCATGTTATGATGAAGATATCTGTACCATTAATTTGTGCTAAATACACAATCATAAATTTGTGCCACCCACCTGTGAGGATGCATTTCCAGACTCCAAATAGCGCGTGCGTGTGTACTTGCATACTAGTATCGTGAGTTCACCTCCAAAACCAGAATGATAGTGGTCACTGAAGCATGGGTGGTTTGTCAGATCGATCTCACTATATTTTAACATATATATATATATATATATATATATATATATATATATATATATATATATATATATATATATATATATATATATATATATATATATATATATATATATATGTATATGTATATATATGTATATATATATATATATATATATATATATATATATATATATATAATATATATATATATATATATATATATATATATATATATATATATGTATATATATACATATATATATATATATATATATATATATATATATATATATATATATATATATATATATATATATATATATATATATAATATGTATATATATATTATATATATATATATATATATATATATATATATATATATATATATATATATATATATATATATATATATATATATATATATATATATATATATATTGGTTTTGATCTGATTAGGGTTATGTTTAGGGCAAGGTTTAGGTTCAGATAATATCAGCTCAAAACAAACGTTGCTTTGTAATGGGAAAGATAAGGAACGAACTCACTAATTACAGCGCTGTGTGTGTGTGCGGCGTTGTGAAGAGCTGTCTATGGCGCTTCTGCAACTGAAAACTGAAAAGTTTCTTTCGAACTATTCGTAAAGAATTTCTTCCCGTTTCCAGGTTTCTATCTCATAGCGATTTGACCTAAGCTGTTGAAAACGACAAAACTATTTCCTTCCTTCCTTCCTTTCTTCCATATGTGAAGGGGTAAAAAGGTTACATCTGAAACTATAGTTCAAAACACCACAGTTTCAATCGAAGGCCGTCATCTTCGCATCCTACATCATAGAGTAGCAACTCAATCAGAGCTTTAAAAATGGGAATATCTACTGATGATAAATGCTCTTTTTGCTGAAAAGATACTGAAACTTTAGAACATCGTTAATTTGATTGCGAGAAGTCTATTAAGTTGTGGTCTGAGATAGAAGAATGGATTATGGAAATTGTTTTTTCGCACTATACTATACCAATCAAAAGCATAGTAATAGGCTAGCTGCGTAAAATATATACTATTATCAATATCATTATTCTGGCTGCTAAATTGGTTAAATACACAGACAGGAATGCGCTTTTCTCGTTGAAACAAATGATAGATCGTCAACTTTCTTAAGACTCGGTGGCATCCAATCTGTGGTGAAGTGATAAACCTTAACCCATTAATGCTCACAGCGGCCGAAAGCAGCCTGACAATCTTGATGAAATCTTGCAGGCAAAGCAACACTGGGAAATATTTGAATGAGAAATGTTGTTCAGAACATTGCCTACAGCTCTCCTTCAAATATTTTATAAAATCAAACTTAATTCTGAAGTTATTGTCAAAAGTTTCATAGATCCAGACGACAATTTCTGAAGGAACTCTTAAGCATTAATGGGTTAAATAGTCTATTTTCAACACTGTGTATCTTTTCTACAGCCCCCTTTTCAAAGAAGTTCTGTATATATGCAAAATTATGATTTCAGCCATCAACACTTGTATGAACATAATTCATTGACAATATTCTGCTATACGTACATACAGGTCTGTGGACTTCTGAACTTTTTCTCACTACTTTTCTTACTAAATCGATTGTTTTTCCATCTGTAGTGGAATTGATCTTTATTCTCCCTTCGCACACACGCACACGACACAACTCGTAACAAAGCCAACTCGCACCGAATCTGGTTGGTCGCACACGCGTACCTTAAACTCGTCGAATTCACTCCAGGTCGATGTGGGACCTCACCGCCTATGTCACACTGTCACGTATCTCCCCGAGTGCACGTCAAAGTGAGTCACTATTCAGTAACTTTTGAAATACGTGGCCAGCCTTGTAGTTCGATTAAAGCCCCTTTCAAACCAACTGGCGATGTTCGCGCGATGTTTTTCTAGTGCATCGTCACCACCTCGTCAACGAAA
>OZ012690.1:37749166-37919166 GCA_963942565.1 Maea johnstoni
GCGCGATGTTTTTCTAGTGCATCGTCACCACTTCGTCAACGAAAGCACTGACGAACTGGTAACGACGCATTGGCGAACTGCAGCAACAGCGTGGTGATGGTTGGCGAAGCAATAACGAATGCTTCGCAATGCTGTTTTTCAATGCCAAGGCTGGCGACGCTTTGGGATTTTTTTGAACATTCCAAACAAAAATCGACAAGCGCGACAAAGTGTTTACGACGGCCGACGGAGGCTGTACTGGCGATGTACGGCGATGCATTGGCGATGTACCCACAATCGTTGGTCGTCAGTACATCGCAAGACATCGCCAGTTGGTGTGAAAGGGGCTTAAGAATTCAACACTATTGCGATTATTTCGCGCTTTACTGGCAGTCTGTGCTTGCTACTTATATTAGGAAAACATACGAAACGTCTTTTATCGATAATTACCTGGATAAACGAAATATTAAGTGAAGCGCATCTTTGGTTATGCTAATTATTATTTAGAGACTTTAGAGATACGCCTGTTCTTTTGAGCTAGGATAATCTGCTTGGGTACGAGTTTGTTACGGGTGTTTATGAGTGGACTTGGGTTTTGCGTTTTTGCTTTTCCACTCACCGTTCGTCCGAGGTAGGCGAGGTTTATATATATATATATATATATATATATATATATATATATATATATATATATATATATATATATATATATATATATATATATATATATATATATATATATATATATATATATATATATATATATATGTATATATATATATATAAACACATAGAGAGAGAGAGAGAGAGAGAGAGAGAGAGAGAGAGAGAGAGAGAGAGAGAGAGAGAGAGAGAGAGAGAGAGAGAGAGAGAGAGAGAGAGAGAGAGAGAGAGAGAGAGAGAGAGAGAGAGAGAGAGAGAGAGCATTAACGGTGTATTAACTACGTCATCACTCGTACGTCACTGAGTATCTTTCCGGCTAAGAAAGCATGACCATATGAACTTCCTTTGACATCTGGATAGAACATCCTGAAATCAGATCCACCAACTAAGCATATACTCTGCACCCATTATGATTAAACTTACCAATCAGTGAAGTTACTCATATTACCAACTAAGAACTGCAAAAGGTTATCCAAGGGTGCAGGCAAGGCAAGAAGGACACAAACAGGGTTCATCTCAAGGCATGATGCCTGGGCCTTCAGAAATGTCCACATGTGTTGATGATGTGTGTCGCAAAATGATTTTATTGTTTTTGGTCCAACATGGGTGTTTTTCGTAATTCCCCCCAAACTCCATGTTGCTGTTCCTCGAGAAAATATAAACTTAGCGTAGATGTTCTACACAAATTACTTGTTAGAATGGACATATTACATTGCAGGTTATGTTTTCCTTACTACCTCATCTTTGGACTAAAAATCGCTAAGGAAACTAATAAAAATGTCAATTTCTGAAATATACATGTTAGATTTAGGCTTATTGAAAGCTAAGCAAGTAATTCAACACCCATTTTATGTTTGAGAAAACATCCTTAAAAGGTGTTGAATAGAAAATAATTGCTCAAATGCACTTATGTGAAAATATGTCATTTAAGGGACATTTTTTCAAAATTGCATTCTAAAACAGCAGGATTTTTTTAATTGATGAAGGAATTTGAAAAAAGAAATGATCATCAATATTTCCTCAGAAGCATTTCATGTATGGCATGATTGGAACTACAAATTTACCCCGAAAAACTTTTCGGGTCGTTTCGTCCAAAATGGAAATAAAGATCTTTGTGATTTTTAAAAAATTAGTTGATATATGCATACGCAATATTTTTATGCCTCTGAAAGTGTAAATAGCTCATAAATCACTATTTCAGAGGCGTTTGATTGTATGAAAATGTCACCCAGGAGTTAAAATACAACAGTAAAGGTACAACAGGGGATAAACACATACTATCAAAATAAGCACTTCCTCAAATTTCTATAACCCATTCTTGCGTGTACGATTTTATTGAACTTGTCATGCTGCTTTTGGCTAGTTTGAGCAAATGGCCAACCTATTTTTTATTTTATGTGTATATAGTTTAGGCTTAAGCCAACTACTAGCCTCTTAGTTTCATGCTACTACAAAGTGGATGATGTACCAGAATATCTGACTAGGTACTATTCTGGCTAAAGTAAATTTGGCATGAAGTTTTTAGCTATTGACTGCCAAAATAATTGATTTCAATCTTGTCAAAAGTGTCTTCAGATATTTTGAATCATATATTCCTCAAAAGTCACCAAGAGTGAGTTACTTGGAGTGTCATGTATGTAACCATCCACTTAAAAAGTGACATCTTAAAGGAAGATCCTACAATATTTTGGAACTTGCAAATATATCCTCACGTACAATCTCTCAAAGACGAAAAAGGCTTCCAATGACCTTGAGCACTCTCAGACCATTAGGTATGTGGATTATGTTTAACCCTTAATGATATACCCTTTTTTCTTTGCTGACAAGTCTAAATAGAAGCCATTGGTGAATAGAAGGACGTAAGAAATACCTGCTGGGAAAATTTCAAACATTAATTGGAAAAAATGCTATGCTACATACTGTTAATTTGTTTGTATTTTAGTGGATGAAAAGACAGCAAGAAAATTTCAAAATGGATAGGCAGTTTATTCATTAGTATGCCCATAATTCCACAGAAATGACTCAATATTCTCTCAGTAAAGGAACCTTTCTTTCCGATGTGTCTCATTCCAGGAATTTTATTTTTCGCTACTTTTTCTGCCATATTGCGGCTAACTCGTGACTAGCCAGTTGTAGTTGGTGGTGGAAACCGCAGTACCCGGCGAAAACCACCGCCTAACCCCAAGTCACTGGCAACTTTCTCACATGTCCCAGGTGAGATTCGAACACAGACAGTGAAATGGGAATTAGACTACACGGCCATCAAGGCAGGCCCCGTCTCGTTCTAGCAAACGATGGTACGGGTTTCCATACATACTAATATGTACACATAACAGCCACACAAGCTAATATACAAATTAGCTAAATGTAGTTCTGAATTATTGACGTCTTTGCACCAGGTGTATCTTTTATGTAATCCAATGGAGCATCTTTAACCTCCGATTACTGCTTTTCTATATTTTCCACACCTACACACAATCAATTTGTTAAGTTACTAGAGCTGGAAAATCGGTATAAGATTGAAATAATTTCTATGAATGTTTTGGTAGGAAACATTTATTTATGTAGCCCTTCTGGTTAGTGTCAGGGGTCATGTCAGCGGTCGTGACCTTGTAGGCCGGATGGATTGGCCGGGTAAGCCTCCAAAGGTTAACATGTACTTGGTGGCAAATAAGAACACTAAATCACCTTGACAACACGATATAATCTGTTTTTATGTTTTAAAAAAAAGAAACAACAACAAAACGACCACTGAAACACAAGTGTCTGTTTGCTTTCTAAATAGGCATTGACCGGCCTAATTCGGAGAATGCCTCAATTCTAATGCAATAACAACACTGCAATATGTTGTATAGATAAGTGCAGATAAGTTTTTCAATTTACACAATTGCCATTTACCAATACAATGCTTAAACCGTGTATGAAACAATCGAAATTTCTCTAAATCTATCTACAGTGAGGCCTATGCACGTTTGTGATTAGTTATTACCAATTCACAAACCATGACACACAGTGGATAAAACACTGCATACATGTTTAATGGGACAAAAATGCAGCAAGTGATATCGTGTATCACTTTATGAAACTGCACTGAATCAATGATGACTCTTCAGCTATGAAAACTGGTGATAGTGGAATGTGAAAACACCTTGCTGAGCCTGATACATCACGTTGGGATTGTGTGCACGTCGCTTCTCAACGCAAACTCCGGTGCTAAGGTAACAAACGTCACACCACATCCATACCTCAACTGGGAACTTGGTCGGAAACATAGGTAACTAATGTATGTATGTATGTATGTATATATATGTGTGTATAGGTATGTGTATACATAATGAATGGTCCTTTTTCATTGTTGACGAACAATGACAAAGCTTAATTATTCTAGGTGAAAGAGGGAGAGTAAATGAAGAGCCTTCAGATCCATAGAGGACCGAGTGGTATTTTAGATGCAGGGTATAGACAGATCCACACAGCCCAATTATGTTATAAGGCGAGCTGCAGTTATATCCATGCAAGTATCAGAATACTTCTCGGAGCCGTGTTTCAAATTTCTTTGTGTGGTTCTGACAGTCACGAAATATCACAATGAGTATTACTAATACTCATTGTGATATTTCTTCGCATAATGAAATCATCGTCCAAGTTTATTTAGTCCTAGCAAAGGTACAATGTTGAAAATACCTTTACTTTTATTAATTAGAAGTTGAAGGAAATCAATAACCTACATTATATCTCTATGAGGTGTAATGCTGAAACTATTAGATTTCAAAGAAGAGATGGAAAGATTGAATGGTGTATGTTCCCATACATAGACCCGGAGGTGCGTTGTATTTGTTATTCTATCAGATAACTCACGCAAGACAAGTAAGACACTAACATGGAAACAAGGTAGTTGTACATGCTTTTCAAGTCATTTATATCATTTTTCAAATCGATATAAAAAGTTCATCAAAGATTTAAAAAAAACTTTCTTACTTTATATTGCTATTTATTCAATGAATTTCGTTGGGCTATGGGTCTCTTTGTTAACAAAGAGGATATAGGTTGATTAAGTCAAGTATTGCACTAACCTACATGTAACAATGGCAGTATAATGTGAATATTGAGCGCTGGCTTGAACAGATGGTAGAACCGTTTCTCCTATAAATGTCATTTTACACCTGGAAAATTGTGTGATTATTGCTTCATATGATGTAAAACAAATACTTACAGCATTGAACAATTGTGATTAAACTAAAGAAGTATTTAGAAATCCGACTGTACTCTATCATGAAGCATGATTGCTTAACAAAAAGTATGACATATGAGTAATAAAGTATAAGTATATATTTATGAGAGTCAGATGTTGTTTTTCATCGATGGAAATGTATCTTTTGCATTTGAAACCTCACAAACCCATATGGATCACAAGGAATGCATATTGAAAATATTCTAAATATTTCTGCATCGTGGCAAACTTACAAAAATAACAAATACAACACAATATGGGGTTTATATATTGGAACATATACACCATTCAATCTTTCCTTTGAAATCTAAAACATAGTTTCAGCATCACACCTCATAGAGATAAATAAACGTACAAACCTATAACTTGCTATCTTAATGTCTTATGAAATGGACGTACAGAACTGGTGTTATGCAGGTTTAAACCACTTGTTGAATTTTCCTATTCAGTAAGTGTTGGTAAGTTTAAGAGAATCAACACTTCACTTTAACTGGACAAAGTCACTTCAATTGAAGTCAACACAATTACTTGTACATTTACCTGACTAGAAATCTAGGTCAGAGGTTGTTCTAATGCAATATTTTTGTACAGATTCATAAGGCACAGAAAGATCCACATGAGCATCGAGAAGTAGCACTGTATTTTGACGTGTTGTATACTACACAGCGTTTAACCCTTATGCTGCTGGTGGCTAATTTGACCTTTACAAAATGATGCAAAAAACTGAAAATTTATTGAGCAAAGCCAAATGGGTACTCATCTGAGAGTACTCAGCGAGAGCTATCCAATGGATCCCAACATGACAGGTTTTATATGGTTTTCAGAGATTTCTGCATCCTTGTGCTTTGGCTGAAAGTAGCCTCAGCATTGGAAGGGTTAAATCCATGGCTGTAATAATTCCATTGTCCTCATGTGTCTCCCTTCCTTATAGATAGATATGGGGAAAGTGAATTCCAAACGCATGCCTTTCTGAATGTGATTTGTTAGATTATTTCCTTTATGGACATTAAAAGCAGTTTATTTATAAGAAAAAGACAGGCATTTTTATTTATCAATAATTCGTAACATCATGCAATAAAGAACTTTAGACATAATTTGACAGTTTTTGGTGGTTTGTCAACCGATACCCTCAACCTAGTTATTCAAGGTATGGTCCAGTTCGATTCTAGATCATTGATTACATGGGGGTCGGTGAGAAAGTAAGTTTTACAAATTACAGACATATAAGGTTCTATAGAATTACTGTCAACGGATAGGGCAGATTGTGAAACAAATTATGATTTTTGTTAATTTTACCCAGAACACATTCATCGAAGGGACGGTGTGATAATCATGTAAAGAGGAAACGTAGTTTAAGTAAGAGAAACATCTCAGAACTGCTGCTTATCAGGGTTAATCAACTAGTGGGGATCCAGAGTTTTTCGGAACTAGGGTTGGATGCCATGTGTCGGCAGTAGAATGGGTGTAGTAAGGGGGGGGGGGCGGTTGACTGTAAAGTGTTCGTGTTCGGCGTTCATTTACACGACAGGTCTGTAGTGTAAATGAACGCCGCTACGCGTCGCGTATTATAATTAGCTTCCAATTACTTGTGACGTCATCAAAACTGTAAAAGCGCTAATTTCACTGATTTAAAAAAGGTTATTTAATTTCCTAAAAATGTATTTTTAGTACAATTGGTCCATTGAATGTATCCATGCTGTTTGACCAAAACAGAGTGGTCGCTATCATACATAACTGGAAGAACCAAGTTTTCTCTAATGAAAGAATCCAAGGCGTTCCACTAAGGCATTCGACCATGGATATAAGGTGCTGAATATGAATTTCCAGTGCGCTTTGTTATTTCGCTTAGCGGTTTATATTTTTGCACCTATACTATAAGATAATATTACAAAAGCACCTGTGATAATGCAGGTATTGAAATGTGCAAAATGTGTTAAACACAACGATAGCTGATAATGGATGCAGCATCACATTCTCGCATTACATCTAATTCTGTCATGCGTGGTACGATGTGTTGCCTCAGTGGCAGTCTTTTCATACTATGCTAGGCATGATATGGAGTTAATTTGTCACCGGATATTGTATGCGCAGACGTTTTGGGGTTAAAGCTGAATGAAAATATGGCAATCATTCGCATTACGCATTTAGGGAGTGACAACTAGTTGGGGCTTTGTGATTGATTAGATGTTAGCATCACTGCAATAGGTAATATTCATATAACAGCCATTCCACCTTATGGGTCCACATTGGGGCTGGAAGTTGGTCACGAGGGTTTGTGTCACAGATCTTTCTGAGACTAATTTTTTCTGAAACTAGTATATCTCAAGGGCAAAAGCCCAAAAAATCTGCCTACAAAGTCTTCAAATACATTTTTTACAGCAGTTTGAAGTTGAGGCTATCCAAATTTCAGAGGACCACTCAAAATATGACCTTTATTTGATTTCAGACTTGTACTAATGTATTGAAAAGGCTAATACCCCATTGTATGCTATTTTTATGAAGTAAAATGTATGATGGTTCAAATAAATACAGCTTTTGCATATATTTCACTTGTTTTTTCATCATTTTGCCACTGTTTTGTGAGGTTTAGTTTCAAAACTGCAATGAAGTCCTGAAAGTATTGTCTAACTTTAGCTGTAGAAGTGAGAGATCTTTCTGAAAAATAGTCTAACCTATCTCAGGGAAAGGACAAATTATTGCTCTGGGACTGGCCCAAAAGATGTAGAGCATAGGTGAAAGCATCGCTGGTAATAGCGCATTGATAAACGTTTCGTAAGTTGCGATATTTTTATGTAGAAATTTGTAATTTTTCAAAATTAATATTTATGTTCAGAAATCATCTTAATAGGCCTAAAGACACCTAGTTAACTTAATTTGTTAATTTGGACTTCATTGCAGTTGGCGATGAGGCTAGGATTTTTTTCGTTTGTAGGTTGCAGAAAATGGTAAAATGGAAAACACATGAATACAGTCTAAAAATCAAAAGGTTTATTGAAGAAACCTGTCAAATACGAAATTAAAATATACATAGATATCACATGCACCTATCCCAACAATCGTTGGCAAGGCTGAGCCACTTTGGTATGTTAAATTTCACCCAGAAGGCACTTCAAAGTATAAAAGTATAAAATGAATTAAAATGAGGTATATCTTCTCGCTTGGCAACACCTTTCAAAGGCTATAATGGCGAATTATATTGTACTACCCATAGTTATTTGACCTTTTCATAATGATGGAAACAATTTCCAACTGCATGAAGCTAGTTTGGACAACATCTCTTCACACTGACCTGCATTGAAGTTTTGACTAAAATAGTTTGTAGGTTTCAGGTCTGCTACCTTAAGTTGTATCTCAATGTGAAGCTTTGAAACTAGGTAGGTAAGCATCTAATGTCCATTCTTACCATATATATATAGGAAAGTTATACATTGTGCTAATGAAATCACATCAAAATTATCGCTTTGGCACAGCATTGATCAGTACAAAATATCTGTTTTTTTCATGACACAGATATGGAATTATCACATTTATGATCACATAACGGCACAATGGCACCCTTAAATACTTAAAAGTCCACTCATAAAAACAGAATGAGACAAACAAAATAAATAATGCAAGTTTCCCAGCACTTTTACACTACTACTGAACTTCAAAATGGAGTGTTTGAGTAAGTTATGTAAGTTGCGCAGATCTTCTCCAAAATGATTGGACCTTTGAACATCATTAAAGGATATATCTCTCGCATCTAGAACTTTCTGCCACTGCTGGACAGTAACCTCAGATGCTGTGACTTTATCCACCAACCCCTTAACTGCCTCTTCCGTCTGGTAAGATTTCACAAAGACATCAGGACTTGGAGTGAGAGGTTCTGTGAGTACCTTCTTCAGGGATCTGAGAAGCAAGGTGGAGTTTTCATGCTTCTAGCACAAGCAGTTGTTCGGCTTCAAGCAATTGGAATGTCTGATGTGCTTGGGTCGCAGCTTGTAGAAAGATGACTTGCTCTTTTTCACTTGTGGATTTTCAGCAATGAACTTCTCATATAAGATGTATAGGTGGTCATTGAGGATCCTTGTTTGGACCTTCTCTCCATCAACTGTCAAGCAGTCCTGCTTGCCAGGGTTCATCCTAGAGTTGTCGTCTCTCTCTAGGAAAGACCTAACCTGTCTCTCGAGCTCTTTCTGTCTGGCAAGTAGCCGCCATCTCTCGAGACACTCGAGAGGCTTGTCCTTCCTTGTGCAAAGGGACTTCTCTGAGACATTCAACTGTTGGCTGAGATGCTTTTTCATTCTGTATCTCTTGAGCTGTTTGCCTTTGAGAAGTGATACCACAACCTCCTTGTGTTGGTCACTTTTCTTTGCTGCAATTTGTAGTTCATCCTCCACCACATTCGCATAGATCAGTTTCTTCTTGATGCCGGCTGGGACTTTCCTTGGGGTAAGGCCACTGTCTCGAATGAGCTGGTTGGTCTTGCTGCATGGTGTCTGAGCAGTGATGCCTTGCTCAGCTTGCATAGCTTCGAGTGGTTCTAGCACTACCACTGGAACTGGATGAAACACTGTAGTCCCCTGGCTTGGAGATGTGACGGTACTACTACAAGCACTTGTAATGTCACTTGATCCTTTCTTCTCCATCATTTTCTGGACAGCTTCTTGCATCTCCTTTGGAATTTCTGTTTCTGAGCTTTGATATTCTTAATCTGTTCCTCATGCTTTGTAACCTGTCGGTTCAATTTTGAAACAGCCCTTGCGACACGTTTCTTCTTCCTCTTTTGAGTAGTAGGCTTTGGACCAGTACCGACTTCGGCGACATGTTTCTTTCTCTTCTTTCGAGGAGACTTTGTAGTGGCTACAGCTGCAGCTTGTCTTTTCCTCCTTCTGGGGAATTTCACAATCAGTGTACCTGAAAGTAGACAAATAAACAAATGTATGAATAAGAGGAAGAAAGTGTGTCACGAAAGCTGTTTAACTTAGACAAATATCAGGTAGTTATGTGGTTATAATATTTGCAATTGTAATCATTAACAGATCAATTAATATCAGCATCAGTTCAGAACATTACTCCAAGTGGGATTCAAGACAAATATCATTAAGTAACAGATCAATAAATATTAGCATCAGTTCAGAACATTTCTATATCTAAGCAGATTCAAGACAAATATCAGGTAGGTATATGTAGTAAATGATTAGCACCAGTTCAGAACAGTACATACATTCAAAAGTAAATCAGCAGGTAAACAATAAATATAAAACACTTACCTTATTATTCACAGCGAGAACATCTAAGTGCACGAATAAATAAATGAATAAATGTTGAAATACATACCTCTGAGTTCCTGCGCTCCATCACCACCATCACTGCTGTCACCACCATCATCCGTCTCATCATCATCATCATCTCTGTTAAATCCATCAGTTGACCAGTCCTCATCTTCCTCCACATCAGCCTGAGCAGCCAGTTTCTCTTCCCGCTTCTTCTTACGGTGTCTCCTGACCCCGATATTGGTTAACCTCCTGCTCTTTGCCTTCTCTTCTTCTGTCATGTCTGCTATCTTCTTTTGATAACCTTTCACTCTTTCACTTTCTCTTCTCAAGATGGTATCACCCAGTTCAGCGATTTTCTTCGCCCTATATCGCCCTTGCCGCTCTGCATTGCTTAGAGGAAGGGGTCTGGGCCGTGTAGAATACATTATCCGGCTGAAAAAGTAAAGAAAAGTGTCAAAATAAGCCATGTCCTCAAAAACGTAACGTGTAAATGAAACAACACGTAACGAAAATGTCCTCAACTCAAATCTTGATGTAAATACCCCCCCGCCATGTTGTTTTGATTCATTTACGAGCACAACATTTCAAAGTTTTATAAACTTACGGCAAAATACGCACAGACATCTTAAAATTTGTGTTAGCGGAGCTTCTATGCTACCCTACCCCCAACATGACACTGATTTTTCAAAGATCCTATGATTAGAAATCGAAAAAATTTATGAAAAAAACACTCACCGCTGATTTTGACGAGTCTGGCAGCATGGCCTAACATCCCCTCTTGACGTCAGAAATGAAAACGAGGCCATTACCTCATTATTTTAGTCTGTAGGCTTGTCGATAGATGGCAATGTCGGATTGCCTAGAAACTTACACAACGTTTGTACGTGACGGTTTTTCGAACTTATGCTTCACTGCAGGCTTAGAAAAAATTCTTTCTGGATTTATTACAATCGTTATTTGTACTGTGCCTGAAGGTCTTTTAGATGCAAAAAGAAGATCTTCCACGAGTTCATGTATAGGGTGGTATAATGCGATCGTAAGTTGCGCTTGTTATCGATACGCACCAACCTTACCCCATTTCGAGGTCTGTGGGCCTTTCTTAAAACTTGGACTCAGACTTTTTGTTATTTTATCGAAAAGTTGAGATGTTTCCGCAGATCTAGAGACCAAAAAATCATTGAATACTATTTAATATGGTACATGTCCAGCATAAAACAGCTTGATGTGAAATGTACAAACAAAAATTGAAGACACGTGTAAATACCTATATAATGTATATTTCAAAATGAAATATTCTGTTTTTGTGTCATAAATATCAAAATTCAAAATGTTTCCAATAAATATAGAGGTTTTCCTAATACAATCCGGTTTTTTAATCTTTTCACACAAAATCATATTTTAACCTTTGCTGAGGACACGTTAGTCCGTTTCGCCTTGTTGCTCTTCCGGCCTCAAATTTTTTTTTTTACTAGAGTTATGACACAAGTTATGCATGACTCTGATGCACATTGGTCCTAGCTACCGGCTGATACCAAGTAAGCCAGTAGTCATGCAGTATTTTTCCCTAGGGGGTCGAGGGTCATGCAAATCTCGTTATGTGGACCGATAAGGAGGAATGGCTGATAAGAGAAACAGCCAGCAGATTGGAACAAACACCAGCTGGGACCCCTATTACTGTTCGTGCAAAGCACTACAGAATTCCAATGTTTATGTTCAGTTTATGTTATTTAAAACCCATTATATGGTGGCAGTTTGAAAATGATCCTCTTTGTAATTCAGCAAGCATAGCTTGGAGAATAAATTTTAGTGTGACGTTTTATCTTCTATTTCAAATATCTGATCTATTCCAGTCTGATGTATTTTGTTAGGACCTACCTCTTGTGAGTTCTTTCAACGGTACCCACTATCATTGTTATCTGACCGTTCTGTCATGTTCTAATAAGAAGCAAACAAGCTCAAGAGTTTTACCACATTCTGCCATCCATCAAACCGCATAGTTGATCAAGATTTTGCTTTAGTTTGCTTCATTTTGTGTGGAGAAGTTGATGATTTTTAATCTTGCACAGCGCCTCAACTTTAGTAGGGGAGAGGGAGACCTACAGAAGTTATTAGGGAGGGATCCTAAGGCGAAAGTGGTGTCCATCCTGGGGGCTAAGACGTCGGGTATTAGGCGACAGCTAGGGAAGTGGGCCAACGGATAAGTATATTGTGTAGTGATTCATGCGATGGATCAGGTGTGAATTAGAATTTTTTTACACTACCATCCTTTGGAGGAGCGTAAATAAAACAAAAAAACTGGCCACAATTGCGACAGAAGGAGGGTAAATAAAACTTCTTATCTAGCCGACCATTTCAGAGGGTGGGTAAATAAAACTTCATTTTCACCTGACCACACCAGAGGGAGGGTACACAAAACTTTATATCCAACCAACCATTCCTGAGGGAGGGTAAATAAAACTGATTTTACCTGACCAATCCAGAGGGAGGATAGATAAAACTATTTACCCTCCCTCTACAGAGGGTGGTAAATAAAACTTGGCTTTTACCCGACAACTCCAGAGGGATGGTAAATAAAACTTATTTTACCCCCCCCCCCCCCCTTCTAGAGGGTAGGTAAAGGATAAATAGAGTTTCATTTACCCTCTGTAGATGGAGGGTAAATAAAACGTTATTTATCCTCTCTAATTGTCATTGAAGAGGCCTGCCCTGATGGCCGTGTGGTCTATTCATTGCCACTAACTGCTAGCAGTCTCTCACCACTGTCCGGGTTAGAATACCAACCTGGGCATGTGACAAAGTTACCAGTGACTTGGGGTTAGGAGGTTAGCCGGTTTTCTCCGACAGTTACAACTGGCTAGTTACGATTTAGACACAATATGGCCGAAAAAGTGACGATAAACGAAATTCCAAATCCAAACTATCATTAAGAGAGTCGCTACTACGACATCGTCCGTTTCCTTCAGCATATCATGGTATATCATTGATACAAAACGAAATTCCAAATCCAAACTATCATTAAGCAGTTAAGAGAGTCGCTACTACGACATCGTCCGTTTCCTTCAGCATATCATGGTATATCATTGATACAAAACGAAATTCCAAATCCAAACTATCATTAAGCAGTTAAGAGAGTCGCTACTACGACATCGTCCGTTTCCTGCAGCATATCATGGTATATCATTGATACAATATGTAAAACGGCCCCATCAATAATGGAAACGTGCATTTATTTATATCTATACCTGTCAAAATCTAACGTCTATTCCCTTTTCTTCTTTTTTTCCCCCTTTTCTTTTTTTTGGTGGGGCGGCTTTTTTTAGTGTTTTTTTTCGCTCGAGCCCAAAAAATAGCAGTCGGTTACCCCTTACCCTGCCGCAGCTTTTCTCTTGTTGTATTTTGTACTCGTAATTGTATTTGTATATTCTGTATGGCATGATGCAGTTCATATACTATACTATACTATACTACCTACCAGTCTGTCTCTATTTCTATATACTAGTATACATATATATATTTATCTATCTATCTATGTATATGTGAACACACATAAAGGTAGATAGATATAGATAGAAATACAGGCAGGCAGATAGGCAGACAGATGTTAGATCTTGGTAGATATAGATATGAATGAATTCAACACGTTTCCATTATTGATAGGGTCGTTTTCCAATATGTACCAATGTTAGATAGATAGATAGATAGATAGATAATCTTTATTTCAAGTCGGTAATAATTTTACATAGTAAACACCAGCTGCCAGGGCTCTTGGCCGACTACAAATTAACAATTCAAAATATAACATACATGGTGTAACAGCAATATAAATGATAAGTAGAGGGGAAATAAGTTGGCACACATTAATTGACAATGAGTAATATCTTTAGTCTTTCAGGACATACGTTTATGGTTTTGAAGTAAAATAGCAGATACTTCTATGATATACATATGCTATGATAGGGACAACCAGTCATTGCTTGAAATGTATTTACCACCACTCTGTAGATGGAGGGTAAGCATGGAGGGCAATAGAGTTAGAGGAGAGTGGTTGAGGGATGGGTTACATTGCAAGAAGGGGGAGGCTATATAGATGCTCAGAAAAAGGGAATAGAGAGAGGGGTACTGAAGCGGCTGGATGGAGAGAAAATGGGCCTGGGCATGTGTGCCAGCTACTCACTTTCTTTGGCGCACGGATCATTACTACTGTGTCATTTTTTCCATTCACACCCTGCCGTAACACTTGCCTTCCCCCCCCCCCCCCCCCCTTCTCTAGCTGTACTGTCCTCCCAGCATTTCTTTCAACGGGGCCCTCTCTGGGTGGTTAGAGTCATTATTGCTTTCATCATTTTGCTCTACAAACTATCAGTACTAAAGGATATATCTTTTCTCTTACAGGCAAGTTACAATGGAAAGCTCAGAAGAATGGATTGACATAGAAAAGCAACTATTGTCTTCAGATGTGAAGTACATTCGTTACACCTTTGCGGATATTCATGGCATTCCAAGAGGAAAGATCATGACTTTGCCTTCCAATAAATCAAGTCTGAAGAAAGAAATTAGGATGTCATTGTCCTCTCTTATACATGGAATATGTGGTCAAGCGTCCTGGCTCCCTGAAAAGATAAGAGATCTTGGAGTTCCAGATACCGTATTCTTACCACTGCCATCTACCTACCACACGCTTCCATGGGCCAGTACTAAAGGCAGGGAATTTGGACAGTTTCTCTGTGAAGAGCATCTGATGTCAAACCTTTCCCCGACAACCATACCAAGAACCCTGGCAAGAAGGCAACTTTCCAAGCTTAATGATTTAGGATTTCATATTCTGTCTGCATACGAACATGAGTTCATGTTGTTAAATCACGATTCCACACCTTTAAACCAAAGAGAACAAGGTCTGAGCCTCTCTGACATGCTTGGCAAAGCGGAGATTATTTTTGATATGGCAGAGCAGCTTCGTGAGGCAGGGGTCAACATAGATGGTATCCACAAGGAACAGGGCCCTTCTCAGTTTGAGATGATCTCTGAACCACAATTTGGAATCAAAGCATCAGATGAAAGTTTCCTCATACAAGATGCTATAACATGTGTAGCCAAAGGAAATAACATTCTGGCCACATTTATGACAAAACCTTTTGATGTAGACTTCTGCAATGGGAAGCACTTTAATCACAGTATTTGGGTAAACCAAGTTGGAGAAAATAGCAAAAAGCAGGGAGCATTTAATGATGACACAGATCATTTGGGATTGTCAGAAGTAGCAAGGTGGTGGCTTGGTGGTCTGATAGCACATGCACCTGCGATGACTGCTATCTGCTGCCCAACAGTCAATTGCTTTGGACGATTCGGAGGCTTGGGGGTACCTACGTTAGGTGATTGGGGCATTGATAACCGCCTCACAATGATACGGGTAAAAATGGACAAAGACAATGGTGCATATTTTGAGAATCGTTTACCTAGTGGAATGGCTAATCCTTACCTTGTCTCAGCCATAACTATAGCTTCTGGTATTGATGGTATTGTGAACAAGATAGAACCACCAGCGCCGGGTGTAGGTAGCGGTCAAGCTTTACCTAAGACACTGGAGACTGCCCTTGCTGCATTAGAGAGAGACCAAGCAATGGTTGAAGCCCTTGGTGAGGAGTTTGTGGAGTTATTTTGTGGATTAAAGCGGGCTTATGAAACCAACCTCCCTAAACATGAAGATATGGAGAAACAGTTACTCCTAGAAAGACAAACCTACTTAATCAGGTGATGTACATTACGGTTATCCTTGACTGTAGAGCAGTTTTGCCATGATGGGTGTATGATAATCTTAGGGTTCTGCCATGCCTTAAATATGTCTCCTGCCTTGCTAATAATGTCGAGATGGTATGGGAAATGCTTCACTTAGCTTTCTCATACTTTCATATCCAATATCACAGAAAAGGTACTGATAGGCTGATTATAGAAAAGATGTATGAACAAGGTAAAATGATGGAAAATTTGTCATTTCTTCTGCAGCAGCCATATACTTTTATATACAACATATATCTGTGTGATTTTTAGACCCTGGCCTGAACCCAATAAATTGAAAACAGTTAGGGATAAAACATTGATTTGATCATGGAATATTTTAAATACAAATGTCATATAGGGTAATCATATTTTTTGGATACTGAAGGAAGGAAAGTGAAGTCTAGAGCTCTTTTCCTACAGCCAGCGGATGCTTGAACAGATGAACAGTTGTATGTAGATCTTGTGCCTTTGCCAGTGGTGAGGGACTGAGTGCAGTCAAAGCGAAATGTACCAACCACTTAACTATAAGGACAGCCTTGTGTGTTATCTATGTCACTTCTTTAATGGGTTATACAGACTTAGTGAAAGTTTATAATATGATTAAGGACAAATGTATGTTTGTTTTGCCGCTATTATCATTTTTATCATTAGTATTAGTATAAGTGTTTTTTTACCGGTTTAAGTTAACTTGGTTTATAATAAAAGTGGGATTTGATTTTCAATTTTTGTCACTTGCGACATTTCGTGCGAGATGGGACATGCCAGTCATATATGGTTGAGGAAACCCCAGAATCTAGGCAAAACCACAGAGAACCCTACCTCACTGACAACTTTTCCGCATGCTTTGACTTGGCGATTCTGAAGTCACTAAAATATCTCTACAATACATTGGATGTACTTTTGTGGCTGATAATAAATATGAGCTCTGTGGTTGCATTTGATTTAAGAAAAGATCTCAATAAAGTGAGAATGACTACCTGATTTTGTTTTCTGTACAAATTTTTGGACGGTGATTAAAACTGTCAAATATTTGAGCTATCACAACCAAAATAGGTGAACTGTTTTGGCTGCTACAGATATGAATTTGGAATAGGGAATTTGGTAATTGTCACTTTTTTTGCCATATTTAAGCTAAAGTTGTGAGTGGTCGAGGAACCAGAGTACCCTGTGAAAACCACCGCATACCCCAAATCACAGAAAACTCACATGCCTTGGGATGAATTTGGAAGGTTGTTTTATGGTCACTTTTTCTGCCATATTGTGGCTAGCCAGGGAGAGTAATGTTATAGCTCTATAACATTACTCTCCCTGGCTTCATCTACCATTAATTTATTCTGACACCTGGTTAACTATGCGCATATTAAGTAATGTGCTTGGCAGAGTAATGCGCTCAGCAGGCAGCTGCCATCGATGCATAGTTTAATTTTGCACACTGGTGTTGAGTGACAAGCCATCATGTTGTACAATACTAGCATAGGGATCGGGTGTCCAAATTATTGAGCGCAGTTTTATGAATGCACAATACAGGGGTGTGCACAGTATGCATTGTTTACTTTACTCAGGGCTTTATCCATTACATTGGAACTGGGTTTCTAAATTTTCAGCAATGCAATAAAAGTGTGTTTAAAATTGTAATGTTTTTATGTTGTTGAAAGCGATGTTTGTGTTTGGGGTTGGTTTTGTATATAGAAATAGAATGTATATGGTTAAAGGTTTTTCCCGTAATCTTCTCATTTCTTCAATTATGTCATTGCACTGAATATAACCCAGAAAACCTAAAAACAACCAGGATAATCACATCATACTTATAATTAGAGCTGCACTCACAGACGGAGATCAACTCATGAGCTCACCACCATTTTCTATTCATGAGCTCGTGGATGCGCGTATTTAGAAATAATCATTCATTATTCAGCCCACCAATTAAGGAAGAAATACTGATGGAGAATTGCTAACATTTACATGGTTATTTTATTTTAAAATGTGCTTGCATAGAAGAATACATATCTATATTTGCATATTGCTTTCTATAGAGCGGTACAAAGGTCAGTGTAATGCTCAACACTGCCTGTGTATATTGGGGATTGTAAACAAAACATGACAGCGATAAGCAAGAAAGTTTGTGTTAGGTGTTCTGCATTACATTTGTGTTCCAAATATAGACGAGTTTGCGAGTTGCGAGTTGACAACTTCAGCTCGAGCTCGGCTTGCCTGCCCTAGTGCTCGAGCCACTCGCGTTTGCGTTCGTTCGTGCAGCTCTAATCATTATTACTCAACTAACCAGCCAAACAACCCCACACATCCAAACGACTTTTACAACACAACCAATTGACAAAACACTAAACTCATAAATACATTAACAAACAAACAAACACACTACCAACTTCATACAAACAACCAAACTCTCAACACAATAAACTAACACCACTTTCACCACAAATTAAACCAAACCAAACAAACCATACCACACAAATAGCGCCAAACTAACAATATATACCAACAAACAAACAAGTGCACAAACGACAACAAACAACCTAACTTTCAAGACCACAAACTAACATGAATATCCAACTACCAACAACAAACACAACATTCACACCACATTAAAACAAAGAACAAAACATACCACATACAAGCCAATAACAACAAACAACAACAAAAACCTTAAAAAGATGTTAGAGTTCTTTACAGAAATATCAACTTAAAGATTGCTAAGCTGATTTGATAAGCCCAAAAGTATGAGCTCATGTCATGTTAACAACTCATCTTGATGAAGTAAAGAATATGTTTTAACAACTTAAAGTAGTGAGTTTTGATTTTTTTATTGATCCGTGTAATCTCTATGCAATGCTAAGATGACATATCTTACAAAATAATGTGAATCATAACAAATCCTGACCATGATTTCCAGCAAACGTCCACCTTGATTTTTTAACCCTTTCTTGCTGGTTGCGTTCTGAGAATGCATGATTATTTTGACGAGGCCTTTCTAGCATCAGAATCGTCAGGGAAACATCTGAATAAAATGTGTTAATCCAAATCCAATCAAAAACCTAAAGGACAATTACACTATGAATAGAATATAGGCCCAAATAGTTTCTTACAGCATTTAAACCCAAGTTCCCTCCACTGCCAGCCTTCATACAAGAAGTATGTTGCTGTTTAAACACATCAGAACACACAAGATATGAAATGGGGCTTCTGGCAGTAGGCATTTTTGTCTATTAATAGGTTATGCTGATGACGAGTATGAACCAAGCAGTCAGTGGGTGGGCTTGATTGTGTGGCACAACACAGTGATTGACTGATTCGTTCATACTTGTCATCAGAAGCCACCTGCAGCTATTAATATACTAAAATGGCCGCTGCCAGTAGCCAAGCACAACATAAATCTGGGGTCTGTTAAGTTGTTAACCAATCAGAAATCACTTTACTAACAGCTAAAATGAAAGAATAGCTCATTAATTTTATTTGAAGTAGAGTTTAGACGAGTTTTGGTTAACATTTCTCCTTGGAAGTATTTTCTGAGAGATGCAAATGTCACTGAAAAATCTTGCCCACTACATGCAAGAATGGGTTAAAACATTCATTCTTCGTTTCCCTGGGACAGTTTTATTAGCAGCTCTGACACTTTAAAGAAATAACTGCCCCCTTGAAATAAGATACCAAAACTTTAAAAAGAGAATCATGCGTTGATTTCTAATCAAGATTTCTCTTTTTTGATATTTTCAAAAAGATATTTGTTTAAAACAATATCGGCAAAATAGTTACACCTCATTGAGCGTAACAGGTAACAGGTACCAACATTAATATTGACCGCCATGTTTTTTTCTATTTGAGTTCTTTGTCTCACTTTCCGCAATGTCTAAGTCTCTTCGGCCGGTGCTCCTCCTGATTCCATTGGTTCCTCTTCTCGATCTCGTTTGGAGCGTTTACTTTTCTTGTGTCTTGAGCGAGAATGTTCATCCTCCCCTTCTTCTCGATGCCTCCTGAAAAAAGAACGGAAAAATAAAAATAATCATATCGCTTGAGAGATATTAGTGCCAATGTGCCAGGGTTTCAGTCATTTTTCAGGTTTTTTACATAATTTTGTTTTGGCCAAATTAGCCACCACCAGCATGAGGGTTAAACTGATAAAACCTTCACTTATTCAATTTTGGTTTGGAAAAATCTTCTCTACATGAACCGAAATGGAAATGGAAAATGATCATATTGCTTGAAAAAAAAACTTGGCATCCATTTCTAGTAGCTCTTCCATTTTATTAAAAATAACATCTTTCATTCAATTTGGCTTGGAAAAATCACCTCAAATCTCTACACAACTGAAATGGAAAAAAATAATATCATATCACAAAAAAATCATCAGCATTTATTTCTGGATGCTCTTCCCTTTAATGGATGATACAAATAGTGCTGAACACTACCAATAAAGCAAGAGCTAGCCAAATTAGGGCTATTCCAGGAAAGGGGGGGGCGGGACATTAAAATAAAAATAAAAAATCACTGATTTCCTTCATGAAATAAAATATTTGTATGTTACCCCCCCCCCCCCCCCCCCCCCCCCTGCCCCTTTTTCTGGAATACATTTTTATGGTTGGTATCACATTATATTGAGAGTTCTCTTGAAAATATGCCCCAAAATTCAACAACTGCCAATTTTCCAAAACCTGGCTTAGACCCTGGTTTAGATTTGATTTCAGCATTTGAGAAAGCCTACCTTCGCCTGTGTCGATCTTCCCTGTCTCCACGATCTCGATGCCGCCGTTCCCGGTCATGTGACCTGGACCTTTCTTCCCGTCTGCCATAATCGTAGTCTCTCCCGCCACCACCGCCTCCTCCTCCTCTCCCTCCTTCACGGAACCTCCTTTCGTCATCACTAGTAAACAGATAGAGGGGTTGGACATCAAGGAGAGACCACAATACTGGAACTTTTGCAACTACAGACAATTGTCCTAACCCTTATCCTGCTGTGAAACCTATGAGCACTGCTGCACACCACAACAATTGTTGTGGTTAGCAGGATAAGGGTTAAGTGTCTTATGCCTTTGATCATAAAAAACCACACCACTAAGATCAAATAAACTTGATCACAAAAAAAAACACATAAAAAATGTTTTTTTTTCAGCCTAGGAACCCTGCTGACCTTGCAGTTTTTCATCCAAATTCATAACAATTAGAATTAAGGAGCTAGGGCTCTGCTTTAGGGTGCAGGTTCCTTAGGCATATGAGACTTTGTAGGAAATTTTACTTAAGAAAGTAGGTAAACCAAGGATACTGGTGTACTGTTGTTGACCTACTTTCATAAATAAAATTTCTACCAAAAGCATGTTCTGTAAGGTATTATTTTGCAGAAAGTCAAAATTTTCCATCCAGTTGCCCTAGAATACATGCATTGTATTTACAAATCAAATGTACCATTTATCGATCAAGAACGTGTCATTAGAGGTAAAACATTGTAAAATAGAAACTGTTATCCTATCTAGGTGATTGGCAAATTAAAAACAGCAGTGACCTGTTACACATTGATACTATTACGGTACCCCTGGGAGGAGTGACAGGACAGAGCGGCACACCTGCCTGGTTTTTAATTACGTTATTAGATGGGTAAGGGAGAGTGAATTAAAACTAATAATGTTAAGCCATGGGGGACAAATTGGCACTATACTAGGTATGCACTAGCTGGTGTCTGCTTTCAGGCTCTTGATGAGTGGAATCAATAGCCAGCCACTGGTCAGTATCAATGACAATTAACCCTTGCTACATTCAGAATGAAATAACTGTGTCCTGTTTACTTGTCACTGTCTCGCCCACACAGGACAGGATATGGATTAAATACCTGTTTAATGTTGTAATTTTGCTGATCTGAAACTTTTCAGAATTTTCCTAATCCTTATTTACCAACAGCGTCTGAATGGTAAATACCAGAAAATTAAAATCATAGGTAACTTAATAGGATTTAAAAGGATTTAAAGTATTAAATATCAAGCCTTGCATTTATTGATTAAACCATTAATGCTCACAGCCACCAAAAGCAGCCTCGTTGTTTTGGTAAAATATTTCAAGCAGAAGCACAGTTTGAGGAGAAATGTTAATTAGAATACTGCCAACAATTCTCTTGAAAAGATTTTGTAAAATCATTTTCAATTCCAAGGTTACTTTCAAGAGTATTATAGGTACACACAATAATTTCTTAACCTATCAACTGTAGTCTTAAGTGGTTAAAAAGAGATTTGAAGACTGACCTTCCGGAGTCTGATCGGTTTGGGCTTCTCTGGTAGTCCCCACCCCAGGGTGGAGGGTAGCTTACTCTGCAAAAAGAAAAAAACAACTTTGAAAAACTTGTAAACAAGGGCCTGATAAGGTTCATTCATTAGAATGATGACTGTCAAAGATAAAAATGTCAGAATGCAGAGATTGTCATTATTGTTCTTTGTCCTTCTATTATCTAAGAAGTCTGAAAAAATAGGCATTACAATCATCAGAATATAAACGTATGTATGTATGTATGTATGTATGTATGTTGTATGTACATTATATATATATATATATATATATATATATATATATATATATATATATATATATATATATATGTATGTATATATATATATATATATATATATATATATTAGAGCTGCACTCACGGAGGGAGATCAACTCATGAGCTCACCACCCTTTTGACTCGTGAGCTCATGAGCTCACGGACGTTCTGATTTTCCAAAAAGATATTTATTTTCAAGCCCAGCTATTAAGAAATAAATATTTATTGGCGGACAATTATTAACATTGCAATGTTTATTTAATTTCAAAACGTGCTGACGAGGTACAAAGGTCAGTTTAACACTCAACACTGCTTGAATGCATACATTGGCGATTGTAAAGAAGACATGACAGCGATAAGCAGTTATGTATGTTGATAATGTGTGTTATGTGCCCTGTGATACGTTTGTGTTCCCAACATCGACGAGCTCACGATTTGAACATTTCAGCTCGAGCTCGGCGAGTTTGCTCCAGGGCTCGAGCCACTCGAGTTCATGAGTGGTGAGTGCAGCTCTAATAATATATATATATATATATATATATATATATATATATATATATATATATATATATATATATATATATATATATATATATATATATATATATATATATATTTATATATATATATATATATGAATAATATATATATATATGTGTGTGTGTATGTGTATATACGTATATGGAAATATGTATATGCATATTAACCAAAACTTAATTTACAACTATTATTCAAATATTTCATGGATTCAGGCTTGCTTCATAAGCATTTTTCTAAGCCTCATTATCACACACAAGGTAATCAAAGAATAATCTCAAGGGTTTGACACATGTGTATATAGAACAGATACTAATATCACAACCTGCCATTGGTTAATGAGATGAACACCTCCTTTGTTGCAATCATACTAATGTACACTCATATAGTATTCCCCAACCTTTGAATATTGCCAGGGTGAATGGTAATATTGAATAAAAAGAATACAGAGAGAAGCATGTCAATTGATGCCAGGGGAAAAAGGTATTGATCCATACAAAATTATAATTTCAATAACAAGGCACAATGATAACTACATGTCATGCTAATCTCATGCTTCAAACTGACTAGAAGCTACCTAAATATATGAATGAGTATATACTGCAATCAAATGACAGTTTTAGTGTAAAGCTGTTACTACCTTTAAGGTCATTCAAGCCTGAATCGCCCCAAACTGGCTTACAAATGACATATGGTCTGAACGGGAACTGTGCCAAAAAATATTTTTCCCCTTAAAAGGAGGGGAGGGGGCAATAATTTATGATACATTTAAAGGTAAGTTGTGGGTTTGATTTTGATATAGAAATGCTCCATATTTACAGAAAGAATGCTCTGGTCAAACATGTACCAACAGACATCCTAGGGCATTACAGGCATGAATTGCTTAATAGGTTGAAACATTTTGCTTTTAAGCTGATTTAGGTATACATTAAGCAGGTTGTAAAGCTGATTTTATGTATACATTAAGACCTGTAGATACTAAACATCTACAAAGAAACAATGTGTTCAACATATAAAAGGTATCAACTGCACAGAAATAGCAAAAATCACTTTTGATGGGCCACAAAAATGGGTTATCTTTCAGCATGAAATGAATAATCAAATAGGAATAATTCTAATGAAGAAGTTTCCACCAACATAAAATGCACATAATTGATCATTTCGCTGAACAATTTATTTGTCTGTTTAGTACACTTTTTGTTTCTTTAGCATATCATTTTTATATAAAATGCTTGCACCTGCGATTGTGCGAAAATCCTATATACTGTATACCGTGTTAATATTGCGGCAGTTTAAAAATAATTAATGCGTACTCTGCGCACCCATGGAGTCTGCATTTATTAAACTGCGCACTATGGATTGGACAATAAACTATTTATCAACAACAACTATCATTTGGATATTGGATCCCTTGTACCGTTCAACACACTAATATTGTCATTCAACATACAGACCCTTTGCAGCCTCTGCTGGTACTATGTTTAATTACGATGTAGACAACTTGCACACTCGAGTGTGATCAAACATGCCGGTAACCACTACCCAGAGTTACTGATTGCAACCAAGATAACACTGTTCGCGGCTGGTGATGAAATAAAGATTGCACTTGCCTATAACGCTGGCAGCATGTGGCACCCTCAAGGGGCTGGCCAGCTTGAATATAGCAGCACCACCCTTCCCAAAAGCTGGGTAGGTTGCATACCCTTGGCCCCCTCACACGGCTTGAGATGGAGGTTATCAATACGCAATAAATAAACTGCGCATCCAAGGCAGTTATCTACTGAGCGCATTATTTTATATGCGCAATATTAACACGGTATACAGTAAGTTGAACACTTAGTGTTTGCAAGTGTCTGTTTTCCGAATAGCACAGTGTGTGTAAATATATATATATATATATATATATATATATATATATATATATATATATATATATATATATATATATATATATATATATATATATATATATATATATATTCATACCATTGTCATGATAAGGGCTAAATCTGGATGCAAGCTAAATAAAGCATGAAATCACAGGAGACTGAAAATGACATGAATCAGTGGCAGAAAAAAGAACAGAAAGAAATGGGTCTTGCACTAGCAACAAATATTTCTTCATCCACCCACCTCTCACCAATGCTGCAAGGAAGATAATTAAAGAAGCATGCTTTGTAGTCTTCTTTTCTGGAGTAGAGTGTAGCATGGTCTTAGCCAGCAGGGCGCCTGGGTGTCTTTTTGGACACCCAAACCCTCAAAAGGCACCCATCAGGACACCCAAAATATTTTGAGAGCAATTTCTTAAAATGTCAATCAAAAGCATATAATTGAATTTTTTCATCTCCATATATTTCCAATGACATTGTATAAGGATATCATGCCTTAGTTTGATAAATTCATACATGTTTATGGTTGAAGTTTGAATATGTTGTGATCCCCCTTAAAAATTTGGACGCCCAAAAGTTTTACAATTGCCAATTTTGGGGACCCAGTTTCTAAATCCTGGCTAAGACCCTGGAGTGTAATGTTCACAAAAAATGTTATGTTTGTGGTTATATGACCAAACAAATAAAGGGTCCATTGGAAGGCAATGTTTTATACTTTTCATTTATATCAATACTAGGTGATCTCTTCATATTAATCATTTTAAAAACATCTATTCATTTCATATCTTGGATGTCTATCGATGATGCTCATGTCCATAAAAACTTAAAGGTTGGTGGGGTTCAAAAAGGGTCAGTTGGGTAACCACAAACAGAGTATGTTATGGTGAGGGGGGGAGCTCATGAAAAGCGCCCAGTTAGGCTTTATTCCAAATATGGTCATCAATTTTGGCTCAGTGCCAAAAGTAGGAAATAATAATGCAGAACCACTTTATCTCATAAATATAGTCAGGACATTTTCGACACTACAGACACAAATAGGTTTACCATATTTTGGCATTTGCACTACATGGGTTAGGACCTGTACTTGAGACAATACCAAACACCGATATCAGATGGTAAACACTATTGTATCATTTAAGATCTCTTACACTAGTAATGCTTGATGGTATGGAATTGGCTTAATGCTACCCGGGCGTCTCCACATGAAAACAGTTTGCTATTTATCATTTGATTGACCAGTATCATTAAACATATCATATCATTACAGAAAATATATATACTGTACACTGTACACTTATACTTTATATTTCTCAATAATTATTTTGCAAAATAATCAGTGGCCAAAATTTCTAAGGTGGTCTAAATTTCTGAGAATTTACGGTTTTGTGGCATAGCCTGCACTTACCTTGGGTCGAATGGGGGAGGGCCCGAGGGTGGGGGTCCCCCACCGTAGGGATTATTGTAACTGTTGTCGTAGTATTGCCCTCCAGGGTGGCCTTGCCTGCAAAGACATCATGGGGTTAAATACCAAAATGGCACCTTCAACATCATCATTCATGAAATATTCATTTATTTGCATAGCTATGAATACAAAGAGTTGTAAGATAACTTGTGTATAATATTTTGGATTATTATACCTCACGTGAAGATTGTAAGCCATGATTGGTTATAATTTTTTTGGGGTAATAACTGAATAATATCCTAACAAGCCATCTTCTGTGGCAAGGCTGAAGTGTAAATTGCTCTTATTTACGCAATAGGCTATTTAGTATAGGTGGTATAATGATTTGGAGTAGCTGAGAAGCTAAATTTGGACATGCAGAAATTTTGTGATTGTTGTTTTAGACAGACATTTTTAAGATCCTAGCTACGAATCTGGACTGTGCCTTAGCAACTTAAAGACCCCTTTGGACTATTCAAGAAGAGATGGAACTTTCTTCCCGGTTTGGAGTTTTACCGCATTGCAACATGACCTAAGCTGTAGAATGTGAACCCAATCCTCTCTCAGTCTTCATGCTGATGCGAGGATGATAATCAAACTCTTATGTATGAAACAAAAGCTAAAAATCTCTTATAAGATAAACCTTATTTTCAGTACTTACGGAGGTCCACCTTGCGGAGGGGGGTAATAATCTGGAAAACACACGCAAAAAATATTCTTAGTATTATGCAAACTCAATCTGTCCATTGCAAATATAGAAGTATTTTCTACTAATAATCACTTAGAACAACTAATCTTTTGCAGTGGATCGAAAGCTTGATATTTAGGCTGTTTCTTCTTGTTACTCAATTAACTGCATGTACTTCCACCAACAAATTACAATTGTATAAACTGCTTACGTTGACCGCTAATGACCAGTCACTCATTTTTCTGGCCATTCACTCATTACATCAACATGATTGCTTATCATCAATCATTCCATTTTAGATATTTTTTTGCTAATGATTAATTATTCATTTTCCAATGATTGATGTAGAAAATTTGAATGATTACAAACACTTGCGAAAAGGCTTATTCACTACAGGTAGCATTGTCAACATCGTTGCTAAAAATTGATAATTCATTTCCCATTGACTAACTATGAAAATTCAGATGATTATGACTCCTAGTGAAAAGGCAGAAAAAATGCAGGTGGAATCGTCAATATCATTGCTTGTAATTGATCCATCATTTCTCTGGTCCATTGATTGGTATAGAAAATTTGGACGACAATGAGCAGCTCCGAAAAGATTACTTACTGCAGGTGGGATCAAAACAGCATTGCTGATAATCAATTACTCATTTTTTGGGAAAATTTGATTGACTATGAAAATTTTGGTGATGACACACACTTGCATGTGGAACTGTCAACTTGGTTGATAATAATAGATTTCTTTTTTTCTCTCGATAAATTGACTAGGAAAATTTGGATAATTCCGAGCACTTGCAAAAAGGTGGACTTAATGCACAACACAAGTGCTAAAAATCGATTCATTTTCCTGGAGCTTTGATTGAGTATGAGAAGTTTGATGATTACAACTAGCACTTGCATACTTACTGTCGTAAGGGTCAGGCGGTGGGGCGAACTGCGGGGGCGGGTGACCAACATTAGAGGGCGCCATGCCTGGAGAAAGGAAGGAAGCAGCCTTAAGTACCTAGCACGCAAATGCACACAAATCACAATGAACCAATCCATGCTCAACCCTTCCCATGCTGTGGCTTAACTTTCAAGGACACAAATATTTTTGAAAACCATCTAAACCCTGTCATGTTGGTATTCATTGGATAGCTCTCGCTGAGTACTATCAGATGAGTACCCATGGACACCCTACTTGCTCAACAAGCCCCATTTGGACACCCTGTTTTGAAAAATTGGTTAAGTCCCTGCCCATGTGCCAGGATTTCGATCATTTTTCAGGGTTTTTTTTGCATCATTTGGTATTGGCAAAATTAGCCACCAGCAGCAGAAGGGTTAAAGAGTTCCACTATAAATGATACGGTTGATAATTACTTGGGAATTAAGCACTATTCTACAAAAAATTTGAAGGAGAGTTGTGGTAATGTTCTTATTTATATTTCTCTGTGAAATATTTTCCCAACCATGCTTTCACCGATGAGCATCAGTGCAACTTGCTGAATATGAGAACCTTCAATTTCAAGAATTTGGAATTTCATTTTATCATGACTTTCTTTGCCATACTGCAGCCAAGCAGAGACTAACCAGTTGTAAGTGGTGGAGGAAACCACAGTAACCTGTAACCACAGTAAAAGCTTTCAATTTCAAGTTTTGAAATAAGAACAGCAACGAAATGCAGATGGGGCAACCTGACGTTAGGTCTAAGTTGCTTGGCTTGACTACTGGTTATTCTGATGACTGTTTAGCCCAGAATCATCAATCATGTACCTTCCATTGCTTAAAGTTAACCCCGAGACGTATCATTTGAAATTTTAATTATCGTCGCTATTTCTACATGGATATTCAGGCTTGAGATGTATCACTGCTTTATTACCTACTTATTTTCATAAGTACCGTATTACCCCACATACAACCCGCACCCCCTAGATAATACGCACCCCCTCCCAAAGTCCTTTTCTATATGTAAAATACAATACCCCGTTTATTATACGCAGGGGGAGTTGGCCGGCCATTAAGTGCAGAGTTATATGTCTGCCCTGGTTTGTGATGGTGAATTGTAAATGATACTGACTGGTGGTGCCCATTTGTTGACTTCACTCGTCAAAAGCCGAGATGAGAGCAGACACCAGCACGGACCAACTCTGCTCTCCTGGCTAATATCCGTATCAATTTCAATTCACCCTCTTTGTCCCCTTTTATCCCCTAATTTTAATGCAATTAAAATCCAAATATGGATAGAATTGCCGTCTTTTCCCTCTGGGGGTACTTAGATGGTGACAATAAGATAACAGCTAACGGGTGTTTTTAATTTACGGATCACATGTGTTCACGATCGGTAAATTAAGACCCAGTTAATTCGTGAAAATTTGATGTTATAAAGTTCTGGTTCTTGTACCCGTTGATAACACGCACCCCTCCTTAACATTAGTGCTGCGCGTGTATAAAAGTGTGTGTTGTATGCGGGGTAATACGGTATGTTTGTTTGTTTGTTTGTTTTGAATCTGTAACCGCATTTTTCCCACAGGGTCAACTCCCGAGGGAGGACCTACGGAGAGCTCCCCAACACCCAGGCCACTCGTCACCCCTGGGCCTCATTGCTCTTCATGTCCCTTATCCCCCCATCATGCATCAGGTCAGTACCCTCCCCCGTCCTCCTGTCCTGTACAGATATCCTACCAAGTATCTGGTCTGTCCCCTCCCTGTCTTCCTGTCCTACACATACATTTAACCCCCACAAATATGAACCATTCATAGAGCCAGATGGGAAAGCTAGGCATGAAAGGGTATATAAAATGGCAAGGGAAGAGATTACCTTGCCATGTAATAGAATAACTAAGATTTACCTGCTGGAGGGGGCAGGTGAGTTGGGGGCATACCGGGGGGCGGTAGACTCGTAGGGGGCATGCCGAACTCTGGCCCTGCTATGTGAGGAGGCTGCATACCAGGTGGCCCCACTGGCTGAGGACCCATATTGTACGGCTTCTTACTGAAAAACAAAAATATGAGTGAAAGAAAAGAATAAGAGGTACACAGGAATATCTTATTCTTTAAATTCATTGTAACTAGTATTATTCTTAGTTTCACACTTATCATTATCATTATTTTTCTTAGTAGTATAACAGCTATGATAATTATCTTTCTTCTCCTACTTCTTATTTCATTATCATTATTATTGTTGTTGTTGCTGTTGTTGTTCTTCTTCTTATCATTATTATTATAATTATCAGTATCATCTATATCATCAATAGTCATTATTATTACTATCATTATCATTATTGCTGTTATTATTATCAATTTATCATTATCATTATTATTATTATTATCATTATTATTATTATTATTATTATTATTACTTTTATTATTACTATTATCATTAAAATACTTGTATCAAATCATTGCCATCATCATCATTATTATTGCTGTTAATATATCCATAACCTGTTTCCTGTAAGGTGGTTTCATCATGTATCATGTACTGCTCACTGTATCTGGTGATTTGTCAGACTTTTTGTCAAATCATCCATGCAGACTACATTCATCAAGGGAACATGATGAGATGAATGGGTAAATAATGAATTTTATAATTGTTACCCAACACTTCACATGACATGGATGTTAACAACTTACAAGTCATCTGCAGGGGGCGGCATATCTACGTATTCCCTTGTGGGTCGCCGAGAGTTCATTCCACCAATCACGTCGATTGTGCCTGACATTTTGCGGTCTGGAGGGGGTGCTGCACGGTTGCCTATGCCGGCGCCACGTCTGGCAGGACTATTTTTATCTGAAGAGATCAAGACACAAATTTAGGAAGAGGAGAAAAAGATGACGTGAATACTTACAGTCCAATTATAACGAAAACCGCTGGTCCTGCTCAGCTACACTGCTATTTAGGCCTACCCCAACAGTCGAGTGGTCTAAGGTGTTGCCACTGACTGCTCACTGTCTCTCACCACTGAGGGCCTGGCCTGACACGTGTGGCCCACACACCCAATAAAAGTTGTTAAGAGCCCCTAACATATTGATGTCAGGGTCCTGACTGACTACCATATATAGTCTTAAGTTATCAAGAGCTAAAATCCAGTTTTACTTTTGTTTTTCCTATTGCATCGAGAAATACAAATGCTTCAGCAAATATTTTAAGGAAATCAATTATGTGCACACATGGTCTGACAACTTTGAGCATAATTATAGATGTAAAGTTATATCTGAGATATATTTAAAGAGGGATTGTTAAACCCAACGGGATCCACACTTTCCTGTCAAATATTTTTCTAAATATTGCTTTGCTATAAAGATAATTCCATAAGTGTTTGCTCCAGATGAGAAAAAGTTAATAACTTCTAGACCATCTGTTGTCCCTTTATTTCTTGCAGTTATTCGGTTCCTTACTCAAATGCTATGGCCTTTTAAAACTATATTAGCTATCCAGCACAAACACAGAAACAAATACTTCAAAACATGATTGGATAAGAAATATTATGTTAAGCAAATAAAATGAAAATGTTGTTAGAACTCACCATCTGCACTTTGCCCAGCAGTACTGTCTTTACTCTCTGATGTCGTCCGAACTCTCGGAGGTCCAGTTGGATGTATCTGAATTAGAGAAAAATTATTTCACTGAAATGTCTTAAAAAGCATGGCAAATAAATATATTCCTTTTTCTATCCAAACACAGAAACATAACATATATCTATAAGTGAAGTGTAGCTTTTATGTTTAAAAGAAATTGAATGACTTTGATTCAAATCAAACATCAAGTTCACATTCTAATAAGTCTAGGTGCAATTTGGGCACCTAGGTTTAGGCCTAAAAAAATGTTTTACTTAAAAAAATACCTAACCTTAAGTTTTGTCCCCCCCCCCCCCCCCCCAAAAAAAAAATACCTACCTACCCAATTTTTCAGACCATTACAGGATAAAAATACTTTTTTAAGGCCTTACTTATTCTTGGCACAGATCCAAAAATCCAGGTGCATTTGCACCCACTGTGCATGCTAAGGTCGCACCCTGGATCGCTTAGGTAACAGCTTTGTCATCTTATGTATGTATATTTATTGACTATGCGACAGCATAAAGAATACGATACATCTAGATAGTATTATAAACACATATAAATAAATAAACTGAACTGAAAAAACACAGAAACTCGTAAGACTATAATGTCAAAAACATGACACATATAAATATAAGACGAAAAAGAGAAAAAAAAAGTAATAATTTAACTTTATACATCATATTTCAGTCCTTTAAACATTGCTAGGATCATTATTTAGAACTTTTTGTTTTCAGATGTCCATCAGAACCCCATCCACAACTCCCCTTCAAATAGTTAGTGAATTTATGATTTCTGTTTTAGTTCCAAAAGTATCAGAGGCCCAGACACTTCTTAAGAAGATCTTCAGGAATAAATGGGTTAACTTTGAATTTAAATAAAATGAATCGATAACTGTAAACTCATCTAGCAATACTTACGAAGACAGGTTTTCCAGTATTCATCTCTCTCATATTTCTCTGTTTTTTACAATATTGATTCCAGGAGTCCTCAGTGAAGCCATAGTTAAAATAGTCTGTAATATCAGCACCTGGAATATAAATAACATGACATTGCTGAAAAGTTGTACCTGAAAGTCTGCTACAAGCGTCCCTGTTTAACTCATTTATGGTTCTAGTGGCCAAATGAGGCCTGACTATTTTGAAGACATCTTTTGAATAAAAGAATTTTGACAGCTTTATGAACTCCATGAAGTTTCCCAAAGATGGGAAAATATTTGAAGGAATTTTTTTTTAGCAAGAACATAAACAAATTTCCTTTAAATTCTTCTTTAAAATCATCAATATTTCCAAAGTTGTCAAAATTATTTCAAATTCAGACAACAGTGTTTAAATTAGTTGGGTTTTGCTTCTTTACAGCACACTCTTAAAACTATTATAGATCCTGACTATTTTCATAGTGTGACTTGGGGTTAGATGGTTGTTTTCGCCAGGTACTTTGGTTTCCACTACCACATACAACTGGCTAGTCACATCTGTGGTTGGGTACCTTTATCACAAAACTTTACGATACCGATACTGATACTTGCAAATACCAGTGGTATCAGTATTTGTATCGTTAACCGTGAAACGGTACTTTTCATGTAAAAACTTATAACTAAGCACTGTATATGTTGTATTCTTACCTGGTTTCCTCCAAGCTCTGTCCTCATCTTGTAGAGACGTTAAGTCAAAATCAAAGGTGGGTACGCCATTGATTGTTCCTTGTGCTTCTATGTCCACACCCTTAGTGGTGGCAGCCGTGATGGTGGCAGCTACAAATCAGAAAGCATTTTTTATTTTTGGAACTTTTTTATTATTTTCCTTGACGCCAAGCACCTTGGCCACCATCATACAACATTACATGTTTATATATATGCAGGGTAACAGGTTACAAAATGTTTCTGTAAATGTAATAAGTATGTGAATACTGTACATTTTCATTATGTAAGAAAATGGAACAATAAACTGTATATATCCATTAATCATAAAGCATGGGGTATAAGGTTAGAAACAGCATCACAGACAATAAGGGAAAACGGAATTATACCAATTTACGATATCAAATCAATAAAAGTTTCATGTCAACTGGAATACTTTAGGCCATTACTGTTTATGGATATAAAATTGATTTTCCAGCAACCTATATGTCTCAATAGGAAGGCAGTTCACTATCTAATAGCAAACTTTTGGAAGTTGATATTGCCAAATCTAAGAAAATAAGGCATTGGGACGAATGGAGTATTGTTAAAAGTATTGCGCAGTCTCACTTTAAGAAAGAAGACGTCGGAAAGCTTCAACATTGCCTATTTGGGACACTCAATTTTGTTCACACCTCATTGATATTACTAAACTAGGAAATCTGTATCTTGAGCCCCAAAAACGTTATTATTTGTTATTACTAATGAGAACATCTAGAAAATTGTGCTGGGAGACCCGATACCATGATGTTTTCAAGATGCTTATCGGAGAAATAAAAACATATTTTTCTTACCTTTTGATTTGTGATATTGACTTCCACTCCTGAACAAATTCTTTGGGGCACTGGAACATAGATGAGTAAATATCATGTAGAAAAGTATATGATACTAATTTATATAGAGGTCTTACAATCTGTAGGATCTCATATCAGCCATTCATGCCAGTAGTGCCCAAAAGGTGCAACTGTAATAGACTTACTTTTTGAAAATATCTAAAGAAAAGAAAACATTAAAAAAAAAAATTAAATCAGAACCCAACACGCAAATAACCAGACACCACATTTCTAAGGGGATATCACAAATAGATAGGTTGAAAAAGAAAATACTTCAGATCATGCAAAAACCATAAATTAAAATACTGGAGGCTGACTTCATGTCAGGACTATTCCTTTTTCTTTTTTAGCAAACGTTTTGAAGTTGACAGTGCAAAATTTAGTAAAACTAGGTTCCTGGGAAGCAGGCAGTATTGTTAAGATATTGGTAAGATAAAATATCATTAAGGAGATATCAATATTGTATTGTATTGTATCATATTGCAAAAGATTTGCAAGTGCCAATCCCAACTCACTCATATGATGTGGATGTTTTGATGTCACCAATGGTGATTTGGACATCATCGTCGTCATCGGAGTCCTCTTCCTCATCATCCTCCTCCTCTTCGGAACCTTTTTCTTCTCCTCCTCCCTCACCTGTCTGAAAAAAAAACAAAAACATCAATGTGGTAATACAGTTACTCGCTGACAACTTAACAGTCAAATTGGCCATCAGTCTAAGTGCTCTACTGACAGGAACTTTATCCTCCTTATACCAAGGGTGAGCTGGAAAAATCTCTGAAGGCTGGGGGCTGGAGAGTTCCCAGAGACCTGTTATATGGGTGACAACCTTTTAATTTCTGCTTGTCAGTAGTGATTGAAGGGTGGTCAAGTGCCATGGTTGACAACACAGAAACATTTTTTACACATAGATTTTGCCCAAGTACGGAGTTTGTGGCCTATTTAGTAGGTATTTTCAAATTCAAATATATTACAATATTACTATTATTATTATCATTATCATCATTTACTATTATCTATCATTTTTGACATATAGTTTGTGTAAACAGAATGTTCACTTAATGAAGTTAATAATTGCATCTTGTCCAAGAATATCATAGTTGATCATCTCTTAATCAAGACCAACTAATTATCTATGATAATTGGTTTTGCACCATTTTTTTTTAGTATGGTCTCCCCACAGAAGAACTGGTGGCATTCACGCCATCTAAATACTTGACAATCCAGGTAATTTACATGGCAGTGACCTGCAAAGATACTGCACAACTTTTGAGCACTACAGATCACTATGGCTGATAATTGCCTAGAGGGAGGTTATTTTTATAAGGAATTACTTAATCAATACTTACCAATGCTTCAGCTTCTTTTTTCTCTCCATTCTCTTTGTCTTTTTCGGAAGTACTGAAATTCAAATAAATATTCAAATCATTACAAATGAGTCATTCCCCTGGACATTAAAAATAAATGGCTTGAGTTGGGAATCAAATCAATCAATAACACTTCCTACTTAAGTAATATATTTTTCACTTTGTGATAAAACAAAAGGTTTTAGTCAATATCATGGGACACATGCAACTCAAAAGGGTCTGAGTTTGCAAAACCTGTTACTATTCTATTACTTATTACCCCATGACTGCACTAGGCCACCTAACTATAATTATAGTTTAGAAAAATGAAAAATAATATTACCACCTTCATAAAGAAAAGAAGTCAAAGAATCATACATAAACATGTTACTTATATTTTAAGAATAAGTGCATGTTTTTCAGTCTAGAAAATTTAAATATTTGGAAAATTTACCTTAAGAAGCAAAATAGAACCATATTATATGAAGACATTATATATCAAAACTCCCAAATACAATATCTGGACATTAATCATAATCAAAGGAATAGATTAATTAGATTAGAGTCATTAGACATATATATATTATATGGATATTTTTCTACAAACAAAATTTTAGTAACTCCACCTACTCGCACCTAGACAAGTAAGGCATATTTGAAGAAAAAATATAACCCCTATTAAAAGATCTTTACATCAATTAACCATATTCAGCTATGGAAGAAATAAGTTCAAACATACCTTGCAGCCTCTTTTTTATCAGCTTCCTTATCATCTGAATCTGGAAAATGAATGAAGAATTTAAAAGTATGGTTTGAGCAGCCAACCAGGTTTTAGAATTAGAATGTTATCTATTTTATCTGTTGTTTAGAACTTCCTTATTAGAAAAATATGACACAAGTGTTTCCATAAATAAAGCAACTTTAAAATAGATAATCAAATAATTCATTTTTCATTCCCCTCCTCTCACAACAATTGGGTACCTAAAATTTGTGATCTCGCCATTAGCACCAGCTATGTCTTTGCCCGTCATGGTCTCGAAAGGACCCCACGATGCATTGCGCTGACCTGCGCAGTAGTGCGCCAGAGATAAGTCTGTTTAGAATTCCACTTCCGTGTTGGAAATGGGGTAAGTTCTTGCTGATTTGACATTTTTTTGTTAAGTTTTCTGGTTGGTAACGGCACTATCGGCTTGTTGCGATGTTTACAACCATTTTTTAGTTTTTTTTATAGCAGATCGATACCCCAGCAGCATATCTCAAGTACCACTCATCGCTAGGGCTTCGCCAGCGAACCATTGATACCGCCGTTATCGATGACAGCCCTACAAATAACTCATTTTTAAAATGCTTGTATTAAATCATTGCCATAAACAGCATATGAGATATGGTCCTTCCTTGTACTAGTACAGGAATAATTTAGAAATGACCATGTTTGTGAGGTTTCGATTGTTTTGATCTGGCCATGCAAACATTCCACTCAAGTCTCAACTCCAGTGGCAGTGCCTCTCCAGACTCATTTAACCAATTTAGTCATTTGACACTTAGTTACCAATTAGATAGGACTAAAAAGGAAACTATTCAAAAATTGAATTCTTTCAAATATCTTTGAACTGTAGTTCCAACACTCACTCAGGCAATAAGATAAAGGAAGTCAACACTGGACACAAAACAAGTTCAATGATGTCCATAGCCGGGGCCGACTCTAATACTCATTTTATATATTGACGTTATTGGTATTAGAGTCGGGGCAAGCCCGTATACCCTACAATGTTATTTTTCAATCTTCCCAAATTTCTCAGTCGGTGTCAAAGTTACCTCATACCTGACTGCACTAGGATGACTAATATGATCTAGCAATGCGTGCCGCTAACTTCGTGTGTCGGTAAAATCACTGTTAACGGAATGGTAGTCCAAAGATTTCTTGAGAAGATTTGTTTATCAAATGGTCACCACCATCTTGCCGAGTTTGCGAGAGGTCAGAGCGAGATTTAATCAAAGAGCGACTTCTATTTGTAATTCGGCACATGCCGCCTATTGTTTATGAAAATGGTCTTGGGCCTGCCGTATGTGCCGAATTACAAATAGAAGTCGCTCTTTGATTAAATCTCGCTCTGACCTCTCGCAAACTCGGCAAGATGGTGGTGACCATTTGATAAACAAATCTTCTCAAGAAATCTTTGGACTACCATTCCGTTAACAGTGATTTTACCGACACACGAAGTTAGCGGCACGCATTGCTAGATCATATTAGTCATCCTAGTGCAGTCAGGTATGAGGTAACTTTGACACCGACTGAGAAATTTGGGAAGATTGAAAAATAACATTGTAGGGTATACGGGCTTGCCCCGACTCTAATACCAATAACGTCAATATATAAAATGAGTATTAGAGTCGGCCCCGGCTATGATGTCCATTGACAGATCCCAAGCTCCATTCTTCAAACGGTAACCACTCCTCTCCTTTTCGCCAGCCGGTGCGAACTGGCATGATCATTTCTAAAGTATCTTTACTGTGAAAAGGTTATTTTGCGGCCAATGTTAAGTCCTAAAATATAGATACAATCATACATACCGCCATAAAGCCATGCTTCATCGTCTTCGATGTTGTCTGTTGCGGTCGCCATTTTTGAACAAGCGCACCGGATAAAGGGAAATAGTGAGATGTCTGACTTTCCGGGGATGCCGTGTTGTGAGCACATCCTCATGACGGAAAAAGCCGGATATCAAGAACAGTCTGACAGAAGTTTTTTTTTTTTAATAAGGACTTCATGCTGATTGACTTTATACGAAAATGAATATCATTTCTAATCCATATATACTAAAAACACACGTGCTCTCTCCAAAAAAACTGTTTTCAAATTATTATCGTCAGCATTGCTATTATTAAGTTGAGGAGAACATGGATTGGTGGGCACAGACCAATTATCATACTGCCCATTTTAAAGCCCTCTACACACATAATCTCCCCCAAATCTCATCAGAGTGTGATGTCACTAGGAGCTGGAGTTGAAAAAACGCAGATGTTGCATCATGATGTCTTCACAGAAGTTGCTCACACACATGAATGGAACGCACCTCTTGAGTGGTTTTCGTCAACATCTAGACTGGGAGCTGTGCCAAAGCTGTTGAGCGATATCTGCTGGTTGTGTTGCTGGTTATTTTAATCATTATATCTATTACTATTATTATTATCATTATTATTATCATCATTATTTTTTTCTGTTACTATTATTACTATTATTATTATTATTATTATTATTATTATTATTATTATTATTATTATTATTATTATTATTATTAATATTATTTTTTTATTATTATTATTATTATTATTATTATTATTATTATTATTATTATTATTATTATTATTATTATTATTGTTGTTAATATTATTATTATTATTATTATTATAATTATTATCTATACATTAGTCTATTTATTTATTCATTTATTTTTGTCACCATTATTATCATCATCATCATCATCATCATCATCATTTTCATCATTATTTCATTTTATTTTTATTGTTTTGAGGCAGGCGGTACTAGCTCTTACGCATCACAATGTGCTATAATCTTATTTGTAAACCCATTTATTTCAGTCATTGAAGGAACTATTTGATGGGTCTAGTGCAAGATTAACTAACCCTGGTATGTGCGTGCGGTTTGGTATACATGCAATACCTCGGATCAGTGCTGAACGGCATAGACATCCTTTGATAGTATTTACTTGCACGAGCAACTCATTCACAAGTCTAAGTTTATGTATCGACCGCCAGGTGGCTGTGCCTGGATATAGAGCCCAAGTGGAAGAGGATTTGATACATTTTCCAATATTCGTTATTCATTTTCTGATATTCACTTTTCAATTTTCATAATCATTTTTCAATATTGAAATTTCATAAATGATTTTTTAATATTCATACTTCATTTATCATTATCAAACATTCATTTTTCAATATTCATAATTACTTTTCAATATTCATAAATAACTTTTCAATATTCATAATTATTTTTTCAATGTTAATAAATGCCTTAAATTATAAATAGGTGTATTGAAAAATGAATTAAGAATATTGAAAAACGAATTGTGAAGGTAGGAAAAAGATTTATGAATATTGAAAAATATTTCAATATATTTCAATATTCATAAAGGGAGATTAAAAAAACTTCTGCTTGTCGGACCTATAGTTAACATAAAAGAACCATCTGTCATTTACAAGCCGGGCTCATATGACACTAGTTATAAAGGTCCTTTTTTGATTCTAAATTCCACGCCGGCTTTGTAAATACTTATAACGTTTCCCCTACCACATTTTAAGATGATGCAAGCCGAGTGTGACTGTGAGCAACAAAATAAAACTTAGTATAGTGTATCTAGCTAAACGAACTGAACTGTATAGTTTTTTTTCAATTGATTCTGGTAGCCAAGGGTACCCACTTTAAGAACTGCCGGCTGGCACCCTTGGGCAATTTGAGATCTTGACTCATCTTTGCAAATGAATTGCAAATGAATTGTCTTTAAAGATCATTCATTTATCATTAATGACAAATAGTGCTTTTCTGCCCCTGTTTTCAACATAGCGGGCACCTAACGTTGGCGAACTACAAATATCAATTAATTTGCTAGCTGAATAAGTCATATTTAGAATTAGAATAGTGAGGGACTCTTTTATTGTGATTTAATGCTGTTCAATTAATAGCAAAATACAGGCGAACATTTGTATATTCTAACTAAATGACCACTTTTTGACCTCTGTTCTCAGCAATTAAGGTACCTACGGATGTTCAAATACAAACATATACCTATTTGCTATCTAAATCGAGCCTATGTAACTTGGAAGGGTCTGTAGGTCTCTTAGATTTTAATATCTGGATCAACCAAAACCGGAAAAAGCCCAATTTGTTCATTTCTTGTACCATGGGTGGTGGCAAAGATGAGCCGATATCTCAAATTGCCCAAGGGTGCCAGCCCGGCACCCGGCAGATTCTTAAAGTGGGTACCCTTGGCTACCAGAATCAATTGAAAAAAACTATATACTAGCATGAGAAAAAGGTTCAACCCAAAATCCAGCTTTCTGTGCCGAACTAGTACAATACTGGTGCATCCTAACTTGCCGCATGAAATGTACAATTCAGGCACATTCCAGATTGAGAATTGTACATGTCTGATGCTTAGTGGAAGGCCCGGTGGAAGGTGGGGTAACATCGGACAGGGTTGATAACTTCGGACACTTGATAAAAATAGAAATAATCATCATTTATTTGATAAAAGTTCTAACAAAGCTATACTGTAATTGAGTTTGTAAAGTATTGGTAAACCCGACCACCGATGTAAAAGTAGAAAAACAACACTTTTTACGTGACCACCAACGAGTACGAAAGAACATACAAGCTGGCAGGAAAAAAATCAAATATTTTTTCCAACGCCTTTTTACGAAAAGGCAAAAAAAAAAAATCATATTCTTTTAACAACTTTTTTTGGTAGAACGTGCGGAAAATAATCTGCTTTTTCATCACTTTTAATAAGAAGAAAAATTCCAACACATGCTTGTAACTTACATTTTTTGGAAAATAATTCATTTTTCCAGCACTTTTTGGAAAACAATTCATTTTTCCAGCACTTTTTGGAAGTATTAGTATGCGAAAACAAAATTCATATAACATATTTATCAAGTCGTCATGAACTTGAAATCAGCATGTTGATATATTGGCTTACAATCAGGAACCTAGCTATCAAAGTACAATATTACTTATCAATTGCTCCTCTACAGATAGTTCGAGCAACTCTAACAGTGGCACCGGCCGATGTTTACTCTATGCTATGTCTATTGGCCTACACCACCAGGCCAATAGACATAGCATATAGTAAACATCGGCCGGTGCCACTGTTAGAGTTGCTCGAACTACTCTACAGATTACCTGCCACATTTCTGAAAATCGTGAAATTTACAGGTGACAATCCTGAAACAATGAAATATGCGCAATGCTAAAAAGTAATCCTAGTAGTTAAAAAGCACTAGCTAATGAGGGGGACAAACACATTACTTTAACACATTTGATGGTAGGAGAAAATGTTTTGTTGTTTTACCAATACATAGGGATGTTCATATGTGATTTATGCAACAAGCTTAAGTTGATAGTAGTATGTTTCCACTTAACTAGCGTATTTTTGGCAAGTAAAAGGGTTATAGTTGACCAAGATAGTGAAGCTACCATGTTTTTGCTTAACGTAACTAATTTTTTGCTAACTAAAAAGGCTTTTTATATAATTCAATGAAAAAAGAAAAACTTCCACACATTTCTATGGTTAAAAGTAAAATGAAGAATTTCTATTTCCAAGAAAAATGCAAATTCTGTATGAAAGGTAGAAAACAGCAATTCGAAAAAAGATATTCATTACTATATAGAAAGTACATATGAAAAATCTTCGACATTAGTCTACTTCAAAGTAAAGTCCTGTTACTGCAGTTTTATGTGCCTTTATAATTACTACACCACCTATATATGCTGACATGCTATGAGGAATGAATAAAAATGATTTAAAAAAAGGTGTTTTGCTTAACCCATTAGGCTGATTAAAGAATAGCGCTAAAATAAATGCTACATCTATTGCATTTAAACATAATTAGGATTTCCCCACGATTTATCTATCTTCAACTATTTCTTCCAGCCCATTCGAAAGGCAGCGCTGCAGTAAGCTAGAGCGGTCAGTGGTGCGAATCTCTCTCTCCCCCCCCCCCCCCCCCCCCAGGCCAGATTCAGATATTTCACCCCATATGGATATATAGTACTGCAGTATGCTTGAATGGTGAGAATTCACTGCATATATATCTCTTTCTTTGCTGTTGATAAACTAAATGACGAAATAGAAGACCATAAGCCGTTGTGCAGATATGGGCACTGGCTTATAAGTTACAGTAAGGGTAATGAAGAATCTGCAGTAATTAACTAAATACCCAAATTGTTTCCTATCCCTTCTTTTCTAAACCCTTCGCATTACCAATACCACTTCTTTTCTCATCCTTGTAGGATCTTCGCTTATATTGCCTTCATTCATAGAAGCCTACATCCTTATCTTAAGGAATTCGTCACGTATTGTATCCTCCTCTCAACGTTCTCCATCCTCAATTCTGTTATGATGCACCATATAGGATATCTTCCTATTCCCATACTCCTGATCTATGAGTATGACTGGTCAGAGGAAAAGATGCGTATCCATAAAGTGACCTCAAAATCTAAGTCGAAATATAATGGTGACACTACTACTACTACTACTACTACTACTACTACTACTACTACTACTACTACTACTACTACTAGCAATAATAATGATATTAATAATATTGATAAAACAATAAAACTAATAATGATAATAATAATAATAATAATAATAATAATAATAATAACAATAATAATGATGATAATGAAAATAATAATCATGATAATAATAATAATCACAATATTCAACGAGGTTAACGTGTATATTCATATTTTAGTGTGACAAGGAGAAAAGTCTATACTAAGGCCAAAAAAAAGTGTTTGGTTCCTATTACGTCCTAAAAAAATATAGGTAGGGTAGGTAGGGATTTTTTTATTATTTTTTATTATTTATATTCTTTAACTTGCACGATTCCCTGGAGTTGGATGGCTTCGATAAAGGTTTGCCTTGTTGTAATTGGCTTTATATGCATTAATTGTAGGCCCCTGCTTCTGTTCATCCAGAAATTTATAATTTAATGGTTGGAGAATTGATATTTAGGACGGCGAGGCAAATCTTTGGGTAGGAACAGTTCATTTTTCAGTAGGATTGGCAAAAAAAACTTTAGGGTAGGGGTCAAAAACTAGGTAGGGTAGGGTAATAGGAACCAAACATTTTTTTAGGCCTAACTACACACACCGTCCAACACTTTCCAATGTGTTATTTTCTTTTTTGCAAAGAACCCTGAAGTACGATGTGCGACCAATCAAGACGACACATTGCACAATATAGGGTCACGATGTACTTAATGTGTTAATGAGCAGTGTATATAAATAGGCAACCAGCTGTTGCCAGCAGCTTGGCTATTATCTATTGAGGTTCTCATATTATAATCTCATCCGACAACGTTAGTGATATCTCTCTAACAAAAGCAATATTTGTAAAATATTGAGTAGAATTTTCATCAGAAATCTATTCAAGTTTTAAGTCGCCTTCAAATATATTTTGCAAATCTATACTTCATTACAAAGCTATTTCACGCTATAGGTTTATATACTCGCCAACTGCAAATCTATCCTTGCCACATATTGGCAAACATTCAATTCACGGCAAAAACAATTTCATTATTTTTTTTTAATATATCTTATTCTGATAATTATCAACATACACCTATATGTATGTTGATAATTGATCAATTAAATCCATCGCAACAGCCTGAGCCACCTCCCTTTCTTGATAGCGTCTATTGTGCTTCTTCTTCTTCTTTGTTGATATAGTCCTCCTCTATAGGAGCTGTAGTATGAGCGTCTATGACGTCATTAAAGATAAACATTAATTCACCATAAGTTTATAACACAATATTGATATAACACAATATTGCGATGACGGCGGCCATCCTGCTTCTCGTTAGACATCCATAACTTAGCACAGATATCCGCAAAATCGGACAAGTAAGTATGCAAATATTTATGTGATACATTGGTAACTTATGAATAAGTTACCAATGTATCATATTATAATGGTTTTGTGAAGTTATTGCACATATTTTTCTTCGTTTCAGCCACGACAGTCACGGGGTGAAATTCACCGATCGAAGCGCCATCACCTCCAGTGGTGGATAGCATAACTAAGCACCCAATAGATCGCGTGCGATAAGATCGCGAGGGCGATACTAGTTCGCGTATTCGCGAAATAATCGCACTCGCAAACTTTGCCTGTTCTACAGTATCTAATTTAAAAGTATAACCTATTTCCCTATTTTGTCACATGCTTGACCATCTACATATACTTGTATTGTGACTTTAATTCTAAGTTCATCCCTATCCTTTTCCTATCAATGGGTATGCTATTATTGTGGTGTGATATTAATCGGTTAAAACTGGCGAGTTGTCACCAATCATGACAAATTGGTTGAGTGACCACAAGTACACATTTAACCATATTGCGAGGTTATGCAGTACTTATCGGTTCAACGGGTACCCAGAGCAGATCTATTCCAGCAGAAGGTCACCCGAAGGTGTTAAACAATACTTAGGGAGAAGGTTACCAAAAGTCACCTGAAGGTGTTATGCAATACTTTGGTATGCCCACTTCTCATGTGTATCTTCGGAAGGTCACCCGAAGGTGTTATACAATACTTCAGTATGCCCACTTCTCCTGTGCATTTCAGGGTGGTTTATATGACACCTTGACCTTGGCTTTATTACATTATTATTATCATTATTATTATTATTATCATTATTATTATTATTATCATTATTATTGGTATTACTATTATCATCATCATTATTATTATTATTATTATTATTATTATTATTATTATTATTATTATTATTATTATTATTATTATTATTATTATTATCAACCCATGTAAAATAGGGGTGTTCTGAAAAAGACATTTCCGACATCTGGGGAAATGAATTATGTTCTATAATTTCCCGAATGGTATTGAATAGCTCTATTCGTATTTTTAAAAATTATCTTTTAAGGAATGTTCTGCTAGAGAAAAAAATATAAACAGAGAAGAGTAATGAACCACCGATCGCATAGTAAGACTATCAAAAAGTGTTTCCTTATGAATGGTTGGCTAACATGCATAGTCATCATCTGGACAGACTGGAGAAACAGGCAGTGACATCTTGTACTGCAGTGTCAGCATGGCGATCTTATAAGTCAGCCATCCAGCGCTGTGGTCAAGCCACTAAGTATGGTTTTAAGCACAAGCAGGGAACTAGGTTCAATCATACACTCTGTGTGTACATTTTTCTTTTTCCTCTGCTCATTTTTGAGATGACAATAGACTAGTCTTGCCTTTAAATTGGCTGCTTAAACAGGGAATAATTAAACTCCTCTATTGTTTTCTTAAATGAAATGTTACTACTCTTATTTTTAAATGAAACTAACATTAATTAACCCTTTAAAAAAAAAATAAGTACAACAAGTAAGGTAAAAAAATAGACTTCTCTATATATAGTTTCAACTCTTTTCAACATGCGTATTATGTTTCCATTCGGCAATCCTCTCTCACTGCAATTGATTATTTCAGACTTGTTTTCACCAAGTTCAAACCTTGTTTCTTTGTAATACCAATTACTCGGAAATGGGATTTTTATTAATCACACAACTATTTGCACCAGAATTCTATTTTAAGCTGAATTGTTCTTAATCTATTTTAATGGCACTTTATTGATACACTTAATTATAGTGGCCCATATTCCTAGGGTGGCCGATATTTCCGCGAATTTACGGTATGCAACCGCAGCATATAGCCTACCGTGGAATCGCGCATTAGACAGGATTCGCTCTCTTGCGTGTAAACCAGTAAACATAAACAGGGGCAGTGCCGGGTTGCTGCAGCACAAGCTGATAAGAGTTTGAGCAGAGCACTGTGCTCATACCACTCAGAGATGACGATGGAGTTTAAACCCACCGGTGATCCCGACCTGGACAATAACTTGAGACTATGGATGGAGTGGGATAAGGTAATAGTCACTATACATTTTGTATCTGCCTTCTTTTTATCTCCTATAAGATAAGAATTGTAGCCATATAAAGTTGAATGCAAAATCACTAGACACCACTCAACTCTAACCCTCAAAGCAGGTGGTTATAGCCTTGGCCCAGTTTTTTGTCCCCTTCCCAAGCTTGTCAGTTGGTTATGCTGTTTCCATGGCAACCTGAGTCCTCATATTTCAGAGTTTTTTCTTGCTTGTTCACTATATATTTTCTTCTAAAAGGTCACCTTGGCAGTGACTGGGTTTACACTGTAATACTGATAAACTTGCTTTGCAATCATTGCTGCGTATTGCAGCATGCTACAGTAGAAACACCTCTAATGTGGATACCCATGGGGACCAGACAAAATGTCCACTTTAGAGGGGTGTCTATATTAGAGGGGCTGTTGTTACCGTCTACTAGCGACATAGTGGACAGCATTTTGAATTACCAACAGGGATGTACATACATTATAGCGTGTGGTATTATTTACATTAAAGTTCCAACCAGCTAATAGATTCTTTAGATTTTTGTCATATTATATTGCAGCAAATAATCATACTACTGTAAAGTATATAATACTAAGAGGTAAGCCCAGCACGCAGGGTCTTAGCCAGGATTTAGAAACTGGGTGCCCATTAAATTGGCAATTGTAAAACCTTTGGGCATCCTATTTTTCAAGGATGACCACAATATACTCTGATTACTACCATAGCAATGTATTCAATTATTGAAATAAGGCATAATATTCTTATACAATACCATAGGCATTGCATTGAGGTGAAAAAACTTTTTTATATATGCTTGAAATAGACATTTAAATAAGAAATGACTCACCGAAATATTTGGGTATCCTGAGCAGGGACTTAGCCAGGACCTGTCCTGCCTGTCTTTTGGACAGGTAGTTTCCTAAAAACCTCCTGTTTGGACTTGTAGGCAAAAATTTCTATGAATATTTTTCAATTTTAACTTTTGGGGGGTAATAACCCAATATTTTACTAATAAACCATCTTCTAGGGCATAGCCGTAGTGTAAATTGCCCTTTTTTACACAATAGTCTATTAAATATATAGTTTGTATAGTTGGTGTCCAAAAGACGTGTACCCAGATGCCCTTCTGGCTAAGACTAATGCCAGCAGGGCTCGACATTAACAAAAATTTCAACTAGCCAAACAGGGCTAACTGCTCAAAATTTTACTATCCCTGAAATCATTTTGCTAGTCTGTGATTTTTTTTAGATCAAAAATACCCAACTCTAAAGAAAACAAGACAGTTAATGAGATATTATTCTCATAAACTGGTATCACCTTTGTTTTTAACAAATGGGGAAAAGGTTTTTAAAAATATATCACTGAATTCAAGACCGTGATCTGTGAATAAGTTGTATAGGAAATTTGATCATGGAATCATTGAATTCAAATTCAGTCACTTCCTGCCAATGATATCTCTCGACCAATCAGAAGGGGTGCTTAAAATGTGCCCTGCCCTGATAATGGATATCAGCCTCCATGCCCAGACTCAGGCCTCTTTTTTACTCACTTTCATAAGCCATATCTGAGGAATGCTGAGGAGGACAGACTTGTGGGTGGTCTTGAAAGGTGACACATATAGGCGCATTTTGAACCTAAATCATCATGATGGTGCATTTGCCCTTCAAGTAAGCTCTGGAAAATCTGTAAAGATAAAAATCAAAAACCTCTCTAGATATAACTAGTATTTCACATGATGATATTGAGAAGAGGTTTTTCTCATCAAATGTCATGGTTATCAGAGAGGATGGCCGTAAATATGTGAGAGTATTGCAGATTGCAATCTCAAAATCAGCGATAGTCAACGGCACCATGTTGTGAGCATTTAATGGCACACTGGTGAACAGTGTGTGAACTATCAGTAATGTGCACTAGCCCAGCTGGGCTTCCATGTTTGATGTAATATCGAACTACTTCTTTAAAAGCAAATATACACTGATCTGATGAGTGTTTAGGTTTGAAGTCAATCTGATTATAAATCACTAGTTGTCAAATATACCTCACACCTAGTACCTGCTTAGTATGACATGTTCTAATAATACAGAGAATATATTAGCCAGTGCATTAGGTCTATAGTTGTTACTATCAGTAATAAGCCCTGATTAGCTTTTTAGTAAAGGGACAAGAACAACCCTCATTGAAACTAGAAAGTAACCTCCAGCTTCAACATGTATGCAACAGGCCACAGCCAACCAGCTCTCTTAAACCTGGCATTTTCCACATACTTCCTGTACATATTAGTTTTTAGATACAAATTATAAACATGATAGATTCTATTCTGTAGTGCATGGTCTTAGCCAGCAGGGAGTCTGGGTGTCTTTTTTTGACACCCAAACCCTTAAAAAGCACCTATCAGGACACCCAACATTTTTTTGTGAGGAATTTCCTTTTGGACACCCAAACCCTTAAAAAGCACCCCTCAGGACACCCCAAATTTTTTTATGAGGAATTTCATAAAATGTTAATCTCGATTATTTCATCTCCATATAATTCCTATGACATTGTTTAGGGGTATTATGCTTTATTTTAATAAATTCATACAAAAAATTGGACGCCCAAAAAGTTTTCAATTGCCAATTTTAGGCACCCAGTTTCTAAATCCTGGCTAAGACTGTGCTGTACATAGTGTACTGTAGAACCTGACTAATTACAAGTTGCAGCAATGAGTCACTTGCAAAACCATGTGTAAGCATATCTGCCCAGCCCCCTTTTATACCCGAAAAATCTGGCTAATATTACATGCTGACCCGTAATAAGCATATTTGACTTATTGTTGATATTGTTCTTGTTCACATGCCAGGTATAGGTTGTTACCAAGAATTTGAACAATCAAAAAGGACTTCCTGTATGTCTGGTCGCTTGGCAGTTGTATGAATATAGCGTGCATTTTTAAATCTGGATCAACCGGATAAGCTATCTGTTACCTTACCTGCCAAAGTCTCTTTTGTATGTGGATAATCTGGCTTACTGCACAGCAGCAGGAATTGTGTGTAATAATAATAATAATTGGAATTTATATAGCGCCTTTTCCATTCATAAAATGTTCAAAAGCGCTGCACATTGTCATAGTTTGAGTCATAGTCCACAACGCCTCAAAGGGCAAGCCTGAAAAGGTGTGTTTTGAGACACTTCTTGAAGGCCTGACACGATGTAGAATCCTTCAGGTGTTGTGTGTAGTGAGTGCATGAATTATTACTCATTCAGCTGAGAATATACATTCTTACCTTTGAAAGGTGATTAGGGGGAATATTTCCGAGAAAAATGTCCCCCCTTCCAGGAGGAGGTGGGGAATTTTTCCTAGGAAAGGTTGATATCTAAGTTCAGTGATCATTACAGGAAGGTGGTCAGATCCCAGAAAATCACCAAGAATGCAGGATGCATCCAAGTTTCATGCCGGATGCATCCAGGTTGACTTCTTCCTTGACAACCAGCATGATTGTCAGTATTGAATAGGGGTTGCTATCAGGGTCTTAGCCAGGATTTTTTATAACAGGGTGTCCAAAATGGGGTTTCAAGAAGACAGGGTGTCCAAACCCCCTCACTGAAAAAATATAAGTTATCATAGTGACCATATATATTGACAATTCAAGTAACTATATGCTCTATTTCTTCAACAACTGTATTAGTTATCATTTAAGAATTAAACTTATGAAAATATCTACTTGTGAATAGTATTTTCAAAAAATTCTGACAAAATGATAGGGTGTCTTTTCCCCCAAAAATAGGTATTTTTCGTTGACCAGGGTGCCAAAAAGACACCCTGACACCCTGCTGGCTAAGACCCTGCTATGTGCTGATGCTGTAATTATGATAGATAGTAGGATGGTACATAATGTACATGATGGTATTCACATTTCAGAATGAGAAAACCAAGGCGGAGCTGCTGGAGCTCTATAAGGAGAACAAGGTTGAGGATCTGCACCACAGGCTGTGCAGCAGGATGGCATTCGGAACTGCAGGTAGGAACTTAGACCCCGTCTCCTATCTCTGTATAAGCTAGGGTGAAAGTAGCAGTATTTAGTGAAAGTAGCAGCAGCAGTTATAATAGCAGCAGCAGTTATAGTAGTAGTAGTAGTAGAGCAGCATCATTAGTAGCTGTTGTTATAGTAGTTGTTGTTATAGTAGTAGTAGTAGTAGTAGTAGTAGAAGTAGTAGTAGTAGTAGTAGTAGTAGTAGTAGTAGTAGTAGTAGTAGTAGTAGTAGTAGTAATAATAATAGTAGCTATAGTAGCAGCAGTAGTAGTAGCATTCAAAGTAGCAGTAACATTAGTTAGTAGTTGCAGCAGCAGCAGTATCAGCAGCACTTAGTGGTAGTAACAATATCTCTAGTAGCAGCAGTACTTAGTGGTAGTAGTAGTAAATGTATATTGCAAATATGCTCTGGTTCAAGAGATATCTCCAGAACGGTTGAAGCCATTGTATGGTTAATAGTCTCCTTTATGATTTTCATGAAAATAGAAATATTATTCATATTTCAGGACTCAGAGCAAGGATGGGTGCTGGTAATTCCATGATGAATGATTTAACCATCATACAGGCCACGCAGGTAAGAGCGTATGACAATATTTTCGCGGGAGAATTTTAAGTAGCGTTCTGGCCTGTCCAAGCTTTTGCTCTGTCACACTTTTTTGCCATAAGTGATAAGTATTGCAACATGCAATCTTCATGCGACAGTACGCAACACGCAAATTTCCTAGTTATTTAACGACACTCTCCTTGAGTTGATTGAAAAAGTATAAACTCATGAGAGTACCTGCTAAATATGTTGCCTACAATCAACTGGCAGGGTGCCAGGTGGGGATTATCAAGTGATTCCAGCTGGAATGCAATTGATAATCCCACCCCGCAAGCAACAGCAATTAGGATTGTAACCATCCAAGTTGAAATCCTGGTCAGTGGGTTTTACAAGCATCTTTGAAATGTGAACAGATTAACATTGTGTCAAACAAGCCTACTGTAAAAGCGGCTTTTCTCTATGTTAAGCACATATAAGCCCAATTTTTCCCCGAATCCAAGCCGTCTAGACTGTTCAAGAATAAAGCTTAACCCTTATGCTGCTGGTGGCTAATTTGGCTGTTACAAAATGATGCAGAAAACATGAAAAATGACTGAAACCCTGGCACATGGGTACTTATCTGAGAGTACTCAGCAAAGTCTATCTGATGAATACAAACATTACAGGGTTTAGATGATTTTCAAAAATCTTTGCGTCCTTATACTTTGGATGATAGTAGCCTAAGCATTGGAAGGGTTAAGGTCTGACAATTGCTCTCATATTAAAAATGGTATATAAATTTAAATATAAATAGTGCATAATGTTCCCTGTGTGTCAGCTTGATGGGTGCTTTATTATAAATAGAGTGGGGATAAAGTGTACAAACAGAGCATTTTTGATGCAGATTACTCCAAAGGAAATCTACTAACAACTGGGCGAAAAAAAAATGTTAACTGTTCTAATGCCTCTTAGGGGTAAAAGCTAGAAAAACTGTTTTTTGACAGCAGTTTTAGATCTTTGATCTTTGACAGCCCTAGGCTTTGTTTAAATGGCTTGCTCTCAAATCATTTTAGACAAGGGTGAATGCTAGAAAGAAGTGAGCCCTACTACAAATGATTTATACACAAATTACCGGTATGATATTACTGTAGTATCTTTCTGTCACTGATAAGCTAGACCAGGTTCGTAGTTCATGATAAATCATATTCCACTTCAGAGTTGACCAGTCTTAAGTGTATTGCTCTCAGTGACCTATAGATGGCATCATGTGGTCTAAGTATCATGCATATAGAAAGAGCCTTCTCACACCAGTTGGGGAATCAGAATGTTAACAAATCTGACCACTATGACCTCTGAGAATTAAATATGGTGTGACTTTCTTGAGTTGATAAACTTTTCAGAAAAGTAAAAAAAAATGTTTTGCCGAGGACAAGTGCTGCTTTGAGGGCATCAAATATTCAAGTACTATAACAGCACTAGCTACAACAGCTACTACCTCTGCATCAAATTGTCAGTCTACATTCTAGGCTACTCCTCTGCCAATCCTGCTTAATCTAAAAAAAATTGATCATCAGCTAATTTAAATATGAACATTTTCTTTTGAATAAAATAATGTTCTGTTCTCTTTATGAAGGGCCTGGTCAAGTACATTCTCAATGTGAATCCCAAGATCAAAGAGGAAGGCATAGTGGTGGGCCACGACGCTAGGTACAACAGTGAGAGGTAAGAAACAGTCACCCATTCCAGGACTTGACAATTTCAGGGTCTTCGCAAGGATTTAGAAACTGGGTGCCCAAAATTGGCAATTGTAATGATAGTCTTGGTCAGATGGCTGCTCGGAGCAACATGTAGGTTCAACCTACAACTCCAGCCCTCGCCATGCTCTATACCATACTGAGTAGAATAAATGTACAGTCTATATATACCATGTGTCTTATGTACTAATTTAACCCTCTATTATCATAAACCTGTATAGGTGGCCTCTGATCCCCTAATAACTAGTCACAACCCTGGTGACAGTTTGTAAAAATTGTAAAATATTTGGGCATCCTATTTTTAAAGAAAGACCACAATTTACTTGCATTACAACCATTAACATGTATTTACTTAATGGAATAAAGCATGATATCGATATACATATACATATCCAAATGATGCCCAGACACTCTGCTGGCTAAGACTCTGCTTGACATTAACCCTTACATGCCTGAAGGTCTCCTTGACAAGAGTTGTCTCAACGTGTGATAGGTCGAGCACTCAGACGCCAGCCTGGCTGGCTCACCAGGTGGTGATTTCCAACTGATCAAGCATTAATTCAACAGCTTAAATATTGAAAAATCCAAGCAGGCACTATGTACTGGAGTTCAGTAGACTGGAGTTCAGAAGAGCTCTGGTCACACAATTCTAACTCATGAGCGCTTGACTTTAAAAACTATGGCGAGTACCATTACTACAAGTTACCCAGTCAAAGTCCTTATATTAACCCATCCATGCCTGAAGACCTACGTGACAAGGGTTGTCTTTACCTGGGATACTTTTGAAAATAACACCAGGATTACATATATTATATATATATATATATATATATATATATATATATATATATATATATATATATATATATATATATATATATATATATATATATATATATATGTATATATATATATATATATATATATATATATATATATATATATATATATATATATATATATATATATATATATATATATATATATATACTCATTGTTTGTACTTTTCAGATTTGCAGCCCTGACTGCCTCCATCATTCTTAGTCAGAACATCCCAGTATACCTATTTTCAAAGATAGTACCCACCCCATTTGTAGTAAGTATGCTACCTCTCAAAAGGAATTATTTGCCCATGATGTTAAGATGTGGTACCATATAGTGAACTATCAGTGTCTTTTATGTAGAGCTGCATATTGATATTATTATAAATTGATTTAGTTTCTTAGTAAATGTATTGCCTCATTTCAGAAATTATCATTATCAAAAAGGTAATAAAAACTTAATACACACCTTAACAAAAGTGAAATGTGACTTCAAATTAAATGATATGTCTTTGTTTACTTTAGATTTTTGAAATGATAATATAATATAATTTTGGCCAATGCAGCTGCCTATCATATAAGATAAAAAATGAATACTCAAATTTCATTGAAAATTTTAAAACCATAAATGTGTTATAAACACATTCATAAAGGTATTTCTCATATGTTTACATGTTCATTGAGCCAAACAGTTTAACAAGAAATCAGAATGATATTTATAGGTTGTTTACCACAGGTTACAAATTACTTGACTAGGGCCTTATGTGTTCATCTTATTGAAATTCACTGTACTGCCCAATGAACATTGGTAACAATGTGAAGCCATTTTTGTGTAATGATTGCTGTTAACGTGTTGCGATATTATGTATCTACTTCTTTCTTACCTTCAGCCCTATGCAGTGACCAAATATGGCTGTGGAGCGGGCATCATGGTGACTGCCTCCCACAATCCTAAAGAGGACAATGGATACAAGGTAATTGTTTTGATTGACACATGTTCGCAGGGCACGACATTAACTTTTGCCGCGACTTGCCCAGTAGGGCAAGTGAGATTTATCTTTCACTTGCCGCACTCCAACTTTTACCTGCCCTTGAAAAATTGTATGTTTTATAATGTTTCATTTAAAACCAAGTAGAACATAGTGCAGGGATGTGAAGCATATTCTAGGACAAGCTAAATATGCCAGACCACAGAACTTGCACACGTTCTCAAAAGTAAACCAAAAATATATACACCGTACTTGCCCAGTGGGACAAGCAAGATATACAGTTTTCACTTGCCCTTCCGCTATAATCCACAATTTCTACTTGCCCGAGGCCCTATGTCGAACTCTGGTTCATATTATTGGCCAAGACTTGCAGACTTCAGTAGACTTATCATTTAGAGAAGTGACATTTAATGGTTGCTCTTAAGAATGGATAATTTAAAATTCAGACTTTCTTGGCGACACGTCATAGCTGTTTCATACTAATAATCTCTTCACAATATTTGGGAAAAAAGCATACAATTGTAAAATATTCGATGAAGAGTTGTTGACTGGGTTCAAGATGAATAGATTGATAGATATGCCTCTTTACTTGTACTTGAAAGATTTATGTTTGCTTTTATTTGCAGGTGTATTGGGGAAATGGTTCACAGGTGAGCAAAATAAACTATGTCATTCAATTGTGGTAATGTAAAATACCTGAATTCATATCCGCATATACAATAGTAGGTTGTTTTACTTGGGTACCTACATATCAAATTATTAAATCAGGGAAACTTTAAAAACTTTCTATGATTTCCAGAATATTAACATAGCAGCCTTTCAATGGAGTCAACATATTCAATATGTAACTTTTTGATGATTATTTATAACACTTTTAGTATCAAATACAGAGTCATATAAACACACATCTGGTGTAGACACTTCATTTTTAGGTTTTAATAAAAGTACCTCTCTGTTATAAGTCAAAGAAAAATATCTTTTTAATCCAAGAAGGCTGCTCACTCGCTAATGATTGACTGGATTCCATTTCTGGTAAACCAGCTTCTAGTCTAGGGCAATATCAAATCTTGTTTTATTTTATTCTTATGTCTTTCTTTTACGCCATGGCCTGGTGTCAGTTGCTTAGAATTGTAATAGATGGAGCTAGGGGGTAGGTGTCATGAACAGAAGTTGAAACCAGAGTTAAGCTCACTTTGTCTACCTGGTGAGCAGGTTTAGAACAAAGCTGTAGTAAACTCAGTTTTGATTTGGTATACTTTTAAGGTTTTGTATCTAAGAAAAGAAAATAGTTGCTTGTAGTAGAGTTAGACCAGATTTCTAGCCATGCTTATTGAAATGGATGTTGCCATAAGGGACTTAAGTATATTTTCTGCTTGCATATCTTAGCTGAATTTGATAGATTATATCTTTCTTTCTTCTTTCAGATAATTCCCCCGATAGACAAAGGTATCCATGCCTTTATTCTTGAATACTTGGAGCCTTGGCCAACCTCGTGGAATACGGATATCATTCGCAACAGCCCTCTCAGAAAAGATCCCTATGAAGAGGTCTACAAAGGCTACATGGTTGACGTCATCTCTCTCAGTTGTTACCAGTATGTCATATATTATATACAGTGTTTTAGCCAGGATTTCGAAACAGGGTGCCCAAAATTGGCAATTCCAAAATTTGTTGGTGTCCTATTTTTCAAGGGAGACCATAATATACACTTATTACATCCATATACATGTATTTGATTATTGAAATAAGGCATATTATCCTTATACAATGTCATGGGTATGACATTGTATTATTTAGCTAATAATCTGATATTAACTCATTCTTGCATAAGAGGTCCTTGTATCATTTAAATGCTATATACAATTGTGCTATGTATAAATTGTGCTATGTATAAATGTGTGGGATTGTGGATGGCTGTCTGTGGTGCTTCTGCAACTAAAAGACCCCCTGCAACTATTCATGAAGAGATGGGAATTTATTCACATTCCAGGTTTCTAACTTGTCACAATATGACTTACGCTGTTAAAAGCGATTTAAACACCAATTCCTTCCTTCCTTCAATCATACCATAAATGACATCTTCCTCTGTTCTCTATTGACAGCTCAGAAAACTCAGATACTAGCCTCAAGTTCACCTACAGTGCCATGCATGGAGTTGGCTGTATCTTTGTTGAGGAAGCCTTTAAATCTTTCAATCTCAAACCCATGATCAAAGTCAAGGAACAGGTATGTGTTTGCCCTTATTGTTTTGTATTGTACTCTATTGTAAATATATATATATATATTGCATTTAAGTGTATTTTATTTTGCTTGCCCCTGTGGAGTGTAAAGCAAAGTTTTTTGTTTTTTTTGGCCAATGTTTAAATCAGAACTATTGGTATTATGATAACATTTATAGTTTTCTGTTACAAGTGAAATATACTTTTAGATATGCAAGTGAGATATGTTTAAGATATGTAAGTGAGTTATATTTTTAGACTTTCTTGTAAGTTTTTTTTTAAGGTCTGCAAGTGATTTATATTTTATTTTTCTATTTGCAATAAACTTGAGGGTTTCAATTAAATCATTTCTGGTATTATCCAATATAGGTATCTCTTATTTACCAATCAAAGATTTGCAAGTGAGTTATATATGTAACATGGGATGCTAGTTGAATGTAATTTGGGTGGTCTTGTCTACAGTGTATTCTTATTATTTCATTTAGGTTGAACCTGACCCAGATTTTCCAACAGTAAAGTTTCCCAATCCTGAAGAAGGCAAAAGTGCATTGGTAAGTACTTCTATCAGAACCCTCATTGTTGCTACTAATGTACACTCTGCTATATTATTTTAAGTACAGAATAAGTTTGCTATCAGTGAACATTTTGTATTATTATACCTCACTTGAAGATCGTAAGCCGTGATTGGCTGACTTAACAGTGAACAATCATCATGTTGCCTGATGCCATCAGTGAGGGCTTCATGTTGCCCGTTGCCACTAGCGACACCTAGCGGGGAATGTGTGAATCACCAGTTATCTGTGACCTTGCTTTGTTTAAATTACAAATGGGGTTTGTTCGGTATAATAAAACAAATATGCCATGCCAGTGGGGGTAACATGATGGAATGTCTCCCCTCGGGAGGATGGTTTTCCCTTGGGCTCCGCCCTCGGGAAAACCATCCTCCCTCGGGGAAACATTCCATCATGTTACCCCCACTGGCATGGCATATTTGTATAATACAGCTATATTCCAGAGCTATAGGTTAAATAGTCAACAATTTATAGTACAGGACAGTTATAGTAATTTATAGTCCCATTATAATCTGGAACCATATCACAACTAGTGAACATTGTAGAATCCCAGACCAGCACTGCATTTACTAAAAATGCTCATTCCTTTAATATCCATATAATTTCTATGACTTATTGTCTCATTGTTATTCATCTCTTAAAGAGAACATGTGAATTTTCTTTCTGGGAGATATAGAGTGATTGATTTGAGGACTTTCTTTTGGTGGTATCAATATATATATATTTTGTCTTTAAAGAATTTTTGGTTTATTTTAGGACTTGTCTATGAGTACGGCTGATGCTGCTGGGAGCACCCTAATCCTGGCTAACGACCCTGATGCTGACAGACTGGCTGTAGCAGAGAAACAGAGCAGGTAAACATGTAGACTAGGTCCTTAAGCCTATTGCCTAAACACCTTCAGGCTAGGTATCCCTTAAGTTTTCTTTATGGGTTTCAATTTATTTTGTAAGAAAGGTAATCTTCAGGTTACCTGTCAAGGTTAAAACCAAGATAAACTTCTGTAATGAGTGGACATTATGAGATATGGTATATTGTATATCATTTCAGTGGAGAGTGGTATATCTTTAGTGGTTATAAGTGGACATTGAGTTTTATGATTCACTGTATATCATTTCAGTGGAGAGTGGTATATATTCAGTGGTAATGAGTGGATGATATATTTAATGGTTTATTGCATATGATTTCAGTGGACAGTGGTATATCTTCAGTGGTAATGTGTGGGTATTAAGTGTTTTGATTCATTGTATATCATTTCAGTGGAGACTGATGTATAGCTTCAGTGGTAGTGAGTGGATGGTGTTCCTAACGGTTAATTGCATATAATTTTAGTGAAGAGTGCTATAATTTCACTGGTAATGAGTGAATGATATTCTTAATGGTTATTTGCATATCATTTCAGGGGAGAGTGATATACCTTCAGTGGTAATGAGTTAATGCTATAATTTCACTGGTAATGAGTGAATGATATTCTTAATGGTTATTTGTATATCATTTCAGTGGAGAGTGATATATCTTTATGGGTAATAAGTGGCTGACATTCTTGATGGTAATTTGCATATCATTTCAGCGGAGATTGGTATATCTTCAGAGGTAATGAGTGGATGACATTCTTGATGGTAATTTGCATATCATTTCAGCGGAGATTGGTATATCTTCAGTGGTAACTTAATGGTTATTTGCCTATCATTTCAGTGGAGAGTGGTATATCTTCAGTGGTAATGAATTGGGTGCGCTGCTAGGTTGGTGGTCCTGGCACTGTTACAAGACCAAGAATCCAGATGCCGATGGTGAGAATTACTTGATACTTGCTTTATTCTTGCTCATATTACCCAGATATTCTTACACTTATTCAGACATCTTGTGAAACATAAGATTGTGTAATATGATATTTGAAATTTAAAGTTATATATCTTCACAGGATCAAGTCCTGATTTGACAACAATAGGTACCACTTCAGAAACATTCTCAAAAACACCCATTGGAGGTTTTAATCAGGACAAAATATGCCTATCACACTGCTTGAGTTATATTTATTTGTATATCTATATATATCTATATCTATATCTATATCTATCTATCTATATCTATCTATCTATCTATCTATCTATATATATATATATATATATATATATATATATATATATATATATATATATATATATATATATATATATATATATATATATATATATATATATATATATATATATATATATTACCAGGTAAAATCAGAAAAACGGCAATATACAGGTGGTTCAGTTATTTACATCTGATGATTGAACATGATTGTTGGATATTACCATCCTATTTCATTTCAGGATCAAAGGTGTACATGTTGGCTAGTACGGTATCTTCAAAAATTCTACGCACAATTGGAAATAAAGATGGATTCAAATTTGAGGTAGGACTAAATAATGAGGAATATCATACCCTCTCCACCTCTTAAGTTCTATATTGGATTAATGCATACAGCTCAACTGGTGATTGAATAAACAATATTTAATCCAATTCATGCTTTAAATCACTTAAAAACATCCCTACTAATTGGATGAAAACTTTCTGGAAAGGGAAACATTCAAAGTAGAAATGTTCAACTGATCCAAACCCACAAATCCCAATCAACTTTGGTTAGGTATTCTTTATTCCAAAGCTCTTTTCAACAAATACTTTCATTTAGTCCAGACAACATTTTCGGGCATGAAAGAGTTAACCCATTACTTCTCATAGCAACCAAACGCTGCCTGACATGCATTTCTTATGAAATCTTTCAAGAGAAATAATAGTAATTCAAGGAGGGATATTATGAGAACACTATCAGCAACTCTCCAACAAAATCCATTTCATTTATCAAATTATTTTTAATTCATCATCGATCCAGACGACAATTTCTTCAGGAACTTATAAACATTTTTGGGTTAACTACTGATTTTAAATATCTAATACTGCCCAGAAAAGAAATGTCTTTCCCCCACAGATGCCTGTATAAAGACTTCCCAGTATACAAAGAATGGAAACCAAATCTCTAGTTACTTTTGTGTTCTGAAATGCTAAAATTTCAGCCCTTTTACTCTTGGTCTCATGATCTGACATGTTTGAAAATATATCGATCCCAAAGTAATATCCTTAACATTTTTTGACTGAAAGTTGTAGTCTAGAAAGGTTTAACAGTACATCTATAGTATTTTTCATATATTACTCAATTAGATGAGTTACGTTCTAATGTTGTCAAACCATGTGTACAATCCAGCTAGGAAAGGGTTATTATTGAAGACTCTTTCTTCATGTTGTTTTTACTTACACTCCAGGAAACTCTGACTGGTTTTAAGTGGATGGGAAACAAGTCCTCCGAGCTGATAAAGGCTGGAAATGTTGTACTCTTTGCCTATGAAGAGGCTATTGGTAGGTTGATTTTCCTAACCCTTTTCAGGATTTTTGCATTATTATGAGTTTTCAGGATTTTTGTATTATTTTGTTTTTTTTGCCAAATTAGCCACCAGTGGCATATGGGTTAATAACCCTACTGCAACTCCGGCTCCCTTTCTCTGTCTCTTAGCCCCTCTCTCTCTATCAAGAAGGTATCAGTTGATTAATCATCTTCTTGGTGGCATAGGTTTATGAAATCCTAGGAAAATACTTATCTTATCAGATACATTTTAAGGTGTGTGTGTTTGTGTGTGTGTATAGCATTTTTTTCATTTAAGGTAAAATTATGGTACAAACTACAAAGCAAGTAGTGTATCTGTATTGTTTTGTTTCAGGGTTCATGTGTGGTACGACAGTGCTTGACAAAGATGGAGTGAGTGCAAGTGTGGTGGCGGCAGAAATGGCCATCTATCTGAACAAACAGGGTCTCAGCATCAAGGACCAATTGGAGAAAATCTATGATAAGTAAGAGTTTAATACATACCTATACTCATTGCTGAAGAAGTGATTAGATACAGCCAAGGGCAGTGAGATCAACATACATCTGTTGACAGGTGAATGGTGAATGTGCTGGAGTTCATGGTAATAATTGGAGATCACAGTAACTTTAAAAGGTAGCTCATGGGTTAATTCTTTTCTGACTTAGTCTATCCCTGTCCTTGCTTTTATCTGACCATTTAACCTATACAAATTATATATTGCCTGAAAGGTCTTATGGTGAAGAACATGTCAAGCAAAAAGATATGTATATGATGTATATGTAACATGATTTGAGATTTTAGCTGTATCCAATTCATGCATTTTATGTTGTTTATTGTCTGCTGCAATTCATCTGTTGTTTGATTTTTTATTGCTAATTTGATTGTAGGTATTGGTGAGTAGTGAATGTTATTTTGCCACCAGGCGAGGAGGTACTCTGTTTTGCACCTGTTTTGGGTTGATTTCTATTGGCAAAGCCTTAATATTGCTTATTTCTATGAGCTGAGCCTAAGAAAGTTGCTTGGGGTTTCATTAATTGGAATTAAGAAGGAGACAGGGAGTCAGTGTTCTATATCTGTTCTTGAGGTGTCCCAATGTTAGATAGAACACTACTAGATAAATAGCACAAACCTGCAAAATCAAATAGTTATTTGATTTTGTGTCATAGTCACACTATATTTCACACAGGAAATATATGTATATATATATATATATATATATATATATATATTTATATATATATATATATATATATATATATATATATATATATATATATATATATATATATATATATATATATATATATATATATATATATATGTATATATGTACAAATATATGTATCATTTCGTAAAGCCATTCATCCCTACAGCTCCTCAAATACTCCATATGTTTATATTAAAAAATTCTTAAGAAAAAAGCTCAATGGAGAAATCTATATACATGTATAAATACCGCATTTTGCCGCCTGTTTAATACAGCTTTTGGGGGGTTATGCATGGGTGGGTTGCACTGGTGGTGTTGGTTTCCTCGTTTGGGTGTGGGATTGTCCCTTTACAATTTTTTAAAAAATTTTGGCATTTAATGCCTTTATGTTTGAAAAAAAAAGGAAATTTGACTGAAACGCCATCGCAGTTGCATTGAGATCAATGTGATTTGGAGGATGAATGACAGTTACAAGCATGTTGTAATATAAATGTGGGTGTAAAATAAGATTTTGAACTAAACCCATGCTGTGCACGGGGGCCAACTAGTATTTAAAAATTTCAACCCAACAACTCTACTTTCAACATTTTTGCCAATTTATTTATATTTCTTAAATCTCAAAAACATGTTGGATTTTACATCATTCACACAACATTTGGAAGGGTAAGCTCTAAGCATGAATTGGGTAAACAAGATAGGGGCAGGAACTACATAGATTCATTTTTATCCTTAAACTACTAGTGGCATTTTCTGACCAGACCCAAGACCTGTTTTTTGGTTGGTTTTAGAAGCACTTATAATACAATAGCAGTTTGAGATTCTGCCTTTGTAGCATTTTGAAAATCGGTATGAAAAGTGTCAATAGTTGAAGGCACTCTTTTTCGCTATGTGATGCAAAAATGTGTGAAAACCAAGCTGGATTTGTTAGCTGCTTTTTGGTGCTCCAAGGGTTGTCCCATATATGCTAACTGCGGCAAAAATGGTCTCTGTTTAACTCATTAGCACTCAGAGCGGCCAAAACAGGCCTGACGATTTTGGAAATATTCAACTCACAAAAGCATATTTTGAAAAAACATTTGAAGGAGAAATGTTGATTAGAAGCTAAACAACAACTCTCCTTCAAATATTTTGTGAATATTCACTTTATTACCTAGTTATTTTCAAAAGTATGAGAGTAGCAGACGATAGTATCTAGAGCACCTCTGAGTGTGAATGGGTTAAGGCATATCATTCCAATAAGAATGATTTTTGGAAAATATCTAAAGGAGAAATGTTAGATTTTACTTTTTTCCTAGGTATCAATTGTCTTGAAGTTACTTCTTAAAGAACTTTACACATAGACTGATTAAAGTTAGTTGAATGGTGATTGATGTTCACAGCAGCCAAAAGCAGCCTGACAATGTTGATGAAATCTTGCAACGAAAAGCATGGTATGGAAAATGATTGAAGGAGAAATGATACTTATAACACTACCAACAAATATTTGTAAAATCAATCTCAAATTCAAAGTTATTTTAAAGTATAATAGATTGTACTTTGAGATGCATCATGGGGCTCTATCAATTGAAGCAGATGGGAAAGATTTTTAAAAAACACCACATTCTTAAGGGGTATAGTTGATAATTGATTTGTCCATTCTCAAATTTGGTTCATATAATTTAACATCTGGTCCCATAATCACGTGCCCCTAAATGACCATTTAAGTCAATCCTTATACCCTGGTTTGAATTTCCAAACAGTGTGAACTGATTCATGGTAGAAAATCCCAACTTTTTATCTGCAATAAAACGACTTTTTATAAGAATTTGTGTGCTTGTAATGGCCAAAACACAAACCAACTCTTTTGGTCATATCTCTCAACAAAAAGCATTGTTTGAAAAATGTTTGTAGGAGAAATGCAATACAAAACCTGACTATAATAAATTGCATTCCAACTATATTGTGAATTCATCAATTGGTATTCTCAAATGTAATGTAAGAAAGATCCAGATATTCCATGGAAAACTCTAGGCCTATTTATGATTTTGTTTAACGCGTTTTCTGAACCACTCTTTTTATTTGGTTCAAACCACCCAACTTGTGTTTTACACGAGAATTCCATGTTGGATTACATATTGTATTTATTTCTACAATGTTGAAGTTTGCATTTAGTTCATTTGATTAGCTTTCTCCTGAATGTTTTGCATTCATTTCATGCTGTTTATGGTTTGTTGTGCATGCATGTGGTCCATATATATACATATATAACATACATATATATGTTTAAATTTATGTGTGCGTTTGTGTGTATATTAGGAATATATTAGGTATTACAGAATACAGGTAGATCAACAAATTGGTCACTGAAAAAGGGCGCTGTTGGGGTTCAAACCCTTGTGGCGTCATTCAAGATTAGCAGGCGAACACTTGACTGATTAACCATTCAAATTGCGTATCTCTCTCGGCCTAAATTGTGTTGGATCGGCAGCTGCTAAAAAACAAAATTATGCGGTCCAAATTATGATGCCCCTCAAAATCCCCTTCTGGAGGATTTTTCTTCTGAGAAAATCGTGCCTATCACACTCCTTGAGTAACAATGCATATATATATATATATATATATATATATATATATATATATATATATATATATATATTTTTATATATATATATATATATATATATATATATATATATATATATATATATATATATATATATATATATATATATATATATATATATATATATATATATATATATATATATATATATTTATATATATTTATATATATATGTGTGTGTGTGTAATCTGGTAATAAGTATCATTCATCAATATTCTGTCTTTGTCTTTGCAGTTATGGTTACCACTTGGCCAAGAACTCCTATTTCATATCCCATGATCACACAGCCACAGATGCGATGTTCAGCCGGCTCAGGAATTATGATGGACCCAATACGGTGAGTTATCCCCTTCATGTTCAGGATAACAAGCCTATAAGTCAACTCAAATAATGAAACATTAAGCCACCCAGAGAATTATGCCATGTTTTATCGTCTCAGTGGGTTTATCAGTTATGGTGATTTAACCCTTTCATGCTTAGAACAGGGTACCCATATGTCAACTTTGAAAATATCCCACATTCACTCACTGCAGGAATACTTGATTTACTATTGTGAACTAAGGCCAATCCCCACTATGTAATCCTAATGTATTACTGGTAAAACAATAGAAAAATTATTAGAGCTGCACTCACCACTCACAAACTCGAGTGGCTCGAGCCCTGGGCCAAACTCGCCGAGCTCGAGCTGAAGTGTTCAAATCGTGAGCTCATCTATGATGGGAACAAAAACGTAACACAGAGCACCTAACACACATTATAAACATACATGTCTTCTTTACGATCTCCAATGTATACATTCAAGCGGTGTTGAGTGTTATTCTGACCTTTGTACCTCGTCAGCACGTTTTAAAATGAAAGAAACATGGCAATGTTAATAAATCTCCGCCAATAGATATTTATTTCTTAATAGCTGGAGTGGAAAATAATTATTCTTTTGGAAATTGGAACGTCCGTGAGTTTATGAGCTCACGAGTCAAACGGGTGGTGAGCTCATGAGACAGAGTTGATCTCCCTACGTGAGTGCAGCTCTAAAAATTATTCATATACACTAAGCAGTTTGAAATAAACTCATCTTTGTGCTATTCTTAAAATTTCCAGGTTATAAAAAATACAGCTATAAAGAAACATTTTGTGGACATTGTTTTTATTTTGAAACATACAAAATATTTGACTGGAAGAAGCTACATATTGGCTTTAGAAGTTCAGTAGTGTCATTTTTGTTTAAAAGCATATATAGAAACTATGATGGCTGAAAATTCCCACAGAAAGTCCATTATAAAATGAGATATTGATATCTGTGTGTCCAGGGTGATGCAGGCATTCAAGATTGAATGGTGATAACAAAAAGAGTATGAAATCTAAACTGGTGCCCTTGACTTTATTCCTATATGATGTTTTTTTTCTATTTCAGTACCCAAAGTCTTGTGGAAACCATGCCATAAAATATATCAGGGACCTCACCACAGGGTATGACAACCAACAACCAGATAACAAGGCAGTGAGTTAAATATCTCTCTCTCCCTCCCTCCCTCCCTTTCTCTCTCTCTCTCTCTCTCTCTCTCTCTCTCTCTCTCTCTCTCTCTCTCTCTCTCTCTCTCTCTCTCTCTCTCTCTCTCTCTCTCTCTCTCTCTCTCCTCTCTCTCTCTCTCTCCTCTCTCTCTCTCTCTCTCTCTCTCTCTCTCTCTCTCTCTCTCTCTCTCTCTCCTCTCTCTCTCTCTCTCTCTCTCTTGTATGTTTGTATGTAGCGTTGAACTGCAGCTAAATATAGTTTGACAAAAATAATTAGAGGCTTTCTTTCAAAACCTCTGGTCAACTCTACTTTTTTATTTGGATAACCTTGAGGAATTGATTTCTATTTCTATTAATTTTCAGGTGCTTCCTGTCAGCAAGTCCAGTCATATGATAACCTTCACCTTTGAGAATGGCGTGATAGCGACTCTAAGAACAAGTGGGACTGAACCAAAGATCAAGTATTATACAGAGATCATAGCAGAACCTGATGCATTGTAAGTATAAACAGCAAAGTATTGTCTTCTTCCATTGTTAGGTTTAACTCGGGTTTGGAAAGCATCCAGTATGTAACCCTTATGCGGCTGCTGGATGGCCAAGAAATCTGGAAAATGACCAAAACCCTGGCACATGGGTACTCATCTGAGAGAAATCAGTGAGAGCTATCCAATGAATATCAACATAATTGGGTTTAGATGGTTTTCAAATATCTTTGCATTCCTTTGTTTTGGGCGAAAGTAACCTCAGCATTGGAAGGGTGACATCAGTGCTTGCCTGAAGTAATTTACCACAATTGCTATGGATGAGCAGTAATCAAACAATGGTCACTGATATATGACAGTTGTGTTGGGAAGTTTTGAGATCTTAACCCATTCAAGGCCGGATATGTTTGTACCAGTGTCAGCTGGACTTATGATACTTTTGAAATAACTTTTGAATCAAGACTTAATTCAAAAAGACAGGGTTGGGTTTCTTCCGGAAGAAACATATTTCTTCCAGGAGGACTATCTGAGATAGAATAATTCATATACATGCCATTATAATCATACAATATATAATTACATGAATTCCTAATATCACACTTTATTAAACTCTCCTCAATTTGTTTTAAATACCCGATAGATACCTTGCACATACATGACCCTTTACATACTAGTTTTAAGTTAACCATACAGATGTATTTGGTAAGAAAACTGAGAGATAACATCATCTTAACTCATTGATATATGAATCATTCACCTGGACTACTCTTAATAGAAAAACCTTGATAACAAAGAAATTAAGTTTAAAGTTTCTGCACCATTTGTGCACTCTTGGTGCTTATGTCTAGGTTGACCCTAATAGTTAACCATACACAAATGGGACTTCTGAAGGAAAGTTGTTGGTTTTATTCTGATCAACATTTCTTAGTCCATTTTTTCTCAAAAAAAAATCTGGTTATTAAGGGAATAACCAAAATAGACAAGGCAGTTTTTTGGCATATTAAGCATGAATGGGTTTACCCATAAATGCTTGCCACAGCTAAAAGCAGCCTGGCAATTTTGGATAGTCTTTTAGGTAAAAGCATAAATGGGAAAATATTTGGTTGAGAATTGTTCATCATATCATAACCAGCAACTCTTCTTTAAATATTTTGTAAAATCATTATTGATTTCCAAGTTATTTTAAAACTATGATCTAGACAACACTTTTAATCCCTCCAACCCGGTCATGTTGGTACTCATTGGATATCCCTTGTGAAGTACTCTCAGATAAGTACCCATTTGCCAGGGTTTCAATGATTTTCCAGAATTTTTGCATTATTTTGTATTGGCCAAGCTAGCCACCAGCAGCATAAGGGTTATGAGAAATTCTTTAAGCATTAATGGGTTGATTTTAATCCTTTTTTCTTTCATTTCAGCTCTGACCGGGCTGCAGTAGAGAGCCTCCTAGAAGATGTCATACAGAATATTGTGGAACATTTCTACCAGCCAGAGAAAAACAAGTTTCTTCCAAGACCAACATGAGTTTAATCAGGTCGTCTCTTACAAAACCTGAGGAGTGATCATAATTTATTTCTGATAACCTTCTTGCGCTATGTGATATGCATTATTTTAACACATTCATTTTTGTGTTTAGAGTTGCTCTTTGCTAAGTATTATCTTATTATGTGATATTTTTAAAGACATCCTAGGATAAGGGAATACATTCGCAAAATATATGAAGTAAATAGCTATTTTTTAAATGCCAAATTGGTACTTTCACTTGCCATGGGTGGCGATTCTTCGTCAGTTCATACCTATAACACCCCAAAATACTTTCAAAATGCCTATTATAAATGCAAAACAAATAAATGTCCAATAAGAACTTGGGAAATACATATAGTGCCAAAAGATACCGGATCAATGCCTGTTATATCCAAAAAATACTTTGAAAATTCCCTGTAATGCCAAATAAAATTCTTGATTAATACCTATAATGTACAAAAATGCCTACAATTCCATGATAATGCTTAGAAATACCTACGCTGTCCAAAAATATCTAAGAAATGCTTGTAATGTCCAAAAATACTTGAGAAATGCTTGTAATACCAAAAGAATATTTGAAAAATACCTACAATTTCCAAATAGAACAGAAATACATGAGTAATGCCTGTAATGCCAAAATACTTGAGCAATTTTTATGAGAGCCGAATCTACAACTCTTTTACAAATATCTTGTGACTTTATTATTAATTCCAAAGTTATTTTTACAAGTATCACAGATACTGTTAGATAGAAGCTGATTTCTGTGATGATTAATTATGTGCCTGTATTTTTAGAGTTTTAAGTGGTTTAATTAACTGTCTGTGATAGGGGCTGTGAGAGTTATTTATATATAATGTTGAAGGCACCACTATAAAGTGATAATAACCCTATCATGGCAGTAGGAATTGTGTTAACCCTTACACTGCTGTAGGCTAATTCTACCAATACAAAATCATGCAAAAAACCTGAAAAATCACTCTCCCTGGCAAATGGGTACTCATCTGAAAGTACTCAGTGAGAGCTTTCCAATAAGTACCAACTTGACAGGGTTTAGATGGATTTCAAAGATTTTTGCATTCTTGTGCATTGAGCGAATGTAGCCTCAGCATTGGAAGGGTTAAGTAGTGAAACAGTTAACCCACTGACTTCCTAAACATACCATGTATGGTCTAACACAAGTACAGTGATATTGCATGGAAAGTTGTTCATGTTAGCTTAGATGAATAGACACATGGATTCGTCGCCACAGGCCAATTGACATAGGACCCATTACAGAACCCAGACTACACCTAATTTTGCCAAATCTAGTCTCAGCGTGATGTCACTAGGAGACAAAGACCAATGAGGGTTCTCGTATCTTTTACATTACATCATGGTTATTAGTTGTAGCCAGGCTGTTGAGCGAGACCTGCTGGTTTGACATTTGTGCTGTTAGGTTTAAGAATGCCTCTTCACATATCTTTTAACCCATTTACACTCAGACCTGACGATTTTGGAAATATCTTACTTACAAAAGCACTTTTTTGGAAGGTATCTGAAAGAGAAATGTTGATGAGAAGCCAAACAACAACTCCCCTTTAAATATTTTGTGAACTTTTGCTTTATTCACAAGTTATTTTCAAAAGTATGACAATAGCAGACGATACTTCCTAAAGGAACTCAGTGTGGAAGGGTTAAATATTACTCCAATTATTGAGTTGTGTTCAAAGTTGTCATAACAAGTGTGGTCTCCAGATGAAATGGGTTGCGGTAATTGTGATAGTGAAAATATGCCACAATATGATTTGTTACCATGGCAAATGCCACAATATTATTTGTTACCATGGCTAATGCCATGATATGATTTGTTACCAAGGCAAATGCCATGATATGATTTGTTACCAAGGCAAATGCCATGATATGATTTGTTACCATGGCAAATGCCACAACATGATTTGTTACCATGGCAAATGCTGCGGTACGATTTGTTACCAAGGCAAATGCCACAATATTATTTGTTACCATGGTAAATGCATCAATTACTGCACTTCTGAAGTTTCTTAATTTGCGTTCTCTAGGAAGATAGATATAATAAATATAGTAGTTTAGTTAGATATGTTATAGCTGTTGGAAAGCATGTTGTATATTTATTTAGTTGGATTTAATCAGGGTGAATATCATGAATGAGTAATTATGATTAAATTGAAGTTTTGGTGATCCCTATTCATATCAATATTTGGTTCAGGTGAAATATTACATGGTAACAATGGGCTTTAGGCAGTAGTTGAAAACATGATTGTATTACAACATGACTTGTGGTAGTGATTGGCTGTAGATTGAAATAGCATCACCAGGATTTGTAGTACAGCCAGTTCCAAATTGGTAACGCACTAGCCGGTTAGTTCAAAGTTGTCGTTAGTATTGGATACTATATTTTCAAGCCTGTGGAGAATATGCTACTGATCAAGGTTAATCATCATTATCAAAACCATTCTAATTTGCTAAGGGTCTAGGGGAAAAACAACTAAAATCATTGAAAAACCTACTGGCTAATGTGATAATGGCCAAACTGTCATTGTGATTTATACATCATGCTGGGTCATAACAATACTATTTGTCTTACTGTTATATTTGTAGTCTTATTTGACTGCATTAATGTTCAAATGACCCTATACATTTGTTCCCTAGCAGGTCGATTTATTTGTTGAACCATTTAAGCTCACTGGTAGTAGAGATAATGTCACCTTGGAAGCCATGTAAGAGTTCTTACGGGTTGATCAACCCTTTCATGCTTAAGAATTCCTCAAATGATGACTTCTGGATCTATGATACATTTTAACATGAATTAGCAATAAATTATGATATTGCAAGACATTTGAAGGAGAGTTGTTGCTTGTGTTCTGATCTACAATTCTCTTTCAAATGTGATCTTAACTATTACTTTAGGTAGTAGTTTTTGCCAGGTACTACGGTTTCCTCCACCAGTTTCAACTTCCTAGTCATGACTAAGCTACAATATGGCAGAAAAAATGACGAAAACGAACTTTCAAATCCTTAATGGCCAATATTTGAATCATTTGAATGAGAAATCTTCACCATGACACAACAAATAACTTTTCTTCAAATACTGTACTTCATGAATTTAAGTTTAATTCCACAGTTTCTCACAGAAGTATCTTAGGTCCAGGCAACACTTGTCTAGGAAATGTCTGGGCATGAAAGGGTCAATATTAACAATCCTGCATCTCAATCTACCAGATTATAACTAGACGTCTATTCTACCTGCATTTTTACCACTGTTACATGTTATGTATGTATAGATGTCTTGGGAAGGATCAATCATAGTGTTAGGAACACACCATAGTTTACATATTATGAATACTGCCAAATTGGATGTTATATGATTCACCTGAGCACATAATAAATAGAAGAATATAAATGAGATGAAAATATAATTAAAGTACAATCATTTTTGTTTTGGGAGTTTGAAGACAAATAAAGGAAATGAATGAACTTTAACTTGGTGTTGCCTTCTTCATGTTCAATGTGGGAATAAATATTGTAATCTATTTACATCAGGGACCAGCCCTGATGGCTGAGAGGTGTAGGACGTTGCCACTGAGTGCTCCTTGTCTCTCTCCATTGCCCAGATTTGAATACCAGCCAGGGCATTTGAGAAAGTTGCCAGTGACTTGGGGTTGGGCTGTTTTTGCCGGGTGCACTGGTTTCTCCTACCACTTGCAACTGGCTAATGCGCTGCAGGCATTAATGGGTTGATAATCTCTAAAAATATTCAAAATTGTCAAGCTGCTTTTGGCCTTGTCACCTAGATCTATTTCATTCTTGAAATTAACTTGGGGAGTTCAGAATTATTTTACGAAATATTTGTAGGAAGATTATTGATTATACTCTGATTAACAATTCTCTTTCAATTATTTTCCCAACTTTACCTTAAAAATTTCACCAAAATTATCAGTCTACCTTTGTATGCTGTGAGGGTCAAACGAAGTACGAGCAGTGGAAAGGTTCTTAGTCAGCACCACTTGGAGCATTTGGTTTACTGGGATGATCAAGGCTTGTATACAAATTTTCATTTGCTTTTTGCACCAACCTGGTTACTCTTGCTGATTCTTGCAATAATTGAAAACATATCTATTCGTATTTGTAATTCATATCTCCCCCTAAATATTCATATTTGACTATTAATGTATTTGTTTAACCATATATGCTAAATACATGTCTATGTTTATCATTCAAGAATATGCTGTTTTGGTGGTTGAAAGACACTATAATATAATGAAACAGCACGGCTCTACAGCTTCAAAAGATTACAAAGTCTAGTAGTCAATGTAGGACTAGTAGTCCCACCACCTATTTCCATTAGAATCAGAAGTACCCATAATGGCCTAGAATGCATTTTTACTAGTAATTCCCTAAAAATTCCCTATCCCAATGAGCCTACTATGCCCAAGGTTTAAGCAGCCCTCCCACCTAATTTCATTACAAAGATTAAGTTGCAGGGCTATAGGGCTATCTGTATGTCAAGTCCAGTGGATAGATATTGGGTTTGCATTGTCTTGTTCAACTATTCCAATATTCACAAAAGCTTTTACATTTATTTATCAGCAGGTCTGTTGATTCAGTAAATGTTTTCAGCTTCCTCTAGGGAGCATTTGTGCAACCATTTCAGATCTCAAACCATTTGGCCAACACAACATTTGGCGCTGCGAGGCAATTTAATCCTGCCTTGCACTTAGGTTTTCTTAATCAGGCAACACCTCCATGCAAGGTATCACTATCATGACCAGTGTACTGAGGTAATAAGAGATAAACTGCCTTTTGCAGAGACACCCATGTAATTCAGTAATATTGTGGTAGAGAAACTAGTAACAAAATGCTCACAAAAATATACATTTATTCGAAGCACAAACATAACAATTGATCAAATGGGGAACATGCAAACAAAATACACTATTCATAATATTAATTGCATGTTCCCTATTTTTTACCATACAATAGAAAAAAGATTTTTTCAACAAGTTTTCACAAAAGTATGACAGGCTCCATTTCTGGGTCAATCAAAATTCACAATTCCAGATATGTAATGTTGAAAGCACTTGTACAAAGAGAAATATTGATAATAAATATATTAGACATACCTTGTTGTATATAATGACCCACAACTAATAAAAGTGAAAGTGATCATTTGAAAGCTGTGGACTCAATGACTCAGTAGACTGCTTGAATGCAGTTGAACAGGTTTCTAAGGCAATAAAATCAGGATGTAGAAGGGTCAAATATAACCATCCTGATATTTCGGCAGTTCATCACCTCTAAAGAAGCGTTACATCTGATATGTAAATTATATAAATTTGGAATAGCCATAAGGAAATCGAATTTGAGAGAGGGTAAAATTGCTTGAATATCTTTACATTTAAAAACACAATACCTTAAATGGCCATGTTTGGCATTTCTTCAAATATTGTTTAATAACAATATTTGAAAATCCAAAATGTTTCCCAATTATAAGGAATAGTTCAGGCATTTGGAAAAGTAATACATATCCACATTATACCAACCAAGAGAGAATAAACCAAGTGGTTGTGCCAAAATCCTACAGTCACACGTATAAACAGGCTGATCAATCTATTTATATTTATTCACAAACTAACTTAAATTTGACTGAGAATCATGTTTCCCAGTTAAAACACATATCTACTCCCTACTTTAAATGTGTATTTTGCATTAAATTTGCAAAATAGGGAAAACTTTGATATTCCTCCTACAGAAGCTTTTTACCCCTTCAATGATATGGTTACAGGTAAGATTTGAGTAAACCTAAACTTTTCTTTTTTCAAATTACTTGCGAAGGGCTATATTAATTCTATTTCAAAAACTCTAAATGTCCTTGTTTTTTTCTTATTAAATATATAAATATATTTTTTGGATAACTAGTAATGTTACACCTGTATAAAATAGGTAACCAGGTCAAAGCAAATTTGATTCTCTATACCAACAATAAAAATGGAAATACGTTCTATCATTACAGAACAAACACTTTAAAATTAGACATGCCCCATTCGGTGTGTACATCCCCGCCATGCCAAACTTGACCCAGTACAAAGTAGTGCTCAAAGCAATCATTATACAGCTATTAATAACATTGACATTTAACCTGTTACATATGACTAGAAAGGCCTTCCTGTTGAGCAAGCCTCTTTATGCAATAATTGTTTGCAATTACCAAATAAGCACATCCACATCATATGATTTGCAAAACATGTACATCCACATAATATGATTTGCAAAATAAGCACATTGACATCAAAGTTGTAACATTAAATATGTTGCTGTAATCCAAGAATCTGTTCTCAATATAAAGGTCAAACAATATTTGTACGGAATGAATCCTCATTCTGATATAAGTTCGTTGAACTAGCAGATTCATGGCAAAGATGTATTTACATCAAATAAAGTATTGACACATCAAATCTGACAAGAGGTTCTCCAAAATAAAGGCCAAAAATGATTATTCCCAAAACCTGACTGATTCTGCAATGACATATTAACAAGAAAATGCAAAGCCCAATCATGAACAGTATTCATATTTCCATTTGCGGCAAGATAGAAGTATCCATATTTCAAATTCTAACTGAAATCTAATAAGCTTTTCTCCAGAAATAGGCAAAACAATTTTTTTCCAGAGAGCAGTCTCATTCTGGAATAAGTAGGTCAAGATAGCCAATTTATAAAAAGGCACATCCTTGTCATATAAAGTATTTGCATACCTAATCTGGTTACAATCGAGCGTTTGGTTATCAAGATATCGCCCGCACATAAAATGTGAAGATTTTTCCAGAAAACAGCCTCATTCTGAAACAAGTAGGTCAAGACTGCCAATTCATGAAAAAGGCATATCTTCCTATTTGTACACTAAATCTCATTACCATCAGACATACGGTTTGCAAGGTATCCCTAGCTCAAAAAGTGAGACACACACAAAAACTCACACTAGGAAAGACCATATTCAGTATGTCCTTCAGCATCAGTGAACCCATAACAATACTAGATTACAAAATTCAACTGCAATGGCCTAAGTTAGCATGTCAGAAGCACTTTCAAAACAACCCCTCTGTAATCAACCATTTCTCCTCTTAGATTTGAATAAATAAAACTACAAAATATATAAGTTATAGCATCCTATCAGGGATCTCTAAAAATCTTTGTAGAGTGAAATTTATCACCACAGAAGCTCTGACAAAAGGCTTGGAGGATCCCCTTCAACAATTAGAATGGGAGGATATTAAATAACACATGAAAACGTTCCATGAAACTCTAACACTCCAAGAGAATTGAGGAAGACGGGTCTGCAGAAATACTGTGGGTGTATTTCAAAAGTGCCCTGGAAGAAGATATTGAGACGGGTCTGCAGAAATACTGTGGGTGTATTTCAAAAGTGCCCTGGAAGAAGATATTGAGACAGGTCTGCAGAAATACTGTGGGTGTATTTCAAAAGTGCCCTGGAAGAAGGTATTGAGACAGGTCTGCAGAAATACTGTGGGTGTATTTCAAAAGTGCCATGGAAGAAGGTATTGAGATGGGTCTGCAGAAATACTGTGGGTGTATTTCAAAAGTGCCTTGAAAGAAGGTATTGAGACAGGTCTACAGAAATACTGTGGGTGTATTTCAAAAGTACCATGGAAGAAGGTATTGAGATGGGTCTGCAGAAATACTGTGGGTGTATTTCAAAAGTGCCTTGAAAGAAGGTATTGAGACAGGTCTGCAGAAATACTGTGGGTGTATTTCAAAAGTGCCTTGAAAGAAGATATTGAGACAGGTCTGCAGAAATACTGTGGGTGTATTTAAAAAGTGCCCTGGAAGAAGGAATTGAGATGGGTCTGCAGAAATACTGTGGGTGTATTTCAAAAGTGCCCTGGAAGAAGGTATTGAGATGGGTCTGCAGAAATACTGTGGGTGTATTTCAAAAGTGCCTTGAAAGAAGGTATTGAGACAGGTCTGCAGAAATACTGTGGGTGTATTTCAAAAGTGCCCTGGAAGAAGGTATTGAGATGGGTCTGCAGAAATACTCTGGGTGTATTTCAAAAGTGCCATGGAAGAAGGTATTGAGATGGGTCTGCAGAAATACTGTGGGTGTATTTCAAAAGTGCCATGGAAGAAGGTATTGAGATGGGTCTGCAGAAATACTGTGGGTGTATTTCAAAAGTGCCATGGAAGAAGCTATTGAGACAGGTCTGTAGAAATACTGTGGGTGTATTTCAAAAGTGCCATGGAAGAAGCTATTGAGACAGGTCTGTAGAAATACTGTGGGTGTATTTCAAAAGTGCCATGGAAGAAGCTATTGAGACAGGTCTGTAGAAATACTGTGGGTGTATTTCAAAAGTGCCATGGAAGAAGCTATTGAGACAGGTCTGTAGAAATACTGTGGGTGTATTTCAAAAGTGCCATGGAAGAAGGCATTGAGACAGGTCTACAGAAATACTGTGGGTGTATTTCGAAAGTGCCCTGGAAGAAGGAATTAAAACAGGTCTACAGAAATACTGTGGGTGTATTTCAAAAGTGCCCTGGTAGAAGGAATTGAGACAGGTCTGCAGAAATACTGTGGGTGTATTTCAAAAGTGCCCTGGAAGAAGGTATTGAGACAGGTCTGCAGAAATACTGTGGGTGTATTTCAAAAGTGCCCTGGAAGAAGGTATTGAGACAGGTCTGCAGAAATACTGTGGGTCTATTTCAAAAGTGTCTTGGAAGAAGAAATTGAGACAGGTCTGCAGAAATACTGTGGGTGTATTTCAAAAGTGTCTTCGAAGAAGGTATTGAGACAGGTTTGCAGAAATACTGTGGGTGTATTTCAAAAAAGTGCCATGGAAGAAGGTATTGAGATGGGTCTGCAGAAATACTGTGGGTGTATTTCAAAAGTGCCCTGGAAGAAGGAATTGAGACAGGTCAGCAGAAATACTGTGGGTGTATTTCAAAAGTGCCCTGGAAGAAGGAATTGAGACAGGTCAGCAGAAATACTGTGGGTGTATTTCAAAAGTGCCCTGGAAGAAGGAATTGAGCCAGGTCTGCAGAAATACTGTGGGTGTATTTCAAAAGTGCCATGGAAGAAGAAATTGAGACAGGTCTACAGAAATACTGTGGGTGTATTTCAAAAGTGCCATGGAAGAAGGTATTGAGATGGGTCTGCAGAAATACTGCGGGTGTATTTCAAAAGTGCCATGGAAGAAGGTATTGAGATGGGTCTGCAGAAATACTGTGGGTGTATTTCAAAAGTGCCATGGAAGAAGGTATTGAGATGGGTCTGCAGAAATACTGTGGGTGTATTTCAAAAGTGCCCTGAAAGAAGGTATTGAGACAGGTCTACAGAAATACTGTGGGTGTATTTTAAAAAATCCCTGGAAGAGGATATTGAGACAGGTCTGCAGAAATACTGTGGGTGTATTTCAAAAGTGCAGTCTACAGAAATACTGTGGGTGCATTTCATAAGTGCCCTGGAAGAAGGTATTGAGAAATTGAAATGCTGGGAAGCAGGATTCTCACCCTTAGACCACTAGGGACTTGAAATGTCTCATCAGGAAAAGGAACAGATTATTTGACAAATCGTAAATAACCATCACGTCTCCATACCAGTGGATACAAGGAGCTAAGGGCCTGTCTTCAGAGGAAATTTTGACAAGGCTACTGAGCTTACATCAATGATATACTGTCCCTAGCAGTTGCCATGACAACCTCATCAGATGCTTTCAAGCTTGTCTGCCAGACCTACCATTGCTAGATCGTGAGCTACCCTTCTATTAACACTCTAATACGGCTTTTAGCTGTGGTCTATGATCTATCATCTTTTCTCTGGAGATCTGATATCAACCTTAACTTATCCTATTTGTAGACTCCTGTGTATAATGATCATTAAAATGATTGTTCACAGTATTGGGACATAGAAAGTTGATATATGCTGTATAAAGTACATGTAACTACATTTGAGTTCCAAATATATATGTGTGTATATATATATATATATATATATATATATATATATATATATATATATATATATATATATATATATATATATATATATATATATATATATATATATATATATATGTATATATATATATATATATATATGTGTGTGTGTATACATACATAGTTGATACTACACGCAACTGTTTTTGAGTTACAATAAATTATCACAGACTGTAATAAACAATTCCTGTGTTCAGAGACTGTCCTGTATAAAGCCCAATGTAACTATATGTGAGTTACAAATATATATATTTAGAGAATACACTCAACTGTAGTTCAGTTCCACATATATATACTTAAATTTCACTCCACTACATGTGACTTTTAAAACCTGATCATAGTGACTACACTGAACTGCAGTTTAATTCACAACATGCATCGCAGAGACGACACGCAACTATAGTTGTTTTAAACATACATTATAGAATATTCGTTCAATTATAATGATTTCAAAGATGCACCAAACCATTTATATCCAACTAGAGTTCAGTTCCAATGATGCACCATATAATACCAAAAACGCTCAACTATTGATGAGATCCAGAGATGAGCCTTAGCACAACTATCAAATGTAGTTGAGTTGCAAAGATGCACCGAGTCAACTATATCAAAGTATGTTTAGGTCCAAAGATGGATTCAAGTACAAATATCAACTGCAATCAACTGTAATTGAGTTTCAACAATGCCCATACAAACTACACTCAACTACATTTGAAAGATATTTGAAACAAACAAGTTCAATACAGTGAACACGTCAAATAGAACATATCATGAATATATTTTTCTTTGAAATAAAAGGGATTTTCTTTTACCACCAAAAGCTTTGAATAAATCAAACAGCTTTTCAATACCAAGTTTCATAATACACTTAGTTCTCACCTAACTTAAATATTAACAAATCTCACACTCTTAATAGTTAGTAGCTATTGTCATATCACCAGATTAAAAACATACCATTTGCTTGTATGTATATCAAGTACAGATAAACTGTAGTTTCTACCAAGACAACTATAATTGTACAGATTGACAAATGAACAATGGTGCTTGGAAGACTGACAAAAGTACAAACGGACATAGAAGATTTTCAATAGTACAAACATGTTTTAAAGTTTGTGTGAAAAGTGCAATCTAGTTTGGAAGAGGGAATAAAATGAACAAACACATGTAGGATATAGTCATGAGTCCAAACACACTTCACAGAAAGACATAAATACTCTTACTTGAGTTAAACGAACCCACATTTAATTGGTCCAAAGTTGATCAAGACACCAATTTACAAGATAAAATCAACAAAGGTATACCTGCACATGTATTTACATCAAGGCAATAAATAATCCAAACATCATCAAAGACACTTTTAGGATTTGGATATGTAAGAGAATTAGAAAAATTACAAAATTATTAAAGATTTACCCAGGCTCTTTGTTAGTATAATCATTATGAAAGTCACATAACAAGTTGTTTTTATACCAGACAATAATAGATTTTAAAATCTTCAAAGATACACCCAGTGTCTGATTGACACCAAATTTACACATGTTAAAATGTCAAACACACATAGACTTTGGTTTATAACATATACTAGCAAATGTCAAGACGTTTTTATACCAAGCAATAAGAAAAGTTACAATAATCAAAGGTACATCTAGGCAATTATTTAAACCGAGTAATAGAAAAATGTCAAAATTGTCAAAGACATACCTAAACTTTGGAGTTAAAAGGTAGTTTTTGATGGGTACTCTGGCAGGGACTTAGCCAGGATTTTTAACACAGGGTGTCCAAATTGGGATTTCAGGAATTGAGGGTGTCCAAAATTCTTGATTGAAAAAGTAAAAATCATTACACTGATTAAGTACATTTACAAATAAAGCAAGTATATGCTTTATTTATTCCTGAAGAAATGCCTTTGTTATTATTTTGAAGTTAAAACTTTTTAGAAATTTAACTTGGAATACATATTTATAAAAAACACACACCAAAATTTTTACCTAAACTCAGGTAATTTTCGTGAACCAGGGAGTCCAAAAGACACCCAAACACCCTGTGAGCTATGACCCTTTACTCTGGTATGCTTCACCACTTACAACTGACACAACTTATCCTCAATATGGCAGAAGAGGTGATCATAATCCAACTTCTAAATTCTAAGTGCTTTAAAACACAGAATAACAAAAAATCAAAATCACCAAAGATGCCCACAATTTTGTTTGTACCAAGAATGTTGAATGATAAAACCTAGACTTTTGTTTAACCCTTCGAATGCTGAAGATACTTTAGTCCAAAGCACTATGACACAAAGATTTTTGAAAAACACCTAAACCCTGTCATGTTGGTATTCATTAGATAGCTCTTGCTGAGTACTCTCGTATGAGTACCCATATGCCAGGGTTCAGTCATTTTTCAGTTTTTTTTGCATCATTTTGTAATGGCAAAATTAGCCAATAGCAGCGTAAGGGTTGAACCACACAATAACTAATGCCAATATCACCAAATATACAGGCACACTTGGCTTATAACAAGTAATGACAGATGTCAAAATCGTCATAAATATACCTTTTGTTAATAACACATATCCAAAACCATCAATGATACATCAGGGCTTTTAGTTGTACTAAGTAATGACATATGTCCAAAATCACGAAAGGTACACATAGAGAAACAACAAGAGTCAAAATCATGTATGGTACACCTAGGCTTTTGTTTAGCCTCGAGAACATCAAAATAAGTGTGATAATAAACATCATTTCATATGGCTAAATATATAACATTAATTTGAAATGATATACTATGATATCAGAATCTCGTTTGGCCTAAAATATAATGGAGATAATTTACACCTGTAAAATAAATTAAAATCCCCAACATCCACACATACATTTGATTGTCTTAAATCATATAAATATAATAGATGCTTGACTTATGATATTTTGTTTGGACTAAAATATCCAAATATAATCAAGATAATTTGCGAAGGAAAATTACATTAAAATCACCAAAATCATCAACAATGCATACACTTGTTGGTCTTAAAGAATATCAAGACAATAAATAAAATCATCACGGCACCCTACCACAATATGGTTCCCTTCCTCGATGGGGGAGGAAAAAACCTCGCCCGGAAGCTGATGACTGGCAAGTAGAGCGCCCTCTTTTAAATCTAAAAGTACTATTTTTCCATTAGTGGAACATGCTATGACTAGGACTTTGTTTTGAGTGTAGGAAGTAGAAGAGGAATCACTGGGGGAAGACCCTGTCCCACTAAGCTGCCCCAGGGCTGGGGAATGACGATCCATGACCTTTGAACCCTGAGGTTGCGGGTGAGGGGATGTTAATTGGGAAGATGTCGTCACAGTAGCAGCCTGGAAGAAATCTGATGATTCGTAAGACTCAAGCGATTGAACTTGTGCTGCCCCCTTCTGTTTCTTATGTATATCTGGCCCTGCATTGGGAATTGCTACCATCTGTTGACCAATCAGAGCCCCACTCTGCTGGCTCATTAGCATATCCCTAATCTTACTGACTGGTGCTGCCATCTGTTGATTGACCACTGCTGCTCCCTGGTGGGTGACTGGTGCTGCCCCCTGGTGGTTGACTTGTGCTGCCCCCTGGTTGATGTCATGCGCTGCCCCCTGATGGATGACCACTGCTGCCCCCTGGTTGATGTCATGTGCTGCCCCCTGGTGGATAACTAGTGCTGCCCCCTGGAAGATGACTGGTTCTGCCCCCTGGTGGTTGGCTAGTGCTGCCCCCTTGTGGATGACAGGTGCTGCCCTCTGCTGGATGACAGGTGCTGACCCCTGGAGGACGTCAGTTGCCTGCTGGTGATTAATAGGCACATCGACCATTTCACTGACCACTTCCTGGTCAGATTCTGACAAAACTTTACGACTCGTTGTCCCCTCCATCTCATCAAACTCTGAATAGTGAGCCATCTTGTCGATGAGACTTGGAGCACCAACAATAAATGGAGAAGAGTAGACTTCTGATTCAGCATCAAATTTCCATAGGAGCTCACCTCTGTTGGTCAAACAGTAGACAGACTTGTCATGTGATCCAAATACTATCCTCTCATTGGTCGATGAGAAAGAGGCTACAGAAGGTGAGGAAAATATAGGAGCACCTGTTTGGAATAACCAAACCTGAAATGAGACAAGATTGATTGTTAAAGCAATGCATCAAATTAAAATGCTGGGTTCGATTTTTTAACCAATGTTAAGGGTTCAATCTTTTGAAAGAGGCACTTAGTAAATCAAGCTGAACATTATGATCAAAATACTACCAACCTCTCAATTCTGCAACTTTTTAATACTTATGTTGTTGGTTCCTAATTTTGGAAATACAAAATGTTGCAAAATAGCTGATAAATGACTGAAACCCTGGCATATGGGTACTCATCTGAGAGTACTCAGTGAGAGCTTTCTAATCAATACCTACTTGACAGCCTTTAGATGGTTTCCAAAAATGTTTGTGTCCTTGTGCTTTGGACAAAAGTATGCACAGCATTGGAAGGGTTAAGAGCTGGCCTTCTTGATTCACCCATAGCTATTTTATAATTGAGTGAGCACACTAGCTACCTAGAGTAACTGATTCAATGAATATTCAATCTCACTTAAGAGATTATGAATAAGATAAAATTGATATAGAATATTCAAAATGATTTCAAAAGCCTTTATCAACTACCATATCTATTGATTCATTACCTCAATCTCTTCCTAGAAATTGTTTTTGATGGGCCGATTAGCCAGAACTACCTGGGAAATACAGCCTTGGTTTAGTAGCCCTGCTTCCGCATTTCCAGTACATCCAACCCAAGAATAGCTAGGACGAGGCCCCAGCAAAAATAAATTAACCTTAACTCAAGTCCATGAAGATATGGTACAGTGGGTTTATGTACAACAACTAAACTCCTATGTTGAGGACAAACAAGGCATTCTTCTTAGTGTCTAAAAAATATAATGTCTTATCAAAAGATCTAGTGCCCGCTATATGACAACTAGATAAACTAAAAAATACCTGATCTCCTTGGTTATTTAAGCAATAGATGGCGCCATCTACACATCCTATGAGTACTCCGCTGGCGCAGGTAATTGGGGATGAAAACACTGGCTTCGGAAGGTCCCTTGACCACAGGGTCACACCACTTATCTGGGAAGAGAAGAAAAACTGTATTGCCAATTTAAGATGTTATAATCGATCCAATTTTATACCAGGCAGTATGTTTATTTGGGTAAATAGTGTTTTATATAATCTTACATGAAGCAATTTTAGGAACATTTGGAAAGATTTACAAAACATTATAAGTAAAATAATATTAGTAGAAATGATATGGCTACTGAGTATAACAAAATCACATCGAGAAGAGACAGTATATAAGAGATAGACTAGCAGGACAGAAATCACAGGAAAGAGGTTTCTTATATCTGATATGAGAACCTGATAAGATAATCACAGTGATATCAAGTGATTCAATCATTAGCCAAGGCTGTTTCTACTGAGACCCAATCATGCTCACAGCATCCAGGGGCCACCTGAGAATTTTTCAGATAATAGCATAATTGGGAAAACATTTGAAAGAAAATGGAAATCAGAACCCTTCCAGCAGATGTAGAGTATTTGGGTTCACTGATAACTAACAGGTTTGAGAGCATGGACTTTGCCTGCCAGTGTGGCAGCAATAAGCTGCTGGGACGATCGATCCACACACGGAGATGAGAACACACTCCCTCCACCAAGATGCCTCTTCCATGCTGCCTTCTCATTCTGCAATGAACGACAAATCACATTATAGACACACACTCACATTTACATATTATATAAATATATATATATATATATATATATATATATATATATATATATATATATATATATATATATATATATATATATATATATATATATATATATGTAAATATACATATATATGTCAACGTCATTACCCAATATATGACTATATATGTCTAGTCACATTCCATGCATACATTTCATGCATTTTAGGTTTGAATTTCTCTATTTCCTTGAGATATTGGCTCACACAAACCTTTCCTGTTTACTTAGGGTAATACCTTCTTATTCGGCAATAGCACGCAGGCAGCCAAACCATAGGGTTTTAGGGGTGCAAAAGGCACAACTTGGATAGAACAAGTGGCCTTAACCCTTATGCTGCTGGTGGCTACTTTGGCCATTAACAAATGATGTGAAAGTCTTGATGTGAAATGTGAAACCCTAACAAATGGGTATTCATCTGAGAGTACTCAGTGGGAGCTATCAAATGAATCCAACATGAATGACAGAGTTTAAATGGTTTTCAAAAATCTCAGCATTGGAAGGGTTAAATGACCATACACTTTTTATTCTTTCCTTACACAATCTAGGTTCTGTTTGCCAAATATCAAGGTAATCATATTAGGGAAATGTGCCACCATAGTAGAAGACATATGCCTATAGCTACATTTAAAAAGAAGGGACTATGGGTATAATGAACCAATATCATGTATCAGGTTTTCACAGTAATAACAAGTCATTTTAAACGGTTAAAAAAGAAAGTTTAGAAATACAAATTCTCCACAATTAAATCCTTTCATGAATGCATGAATTGATATCAGCCTGAATGATGAACAAGGTAATGAAATGTTATTAGGATCTCATCCATATTGAATAATACAAACATGGCATGATAAAACAATAATTAGTCAACTTTGACCATAGAGAGATCATTGTTAAAAGAAAACAGAAATAACAGCAACTAGATACATGGGTAAATAAATAAATAAACAAATGATAAATAAATAAATGAATAAATAAATGAAGTAAATAAATAAATGAATAAATGAAAAATAAATGAAGAAATAAATAAATAAAAAGATAAAAAAAAAGAGAGAAAGAAAATAAAAAGAAATGGATTAAGAACTTACAAAGTAGTACAGGCAACTCTGCTTAATCCGGACAGATGTGGATCCTAAATTTCTGTCTGGATTAGGCAAAATTCGGATTATGCGTATAGTAATTATATGTATAGGAAGGGACTGGGACCTTCCAATCTGTCCGGTTTAGACGAAAATCCAGATTACACATGACCGGATTAAGCAGAGTTGCCTGTATTTGTGTAATTTACCTTTAAATCGAGAGCATGTAAGTGCTGATCATGTGATCCAATGAAGACCAATGAGGAAAAAGGATCAAGAACCGGGGAGCTCTTAACAGGCCCCTCTGTGCGATAGCGCCATACTATTAGTCCAGACTCAGCAGCTAGGACATAAACAAGGCAGTCGTAGCAACCTGAAACAAAAATTAGCCAGGATTTCAAAAATGCCTGTCCAAAACAGCAATTCAAAAAGTTCTGCCCATTCAAATTTAGCTGCTAATCAACTTCAAATCCTTATAGCAACCACATTTAATAGCCTATTGTGTCAAAAAGGGCATTTCACACTTCAGCTATGTCCTTCAAGATGGTTTGTAAGGAAAATATTTAGTTAATACCCCCAAAAAGTCACAATTGAAAGTTCTTTATAGAAAATTTTGTCTGTCCAAAAAGGAGGTTTTCAGGAAACTGCTGACAGGCAGGACGGCTCCTGGCTAAATCCCTGCAGACTGGCGAATTTATGCCTCGGAAGGACATATCCTAATAATAAAAGCCCTTCTGAGGGACTGACAGGCATTCAAGTACTTCACACCGTCTTTTTGGGGTCATTAAGTGGCAGGACTAGCAAAATAATTGCAGGACCTGCAGAATCTAGAAGAATTGGTATGATTAAGAATCTAGAAGCCCAGATCTATTTTAGTAGCAAATGCCCATAAAACTGTCAAAACCTACCTTTTTATATAAATGTAAATATGTTAGTATTTTGTCTCACCTACAACAACTAGCTTTCCACAATGAGACAGACAGGCTGAGGACTCCACCCGGCCTCCTAACAATGTCTGCCACAACGCCTTCCCTGTTTCCATGGAGATAGCAGACACAGTGTGAGAGTGAGAACCAATGAAAACCACTGCACCTTGAAGTCTGTAAAAATGAAAAAGATCCAAAATATATAAACAATTATAAATACATATGAAAGAGATACCATTTACTAGGCTGTCATTGTTTAAGAAAATTTGTCGATGCGATATATTGATATTTCTTTTTCGATTTTGATTATTTCGATACCATACATTGATAAATGCCCATGAATTCTATAGCATGTTATCAAATAGTAGGTAGTAGGTAGTAAGTAGGTAGTTTGAAATTCAGAACAGTATGACATATGTATGATTTATTTCAAGGTTCAAACCTCACATCTTACACCCTGCAGGGAGGGTACTTTTGTAAAACTGCCGAACTTATTCCTCATTAGAAGACCACTCAGGCGATATACTTTACTAAGGGCTGAGTATTCAAATACACACACAGTAGAGAAAAAAAACATTCATTAAAATCAAACCCATAATGGCTACCCGATTAATGCATCGAGATGGCAAAGTTGCAGACATCGATTGACTGCAATTGTCGGTTTATCGATGTGAGGCGTTTCGATGACTGCCCTACCATTTACACATTAACCCATTTATGCCGAGAGTGCTGCTTGAAATATCATTGACTGGAACTGCGATATTTTTGAACAAAACAAAGGAATTAAGCAGGAATTCAAAAGATATCTGAAGGGAAGTTGTAGCCTGGGTACCTATCAAAATTCTTCTTCAAATATTTTCAAAATGAATGCTTCTGTTGGAGAGGTATTGTCAGCCACCTTGTGCAGAATGATTGAACTAACCCAGGTTGGGATAGGGCAAGCAGGAGTGGGACATTAGACATTTCCCTGTTAAAATGCCACCTAGTGAGGGTTGAGTGTATTAACCCATTTTGGGATATGGCCAGCAGGGCCAAGGCATCTACACATTTCACTATCAGACTGCCACCTAGTGAGAAATAAGTGTACTTACCCAGAATAGGATAAAGCCAGCAGGGCCGAGGCATCTACACATTTCCCTCTCAAACTGCCACCTAGTGAGAAATAAGTGTACTTACCCAGATTGGGATAAAGCCAGCAGGGGTGAGGCATCTACACACTTTCCAGTGTTGAACCTCCACTTTTCTCTCATCCCTGAGGTGGTTCCCGCCATTTGGCTGCTGCCTTCCTCACCAGAGAAGCCCTCTTTCTGGAGACTCGTTCCCCTCATGGCACCCAAGTCAAGAAATGATTGCTTTGCCTTTTCCGGCTGCGCAGCCAGTGCCTTGCTTGTTCTTCTTACTGAAAACAGGTCCGGTTTGCCTTCATTTTCAATGTCTTCTTCAGTTGGGGATTCAATGGAATTCTGTGACCCTGCTTTTTTGATATCCTTCTGCCTCTCATTCTGCATGGAGAGATCCTCCTGATGCAACATGGCTGCCCCCATTGACGTAGACATATTTTGCCACATTGTCAAACTTGTGTCGTATCCACTACCATGACTGATCCGCTCTGAGTTCCCGTTAACATGCACCATCTTTCTCCCAGACCTCTGCACCGAATAAACAAACTCCTCATTCCCAGCTCTCTCATTCCGCAAGTGTTTCTGCTTTAACTTCTCCTCCAATCCTGCATCCTTAGCTGTTCTTTTCTTTCCCGCAATTCCAAAACCTGGCGGACTGATTTTCCTGACATCCGCGACATCTTTCTCGTCTTTATTGACCAGTGACACAAGTGGAGGAGGCATATCAAATTCTTGTTTCTGCATCTGAATGTCTTGAACCACATTTTCCGTTATCGGCTGAAGTGTTTTTGCTTTCAGCGTCGGTTTAGAGTCTGGATCAACTGCAAAACGTGTGTAATTGGAGACATCTTCGAAGGTGCCGTGGAGAGTAATGTCTAGAAGGCCTGGTAGAGGGCACTGCATCACTTTTTCCACTTCCTCAACAAACTGCACTGCCTGTAGCGAGTGTCCTCCTGATCTGAGAAAGTTATCCACTGATGTCACATCGCTTCCTTTGTCGATATTGAGCACGCACTGCAAAATGTAGACGAAAGATTAGTAAGAATTGACAAGATTTTGAAGAAGTATTAGTTACACCTTAGATGAATAAAAGAATGCATATGTAGCGAGAGACCAATTACTATATGTGCTATAGTGAAGACATGGCTATCCCAGGGGCTCTGAATCTGGCCTTAGTGTGATGTCACTAGGAGACAAAGACCAATGAGGGCTCCCATATCGTTTACATTACAGAGAAAGCTGCAGACCTACAAGCGCAGAACATAACTTTTAGGCTATTTGCTGCAGCCTGGTTGTTTAGGTTGACCGCCTGATTTCATATCCACTTGTTTTTATTGGTCTAAGGTTACATCCTGTTTGAAAGCTGCACACTGGACAAAGTAGCTCAGTTGGTTAGGTGTCGGACTAGTAATCAGTAGGTCGCTGGTTCAATTCCCGGCCAGGGCACTTTGGTCTGTCCTTGGGCAAGACAGTATATTCCATATTGCCTCAGTCTACCCAGCTGCAAAATGGGTACCGTAAATTCTCGGAAATCTCGACCGCTCTAGGAATCTCGGCCACTATAATTCATTAATAAAATAATTACTGGGGAATTTCGCCCACCCCCGATTCATCCAAGGACACATTTCACCAAATATCGGCCATATATAGCAGAGGAATAACAAGTCAGGTAGGTGGACAATAATGATTTTGGGGGGGAAAATTGTGTACGAAGTTAGCGATTGATTTTCCATCTACTGGTCTAACTTTTGTTTCAATTTATGATTCCAGCGAATTTCGGCCACAGTGTCTGAGCTCTGATCGCTATTTTCAGAAACTATTTTCGGCCACCATCAGCCAACGAAAATCGTAATTAATAAAAAGTGTTCGAGATTTGCGAGAATTTACGGTACCTAGCATTAATAAGGCAGTGTTTAGAGCTTGTGCACTATATGCTGCCAACTGCTCTGGAATATCCCAGAAATGCTTTCCATGTGTACAGGCCTGCTAGAGGAGGAAGGTTGTGTGAGCACTTTGGTGGATACAAGACTATAAACCGAACACCTTTACCAATGGCACTTGCCCCTTTCCTGGGGACAGTTTCTATAGATAACATCAGGAATAATCAAGTTTTTAACACATTCCTTGGCCTTATGTTGCAAGGGGGATTTCATGTCAATGAAAAGGCCACTATTTGAAACTACAAGATTTACAATGGTAATTGAGAACATTATAAGGGTTGGGGTCAATACCAATACTCAAGCAGTATTTAAGGAAGAATTCGAGTGATGGGTGACATTCCTGTCTGTCAACTCTACGATTTTACTATGATATTATTGATGAGTAATATTCAAAGATGTCAGACCACGGCGTGCTTCAGATGAGAATGAGTTAGTATACCCTGATTTGTTACAGATATGTTTGTAAGGCTCTGAAAAATAGGTATTTTATGATCATATTCCTGTGTCAAAATGCATTGGGCCTTACACGCTGGTACCATCATGAGCTGATACATTACAGAGTATCAAGCTTACAAAATGAGTGGAGATACTATGGTCATTTCAAGATTTGTACATGTGTTACGCCTTATCCTTTTCTTCAAAATCAGACCAACTGTAACTGTCTATTCACTATATGCCCAATTCCAACATGAGAGGTTAACCCCTTTTAGATCTGAAGCATACATTTAATCTTACACACATAGAAATACTTTGATAGCAAAGCAGTATTTTAAAAAATATTTGATTGAAAGTTGTAATTCCTATTGAGTTTTGCAATTTGTCTTCAAATATTTTTTGAATGTTACCCTATTTCATGAATAATGTTCAAAGGTGTCAAATCACAGTGCGCTTCAGAGAAAAATGAGTTGATATACCCTAATGTTACAGACATGTTTGCATGGCTCTGAAATATAGGTGTCATCACTGTCATGATCATTTTCTCATGGAAAAATGCTTTGGGCTTTAAATGCTTGCATCATCATGAAGTACCAAGCCCAGGAAAAGTGACATAAATTGTTATTACATGCAAATACGGTTCCTGGAGATTTCTTACCCAAGGGACTTCGCCCCCAATAGAGCGCAACTTCAACATCATGACATAATAAACAACTCCAAAATGCTGAATAGTGCTATGAACTATTTTGAAGCAATAATAACATTAGTAACTTGATCTTGACTTAGTTGCACTTATCTGGGTGGTTTGTATCGATCTTTTACCTAGCAGAATCGGTTTAAAATCTACCTTAAATCGCTTACATTTCATGAAAATGAAGTACACTTTGTTAAAAGACTGAATGAAACTTAACCATGTTTAACTATCAATGAAAATAAATGATGAAATCTATTGATTGGCCCTTCAATTGCATGGAAATATCAAATTTACACTGTGTAGTTGTGAGGTCTCTTGGGTACGAAATCTCCTGCACCGGCAAATACTAGCACCAAGCTTTATGTGGGACCCACATTGTGAGTGAATAGATAATCCTAAAATATTAAGGACAGCTTTGCCTGTAGATAGTCGCACCACTGCTTCCTTAGCAACGTTATTGTATGTCGAAAAGACTATAGAGACCAGTACAGACATGTCAGCCTCTAAAGCAAGAGGTATCTTTCTTCTGCTCGCTCTTTGTGGTGTATATGGGGTAAGTGCACATTACTTTATACTTTTCAGGTCTGGTAATCTATCTATTATTTCAATTATATTGTCACACAAAATATCTTTTTAACTAATTGTTTTACAAACTCTAATATGTGCCAATAGTATTTAGGAAAATCACTTTATAGAAAAGCACTATGATATTAACCATTAAAGCTGAGTACTAATACTTAGTACTGAGTGCTAATAACCTTGTATTTGGCAGTTTTTGGTAAAATATAAACAATAATAAAATAATAATAATAATATATTCATTATTTGATACTATTGTAATACGAAGTGTACGTCTACTAATCATGTCTCAAACTCTAGCTTGTGCCAACAATATTTTGGGTAAAAGCTTGTATACATTGGCATTAACACAAAATTATATTTTGACTATGCCAAGTAAAAGAAGGACCGAGACAGGATTCTGTGCAATGTCTTAAGCCTAGGATTCTGTTTAAAGCCTGTTGCTATGGATATAAAACAATCAGCCAGAAAAGTTGAATAAAAACCCATAATAGATGGGGTTTTTTTTTACTAAAATGATGTCTTACTTGTAGTTTACTAGTAATTCCACATACAATAAAGCCAAGTTAGAAATACAAGCTTGAAAAAAAAAAGAAATAAACCATAAATAGCTCCCATGATGCTCTGCCATGATTCCAAGAAGACAATTCAACTGAATGGCTGCCAAGCACTTTCCTGGTACCTCATCAATTGTTTAGTTGTGGAAGAGTATTAATAACGCCTATACCTTTTGGCATGCAGCAATAGTCAATAAGCTGGTGCAGATGGCTTCGGGTTAATTGATTCATGTTGTTTTTTCGGGTATATCTAGTATATAAATCTTGGAGCACAGAAAGACAGTCCAGAAGTGCAGCACTTCAGTGGCCAGACAATTGGCTTGAAAAATTGTCTTTAGATGGCATTTATATGTGTGCCTTCTTATCAATGATAAATTCCAAAACAAATAAATGGACGATACAAAACAATTAAATGTGTCACTTATTCCACTGAAGGAAAACTAAAAATCAACAAAAAATCAAAATCAAAGAAAATTATAGCCAACAGTTGATGGTCATGACTTACAAATAATTTTTTGTTGAAAAGTTTAATTGAAACACTTCATTAGCATTCATCCTTTTTGTCAATATTCTCAAAAAGGTGTTTTTTGTGGGGAGAATTTAAAAATAAAAGGTCATTTCAAGATTTTTTATATATGTTAAATTGACTCACCCATGTTGAATATACTCATGTTAGAAATGCATTCATGATTCAGACCAACTGTAACTATGAAGGCCATCATTGAACAGAGTAAAACACCAACTGTTACAGAACCTCTCATAGGCTTGCACACAGGAAACATATGTTGGCTCTGGTCTCTATGTTGAATTTCACCAAACACTGGCTGCTTCAAACATACACTTTTGGTATCAAATGTTAACAGATTTGCTTGGAATTTGGTTTATGAATAGCTTAGAGTATTAGTAAGGAATGCTGTCACATTTTCCTTGCAAAAGTTGGAAAAATACCCATATTTCTCATTTTAACCAAAATAGCTATGGAATTTGAACAGAGCAAAAACTTGAAAAACTGCGATTACCCTTCATCACACGTGAGGGAAAATTAGGTCTGCATTCTAAACCACGTGTTTTCAATAATTATGAAATAATATGTATCTAGTCAATTTGTGTATAAACGTGTATTAACCTTATCATAACACTAAAGCTAAGTCTATTTAGGAGGAAAGTAATTGACAAATATGTCAAAATAGTTATAGATAGATGACTTAACATCTTGAATATATGTGTGGCGTATTGATACTTTTAAAATGGAATTCTCTCAAAAGGCAGAGCTGATGCAATGTTAGAATGATTTTTGGATATTGGAAATTCACATGATTTTCGGATATCGTAAATGAATTTCGGATATCCGTAAATAAATTTAGGAAATCCGTAATTCAGCTGAATTTCGGATATCCCTAAATGAATTTTGGATATCCGTAAATGAATTTTGGATATCAGTTAATGAACTTCGTATATCCATAAATTAGTTTCGGATGTCCGTAAATGAATTACGGATATCCAAAATTCCGCTGAATTTCGGATATCCGTAAATAGTGATTATTTGCATGGAATGCTTGCCATAGAAAACCACCCATAGTAATTCCTAAATTATGTGCAATTTCTTTCCTGCTAAATAAACACAGATTAGCTGAATTTGAAGAACTCTCATGATTTTATGGAACCTTTTACACTACAAGGCCGGTTCCATTTCCTGAAAAGAAATGGTTTTTATGAGGCATTTTGTGTTACAAGATAGTAGGCAATATTAGTAAGACATTTTTTGGGGTGCTGATTTCTAATATCTTGTCTAACATGCTCAGGTGTCAGTATTTTGACCACTCATTTGCATTTCAAAATTGGTGCCAACGTCTGCGAAAACAACCCTAAAAACACGATAGTTTAGTCACAGGCAAGCTGTTGTTACTGTTTTTGGCAGTTGCTGAAGCATTTTCAGCAACATCAAAATGGGATATATTTGACCATCTTGATAAAATTTGGAGTACCATACCCCCCATATTGCCACTGGTTGCCACAGAAAGAGGACACTTTGGGGGGAAAAGCCCAAAATAGGAGATTTTTTCAAAATAGGAGTTTTTTTTCAAAATAGGAGATGTATTAAAGTTATCCAAATTTAATTATGTGAAATGCTTATTATGTAAATAATTGCTATCAAGACAGATTGATTGCAAAGGTAGAGAGCATACCAGTATGTTGTAACGATTTAAACTGTGTTGCACTCTAACAACTGTTGTTTGCTAATTAGCAGGGCCTCTGCTCATACAGATAATGTCTCGATTACTTTCAATTGAAGTCATAAATTGTTTAATTGACATTTTAGGAGGAGTATAGCAACTGATGCAGATCAAGCCCCTGTTTGCTCAGATACTATGATGGCTGCAAAACAAGTGTCTGCTTAAACCTTAGACAATACGTCATCATGTAATACTACTAGATGGGCATCCAAAATCAAATACTCCATGGGGACCCCTCTCTCTCTGGACGTACAAAAGCATATACCAGTGCTATGTTACCCATATCAGTTTGATATCCAATTTACTTTTATCAAAGGTAGCCCATATAACACGTTGTGTGAAATGCTTAAACTCTGAATTCAACAAAAATGAAAGATTGATTGCAAAAGTATAGAAGAAAGCTCTGGAGACGAACAGTGTAACTGGCATCTTGGCTATGCAGGGGAGCAACTGATGCAGATCAAGCCTCGGATGATGTGATATAATGGTAGTAGCAAGACAAGTGTTTGCCTAAACTGAGACGAAAAGGTGATTGTGTGATACTACTATTTGAGCAGCCACAATCAGCTAATCCAAGAGGACCTCTCTTTCTCTCTCTCTTAGCAAGTGACGTGTTGCCCAATTACTTTGATTTCCAGTAAATCAAAAACATTGTGAATGTTATTGCAAAAATATAGAATAAAATGTCAAGTTAGTTGTGAAAGTTAGGACTTGGTTGCTTTCCCCCTTGGGACTCACAAAGATGATGAATTCATTACTTTCATTTAGAGACATAATAGCTATAACTGTCAATTCAGCAATAGGGAAGCACCTGATGCAGACCAAGCCTCGGTTTGGTTTGATAAGATGGTAACAGCAAGACAACTGTTTGTACCCAGCAGAAACCACCGCATAGCCCCAAGTCACTGGCAACTTTCTCACATGTTCAGGCCGGGATTCAAACCTAGGCAGTGGTGAGAAACAGCGTACATTCAGACCACACAGCCATCAGAGGTATGCTACACTACTTTGCTGTGGCTACGCTTACTGTGTTGATGAATTGATTGCCTTCATTTACACGAGCAGAAATTATTAGCTGACATTTTGGTAATACTGATGCAACTGAAGCATGTCAAGCTACTGTTTGATTTGATGCAATGGTAGCAGCAGGTGTTTGCCTACACTCATACCAAAATGTATTGTATTAATACCACTGTATGGCCACCAGAAATCCTCTGTAGAAACTGTGGTATGCCTTTCCTGCTGAAAAAGCTATACTGTAAATCACTTAAATATAGCGGGAACGATAAGATAGCGATAATAGCGCTATGCTCATATGCGCTATTATAAATTCCCTGTCTTTATTAAATTCTTAATTGAACTTGCTGCAGCTGTTCCTGTTCACCGCTATACTTAGATCACGCTATCCAGGGCAGTGCGTGGATTTACAGTGATTTACAGTATTCTCTCAAAACATCAATTTCCCCTCTAAAGTTGGATTGCTCTTTACAGAAAAAAATCCATTTTCATTTACAATTTCAAATCCATTTCTCGCACATTCAAAAGAAAGTTCCAAGACTGTCGTTCCAGTCACATGTCCATTGTATCATGGAGACATATCTTAGATTACATCATTAGATTAATCACACAAATTCAGTAATTCAGAAATTGTGGTAAAATAGGCGACGCTAACTCCTTGTTTCTGTATGTTGTTACATGCTATTGTCATGGGTGCATATTTTAGCTATCAGAATAAGGACTTAGTCTGTTTCGACAGGCTATGCTTGCTAGTCAATACAAATCGTGCAAACTGTGTCTTATTGCAAAATTTCCTACCCCTGATTAAAATGTAAGTGAATTTATGGACATGATAAGAAGCAATGTCTGGAAATCTGATCATACTTTCAAACAGGAATTGAAGCATTTCCTCAAAGGCACTATTCGATGATACAATATTTTGCTATAGATGATAGTTTGTTCCTTCTTTTTTGTTATAAAGAGTGATACACATTTAAAAGTGCATACCTAGATAAAGGTTTCTATTTTCATTTTGTCTCTTGTTTTTGTAAACTTTTGGTTTTGAATTATAATCTTCCAAAATGGCACTTCTCATCAATGAATATCCCTTAGCAGACACATACTTGTTCAAATATTAATATCGATCAAAAGAACACCTGTGATCAATGCAATGTTGCTATCAACTCTGTGACTGTTGCGCACAACAGTTTGTATGAAGCTTTTTCATGGATCAGACTTAAATACCCGTTCACTATACTTCAGATACGTATGTGTATGTGTCATTTCCTGATTTGCCGACTTTATTTACAAAACATTGATTGCTCCTGGGTTGACCTTATCTTCTGATGTGTCTGTTTGCATCATACGGTGATAGAAATCGTTCAATATTGCATAAACAGGGGAGGGAAGTACGTACGTTGCTTAATCAATTTGCATGTACTCTTATCTGCGAACCTGTTCATAGGATAAAGTTCACTTGCTTTATGCCATTTGGTATATACTCAGAAAGGATAGACAGGTATTCTTCAGTAACCAATCCTTCGACTTCGGCCATCATTGCTCAACAAAATAGTGTAACTCCTTTTTTACATATTTAAAGGCCATTTAGATCTCTGCTACACAACGATATAGTGGCATCCATGTGTTAGATATATTATATGATACCTTTATTTTGATACCAGCCACTAACCCTCACCAAGGTGGCTTAAGGTCATTTATGAATGTTTTTTTACTGACATGTGAATAACTGGTGGTTAACTCGCTTTTCCCCAAAAATATCAACAATTGGGTAATGACAATTTAGTATTATAGATTACTCGTAAGTATTGCAGCTTGGTGGTGATGTTGAAGTAGAATATAGCTTCCACCAGATGGTATTGGTTGTGGTGAGCATTTCAAATGATACCTGTAGTCCAGATGAAACCGTTATACCAAACACTAACTCTTTAAGGTTAAAGATTTTAGGGTTGAACTAACTCTTTAAAGTAGGCCCTTTTCCTGATCCACCTACCGGCCATTTGATTTCCACTGGTAGCCAGTTAACATGGCAACCACATTATAAATGTATTAACAATTTGTATATGTTATATTGCACCTTTTTCATCCCTTAACTGTTCCACTACCAGCTGACTAAATTGTTAATACTGCACATGTAGAACAAAATATCATATTAATGTGTTTGTTTCATTAACTAGTTAGGTTAATTTAGAATACTGCAACTTGGTGACCAGGTCAAAATCAGGTTTAGATGACCCTTGATGATAACTACTGATTCAGAATTTGATTCTTGCCCAAGAAAACATACTTGTAGTCACCAGGATCATGTTTCTAGCTGATCTGGATGCTTAAATATGCAGAAATATAGCTTTCTGTAGCGGCCATTTTGAATTCCAATATGGCTGCCAGTTTCCATGGCAACTAGTGTGAAAATGTATTCAGGTTACTAAGTTGTTGTTTAACTGTGTCAATGCAAAGTAACATGGGCCCAGTTCAGTAAAACATCTTTATCCCTTGAGTGTTATACTTACTTGACAGTTGCAACTATAACATGTCTGAATAGGGCTGAAAATGTTCGCTTTTTTACTAAAAGGGGTTCTAGGTTCATATCCAAAAGCAGAGCTTTCATTACACTTCAACCAAATTTGTGATAGAATAGACTCCTGGGCCTCTGTGCCCATGCTTACACGTGAAAGCTACTGTATTACTCCCTACATATATCTTTGAAAAAAAAACTTTCATTGAAAGTGGGAGAATTTAATCTTGATGCCAAACCTACATATTTGCATGTAGGCTTCCAAATATTCTCTTTTTGACCTTGAACTCAAGGTCAAGGTCACAGTCAATCATGGCACATGTGTCATTAGGTAGAGTATGGTATGCCCTCTAAAATGAGTGGTCACTTGTGTCATGAAGTGGATTGTTCGAATTTGCATGGCCAAATCTTCTACCCCCAACCCATCTTTTTTCCAGTATGTTTGCCCTAAAATTGGTCACCATGTTAATTCTGGGGTGGTCTGCTGAACCGGTTCTAGAAAAAGTCTGACCGTGTCCCCAAATGGTGGCACGTTATAATTTCATAAATCCCAGATACTCCCCTTTCATTTGAGACCAAGAAAAAAGGAGCTACTTGGTGGGGTAATCAAACTCTCATTTTAGAGCCTTTTGAGGATTTGGCTGCTAGACTATTACCCTAAATTGATCTTTTCTCCACAATTATGAAATTTAATAGTCCCAGTCCACATATAAGGCATGTGGACAAAAACTATGAATGTTTCTTTTAAGTTTTTTACACAAAAAAATCTTATATTGCTGGATGAGCACTTTTGCGATGCTAAATTTATTCTTCATAAAAAGAACTTGGACAATATTTAAATGGAATAAGCAAAAATGTCAAACAAAAGCCCAGAGCACTAATTTTGGCCTATTAGCGGCTATTAGTTGACACTGGTTGAGGCTAGTATGTTCAGTAGGCTATCGGCCAAATCTTAAAAGAGCCTTATTTTGCGAGGTTTAATTACACCCCCCCCCCCCCCCCCCCCCCCCCCCCCCCCCCCCGATGTAGATGGAATTTTTTACCTTAGATGGATATGGGAGTATATGGGCAGGGATTGCAAGGATGCCGTCCACATACCCTTTTGACGCATAGTCAAGTGGTATGGACGCAGAGGTGAGAAGTGGCTGCTTCCAGAGAGGACGCATAAAATTCCCATTAAGAACCCATAAATTTCCTGTTCACAACAGTTCTTTGAGCTGTAAGCAGTAGCACAGTCAACTAAACTTCACAAGCTGGATAAAGAAATCTACCCATTTAACCCCTTACCCCCCTAAGTGACCACATTTGTTGGCATAGATAGTCAACACTCATTTGTGGCCAATGAGCAGGACACAGGATTTTCTGGACCTTGATATTAGTGTGGAAGCAACTTTTTTTGACCATATCGCTAACACTGTATGGGGCCTACCAAAATGCCGTGCCCCCACTTTGGGACATGGTCAGATATGCGTTAGGCCTGGTCAAACTGACCATCCACAAATCAGGGAATCGGCCACCTGAACACACATATATTGAGGAATAATGGGATGGGGGGTAAAGAAATTAACCATAAGATTGCTCACAGTTCATTAAATGCCACAAGTTTGGTATCAGAATGTTGGTCTGGAAGAGACTTATCTTTTAAAATACTAAACACGTGACTAACCCTATCCCATGATGTAATAAAGGTCATTCAAGGTCAAAATGGCTGCCAAATCAAGAATCTGGGATTTTCCCATAATCTATAGTTTCGGTTTATAAAATTCTCAGTTTTTTTGAAGGGATGTATTTCTTTTCTGTAGTCACTTTTTCCAAAGGAATGCTTTTTAGTGGAGTTGTTAAACATTTTAGAAAATTCATTGATTAGAATCTTAAGCCTAATTTTGAGATTTAAGGTACAAAGTAGGGTACCAGGCCCACAAAGAGACCCCAAAAAGTGACTAAAATGTTACAAATTTGAAAACCAAAATGACTGTATCTTAAGTTTAACAAGCCGGAATGGAGTAGATGAAGCACCAAAATATCAGGTTTAATTTTCTCTTCAATCTGGAAGATGATGGTAAAAAAACACTGAAATTAAGGGGTCATTGAAGGTCAAATAAAGGTCAAAATGTCGGATTTTCTCTAAAAAAATCAAATTTTGATGAAGAGATTTTGACAAACAGTTGTGTTGACCTGCTGGTTTCGAATCCACTTGTGTTTGGTCATCTAAGATAATATCGAAATAACTAAGGTTTGCCAATATTGTACATAAATATACCTATAGGTTAATCTTACTTCTTTTTACAGAGAGCCTCTGGTAAAGTCAAGTTTCCGGATGGTGAGTAGAGTTTTCTAATATAGTTGGAAAATTGAAATAATATGCTTATGTTATATGATTAGGGTAGTATCAGTTATTACATGGCTATAGACCCTGAAAGATTTAACACAGAAATATTCCCTATATTTTGGGGGTTGGCACCTTTAGAACTATTTTTGTGATGCGATGAGGTTGATGTTTCTTTTTGCACTTACTGATGTTCTCCTACATTCAATCCAAATAACCTAATCTCAAATAACAATTAAGGACACGCGTTTGTGTCTTAAATGAACAAATTACAAGTAAAAAATGGAAAATTCACCTATCAATATTATCAATGAATGACATGCCCAAGGCAAAGAAAGTCCAATACTGCACACTGACAGGAACTATTTATTTGAAATAAATAGTTCCTGATACTGATCGTTAGACTGAATTTAATAACTTAAACCTAGACCTGTTAAAATTAGTCAGTATGTGGAAGTATAAGTTGTGTATTGACACAATATACATGTAGTGGGCGGTTTTAAGATATTGGCTACAGTTGTGTGTTCCAGGTTTTAACTTTCGTGCATAATAACACTTTTGTAAAATCAACGATGACTTCAAACCTATAATAATTAAATAATTAATACCTATAAAACATACTTATAACCATCTCTGTTATAGCATCAAAATGTTATAACCTTAACATCTTGTGAGGAGCTTTGCAGTGTGCAATAAAAGTTATTTTTATACCTCAAGTGAAGATCATACAGAGCCATGATTGGCAAACTGAGGTTCACCATTCCATGCAGTTGTGCTCAAGAGGCAATATGACCCCCCCCCCCCCCCCCCCCCCCTGTAAACATTCTCCGACTTCTAAAGAAAAGATCCCTCCTGCTGCTGGTGACGCCTAGCGGGGAAAGTGCAAGTCATCAGTCATCTGTGACCTTTTTTTACTATATTTTAGGTTCTTGCCAGCCACCTGCTGCTGGTGACACCTAGCGGGGAAAGTGCGAGTCATCAGTCATCTGTGACCTTTTTTACTATATTTTAGGTTCTTGCCAGCCACCTGCTGCTGGTGACACCTAGCGGGGAAAGTGCGAGTCATCAGTCATCTGTGACCTTTTTTTTACTATATTTTAGGTTCTTGCCAGCCACCTGCTGCTGGTGACACCTAGCGGGGAAAGTGCGAGTCATCAGTCATCTGTGACCTTTTTTTTACTATATTTTAGGTTCTTGCCAGCCACCTGCTGCTGGTGACACCTAGCGGGGAAAGTGCGAGTCATCAGTCATCTGTGACCTTTTCTTTACTATATTTTAGGTTCTTGCCAGCCACCTGCTGCTGGTGACACCTAGCGGGGAAAGTGCGAAACATCAGTTATCTGTGACCTTTTTTACTATATTTTAGGTTCTTGCCAGCCACCTGCTGCTGGTGACACCTAGCGGGGAAAGTGCGAGTCATCAGTCATCTGTGACCTTTTTTTTAAACTATATTTTAGGTTCTTGCCAGCCACCTGCTGCTGGTGACACCTAGCGGGGAAAGTGCGAGTCATCAGTCATCTGTGACCTTTTTTACTATATTTTAGGTTCTTGCCAGCCACCTGCTGCTGGTGACACCTAGCGGGGAAAGTGCGAAACATCAGTTATCTGTGACCTTTTTTACTATATTTCAGGTTCTTGCCAGCAGCTGTATCTCAAAGCAAGGCTGTTAGGCCTTACCCCTACTGATGGTGTTTATCACGTGACAGTAGATAACATCACATTTCACGTTTATTGTGATATGTCACGTGATGGAGGTGGTTGGACACTGCTTCTTTTTGGTACGCTCAACAACCGAGTGGTGAACCAGAAGTGGACGGCAGAAAACGTCAAGCGCCGGAATGAAAACAATCCTGGCATCATATCAGAATTTTCCATACTCTACCGCGGTGACTCCATTAAAGAACAGGGAACAGGAAATACATTCCAGGTGAGATATTGGTATTAGTTATACTGAATTTTAAGATTTAGGATATATATATATATATATATATATATATATATATATATATATATATATATATATATATATATATATATATATATATATATATATATATATATATATATATATATATATTTATATATATATATATATATATATATATATATATATTTATATATATATATATATATATATATATATATATAAATATACGTATATATATATATATATATATATATATATATATATATATATATATATATATATATATATATATATATATATATATATATATATATATATATATATATATATATATATATATATATATATATATATATATACAGGGCTCGACATAACAAATAGCCCCATAGTCATGACTATCTATTAAATCATGAAAAAGCGGCAATTCGGGCAAGCTGAACAAGCCCTCAACTTGCCCCACTTGCCTATCTACCATAAGAATAGAAATTGAAAGGATATTCATTGAATTCATAATAGGATCTTTTGAATGACAAAAGAAATGATAGCAACCTTTTAAAAGTAATTGCTATCAAATTGGCCAGGCAACCATAATGCCTGCCGACAGGACTGTCTGATCTGGGGCCCCACCAGAATACATCCCATGGATGGGTTGGCCAGGTATTAGCATAATGAATAGCTAACTATGTGTATTTTCTTAGCAGGAAGGCAGTGATAAGCATGATATATAATGATATTTGGCTTATTATGATATATTACCATATGTATTTTCCTAGCAGGGTTTTTGAAATTCAACACATCTTGCCCATTTCATTTCCAGCTTAATACAATAATAAATATTATACAAAATGTCAAAATCTTTGTTTACATAAAATTTTCATGCATTATAATAATGAAAGTTACTTCTTTTATTTTTCAGTACCGCTTAAAGGCAATCAATCGACAACAGAAACTATTTGGAGGTATCTGGGAGGCACCAAGTTCCTACTCCTTTGTCAGCACAAACAATTCACAGACAGATGTGAACCTACTGAAGAAGTTTGGCAACTGGGCTAACTCTGGCGATGGTATTGGTGGATCATTCCGCAGACGAATGCCATGGCTCTGTAATTGTGATGATGTTTTTCTGACAACAGATAATGGATTTCAGAATGACAGTTGGTGGGGATGCCTTGTGCAAGAACAAACACGTCTATATGGTCTTGCACCTATGATTAATGTTTATAATCCTGCGGAATCTGTATCCTATTGGCTGAGAGAGAGCAGGACGGGTGAGTAGGTGCCGACCATGACACACCTTTCACAACAGGGGAATACATCTTTGCAAAAAGAATCTCAAACCCAAAATTAGTTGTTCTTCAATCAAAAAATATTCCTTGAAATTTTGTCCAAAAATAAAGATAAGCAGAGACAATCCATTTAAATCCTTTACCAATCTACATCAGATACAATGCACGCACAGTCTCAGTCAGGATATTAAATATGCCTGTCCAAAACAGCAATTAAAAAATTTCCGCCAGTCCAGATATAGCTACTCAGCTACTCCAAATTCTTATACCAGCTACATTTAATAGCCTATTGTGTCAATAAGGGCAATTTACACTTCAGCCATATCCTCAAAGATGTTTTGAGAGGAATATATTTGGTTATAACCCCAGAAAAGTCAAGATTAAAAATTCTTTATTAAAATGTTTGCCTGTCCATAAAGGAGGTTTTAAGGAAACTGCCTATCCAAAAGACAGGCTGGATGGGTGCTGGCTAAGTCCCTGAATGCACATGAGCATTTTCATTCTAACAAGCCTTTTTATCTTATTTCAGAAGTGGTTAGGACCAGCAATGGAATTGGTAAGTTTATTAATTTACTCGTCTTACTTAGATGCCATGTGCTAATCAATGCCTCTTTGCATGACTTTCTTAAGTGTAGTACCTAATTTTTGTAACCCACATGTATAGTAGGGATTGGCACCTTTGGAATATTCACGATACAATAAGATACAGGTGAACTTGGATATGACGGACCACTGTACGGCAGATTTTTGCATATGACGGACAATATGCTTGGTCCCAGTCCGATGCATATCAAGTATTCGTCATATGTATATGACGGATTTTGCATATGACGGACCAATTTTCCTGGTCCCATTTAGTCCGTCATATCCAAGTTCACCTGTAATGATATTTACTTAATTATGAAATACCTTAACAATATCTTTAACAATACTTAATAAAACTGCACTGTCAGCTTCGTAAATTTTGTTAATAAAAAACAAACTACTTTTGTATGGAGGAGTCCTGGTCCATATATGTATGTGTGTGTGTGTGTGTGTGTGTGGTGTGTGTGTGTGTGTGTGTATGTATGTATGTATGTATGTATGTATGTATGTATATATATATATATGTGTGTGTGTGTGAATATATATACATATATATATATATATATATATATATATATATATATATATATATATATATATATATATATATATATATATATAAAAGTATATATGTATGTATGTATATACATACACATAAACATATATACATATGGACAGATAAATAGATGGATAGATATGTGATACTCTTCTTGAAACATACGCTTTTCTTTGTAGGGGACTTTCTTTTTGAGGTTTATGGAACAGATCAGGCTATAGCCAACTACATTGAGCGAGTGGAATATGCTCGAGCTCAAGCTGATTGCTGTGCTAAATGCACACTTCACCCAAGATGTCTGTCTGTCAACTACCAGAGGTCAACCAATGATGACGGTACACATACCTGTGAGCTGAACACAGTACAGGCTGGAACCTTTGCATCCCGCGTTGTGGCCAGACCAGGTTTTGATCTGTTAGAATTAATTGACGGATGATCAGTCCGATGAAGATCCTCAATGATATTAATTTAAAATTTCGATTAATCATCTTTGTACCAAATTGCAGACGTGATCAATGGTTTTGAGATAAAATGCATAATAATGGTCTTAAATTTGAAGTTTCAATTATCATCTCTTTTGCTGCCATATTAACGTTAATTCCATACTGCCTCTTGTAAGTGATGGAGAAAACCAGAGTACCTAGCAAAAACACTGCCTTGTCCAAATTCATTGGCAATATTCAACACTGCCTGCTTCCCAGGTGCCCTTATTTAGTAAAATCCAGCACTATCAACTTCAAGAAGCTTTCTAGTAAATAACAAATTGACTTCATGTATTACCGTAGTATTATCCTAGTATTACCGTAAAAGGTGTAATACTACCAATACTTAATGATTCAGTTGGTAATCTGGGCGCTGTTTTTGATCTGAACATGAATATGTCTGCACATGTATCAAAAGTTATCAAGTCTGCAAATTACCAAGTTAGAAACATTGGAAAAATAAGAAAACTTCTCAATACTGATACAACCAAGAGTGCCTTTGTCTCACTGGTGACATCACGCCTTGACTATTGTAATGGACTTCTCTGTGGAATCGCTGATGATCTTTTATGCAGGCTCCAGATAATCCAAAACAATGCCACCAGAGTGGTTAGTGGCTCCAAAAAGTATGATCACATTACACCAGTTCTTAAAGATCTTCACTGGCTGCCCATCAGGAAAAGGATTGAGTTCAAGATTCTGCTTTTGACTTTCAAATGCATGCAAGGATGTGCTCCTCTATACTTGAGGGAACTGTTAGTCAAACAAGCCAATACAAGGACTCTAAGCTCAAACACTAGGAACTTATTACAGATGTACTATGTACCACACCTTTGGAATGAGCTCCCTGACAACATCAAGGCTGCTGATAGTGTGCAAAACTTCAAGAAACAGCTGGAAACACTGCTATTTCGAAAGGAGTTTATTTGACTACATGGACCATAAACATCTGTCCACAGACTATTCTTTAAAGCACTTTTGAACATTATAGGTGGAAAGGGCGCTATACCAAATATCAATTATTATTATTATTATTATTAATTATTCATGCAACACATACAGATTGAATATTTTCACCTCAATATAATAACCTGATATTGCATAGGAAAATCATTATTCCTTTTCTCAATAAGTTAAACACATGTTAATGATTGTTACCTGAATATATTGTTGTCTCCGGTGAAAAAGAGCACATCCAAAGATTTTAAGATCACCAATTTTGAGCACCCATTAAATATATCTTAGCCTGGACAGGGCACAACATTAATTTTTGCGGCGACTTGCCCAGTAGGGCAAGAGAGATTCAACTTTCACTTGCCCCACTCCAACTTTCAACTGCCCTTGAAAAATTGTATGTTTCGTATTGTTTAATTTAAAGCGTGTAGAACATGGCTGGCATATGAAAGCATATTTTCTAGGACAGGCTTGGATGCCCGAGCAAAAATCTTGTGCACATTCTCAAAAGTAAACCCAAAATATATGAGTGTACTATGTATGGAATAAGTATGTATTGTTCACCTGCGAGTAATCAATCTGTATACTTACTGTAGAATAGGAAATTAATCCAAGGTACGAATTAACCAAATTTGTGATTTTGGATTTTTTATTCCGAAAAGCCAATATTAAAGGTTGATGTTCTAATGACAGGAATAGTACTGTAAATGTATGGTACAATATTTCCGACTTTAATTTTACCAAACTAACCCCACTTGTAAAAGTACGACAGAATAAACCACTGACTCAGATAAATTTCCTATTCTACAGTATTCAAATGATAAGAATATGAAATAATAAAACATCTGCCATGAAAAATTAAAAAGAAAAAGATGTTAGTAGAATGCCTTACCTTCCACGTCCTTTCCAGAAGCCCCACGATGTTAGGGTTTGTAAGCATAAGAGGCTCGTCCTCTTCACCAGAGACCGCTAGAAGGGCAAGTTTCTTCTTATCCACTTTCCCTGAAAACAACCAATTTTTTTTATTGAACCCCTATTAGCATGTAGAGTGCACATTTGTTCTGATGCATATGAAAATATCTATCTATCAAAATAACATTTTTGAGGAATTTTGATTGAAAGTTGTTTTTTTAGGGTTAAAAAATCCCTTTACCATCTTTTCTCATTTTTTCTGATGCATACAAAGATATCTTGCTGTCAAACCAACATTCTGAGAAATGTTTGATTGAAAGTTGACATTCTTTGAAGGTTTAAAAATCCCTTTACCATCTGTTCTCAAATGTTACTCTAATTTGTGAGTTACTTAGAGTTGCAAATCATGTGTGTAATCCAAGTGAAAATGAGTTAACTTTTTGCATCTGGAGTACACACAGCACACGTGATCTGACAACAATGAAATAACTTAACACAATGAGTAATAATTGAAAAGTATTTTAGATTGGATGGTAAAACGCAATAAGCACTAACCCAATCATTCAAATACTTCTTAAAATATCATTTTATATCAAGATATTTGGATCTGTTTCAGACCATAAGTGACAGGTTATGAGTATGCTGAAGTTGTGAATGCTTTAACAAGTCAAGCACAATGATTTTGATATGTAGACTAATGGTGCAATTGGAAATATTTCCAAATGGTTTATTTTGTGGGTTAAAAAGATTAAGTTCTAATAAAATAAGATTGGACGTTATACTTTGTTTGCTTCCTCGAGATTTTATCATAGATTTTAGATAATTCTAAAACATGTATTTAGGTAATTCTAAAACGTGTATATGTGTTCTTATTCAGTACGAGAACACCTGTATGACCTACCATGAGTTGTCATGGGCAGCTCCTTGACCACAATGATGCAGTCAGGCAGGAGGTCAAAGGGTAACTTGCCAACTAGAGTGACCTTGACCTTCAAACTGATGTCCGTTTTCGACAGTTGGTGGTCGGTGCTCACCAGAAAGAGTCGTAGGGTTTGCTGGTTCATGACAGCACAGGCACCAATGATACCTGCACATTCCAATGCCAACTGAAACACACAAACATAGCAAAACTAACTACACAGGCTCTGACACTAGCAATAGCTCAACTGGTGCATATCCAAATCCATATCAGCACATCCAAATACCAACAGAAACACACAAACATAGCAATTTAACAGTCTCATCTTAAGATTGGCTACCCAACTTCCGATGACCTAGATAATACAGTAGCCGAGCCCAACTTCCAACACCAATGATTATTCTATAAAAAATATTGTTTATTGAATGAAATTGAGAGAGAGAGAGAGAGAGAGAGAGAGAGAGAGAGAGAGAGAGAGAGAGAGAGAGAGAGAGAGAGAGAGAGAGAGAGAGAGAAAGAGAAAGAGAGAGAGAGAGACAGAGACAGAGAGACAGAGAGAGAGAGAGAGAGAGAGAGAGAGAGAGAGAGAGAGAGAGAGAGAGAGAAAGAGAGAGAGAGAGAGACAGAGACAGAGAGAGACAGAGACAGAGAGAGACAGAGACAGAGACAGAGAGAGACAGAGAGAGAGAGACAGAGAGAAGGACAGAGACAGAGAGGGACAGAGAGACAGATCTATTGAATAAAATTGAGTACCTTTTCTATTTGCAGTAGGTTTATTCTCTTGCCATGTCTCTTAACTTGATCGTCATGACGACCCAGGTACTTGAGTGCTCCATCCTCATCAATTTTCACCCAATCTCCTGATGCCCTCATTGTTGCCTTGGTAACAGTTGTTTCATCGTTTAGAAGGCATGCTCTCTCATCTCCACCTACGTTTAGATACAATTTCAAACAGTAAGAAAATATTTTTCCATTTTTCCAATAAACCCCCATAATCATCATCATCATTATTGATAATGATAGATAAACTCAGTATTACCTATGTGCTGACTACATTGACAGGATAAAATATCCTTTAAGGGGATAATTTCATTGTTTATTCAAGTAACTGAAAAAACACAATTTAAAGCAAAAGTAGCATTCATGCTAGAAATGTTACTCTATTCATTCCATTGCCATCTGGTTTGTACATATGGTTAGAGACATGTTGAAATAAAAGCAATTTGTCAAACAAATGTTTGACTGAGACTTGAGACGATTCATGTCTGGAGCATACACATGTTTTGACACATTTGGGAATATCTCCATAACAAATAAATATTAAAATATATTCAATTGAAGGTTGGTGATCCTGTTTGGTTTAATATGTCCTAATCTCAGAATTTTTCCAATTTTACTCACTTAGATAAATTATGTTCAAATATGTCAGACCAACTTGTGCAATCCAGGATTAAAAGATTGTTCTTCAATCATTTTGTCCAATATTACTGTTCATAATGTGAGCACTACAGGTTGAATGGGTTAACTTTTCTTTGTCTGACCAATGTATTAATGAAAAAAAAAAGTTTAGCAAGAAAAATATTTCACCCATTAATGCTTAAGAGTCCCTCATGAAATTGTCTTCAGGATCCAAGATACTTTTGACAATAGTTTGAAGATTAAGAATTATGTTACAAAATATCTGAAGGAGAGTTGTTGGCTGGGTTCCAAGTAACATTTCTCATTCAAATATTTCCCAAATATGCTTTTACTTAAAGGATTTCATCAAAATTGTCAGCCCCCTTTTGGACACTGGGAGCGGTAATGGGTTAAATGATATTTGTATTTCCTTGATGTCAACCCCTAAATAGTTCACACTCTTATTTCCCCAGTTTTCTTTTTAACCCTTGTACTACTGGTGTGGTGGCTAATTAGGCCAATACAAAATGATGCTTAATAACTGAAAAATGATTGAAACACTGACACATGGGTACGCTGACACATGGGTACTCATCTGACAGCTTTCCACTGAACACCGTAATAACAGGGTTTAGATTTTTGAACAGAGTAGCCTGAGCATTGGAAGGGTTGATTAGATTTGCATACCAATGAATAATTCTCCTTCCCCCTCGGTAACGCGATGCCCATCCTCATCGTGAACCTCGACAACTGTCCCTGCCAATGGCTCGCCTAGCACCACTTCTCTATCCGCCCTGAAACAAAACAAAATACAAACTATATAGTTTCAATTATAGTTCCTACAAATCACTCTTCTAATCCCACTTTCCTGTCCGCCCTGAAACAAATCAGAAATACAAACTACATATTTTCAATTATAGTTCCTACAAATCACTCTTCTAATCCCACTTTCCTGTCCGCCCTGAAACAAATCAGAAATACAAACTACATATTTTCAAATATAGTTCCTACAAATCACTCTTCTAATCCCACTTTCCTATCCACCTGGAAACAAAACAAAAATACAAACTACAGATTTTCAATTAAAGTTCCTACAAATCACTCTTCTAATCCCACTTCGCTATCCGCCCTGAAACAAAACAAAATACAAAATACAGATTTTCAATTACATATTTACAATATACATTTACAAACTACACATTTTCAATTATAGTTCCTACAAATCACTCTTCTAATCCCACTTTTCTATCCACCCTGAAACAAAACAAAATACAAACTACATATTTTCAATAACAGTTCCCAAAAATACCTCTCCTCTCCTGATCCCACTTTCTATCTGCCCCAAAACCAAACATAAATAGTGAATATTTTGAATCATAGTTCCTAAAACTGACTCTTCCAATCATAGTTTTAGCCAGCAGGGCGCCTGGGTGTCATATGGACATCCAAATCCTCAAAAATCCCCTCTCAAAACATGCAAATCTTTGGATTTCAAGCAAATAATTGGATTCTTTCACATCAATATAATTCCCTAAAATAAGACAGAAATACAGACTGCATATCTTCAATCCAATTCTTTCAGTTTTAAAGGTATCATAATATACAATAGACAGTCCAAATTTGTGCAGAGACCATGCTGCCCAGACCTTCATTTTGCCAGGTGGGTGTGGTGCGTCTGCATCAATGCCGCATAATAATGTATGAAAAAACATTAAGATAAACATCAGTTGGTCAAATGACACAATGACACGAGGAAGAATGAAAGACAATTACAGGAGTCAGTGGCCTCTCAGTGGGGGTTCCAATCTCAAATGTTAGGTTCATAGATAGCTAGGTGAACAAGCTGCAAGTTGAAAGGAAGAACATAATAAAGATATTAAAGGAGTCCCACAGCGGGAGTAGGTACTATTCTAGGTGGGGGGCTGCTAATGGTGTGTTTGGACAAGTCTTACTGAGAGACCTGCGTGTGTGGAAAGCTTATAGGGTTAATTTCTATGAATCAGTTTTTCTTCTACCCTGCTCTTATTTGACTAGTTATTTTATACAAATATAAATTGCCTGAAAGGAATTAAATGAGCCCCCCCCCCCCTTAAGAGATGACTGACTGACATTTTAGCATCTTGGATTGTACTCATGTGCATAAGTTTGCAATCTGAGGCATCAAATATAATCAACAACAGTCTTGATTAATACTTACTCGAGATCACTCACAGAGACCTTTTGTATGGTGGCCCAGCAAGAGACCTCAGTGATGCCGTAGATGTTGTAAATACTTGTGGGGTTCTCTAGGTGGCGCCACTGAGCTAGAGTGGCGGTACTGGGACACGCCTCCCCGCCCAGCGCCAGCACGCGCAGACTGGAATCCTTGCCCAGCAACGACTCCCTGAGAGCCTCGGGAGTGAACCGCTGTAGGAGAGTGGGCGTCGCCTGAAAACAAACACATGGCTGCAGTTCGAAATATGCAAATACTTGCTCAGTTATAAAATTACAGATTTCACCATCTTAAACCTTTCCAAAGTCTATTCTGAAAATGGGTTGATAGGTTTATTAATCCATGCTTGGTGATCTCCTTGACAACCATCAGCTGGATCTATGATGCTTTTGAAATCAACTTAAAATCGACATAACTGGTACCTGAAGATGGCAGTGCTAAATTTGACAAATTAAGATCCCGGGAGGCAAGTAGTATTGTTAAAATTATTGTTAAGATACTTTATTGTTGAGTAAATATTGATATTGTATTGTGACCATTTTAAAGGTGGCAATCCCTACCTGCAGTATGGATACCCGATGCCTGTAGAAGAGCATCTTTAAGAGAACCCGCGGAACAGCTTTTACAATGTTTGGTACAAGAAGCAGAGAAGCCCCGCTGGAGAGCGCTAGAAACATCTCCACCATGCTGGGGTCAAAGGTCATCGGCGACGCAAGAAACACAAGGTCATGCTGGGTCACGGCGAACCTCTCTCTGGAAGAGACAGACAAAAGAAGAATTAGCACATAGTTTAACCTATATATGCTTGTATTGCATGGCAAGAAACAGCCAAACAATCTTGGAAAAAAAATTCAAGCAATGCACAGTTGGGAAAATATTCAAGAAATGTTAATAAGAAAATTACTAACAACTCTCCTTAATTCTGAATTTCAAAGTTATTTAAAGAAGTATCATACATCATGATGGTAATTTCTAGAGCTCTTATTAGTTCACCCATTAATACCTAGATGTCCTATGGATTCTGAATAAATGATATCCTTGAAAATAGCTTTAGAATGAGGCATTGAATCATCAGTTCTTCTGCTTCACATTTTCCAAAAGATGCTTTTGTCAGAGAAATATCACCAAAATAGTCAGGTATTTATTGGCCCTTGCAGACATGAATGGGTTAACTCATTCTTTTTTAATCATTTATGTAAAATGTTCTTTTGAAACAAAGGGCAAAATGTTAATTATGATATGACTGGTGTGTTTTCCTATTTTGGTAGCCTGGAATTGTGAGCAACAAATACTGGCTCATATAAGCCAATCAGATGCCAGTTATTACCGTATTACCCCGCATACAACACGCACCCCATAGATAATACGCACCCCCTCCCCAAGTCCCTTTCCCATATGTAAAATACAATGCCCTGTTTATAACACGCAGGCGGAGTTGGGGAGTGGGAATCTTGGCCCCAGTACCGTAACCCGAGTTGACTCAGAGAATTAGAGGCCTAAATCGTACTGTGTTTATAGTGCTCAGAGTCACTGTGCAAGTGATACCAATTAACAGTACGGGAAAAGTCTATTTTCAAACATGATCTGGTACATTCAGGGTATCAGAATGGCAATCATCATAACGTCGTCATGGTGACAGGCCAATAGACAATAGGAGCCCACCAAAGTATTTTCGAGCATGCCCCACACATCTATAGAATCGCTGTAAAAAAGTTCTGGTTTATGTACCCGTTGATAACACGCACCCCCTCCTTAACATAGGTTCTGCAGTGTATAAAAGTGCGTGTTGTATGCGGGGTAATATGGTAAATCTTGCACGTGCCAGTGAGCGGTCAATCAGAATGTGTTAGATTTAACAATAGGTAAGCATGCAACTTCGCTTGAGCCACTTCAGATAGTCACAGCGCAAGACCTGAGAATGTTTTTCGTGAAGGGATCGGAAAAGGCTAGGAAAAGTCAATTCTAACACAGGTATCAGCTACTTCAGACAGTCCCTTCACTTCTATAATACACAACACTAAATAACAATATCTATCAACATTAAATGAAGAAAGGAAGACAGATACACTTAATAATAACATTAGCCAACAATACATGAAGAAAAAAAGAATGATACATTACATAACGATATCAACCAAAATTACAAGAAAGGATGAAAGAGAGATCAACCAAAATTAGATGAAGAAAGAATGAAAGAGAGATACACTAAATAACAATATCAACCAATACTGCACAAAGAAAGAAATAATGAAAGAAAAGAAAGGAAAAATGAATGAGAGAAAGAAAGAAAGAAGAAAGAAAAAATGAAAAAAGCAAAGAAATGATATAAAGAACAAATTAGGAAAGAAAAGTAGGAAGACAGAAAGAAAGACAGGACAGAAAAAAAAGAAATGAAGAAAGAAATGTCCAAAGAACAAAAGAAAGGATGGGTGGATGGCTAAATAGATGGATGACTAAATATATGGATGAGAGCATAGTCTTAGTCAGCAGGGCAAAAAACACCTTTCAGGACACCCAAATTTCTTTTGAGGAAAGAATCTGTTTACGGTTGTAATCTGAGTATATTATGATTTCTTTTGAAAGTTTGGATGCCCTAACTTTTTACAATTGCGAAATTTGGACACCCAGTTTCGAAATCCTGACTAAGACCCTGGATGAGACAGAAAGACAGGTAGGATGCAAATAAGAAAATGAAATGCAGTTCAAGTGTTCCGTACCTGAGATCTAGGATGTTGGGCACGATGCAGCCATGGGGAACACGGACAAGCTTGGGCTGCCCTGTACTGCCCGAGGTGGTGATGGAATAGGCGAGAGGCACGCTGGGCACCCAGGGGTCAAGGTCACTCAGACAGAGAACCGCCATGTTGAAAATCTCTAGTTCTCTGTCTCGATGTATGTTAAACCTGTGTTGATGGCCAACATGTTCAAATTTCTGGAAATTAAGAGAAATCATAGAAAGGAAACACAGGTAGCTTTTAAATCCTCAGTTTTCTACAGTATATCAAATATGCACTCATCAAATAACGTCAGGCAGGACCGATTTACTTCAATCAGCTAGAGAGAGTGTAGAGAGGAAAAGCAGGAAGCTTTTAAATCCTCAGTTTTCAACACAATATTAACCCTTATCCTGCTGTGAAACCTATGAGCACAGCTGCACACTACGACTATTGCTGTGGTTAGCAGGATAAGGGTCAAATATTCAATCATCAAATGACGTCAGGCAGGAACGATTTACCCCAATCAGCTGAGAAATTGTAGAGAGCAGAAGCTTTTAAATCCTCCGTTTTCTACAAGATATCAGAGACATCCATACTTATCCATTCTTACTGACAATATCTGATCATTTGAAATGCGATCTAAAGGTTAATGGACATATTAAATCCCATATGGTTCAATATCCTGGTCTCAGTCAGCAAGTACAGACATCATGGACAGGAAGTGTACGTGTTATTAATCAATTTGGGTTATCATCGTCATAATATAAAATGTATTCAGAATAGTTAATGTTTGTAGTAAACATTATAAAGAAAATAAAGTCAATGAGTGCCCCCAGAAAGTCTTGAGAGATGGACAGTTTAACACTTCCAATGCTGAGGGGGTTTAAAACACAAGGATGCAAAGATTATTAGAAACTATCTAAACCCTGTCATGTTGGTATTCATTGGATAGCTCTCGCTGAGAACTCTCAGTTGAGTACCCATATGCCAGAGTTTCAATCACTTTTTAGAATTATTCTATCATTTTGTATTGGCCAAAGTGTAGCCACCAGCAGCATAAGGGTTAAGGGGGGGTTGGCATCTGCAACTCCCTTGGCACTAAGCCACATGTAGGCCATTACTCCTTTACAGCTTGGAGTGTGTGCTCCTTAGTAACGGTAGGTAGGTCCGTCTAAGGTTCTTGATAGACTCTTTGAATGGATTTAGTTCGTGGAGGTTCACAACATCATGTGGTAGGTTATTCCATTGAACTACTGTCCTGGGTATAAATGAGTTCTTGTAACAGTCCTTGTTATCACATGAATAGAGGGGCTATGGTTTGTCAGCATAGGCCATGAGAGAGACTATCATCAATAATAAGATAGCGATAATAGCGCTCTGTCCATATGCGCTATTATAAAATCCCTGTCTTCATTAAATTCTAAATTGAACCTGCTGCTGCTGTTCCCATACACCGCTATACTTAGATCACGCTATCCAGGGCAGGACCGTAATTGCGCTGTATAATGTTCACGCCATATTTAAGTGATTTACAGTATGTAAAACTTTCAAAATTTAAGGAATGCATAAATAACAGCAATGTGATCGAATATCACCTCATACGTTACCAAGCTACAGGTAAAAAACACATTTATACTACAATACTTATGGAAATCATGTACCAAAATGATAAAACAAAAAGACATTAATAGGTTTCTTTTATCTTTATAACCCCTTATGCTGTTGTTAACTAATTTGACCAATACAAAAAGATGCAAAAAAACTGAAAAATGCCTGATACCCTGGCAAATGGGTACTCATCTGAGAGTACTCATCGAGAGCTATCCAATGAATACCAACAGGACAAGGTTTAGATGTTTTTCAAAAATATTTGTGTCCTTGTGCTTTGGAAGTAGCCTCTGCATTGCGAGGGTTAATGCCACTAAAAAACATAATCTTACATGTAAGTCATCCACATGGAGAAGTATGCATCTTATTTTCAACCGGGTGACGAGACTTTCTAGGAAGATAGGAGTATTTGAAGCATCCAAGTAGTGGAAAGCCAGAGGCCTCTGGAGTGCTCTGCAGGGGAATAGAAACAGTTCATGCCAGGTTTGAAGGTGATTTTTATTTTTTTATGTCATTTATTAATTTTTTTATAAAGTAGGTAAAATCAGAAGGCATTTCATGTGAGGAAATTTGAAGGTGATTTTCTAAAATGTCATTTATTAATTCTCTTATAAAGTACATGAAATCAGAAGACATTTCATGTGAGGATGAAATTAATAATTCTCTTATAAAATAGACAAAATCAGAAGACATTTCATGAGAGATTTTAAGGTGATTCTTTTAATGTCATTTATTAATTCTCTTATAAAATAGATAAAATCAGAAGACATTTCATGAGAGGAGATATTGAAGGGGATTTTTTAATGTCATTTATCAATTCTCTTATAAAGTAGGTAAAATCAGAAGAAATTTCATGAGAGGAGATTTCAAGGTGATTTTTTAAATGTCATTTATTAATTCTCTTATAAAGTACATACAATCAGAAGACATTTCATGAGAGGAGATATTGAAGGTGATTTTTTAATGTCATTTATTAATTCTCTTATAAAGTAGGTAAAATTAGAAGACATTTAATGAGAGGAGATATTGAAGGTGATTGTTTAATGTCATTTATCAATTCTCTTATAAAGTAGGTAAAATCAGAAGACATTTCATGAGAGGAGATTTTAAGGTGATTTTTTAAATGTCATTTATTAATTCTCTTCTAAAATAGACAAAATCAGAAGACATTTCAAGTGAGGATGTAAGGGAAATGATTTTTAAATGTGGTTTATAATACTCATATCAATAAACATTTCATACAAGGATATTTGGAATTAATTGAGCTAGTGCTTTCCAAACTCAAGTGAATTTATCACAACATAAGGTGTCATGTCCAACATCGTGACATGGCAAATCCAATTGAATGTGGTGAATTAGCCATAGTTCACAGGTTGATATCTTAGGGATGTCTCGATAGTCGACAAATCGATAAATCGACATTTTCACTTTGTCAATTAAATCGAATCGAATGGTTGGGTATCGAATCGAAATAATAGATATTCTGTACCCCAATAATGGCATATGATTATTCATAGAAAATACACTTTTCCCAGACATTTCCCTGTTAAACTAACACAAAGTGAAACTCTGACTAAATATTGAAGTATTTTCTATGGCTTTTGTAAGAGATATTGGAAGGAATGGTGTTCTTTACTCAGGCATATGGCCATAGCAATCTATCAAATTGAAAGAAAAAGGGATATCAATGACATCCCTATAAATAATAGTTCCCTTAGTTCCGTTACGGTGTATCAAATCGAATCGAACCGAATCGAACCGAATCAAAATATGTATCAATTAATCGAATCGATAAAATTTCACATCAATGACATCACTATGATATCTAAAAAAGGCTTATATATTTGAAAGGATTGGTGCCAGTTGACCAATACACATCGCTTTCCTCAAATCAACTTACTACTCAAGAATTCCATGAAATAATCTTGTCAATAAAATGTCAAAAGAATATCTGATTGATGATAACAATGTCCAAAAAATACCAGGCAAAATACGGAACTCACCCCAAGATGGCCGCCAGGAGGCAAGGGCCAGGATGTAGAGCCAGTCCAACCAACTCGTTATCCACAGTAAACCTCTTCAGTATAGAACAGATCTGAAACAACACAGGTTGGAAATAGGGGAAGCATGTCAAATGAAATGAATCCTACAAAAATTGAGCCAAAAGTTGACATAAGTTGACATAAGGGAAGCATGTCAAATAAAGTGAATCCTACAAAAGTTGACCTATAAGTTGACATAAGTTGACATAAGGGAAGCATGTCAAAAAAAGTGCATCCTACAAAAGTTGACCTATAAGTTGACATAATTTGACATAAGGGGGAAGCATGTCAGAAAAAGTGAATCATACAAAAGTTGACCCAAAAGTTGACATAAGTTGACATAAGGGAAGCATGTCAAAAAAGTGCATCCTACAAAAGTTGACCCAAAAGTTGACATAAGTTGACATAAGGGAAGCATGTCAAAAAAAGTGAATCCTACAAAAGTTGACCCAAAAGTTGACATAAGGGAACCATGTCAAAAAAGTGCATCCTACAAAAGTTGACCCAAAAGTTGACATAAGGGAAGCATGTCAAAAAAGTGAATCCTACAAAAGTTGACATAAGTTGACATAAGGGAAGCATGTCAAATAAAGTGCATCATACAGAAGTTGACCTAAAAGTTGACATAAGGGAAGCATGACAAAAAAGTGAATCATACAGAAGTTGACCTAAAAGTTGACAAAAGTTGACATAAGGGAAGCATGCCAAATAAAGTGAATCATACAGAAGTTGACCTAAAAGTTGACATAAGGGAAGCATGTCAAAAAAAGTGAATCATAAAGAAGTTGACCTAAAAGTTGACAAAAGTTGACATAAGGGAAGCATGCCAAATAAAGTGAATCATACAGAAGTTGACCTAAAAGTTGACATAAGGGAAGCATGTCAAAAAAAGTAAATACTACAAAACTATTCTTTTAACAACCTTGAGTCAAATGTTGCTTGGTTGAATTGACTTCAAAACAAAAGTCATAGTTCATCAACAATGCTGTATTAGGGGCTTTTACACGAAAAAACAACTTTTAGGTGCCTATGTGGCCACAATATTTCATGTTTCCATAATAGTACTCCCCATGTTTCCATTCTGTTGTATCCATATTGTAAGTAATAAAACAAGAACTATGCTTTATATTTTTTTGCGGACGATATATCAGCAAATCGTCTTATTGATCATTGCGCCAAGATAGTAGCGCTATCGATTACGGATAATCAGCGACATTATCGATAGCAAATGATAATTGACGCCGAAAATAAAACCACATGTGATATTCTGAAATTGAAATAAATGCAAGCTCAATACTCATCACAACGCCACTTCTAATAGATCGTTATACCGGCGATTGCATCCGGTAAGCAAATCGCCATTTTGGACTTTGAAATCACGTTGATGGTCCCGCAATGAACGTGACTTCAGTCAATTTCAAAATGGCAGCTGTTTGTTTACCGGCTCTGTCGCCGGTATAACTAACTATTAGGAGGGGAATCATGGTCTTAGCCTGCAGGGCGTCTGGGTGCCTTTTTGGACACCCAAACCCGTAAAAAGAACCCCTCAGGACACCCAGATTTTTTAGGGTGGAATTTCTAAAAACCTCGATTTCAAGCTTAATATAATTTTTTTCATCTCCTTATAATTCCCATTACATTGTTTAATGGTATCATGTCTTATTTTGATAAATTTATACATGTTTATTGTTGAAATATGAGTATATTGTTGTCCCCCTTAAAAATTTGGACACCCAAAAATTTTACAACTGCCAATTTTTGGGCGTCCAAATTTTTAAGGGTGTTCACAAAATACTCATATTTCAACCATAAACATGTATAAATTCATCAAAACAAGGCATGGTATCATGAAACAATGTCATGGGAATAATAAGGAGATGAAAAAATTCAATTATAAGCTTGAGATTGGGATTTTTAGAAAATCCACACAAAAATATTTGGGTGTCCTGAGGGGTTCTTTTTAAGGGTTTGGGTGTCCAAAAAGGCACCCAGACGCCCTGCTGGCTAAGACCATGGAAATAAAGGCAAGTTCTTTGCCGCTTCCACAGCCGCGTTCCCACCTTCAACCTAGAAAGGAACTATTAGCTCACATCATAGTTCCTCTATGTACCAGGTTCGTATTTGGTACATTTCTTATGATTTTTTTCTTAGGTTATTTGGCGACGTAAAGTTACCAAATTATTGTTATTTATCGATAATCTATCGTCATCTGGGACGATATATCGATAATTCTTTTTCAGCCAAGTCCGAGCACTAATGCTTAATAGTTCAATTCTGACAAAATAGAATGTGGAATATTCCTGGGCCCGAAAAAAAAATCAATTTGGGCCCCGAATTAACATTAGTAAGGAATCTGGCTGGACACTAATTGGAAAAAATACAATTAACCACTGGCAGAGCCCCTGGAATGCTGAAAACTTACCCTTACTATTGCCAAATAATTACCTTTACCTAGATTGATGACATATACAACCATAAATATTCATGAGGTGTTGCGCTCTACCGCAAAGAGTGTCTGCACACAAGTTCAAATTATGCAGTATACACTGTGGTCCTCTTTGCTTCCGAATGAGCGATTATCATAAAATTCCTTTTCCTCCAGTCAGAGGTTTATGTAGATAATTATCCTCACTAATCACCTGCAGTCAAAACATGGTGTTAGCCAGGATTTAGAAACTGGGTGCCCAAAATTGGCAATTGTAAAATTTTGGGGCGTCCAAATTTTTAAGGGGGACCACAATATACTCAGATTTCAGCCATAAACAAGTACACATTTATCAAAACAAGGCATAATACAATATACATATATCCTTATACAATGCAATGAGAATAATATGGAGATGAAAAAAAATCAATGATATGCTTGAGATTGACATTTTAAGAAATTCCTCACCAAAATTTTTGGGTGTCCTGGAGGGTGCTTTTCCAGTGTTTGGGTGTCCAAAAAGACACCCAGACGCCCCGCTGGCTAAGACCATGAGTCAAAACACTCCTTTTAGACTAGAAGTAAAGTATATGCAGGCAACCACCAAGTGTCAATCATGATGTGTGGTTCCTCATATCTATGGGAAACACAAATCGTACCTAAGACATGTGAGAATGAGCGACTTATGACCATGCATATTATAGAGGGTCACCTATTCTCATGGTGAACTCATCTTACAGCAGTCGATCTAAACAGATACCTAATTGCTCAGACTTCTAAAGGTATTCGGTTTTTAGTCTTGTATCCACCGAAGCGCTCACACAACTTCCTCCCCTAGCAGGCACTGTACACACGGAAACCATTTCAATCCCCCGGGGGATATTCCAGAGCAACAGGCAGCATATATCGCACACGCTCTAAGCACTGTTTTATTTATGCTAGGTACCCATTTTGCAGCTGGGTAGACTGAATCAATATGGAATAAACTGTCTTGCCCAAGGACAGACCAAAGTGCCCCGGCCGGGAATTGAACCAACGACCCTCTGATTACTAGTCTGACACCTTACCAACTAAGCTACTTTGTCCCCAATTAACCCATGCCTATCTGAACTTCTAGGCATATTTGTGACATGCAAACATGTAATCCTTTTCTGAACTCAATTATCCCTCCTCTAGGAGGAGGTGAAATCCTACTCAATATCAACCAGGAGACCCCCTACAATGATAGAAGAACCCCCCATGGAGATATATACATCCATGTATTGTCCCTAAGGTAATTGCTATCAAATTGGCTTAGATACCTGAACGCCTGACTGTACTATCTGATCTTGGATCCAACTTGCCCTGCCTGACTAATTGGGTTGGCCGGGTACTGTTGAGCCCTGATAGTATAATGAAATCTGCAATTAATGTTTAAAACCACCTAAACATATAGCCACACCATTATTAGTACTTTCACAGATACTAAATCTAACCTTTAAAGTGAGATTTGGAAAATATTTGAAGAGGAAATATATTTCAATTCATAAACAACAACTCCCCTTCAATTTCAAATATTTTATAAAATCACTTTTAATTTCAAAGGTATCATTAAAAGTATCATGTATTCAGACGTCAGGATAATTTCGAAAGGAACTCCAAAGCAAGATTAGGTTAAATCCTGGGAAGAGAGCCTGTAATGGAAGATTTGATGTTCAACATCGAGGCGGTTGGGTTAAATATTAAGTTATATAATAGAATATGTGATAAATTGTCAAAACCACCTGAATAAATAGCCACACACTTATCTTTAACCCTCTGAGCAGGGTCTTAGCCAGGATCTAGAGACTGGGTGCCCAAAATTGTCAATTGTAAACTTTTTGGGCATCCAATTTTTTAAGGGAGACCACAATATACTGAGATAACAACCTTAAACACGTATTTACTCATTGAAATTTGGCATAATATCATTGTACAATTATGGGAATTATATTGAGGTTGAAAAACTTCAATTATATGCTTGAAATTTACATTTAAAGAAATTACTCCCCCAAATATTTGGGTGTCCTGAGAAGTGATTTTTGGGGGTTCGGAAGTCCAAAATATGCCCAGATGACCTGCTGGCTAAGACTCTGCCTCTGAGTACTTTCACAAACACCCTATCTCGACTCAGAACATGATCGTACCTGAAATGCATTTCTTTGGAGCTGTTGGTATGTTACCATGGAGACCACATCGCCGTCGTCATGGATGGTGGCAACCTGTTCAGGGTGTTTCTCCACGGCCTCCAGGAAAAGCTGGTGAAGGGTGGTACTAGACATGGCTCCGCCGCGATGCTTCTGTGCCTGTTGGTCTGGTGTTAGCTAGAATGCCCGAGTTAGCTCGTCAGTTTCTGCAGAGTGAATGCAGCAATCGCTACTTGCCAGGTTGCGCATCTACATCATTATCTGAAAGAGTTCCTTGATAGTTACACTGTAAGATAATGTTATTTCTGAATGATATTAAAATGGGCCAATTACATGCTTATTTCAGCTTGGAGGCAGAGAAAAACACACAAATTTGCAATCTGATCGTGATATAGCTCACGTCTTCCAGCTCAAGTTCAAACACTGTTCAAAGCATTCATAGTAGCTAGATAAATATATTTTCTAGTTCAAAAATTTGATAAATGTGAATTTTTTTTTAAAAATCAAAACTTCGATTTCAATTTTATTTGGGGGGGGGGGAACTTGTCATTTTTGAAAAGTTAGTCATTTAAACACATTCTGAAAAAAAACAGGCTCTTTTCAAACTATTCTTCCTCTAGGATGCAAAAACAGTGTGACTTAGCTGCCTTTTATATACGAGACATGAGCTCACAATATCATTCAACCCTTTCAGGCCTCCTTGACAAGCCGAAGGGTCATTTTTATCTATAAAAATAACTCAAAAATTAAACAAATTAGAAATATATAAATTATAAATTAAACACATTAGAAATATATTTGAAAAAGAGAGTTGTTGTTTAGTTTCTGATTGACCCCTGTAAATATCTTCTAAAAATTCCTTTGTGTTATTAAGAATCATCAAAGTAGCCATGCTGTTTTGTCTGCTACAGGCATGATTGGGGTTAAAGTCTTCTGATACTCTCAACTGGTGACATCTATTGAGGACTGGACAAACTAAAACTAGAATGTCAGTATTTTCCAACAAAAACACATGTCTCCCTCATTGGGATATTGAAAAGCTAGGAACTAACCGAATGGCATTCTATGAATGAACCCATGAACTGTTTTTGTGCTTTATGGCATGAAATAGATAGTTTTAGTTGGGATTATGAAAGAATGTTGCAAATATGTTGCAATCATTGTTGATCATGTTACAATTACTGCAAAAAAAAGTCTGTATCATCTTAAATGAAACAATTGTTTCAAAAACAATGTACATTTGTATACATTTGTTGCAAATATGTTACAATCTTTATATTGAGCTGTTTTTGAGATATCTAGCAGATAAGCTATATGTACTGATGTACACACATTTAATTCCTGCAACAGTCGACCAGATGTCTGCCAGTAGCTGGTTGGACAAACATCCATGGATTACATGTCAAAAAAAGAAGCCAAGTATGGCAATGACCCAAGTAGCTTGCAAATCAAAGCTACTTTCAGTTGTGAGGTCAGGGGCTTGCAGTCGCATCCATGCCCAGGAAACTGGGTGGCAATCGGGTGTGCGATCATGCATTATGCCCCGGCTGCCTATGCATTTAGTGCAGGAATTAAATACCTGCACTGTAGTCTTCAAATGTCCAGACCAAAATGATCTTCAAGATAAATCTAAGCTTACCAAAAAATTCTGATCTGTTTAAGGGGATAACATAAGGATGGATATCGGAAAATTTGGAATGACAATTAAAAAACAGGCCTCCACGCCTGTTTTGTTTAGTTCCAGCTTAAAAATGGCAGCTTCGTTCAATGCCCCTTTCGTGGAGGTAGAAATCTGATGAAGAGCATTTGAGGCTGAAGGAGTGGAGCAGCGAAATTTCCATCAGGTAAGTTTTTCCTTAAGGTGTCAAGCGACACACACAATGACATCATTAAAATGTCCACCATTTCCTGGACTATTGCTTTCACCTCAGACATTGAATCAACAAAAACAAATCTTTCTGCACACTAATTTTTAAAAAAATTGACAATTGACTTAGATGAAGAAAAGAATGGATATGTAGCGAGAAACCGATTACTATCTGCGCTATAGTGAAGGGCTGGACTCATGCCAGGGGTCACTGATCTGGCATTAGCATGAGGTCACGTGGGAACAAGGAGCAATCATTTATGTAATGTGTACTTGTATAGTCCACCACCAGATGGCGCCTGGTTGCGAGTAGTCGCGGCAGGGAGTCCTGGGTAAGCGTGTTGACGTAGTCTCTCACAATAGTGATCGAGAAGTTGCATTGTTGATATTGATGTATTGAATTATGATTGTATGTGAATTACTATGTATACAGCTCCTATAAAGGAGGAAATATTGATGATTCCAATAATAATAATGAGAAGAAATTACAGAGAAACCTGATTGCCAGCATCAACTGAGCATGCGCAGAGCACATATTCTGGACTATTAGTTGATACAGGTTGAGGCTTTGTTTGTTTGTTTGTTTGTTTTGGATCCGTACCCGCATTTGTCCCACGGGGTCAACTCCCGAGGGAGGACCTACGGAGAAGCTCCCCTACCACCCAGGCCACTCGTCTAGCCTGTTCAGGTTGACGGCTGGGTTCATATCCACTTGTTTTTTTTTATTTATCTAGGTGTATGTCCAAGAAGGCAAGATATCATTGGATGTAAGTTTTAGGCAGCACATCTGTGCAGCCATGGATTTGTCATAAACACAACCGAGAACCCAATAGAAGGAATTCAGGGCGTAAGAGTCAACTAACAACACACGTAAGGATGTCGACTTATAAGCACTCACAGGGCACTACTTGTAAACACTGTGGCCTACCTGACTTGCGTCAAATCTCAAAAAGCCAAGAACTGTTTGCACATTTGTGCGTAAAACGTTGAATGACAATCACTTCTTACCATCAGAAAACCTATCCTTAACCGTTTATGACCATCTCCTGTCGCACTCAGAGCAAAATGCTGGTAAACGCAGAAATTAATCCACTTATACACTCCCACGCATAGTTTGAATGAGTGGGCGCAGCCATTTTTTTTATTTTGATAGCATATGGTGAACATTAACACTTTCCAAGGACGAGTAATGATGCCCTGACAAAGGATCAGGGAGAGGATTGACAAGAGGGAGAGAAAAATCATCAGGGTTGAAACTGTGTAAGGGGAAGGGGGAAATGAAAGAAAAGTAAGGCGAGTATAAAGGGCGTGTATGTGTGGTTATCTCAGTGTAACACAGGGGGTTAACTATTGATATTTTAAACTAAAAGGGAAGGGAGTGTGAGTACGAACTTAGGTACGAAAGCCTATTGGGAGTCCCCCACTGAAAAAATATATATATTTTTATTTTTTTCCTTAGTATTCCGAAAATCGTAAAAAAAATTACCTCAAGATCCTCGTTCACAAATTTTTTCTTTAAAAAATATATTTTTTTGTGTTCAGAAAAGTTACTAAAAATAGATAGCCAATCACTGCCTCGCTTGTGTAGCCGGTTCCAGCTGCCAAGCATTTACACCAATCAAATCGCTCGTTTTATTTGGAGCTCAGTTTAGGTCGTCAGAATTGTCTGAGCTTAGCCACAATACTCTGGTACGCTTATTATACCAGAATTGTTCATACAATGCTGGTACGTACCACGATTGTCCAGTTGGGTATGTACCAGAATTGTTCCTACAATTCTTGTATGTAAGAATTGTAGGAACAATTCTGGTATTAAATAAATTGCTTTCTAAAGCCCCTGTTTTTATTTGTCTAAGCTATTGCTACCATTTAATGGATCCACAAATCATCAGTGACACTCAGCCATCCTGTACAATACATATTTTTCAACAGGAGTTTTTGTAAATCATTCCTGAAAGTTAATTGTTTGAAATAAAAATAATTGTAACTATAAAGTTTTTTTTGATTTTTGTTATAGGGACAGAGCCCATACCAGGCAACTCTGATTGAAAACACAAGAGATAAGCAGTCCAAAAGTCATAATTTTTGGTTTGTTTGTTTGTTTGGGATCCGCAACCGCATTTTCCCAGCGGGGTCAACTCCCGAAGGAGGACCTACGGAGATCATCCCTACCACCCAGGCCACTCGTCACCCCTGGGCCTCGTCTCACTCTCCGTTCCCTCTCCCCCCGTTCTTTTGTCATGCATCCTGCATCCGGTCCGTGCCCTCCCCTGTCCTCCCGTCCTGTACATATACCCTATCGAGTCTCTGGTCTGTCCCTACCTTGTTTTCCCGTCCTACACATATATTCAAACCCCACAGCTTTGTATCATTGAGACTTTCTGGCCGGGACCCCGCACAATTCCAAAGCTCTTGGGTGTTTTATCAGTGTAGGTTGATACATTCTTGATGGCTTTTAGGGCATAACATTCTTGCCAAAATTCCAACTTCAAAAACATCTGCAGTGTCCACCAGCTTGCCTAGAAGTGAAAGCAAGGAAATTACAATGACACACAGGGGCGTGTATTGTTGAGTGCCACTGTGTGTCTGAGGCTCTGGTACCTATGAAATAGGGCAAGCCGAGGGGGAAACATATTAGGTTCCTCCACAGCTATGTTGTCAAACTCCTCCAAAAGAAAAATACTAAAACTCAAAACCTATCAAGGTTCCACACAACAAACTTAAAGGGCAAATGCACCATCATGATGATTTAGATTCAAAATGTGCCTATATGTGTCACCTTTCAAATAAGACCACCCGCAAGTCTGTCCTCCTCAGCACTCCTCAGATATGGCTTATGAAAGTTAGTAAAAAACTGGCCTGAGTGTGGGTATGGAGGCTGACATTATCAGAAGTGGTGCTAATGAAGTGACTGCCAGCCCTGCTTCTGATTGGTTGAGAGATATCAGTGGCAGTCACTTCAAGCTTATTTGGGAGAGAAAATATATTTAAAAATGTTTTCACTCGCGTTTATTGGGGAGAGAAAATATATTTCAATTTATTTTCACTCCCGTTTATTGGGGAGAGAAAATAAATTTTAAATATATTTTCACTCCCAAATAAACGGGAGTGAAAATAAATTTAAATATATTTTCCCTCCCCAATAAACGGGAGTGAAAATAAATTAAAATTGATTTTCTCCACCCAAAATACGGAGGTGAAAATATATATTTAAATATTTGCACTTTAAATTTCCCACTTGGTCCATCGTAGTTTTAGGAAGGATACGTAATAAAGATTCATGGGATTTACATGCCTATCTGAAGTAAGTTCATAATGCAACCATTTGAAGATAAAAAAATTATAATGCAACCATTTGAAGATGAAAAAATCATGAAGGAAACCAGAGAGGTCTATTTAAATAGATTTTCCCTGAGGAAACGAAATGATGAGTTAGAGTGCATTGAGGACCGCATCAGTGATGAACAGTGTTTCCCCCTTGTGCATCACACTTATTGACCAATAGGCTACACTTAATGACGTCACTTATCAAAATATTCCGCGAAATAGTAGGGCTGTGACTACGTGCGAGTGGCACTCAACAATAGAAGATCCTGTGCAATATACATGACGGAGCAGTCATCCGTAGGACGTTTTAGGCGTCCTTGGAATAACGCAGATCGCACCATTTCCATTTCTGTTGTGGCGGAATTTCAAGTAGGAAGAGAAGCTCTTAAATCGTTTTTATTTTACCCAGAAATGAAGAGCATGGGTAATTACTCTGGTTTACATTATGTTGTATAGTACATGTACTAATAGTAGCCACCGTTGTAAGTGAGGGGAGCTGGGGCCGGTTGCAAGAAAATACTTACGTAAGTGCAAGTCCACTGGCAGACTTAAATTTCAGGGGAAGTGCACTTACGGGTTGCAAGAAAAAACTTGCACTTGAAGTGCACTTGACTTGCACTTAAATTTTGGCCTATTTAAGTGCAACTCGTAAGATACCTCTAGAGGTATCTTACGAGGTGGACTTGCACTTAAAAATGGCCGCCGCTAATGAATAAAAGTTGCGTTTTATGTATTTTAACTCCTTAAAAACTGTAAAACTAACAAATCCGACCGACAATGGTCGCCATTTAATCCTCAGGCTGTGTGTGTATCAAATCATTAATATCCGTGTCATGCCAATAGCAGAACACATCCATCAGACCATTGTATTGCTGCATATTTGAACTTACTTTTTGTGAATTGTTTTGATACATATACTTTCTAAAACTTGAATATCTGAAAACTGAGTTAAAAGAAGGCAATACCACTTATGCTATTAAATATGTTACATCCTATATTTACCAAATAATGGGAAACTTATCTTGGCTGACCGTTTTTTCCTCTTTTTTTTATAGAAAAAACAATTAAACTGTTGGGACATTTTTCTTTTTAATGATTTTTTAATAATTGATATTAAGATTTATTTCAAAGTTGGAAAATTGCAAACAGTGCTCTGTAGCAGAGAAAAACGCCCATTTATAAAGCAAATTAACACAGCATAGAAATACAAAAAACAGACCAATCTTATTTCACTAATCTAGTATAGGTGTTTTTTCCTTTCATTTGATTTTCACATTAAGAGGAAGATGGTAAAAAAAAGAAATAAGTGAAATGCAGCAACAATCTTATCTTTCAAAATAAGCCGCTGGTGAAATAAATAAATGGTGCTGAGCAAAAACAAAATTCAGAAACCCTTATACTTTGTGTATTTTCCTTAATTTCGACCTCTCACAAGAAACAGTTATATTTTTTTTAAATCCTGAGTGGAAAATATTGGAAAAAATGGACAAAACTTACGATTAATTTATTGTAATGACTAAGATTTTTTTAATATTTGTGTCAGATTAAGAAATCACCAATGAGTTGAGACATGTATGAAGTAGAAAGGAAGGGGATATTAAAGAGACGTAAAGAAACTGCAGCCTATAATAGGCATTTCTTTAAAAATGAGCTTGCATTGTTGGGAGACAGTAGAACAAACTGACCTTATCCCCAACAATGCCCGTTTGTTGTCAGTAGTAACAACAATGCCTTTGGAATGAAACGCAAGGCAACAGAGAAGGGCCATGCTCATCTGCATTGTGTTTTTCATTGTTGGCGTTCTGGGCCCCCTACCACAATGAGACTAAGTGCACTTGAAGTGCACTTTGTTTAAGTCCAAGTGCAAGTACTTTCTTGCAACCCAATAAGACCAACTCCTCGAAGTGCACTTAAACTAAGTGCACTTCACTTGGACTTTGACTTAAAATTTAAGTATTTTCTTGCAACCGGCCCCTGGAGCAGGTAGGCATGGAGGATGCAGGAGGGGAGATATTTTACAGTTATACTGGTGGTGAAATTGTTTTGGATTCAGAAATAATAAACTAACACAATGTGGGGTTTGAAGAATTGAGGGTTTCATTTCTGTGGGGTTTAAATATATGTGTACGACGGGAAGAAAAGGAAGGGACAGACCAGGGACTTGGTTAGGATATGTACAGAACAGGAAGACCGGGGAGGGTACAGACCTGATGCAGGATGCATGACTAAAGTTTGGGGGGACAGGGAACATGAATAAAGATAAGGCCCGGGGGTGACGAGTTGACCCCGTGGGACAAATACGGTTACGGATCCAGAACAAACAAATAGTCTCCTGATGTATGATGCTCGTGTAATTTGGCCTTATTATAATGGTCCGTCCTATGTAACGCTTTATCTAATCTGGATATGATTTATTAAGTTCTTTTTAATTCTAATCTTTATTTTCTGGCACATTTCTAGCCATGTTTATTTTGTTGTTTCTTTCCAGACACTCGACCTTGAAAAATCTGCTGAACGTTCAGGCAATTACCTGGTAGTACTTATCACATCTGGATCATCGTTAAGTTTGGATAAAGGTATATATTCTGTCTGACTCAAGCTTTTTTCTACAATAAAATCCCTTGAACATTTCTTTATATTTGGCATTTCAAAAACACATCAATTATATCTAAATGTCTCTTTTAGCCCATTAAACACTAGAACTTCGTTTTTATTATTTCTGAATATTTGCCATTGAAAAAAAATTAGTACTTATGGCCAAAACAACTCTGTAACCCCTTATATTTCATTCAAGATTAACTTTTAATGTGTTTATTTACCTAGGCCTAAAAAAAAGTAGTTGTTTGTTTCCTGTAACCCTACCCTAACAAGTTTTTATTCAAAAAAAAATCCCTACCCTAAAGTTTTTTCCGCCCTCCCAACTCCCAATCACTGTAAAACATGCATATAACACACATTTTTGACCAAAAAAATAATGCAAAAAAATATATTTTTACTGACCTACCCACCCTATTTTTTTCGGATCGTTACAAGAAACAAACAATTTCTTTTTTTAGGCCTTACCTTACAAACATTTTAATCTACAAACCTACTGAATTCAGTAGTGATAACTGCTCCTACAATCCAAGTAGTCAACTACAATTAGGCCCATGAACACCAATTACATGTACCATGCCACAGCCAGAAGGCAGTGGTGAAAATAGACAGTAGCCTAAAATAATCTGAGTTTTTAGGGGTATAAACCAATTTTTACCCTAACAAACCATCTACTAGGACTCAGCTAAAGTATAAAATGCCCTTTTTGACACAACAAAATGTAGTTGGTATAAGGATCTGAAATAGATTAGTAGCTAAATCTGGACGGGCAGAAATATTGGAATTGCTGTTTTGGACAGGCATTTTTGAAATCCTGGCTAAGAGCCTGCCGGTATCCGTCTAGAGTGTGGTAAAAAGGTTTTGATTTGATATTATATCAATACAATCAGATTAAGTGACAGCCCTACAAAATGTCTTATAAATGCATTTGACTGCTATTTTCTTTGGTTAAAGATGATGGCCACCAAAATGAGCGGAGGGTCGGACGTGGATCCTTACAAGGGTGAGAGAGAGGGCAAGCTACGAGAGGTCGGAGGTCAAGCGGTCTGGTCTTTGTCATCCTGTAAACCAGGTATATTGTTTATTTTTTTATCTCTTAAACCAGTCATGCTCGCATTGGCAAAAAGTGGCCTGATATATTCTGTGAAATCTTCCAGTCAAAAGCATGTTTGTGAGAATATTTGAAGAAAAGTTAAGCAGAACAATACCAAAATCTCCCCTTCCAATATTTTGTAAAATTACTCTTAATTCTGACAATAGCATCAAAAGTAGCATAGGTCCAGAAACAATTTCTGGTGGAACTATTAAGCATGCTTTAGTTGTAAATGAGCAGCACAGGAAGTTGGGAAAAAGTTTATTTTCTGTCCGTGGAATAATCATAAGAAGATGTTAACATCTAATAAACCAAACTTAACATTTAATTTATTTCAGCCATATCTACCAGGCAGAGTTTTCACTTTCTCTACATATAAGTACCTGAGAAATTAGAACTTTGTTTTTGAAATATTTTGGTTTATTTTTATTGATTTAAAGAAATATTGTGAAAATCAGTTTTTGCTTGCTATTGGGTATTTTTTTATTACCCCACCAGTTGCAGGTTTGGCTTAGAATAATAATAGAGGGAACTTGTCCTCTTTCCTTTCTCTCTGTAAATAAATCACATATCTTAGTTGTAGGTTTTGAGGTTGACCTTCCTTCAAGTCTCGAAACCTAAAAGGAACGTACTCTACTACTTTGTAACCCTGGGTCCCTCGGGCTACTTGTACAAACATGCCAGAGGGCCTCAGGGAAAATCCTAACCATTGGACTGAGTTAACCTGTTTTAATAAAGATTATTATTATTATTATTATTATTATTATTATTATTATTATTATTATTGCTATTATCATTATTATTATTATTATTATTAATTTATTATTATTAGTAGTAGTAGTAGTAGTAGTAGTAGTAGTCAGAAGGGCCCAACTTCTTGGTCTGAAAATAGAGAATCCGCCTCCACTTTCTGTGTATGTGATCTGATCTCTGATTGTAGGTTTTGGAGTAGACCAGCTACGAGATGGCTCTTTAGACACTTATTGGCAGTCAGATGGGCCCCAGCCAAACCTGGTTAATATTAGGAAACTCACCTCCACTCTCTACATGTATATACCTCTCTGATCTCTGATTGCAGGTTTTGGAGTAGACCAGCTACGAGATGGCTCTTTAGACACTTACTGGCAGTCAGATGGGCCCCAGCCGCACCTGGTTAACATTCAGTTCAGACGGAAGACCACCGTCAGTGATATCTGTATCTATGCAGATTACAAAGCTGATGAGAGCTACACCCCTAACAGGTATCTTATAGTGAAGTTTCATTCAGTTTATGTTCCTGTTCATTATGAGAATGGTATAATTTGTAGAAAAAATCAATATAGAACTTAAGAGAAAAGCTTCTTGCAGAAACATGTTCATCTCAATGTTAAAATTGGTACAGTCTGTGAACATGCAGCAAAGAAGAACTTATGACATCTGTCAGTGATCTTTATCTTGAGATCTGATGAGATCTACACCCCTATCATTTAATTAACAGAAAGGCGTCTTTTAGAAAGATGTACATCTCAATGTAAAATTGGTATGATTAAAAAAAATGCAGTATATGTGAAGACAGCTGACAGCTATATCTTTATCCTTGAGAACTGATGATTTAAGGGGATCCTCATTTAAAAATGAGTTGGTCTGTACCCTCTACAAATGTGTGGAGTTGTGATGCCCTGTCTGTGGTGCCTTTGCAACTACTTTGGGACTACTTGTAAAGAAAAGAGAATTTCTTCCCTGTTACAGGTTTCTATATTGTTGTGATATTACCAAAGCTGTTGAAAGCATTCTAAAACCGTACTCCTGATCCTGTCAACCTTCTCTATTTTTCAGAATTTCCATTCGCGTTGGGAATCACTTCAATGACTTGACGGAAGTAGAGCAGATAGAGATGAGTGAGCCGTCAGGCTGGGTCACCATCCCGCTGAAAACCCTGCAGGAGAAACCGATAAGAACATTCATGATACAGATAGCTGTGCTGTCAAACCACCAGAACGGGCGCGATACACATATGCGCCAGATCAAAGTACACTCCCCTGTACAAGACGTCTCAGTGGCGAAGAGACCTATGTTCTCAACTGTACAGTGCAGCCAGTATTCATGTATTCGGTAGCATTGTCTTATTCCAGATAAAAGTACACTCCTATGTTTAAGACGTCTCAGTGGCCAAGAGATGTATGATCTTAACTGTACAGTAGAGCCAGTATTCATGTATTAGGTAGCATCGTCTTATACCAGATAAAAGTACACTACACTGTACAAGACGTCTCAGTGGCCAACAGACCTATGTTCTCAACTGTACAGTGCAGCCAGTATTCATGTATTAGGTAGCATTATCTTATCCTGTAGATAGGGGTTCTGTCCAACTGCACATACCAGAAAATTTGGGACATGCATATGGGCCCGATAAGGAGTTCTGTTCCCTTGTGCAAGAAGCCTTGTTGGTGAAGAGACCTATGTTCTCAACTGTACAGTGCAACCGGTAGTCATGTATTCTGTAGCATAAATTACAAGAAAGGGACCCTCACTTGTACATAAATACCCAGAGGGGGACATTGGCACTCATGGACTGATACAAAAGTCTCATAAGTCTGGTCATCTAGGGTCTTGTTTCTGAATGGTAATTGTGGCATGCTTAGATGATACTTAACTTTAAATTTCATTTCTTGACCTTGACCGAGCAATAGGGTTAACACATTAATGCTCAAAGCAGCCTCTAGTAGCCTCTCAATGTTGATGAAATCTTACAGACACCGGCCAAGTTAGGAAAAATATTTGAAGGAGAAATGATATTAGAACAATACCAACAACTGTGTGACAAAGAGCTTATAAAATCTTTCTTAATTATGTAGTTACTGTCCAAAGTTTCATGGTTCCAGACGACAATCTCTAGAGATACATGATTTAAAGGGGCCCTAAAGGCTCACAAACATATCAGTTTATATGAAAGTTATACACTTCAAGAACAGGATGCTACCATTCTTTTTCTCTCAGTGATCCCGTGAGGGGAGATTTTTGCGTATTGTCATCCTCCTAGACAGCCTCTGCCAGCCACTGGGTGCGGCCATGTTTTTCAAGTGCTATCAGCTGTGACACAATCGGGTGGCAGGGATCGCATCCTGTCTCCAAGCTACCTCTGGGCAGTGTATCTAACAGCAGTGCTCCTGACAAGAGCTCTCTGCACAAGTTGCATAAAAACATATATATCAAACAAGAAAATGGTGAAATCATGTGCAGCAATTGGCTGTAAAAAAAGACACGGTAGTGGAGAAAGCTTTCATAGATTTCCTAGTAGTAAATTTAGACAAAAACAGTGGTTAGCATCCATGAAACTTTTAAACCCACCTGTCCTGAAGTATGCATATGTATGTTCAGACCACTTCACTGACGAGGATTATGTCAGGAATCACACACTGCAGTCAGGATTACTTCAGAGTACAGTTAACAAGGTTCTGAAGAGGGATGCTTTTTTAGAAGGTTAGGGTACTTGTGAAATAGGTGTGCATAATCTCTCACACTTCTTCAAAAAAAGAAACAGTCACAATTGATACACCTTTTATCATGCTCCATGCGACTCCTATTGCATCTAGTCTTACTTTCTTCAAGGATATAATATCTGGTAACCAATTTTCATAAATCTCTTATTTCAAGCAGAAGTGATCTTGCAATTTATCAATTTCGGGATTTATTTACTTTATTGGTATACATTTATTAGTCTCAACATGATTTACCTTCATTCAGTTGCTCAACGAATATAAGCACATGTGTATGCATTAAATGTTTAATATTAAGCCAGCATGAGAAGGGTAAATATCATTCCCTAACTTACAAAATTGAAACAGCTAAGGTTATAGTTAGTCATGACCCCATTTTCACTGGGAAAAAATACATTTCTAAATAGTACTGCAATATAGAGGAAGGTTGAAATCAAAATATCTCAAATTGCAAATGACCCTTTCTTTTATTTATGTTAGAATAAATGACATTTTCATTTACTCATTACCAACCTTCTCTTAATGACTTATGATTAATAATCATACTCTTCATTATTATGATCTGATGTACAGACTTTAGCAACCCTAACAGCTAACTTTCAGGGTGAATGGCATTTTTCATAGGTACCTCAACATGGTCTTTATTAATCCACTGAGAATAGACTGTGCAGGATTTTGTTAGTTGTGTTACAACTGAGGTTTTGTCTTATGTCTAGGTCCCTAGGGTAATAACAAAAGTAAGTAAAGGAAAGGGACACACAGGGTAATTGACCTTGTCCAATTGGCATTACACATCTAGACCCCATGGGACACAAGGTAGTAAACACAGGAAGTGACTAGCAGTACTGGGAACAGCAATCATCTTCATTTCCTTTAGTAATTGTGTACATATTCATGAAGATTATAGAAAAGAAATGTCAAGAATACCTTTGGAAGGGGCCTGATAATTTAAAGAAGGAAAGAAGTCTGACAGGTGCACCACAACATGCTATTTAAGCGCCAGCCCTCTGTTTCCACATCTTGACCATCAAATTCATCAACACCTTGAACTATGTCCATATAATCCACCTGATCACCTTCAGCCACTCTTGGTTCAAAGTCGTAGGGATTTGCATACCTAAACATCTTGAATGTGCTTCAGAGCAGTGAAATATCTACCTCCTAGACAGAGCTACTGGCTTTATCTAATACACCCACTAAGCTGCTTGCCACCCATTTACATAGACTACAGCAGCATGAGTAGACTCAGATCCAAGATGGCGGCTGCCCTGCCTCAGTAGAGGTGCTATTCACTAATTGCAATTTGAGATTTCTCTTTGTGTGGAGCTCTAGGGCTTCTCTGTTTATGACAGAAGTTGAGCTATGTTTATGAACTTTCATATAAACCTATGATGTGTTTTTCCCAAAGTTCCCCTTTAAGCATAAATGGGTCAACAGGCCATATTTAATCCATTAATGACTGGAAATCTCTAGAAAATTGTCAAGTGGAACTATGATACTTAAGGTTAGAACTTCAAGATAAAGTATGGATTTACAAAATGTTAGATGGAAAGTTCTGGTCAATATTTCTCTAACAAATATTTTATGAGAAATACCCTGGTCAATGAGATATCATGAGAATTGTCAGGACGTTTGAAGTGCTTGGATCACTGTAGGTCCCTCGGAAAGGCTAGTAGCAGTATTTGCCTTTCCAATGCATGAACCTGCCAGTTCGTGCCTGCAGAAATATGGTAAAGCAAACCTCTGCATTGGCTATTTTTGAAAAAGTATGGGGGCTTTCACAAATTTCATACAAGATGATACATGGTTGGCCGGCTTATATATGAAACTTTTCAAAAAACCTGCTTAGACGCATGTTTATGAGTGAATGTAAATGCATTTATAGTCCATTGAATAAAGTTTTGTATGACTATTACTATTTCACTTTTCCTTGTTTTTTCATTCATTAGAGAGATGGAACCCAGTAAGATGTGATAAAGATGATTTGTATATGAAAATACTAAATACCAATCCTGTAACCCCTTCCAGCCTAAATATGGAAATGGGAAATTAAGATGGGGTTACTTTATACTTGGTTTTGTGAATTTATACTCTTTTTGGTAGTTTCTTGAATAGTCCACTTTTCTGTCATTGGCTTTCAACATACACACACACACACACACATATATATATATATATATATATATATATATATATATATATATATATATATATATATATATATATATATATATATATATATATATATATATATATATATACATGTATATATATATATATATATATATATATATATTATATTTATAAATATAAATATATATATACATATATATATATATATATATATATATATATATATATATATATATATATATATGTGTATATATATATCATCATCATCATACCATGCGTAAACACCTAATTCGCATCAGTGACATGAGCTCTTAAGGTTGGCCGCAGAAATATTTTGTAAATAAAAATGTATAATGTAATCATGCTAGCCTCTGCTGAAGCAATAAAATGGATGGGAATTCCTTGATATCTTCCATGAAATAGCAAGGTGGAGGTCGCAATTAAGCTTGGCAACAAAATCAGGCCAAGGCTGGGATCATGTTATCCCCCCATACAAAAAAGCAACATTTGCAATCACGTTTTTCCTGTTTTTGCTAAAGCAAAAAAAGAAGAGATTGGAATCATGTTTTTCCTGTCCACCCTTAAGCAAAAAGGGAAGTTGCAATCATGTCATTCCTGTCTTCACTAAAACAAAAAGGGATGTTGCAATCATTTCATTCCTGTCTTGACTAAAGCAAAGAGGGAAGTTACAATAATAATACTACTAATAATAATAACAATAATGATAATACTACTACTACTAATAATAATAATCTTTATTTAAAGAGGGTAACTCAGTCCAATGGTAAGGATCTTCCCTGAGGCCCTCTGGCATGTTTACAAGTAGCCCGAGGGCCCCAGGGTTACTAAGTAGTGCAGTACATTGCTTTTAGGTATCGAGACTTGAAGGAAGGTAGAGAATCATGTTATTCCTCTCCTCCCTAAAGCAAATAGGGAATTTTGCAGTCATGTCTTCTGTCTTTTCTTAAACAAAAAGGTGGAGTATGGGGTCATTTTAGTTTGCATTACTCAGCAGTCATTTTCTTTCTGTCTTTCCTAAAGCAAACAAGTGAAATTTACAATCATGCCATGTTCTCTTGCCCTCCCTAAAGCAAAAAAGTTGCAATCATACTGTTATCCACAAGGTATAAAACAAAGACTGAAATCACGCTATGGTAAGGGAGCAACAAGTATTTGCCAACTCGTTATAGATGGCGCTAATGAATAAACCATCCATTTATTGATATCAATAAATGATTTACTGATATCAGTAGATACAACATTTATTGATATCAATGATTTATTGTTATCAAGAAATGCAGTCATTTGTTGTTATCAATAAACCCTGCATTTACTGTTATCAATAAATCATTTGTTGATATCAACAAACCATTTATTGGTACCAATAAATGATTTATTGATATCAATAAATGATTTATCTATATCAATGAATTCTGCATTTACTGTTATCAATAAATCATTTGTTAATATCAACAAATCATTTATTGATATCAATAAATGCAGTGATTAATTGATGTCAATAAATGATTTATTGATAACAACCAATGATTTATTGATATCACTTAACCACTAATTTCATTGATCTCAATATGTGGTTTATTTATATCAGGTAATTTGTCCTCCTTTTGCATCTTGAGTTTTTGTTGAATTTCCCAACCGCTTTTGTATATGCCATCTGACTCAGTTTAATTGTGGTGAATAATTCTTTACCTTCTTTTCAACTTAAGTTTCAGGCATCATAGTAGGACATCATAACCGCAAGCATCCCCTCTATTAAATACCAACTCTGTTTAAGAAATCTTTCGAAAAAAATTCATGTTGATAAACAGGAGAGCCTGTATGCACAATTCAGTTAATGCACCTAGATCAGGAGATGTGACTGCTTCATTCATGCTGCGCAATATGGTCACCGTAGATCTACAGAGGATTTCGAATTAACCTTGTTGCGTTCTAGGTTTGCATTCATCTTCATTCATCTTCCATATGATGTTGAAGGATTTGGCTTCTTTTGTGTGTTAGCTAACCACAATTATCAGCATTTCTGTCATTTATAGGTAAATGAGTAAGTTGATCTTCTACACGATAAAAGGATTTAGATAAAAAACGATATTTCCCACAGTTTTATGCTCGGAACTCATCTTTATTCTCTAAGCCTAAGGGGTTGTGTTGTGAATTATACTATGTAGGGATCATTTTATGTTCCCCACAAAGGTTGACTCACTTGACTGCCTGGGCCTACACCTTTTTCCTCATTATCTGACCAACTGTAGCTGTCTAGTCCTAGGCCAACAATGAACAATAACTGCCAAAATATCAGCACACCTCATATAAGTTGGCAATTTAGCACACAAGCAGAGAGCTAGATATTGGAGAGTAGCCTATCATATCTGACCAGTGATCAGTGTGAGTGCCATGGCAGGTTGTTCAATGCCCATAGTGTAGCCAGTGCCGCACTCGGGTCATTAAGGATCTGGCTGAAGAGGATAGAGCATGCTTATTGGCCGAAAGCAGGGGAATATGACCAAAAAACAGCTTTAAATGCTTCAGCAGCTCGATAATAGTTCTGCATTCCCCTTCTAATGCAGTCACAAAGTATTGACTGTTATCGGTGACGTCTTCCTTTGCTTGTACCTCGCGGAAACATATTGGAAACCCCTTGATATGAGCTTCATATTTGTGCAATTTACCACCTGCTCTTCATGGTTAGTATAAAAATCAAATACATCACATTACTGGCTAACATGTCATGATGGAGTGTTATAACAAATTCAGACCAGAGAAATACATCCCCTTGAACCGCAACGCCATAGGCACAGCATGCTAGTACCTAGGGTATGTGCGCCTCGGGTTACGCGGTGTAGCCTTGGTCACGTGATCTGATCTGTGCAATTAGCATGCAGCATCCTTTCTAGGTCAGATAGTTGCCAAGGAGATGGGAGGCAGCGAAATTTGATGATGCATGTACAGTGCCCACTCCCGGTCTACTACTCTCAGTTCAGACGTTCGATATTAAAACTACATATTGTGAACCACAGCATGTCTGACACCTATTGACCAATCAGCATCAAGAATTACAGCAGAGCAGATGGTAAAGATCCATTCAGAGAGAAGGTTATCATATTTTTTTCAATTTAGACTCTGGTCCGAAGTTATGACATCAAAAGTTGAGAAATCACTTTTTCTCATTTTTTACAAATCAACAGAATACAATGATTATGAGATTTGAACAGAGAGAAAATTAAGAAAATTGTTATATTCATTCCTTTGTATTGATCTTCCCTTCTTATTTGGGAAATGTAATGGCCCTCAGTTCATAATTGTGGATAAAAGCTCAATTTGAATTCGCCTTTTTGCCTGTGATTTTTCAGTTATTACCCCTCTCATCATACTTTTTTGATGCTCTTGAAATGTATTCCTCTGTCCTCACCATAAATTCTTTCAGAATTTATTTTTCGAATTTTGAAATCGTTCAAAAGTTATAAATCTGAAAATTGAAAAAATACACGTTTTTCTCATTTTCAACTAATATTTTGAAAGAAATATAAATAATGGAGTATTAATAGAAAAACTGTGATATGCTTCCCTCTTTATTGATCTTTCCTCCACATTTGTGAATTTAGAAGGTGACCGGTCTATAATTGTGGATAAAAGCTGTTCCTATATTGGTACTTTATCAATTATACATGTGTTACACTTATTTCCAGATATGACGATCATAATGGAACTTTGATGACTTAGTTTCAACCACACTTCCCAAGATTCTCAAGGCGATGATTTAACTGGATTAAGGTGCTAATTGGTTTTACTGGACATCATCATTTAAGGCCATCTACAGATAATCTACCTGGATTTAGGAGCTGATTAGTATTACTGGTCATCCTTGCTCAGTGCTATCTTGAGTGATCTTTTACCAAGATTTGGGAGCCAAACTGGTATCACTGGATATCCTTACTCAACGCTTGGCAGTGCTTTTACTGGATTCATATGGATGTTAATAAGTAATGCAAAAAAAGCATGCCTAGTTCTGGACGGGTGTTCTATCCAGATTACCCACTAAATTGTTTCCCTGAATGGTACTCAATCAGTTCTAGGAGATAATCTACCTAGAATTTCAAGAATGCTGGATGAATCTTCTCTCATTTCTCAGGAGATAAAATCCTTTCTAGGGCACATGGTAATCTTTCTAGCAGTGTTTCCTCTCGAGCTGATGTGAAGTACAAAATGTCTTTCCAATGTGATTTATGTAACAGAGACTTTTCAGAGTTGGCTGATTTACTCTGGCATAAGAAAACTCACACTGGTGAAAAACCATTCAAATGTGATCGATGTGACAAACAATTTTCCCATGCAGGCTATTTAGAATCACATAAGGAAACACACGCCATTGAAAAACCTCTCAGGGGTGATGAACTTGACATGGAAATTTCTCCATTGAACGATAATTTTGAATCACATAGAGAAACACTCATTGGTGAAAAGTGTAATCAATCGAAAGAGCAATTCTCACAAGAGGACTATTTAGCATTGCAGAATGAAACATATAAAGAGGAACAACCTTTTAAGTGTGATAAATGCGACAAGCAGTTCTCGCTTTTGGTCTATCTAGAATCGCATAAGGAAATGCACAAGATTGAAAAGCCTTTTAAGTGCGATGACTGTGAAAAAGCCTTTGATCAGCCATATCATTTAAAGTTACACAAGCGAATTCACACTGGTGAAAAACCTTTTAAGTGTGACCAATGTGAAAAATCCTTCTCACAGTTTTCTAATCTGACGACACATAAGCGGAGTCATTCTGGAGAAAGATCATACAAGTGTGACCAATGCAGCAAATCCTTTGTCGTCTCATCTGGTTTGAGTCGACACAAGAAACTCCACCTAGAGAAACCTTTTCAGTGTGATATCTGTGACAGGATGTTTACGAAATTAACTCGTTTAATGCAACATAGGAGAACCCATGGGGGTGAAAAGCCTTTTCAGTGTGATCAATGTGGTAGGTCGTTCACTAAGCTATCTCATTTAACACAACATGAGGTAACTCATACTGGTGAAAAGCATTATCAGTGTGATGCATGCAATAAGTCTTTTACCAGGTTAGCAAATTTAGAATCGCATATTCGCACTCACACAGGTGAAAAGCCTTTCCAATGCCCGAAGTGCGACAAAACATTCACATCCTCAGCCCATTTGAGGAAACACGACATAACTCACACAGGAGTAAAACCTTTCCCGTGCAGTCAATGTGACAAGGCATTCAGATCCTCATCCCATAGGAGAAAACACGAGAGAACTCACGCTAAAGAGAAACCTCCATCTACGCTAGGATTAGTGGAAGGAACTCATCCCATGTGTGACGCTGACTCTGGAAGCAGTCCTACTAGGGAAAACCCTCTTGGATTCGAGGCGGACATCAAACCCGCAATAACCAGACAATGGGTGGTGGTGGGAGGAGAGTCGGTTCCTATCAAAACCGAGCCTGATGATTTTAACACTTTAACTGACGAAGATTCAATGGATGATGATGGAAATCAACAGGAAGAAACTGTTGGTGGCATGACACAACACATCCAAATTAAAACTGAGTGTGTTGATACAGATTGAATAGAAAGAAAGGCGGCACAACAAAGGTAGCCCGCTAGTCTGGGCTGCTAAACCAAATAAGGCTTTAAGCGTTACTCTTAAAATTGTGGTCTGGATCTTTAACACTAAGAAAATAAGTTAGAAATAAAAAATGATTTTGCTAAATATTTGAAGGAAAGATGTTTGTGGTGTTCTGATTAACATTTTTTGGCCACTGTGTAATTGCACAAGAAAATACATAGTACAAAGCAGTAAATTTCTAGGACTAGCAAATATTGTCAGGGCTAGTAAAATTATTGACACCCAGCCCTGCATGGCTAGTAAAGATGATGGATTTTAGAGCCCTGCAAAGGGTGTTTACTCTATTGAAGATTTGAAATACCTTGTTCCCATTCTCTTGTTGATTAGAGTTTCGATACTGACTAGTTAAGTTTAAGTTAGGGATCTAACTTCTATCCGCAATGCTGCCTTTTCTTTTTCTATTTACCCTCTATAGTACTTTGTCTCATGTTCTTCTTACCATGTGCAAGTGGTGAGAATTTGCATCTTTTTGTTGTAAATTGTTTAACCCTTAAGACAATAGCACTGTCTATCAGTTATGTTTTATAATAAGTGTTGAGTCTCTTCCAAAAGTTGTAGGATAGTTTTTAAACGATTGGCTCTTGGAATGGATGATGATGACAAAGTATTGAGTACAAACAGATGTAGTGTTCTTATGATGACTGGACTAGTAGTAGTTGGTTTAATAAAAGATTCACAATTTAATGTTTGTAAGATGTTTTTAATCAAATGCCATCACTACATTATGGGTCGCACCTGTAGAACTATGTGATGCCTATTTCACACTAAGTCTTGTAAAAAAACAACTGCAGCATTGAAAGGGTTAATATTTCTCTCACAAGTGTGTAGTTCTAGCTCACAGGTCTATACTTCTTATGTACAGAATTTACAACGCTGTTGCAGTTAACTGTGCCAAATATAGCGAAATAATTGATTACTTAATATTCACATGCATATGAAAACAAAGTGAAAATATAAAGCCTTGACATTGTCTGATTTAAAAGGGACTTTATCATAATATAATGAATACAAGTTGCTGCAAGGGTATTTTTGATGATAGGTCTGTTTCATCTCCTTATAATATGCATAAGACAATTTTAATAAGTCCAAATAAAATAAATTACATACCTATGAAATTGAATATTGTCAAAGAGGGTCCTTACCAGGATCTAGAAACTGGGTGCCCAAAATTAGCAATTGCTAAATTTTTGGGAGTCCTACAACCTTGATTATGTATTTAGTAATTGAAATAAGGCATAATATCATGATACAATGTCATAGAAATTATATTGAGATAGAAAATATAATATAATTATATGTTCGAAATTGACATTTCAAGAAATTTATTTAAAAAATATTTGGGTGACCTGAAGGGTGATTTTTGAGGGTCTGCGTGTTCAAATGACGCCCAGACGACCTGCTTGCTAAAACCATGTTTTCAAATTCTATTTGATTTGCTAATTGGGAACATTCATTGGGAATTCTATATAAGTCAGGGGTAGAAATACAACAAACATTTCAATTCAGTATTGATGAAACACATAGAAGCTTTATTTATTTTTCTCTTGATATTGATTAAATTGGCTATAAGCCATTGACACTGCATTCTGTACAAAGTGTATTATCATAGTAGTACAATTGATCCTGACCTGATCAAGTTAACCCATTCATGCCTGTAGCACCCAGAAAACAACTTCACTATATTGGTGGTATCTTTAAGACCAGAGCATTTTTCAGAAAATATTTGAAAGGGAAATGTTGATCAGAACCTAACACACAACTTTTCTTCAAATATTTCATGAATTTATGCTTAATTGTTAAGTTATTTTCAAAAGTATCACAGGTCCAGACGACAGTCACGACACTTGTCAAGGAGTTCTCCAGGCATGAATGGGTTAATGTCATGGGCATGATGGCCGTATAAATTACATTGGTAACCCTTTTACATCTGGAGTGCACACATGGTCTGACAACTTTGAAAAGAATTCATGGAAGAGAACGATGTTTAGAAATATTCAAAGAAAACTGGTAAATCTAACAGAAATAAAAGCTCTGTCAAATATTTCCCAAAATGTAGCTTTCATGATATTTCCATGTGCATGTGTTTCAGATCATCTTCGCTCCTGACATGGGAGGTTCAATGGGTGTATGTATGACAGTAAGACAGTAAATAAATGAAAACTGGGAGCTCAACATATGATTAAGGTACACCCATTCACTTTTAGTATATATATATATATATATATATATATATATATATATATATATATATATATATATATATATATATATATATATATATACATATACATATATATACATATATATATATATATATATATATATACATATACATATACATATATATATATATATATATATATATATATATATATATATATATATATATATATATATATATATATATATATATACCCCTTATATGGCCTTAAACACCAATCTTTGATTCATCGTAGAAATGGTAGCGATACTTAAATCAATAAACAAAGTAGTTCCTGTTAGACCTCTTTATCTGTTTTATGTTCACTTTGTACAAGCATATATACTATTCACAAATAAACTCTTCTACAAAACCCAGTACACTCTTCTGTTGATCTCTATCAGTGATAATAACAGTATATTAAAATAATCTCAATCATATAGAATGACCTTTAATTCAAGGCAACTGAAGAAACAATAGGATCAATTGTTCATTTATTGGGCAGCACATTAAGAGGCTGTATAATTACCACATGGAAACTATTGGGTGAGTTTGTATGCTGATCATCCCCTCCCTGCCCTTGGAAAGGAGGGAGAGGAGTAGACGAAGAAAGAGGAGGAGTGAGGTAGGAAAGTATATATAAATATATATATAAATATATATATATATTATATATATATATATATATATATATATATATATATATATATATATATATATATATATATATATATATATATATATATATATATATAATTTATAAGTAAAAAGTAGATTTTCTGGATAAGCTAAATTAGAAACTAAAATTATAATTTACACTCTTTAAGCGTCATGGAAGTCAATCTGCCATTTGAATTCCCTCAAAAAAGAAAGGCAACTATGGAAATTTATACAAAAGAAGACGTTCTTGGAAAAAAAAACCAATCAATTATACCATTCAATAGTCATTACTGTTTACAGCATATAAGATGAATAACTGAAGCGATACTCAGCATTAAAATGATAAAAAAAATTATAAGGAAAATTTCACACTTCATATGACGCATTGAAATTGAATGGCAACTGGTCACTACTTTAACCCAGAAGGAAGCTGGCTACAAGACAGTAAGTGAATCAATAAGAGACAACAATCTCCTGAACTTAATATATAGAATGAGATCATAATATCCTCCTATCGAAATTTCTCTTGAAGACCAAGAGAAGACTCTTTATAGTGTAGAAAGCAGTTCTCACCCAATAGTCCCGTAAGGAATACAACTCAAAATGTGCATACTGTTACAAGCATCAACTCAAGCAACTATGTACAGCAATTCATGACATTTGATTAATGCTCAATTAACTTAATCTTCATCCCTTCGTTTTTTGTCATCTTTTGGAATTACTGTATTTTTTTGCAAATCATCTTTCTGTGTATTTGCCATATCTACATACCTTTTGACCAAATTTTCAATTGGGAATGAGAAAAAAAATGCATTTGTATAAATCACAGGTGTGAGGATCAAACATTGTCCATAGTTTACTTGGCCATGGGAAAAATAATGTATGACTAAAATTCAAGTTTGTGCAGAAAGGTTCAGACGATATCTAGGATAGACCATGTTATAAACAAACGGCAGTACGTAATTTGGCCTCAATATGTCAGAAAAAGTGATGATTAACTAAATTGAAATTTGCGCCTCTACCCAGGCCTGAATGGGTTAAATAACCAGGTCTATGGGCTCTTGCAACACTACAGTGTGAGTCAGGTACATGCATCCTACGGTGGTTATAAAAGACACAGCAAACATGACCCACTTCAAGTTAAACTATGGTACAAAAATAGTCACAGAATCATCATCCATACTAAAGGATCATATACTTAAACGTCACAAATATCTTATATCTATATTCTGCATGACAAACGGTTTTACTGTAGATTGTATATATCAACTTTATGGATAAACTGTAGGTAGGAATGGTTTTGCTGTTTTAATGATTATAATAGTCATAAAAATAATCTTGCATATAGTGATTTGACCATAAGTAGTACACGCTCAGCATATTAGATAAAAGTAACAAAAAGTCCCATAACAAATAACAAAATATTAGTTCGAGAAATAAAACACAAGTAGTAGAGAAACCAGGGTTAGTATCAAACATCATCAAAAGGGTGGTCACTCTGCCAGTCTCTAAGATGGCAATGTGAGAAACAAAACAAATGCAAACCAGGACTGGTCTATCATCCTGTAATGTACAGAAAAATGAAAAATATCTTTTTTGAAAAAGAAATTATGTGAATTGAAAGGGAGAAAAAATGTTGAGAATTTTCAAAAAATGTGTTCTGAATTTTCACACTTTTTCTCCTACATGAATATTCAGTTTTTTTTTCACTCTCTTCCTAAGTATGATGAGTCAGTGTTAGAGAGTAACAATCATTCCTGAAATTTTTACGGTCAATGGCCGATTAGTTATTTTCGAGGTATCAAAGTATCCCAACCACAGCACTAAGCATGATTTGGTTAAGTTAATCTAAATCTAGACATGGCAGTTTAAGATGACCAGATTCTTATTGTTGTTATTTCTAGGCCATCTAAAGGAGCACAGGAAGACTAGGAGATATTCACTGCTGTAGAGTGCCCTCTGATGGCCAAAATAAGAATTAAGAAATGAAAAACCGAACACTGGGACTAAAGTGTAAAAATCTTGCTGAGATAAGAAACCACAAGTAGAAGCCACAAGAATATGTACATCATTTGTCATTTACCATCACTATGTATGCATCAACTAATGATATGCAAAGATTCATAAGCCTAGTCCACACTCCCAACGCTCTAATGTTACACTCATTCTTTATGATATCTAGACCTCAAGAAGCTGTGATTTTGTGAAAAGCCATGACATCCCTAAGCAGGATAGAGCCACCCTAAGCAAAATCACGTAACCACAACTCGCAATATTAATTATTATACATTGGTTGATCTTTATGGAGTTTAAAGTACTGAGAGGACAGAGTACTTTACAATTGGACTAGAACTGAAATACATTTTACATACTTACATTATACACTGTGCAAGACAAAGGGTAGGACAAAATATCATGTCATGGGTTTGCTTCTTTCTATTCCACATCATACACACATATTTTGAAGTTTAGCATCATATTCAATTGTGTGTGTTTTAAGATGAGTAAAAGAATCTATGAAGACTTCATTGGTCCACTTAGTAATCTATTAAGGTCTAGGATTATATAGAGATGGCAGTAATGTCTTCATGGATAACTTTAACTGTGAAGTCATCTAATGTTTCAATAAATCACATCATTAAGAACTGCAACCATTCCACACTTGCAACATCACCAATATATGCAATGATGCCACAATTGCGAACATCAACAATATATGCAATGATGGCACAATTGTGAACATCAACAATATATGCAATGATGGCACAATTGCGAACATCAACAATATATGCAATGATAACGGTTTGCTGCAAATGTGGCATCACCAAAATATGCAACTTTGCCACAAATGTGACATCAATATACGCAATGATGCTACAATCGTGACTTCACCAATTTACGCAATGATGCTACAATCGTGACCACCAATTTACGCAATGATGCTACAATCGTGACTTCACCAATTTACGCAATGATGCTACAATCGTGACTTCACCAATTTACGCAATGATGCCTCAATGGTAATATCACTAATATATACAATGATGCCACAATTTCTACATCAACAATATATGCGATGATGCTACAATTGCGACATCACCAATATATGTGATGATGCTACAATTGCGACAATACCAATATATGCAATGATGCCACAATTTCTACATCACCAATATATGCGATGATGCTACAATTGCAACATCACCAATATATGCAATGATGCCAAAATCGCAATATCACCAAATAAATTTGATGATGCCACAGTTGCAATATCGCCGATATATGCTATGATGCCAAAATTGCAACATCATTGATATATGCAATGATGCCACAATTGTGACATCAGCAATATATATATATATATATATATATATATATATATATATATATATATATATATATATATATATATATATATATATATGTATATATATATATATATATATATATATATATATATATATATATATATATATATATATATATATATATATATATATATATATATATATATATATATATAATGATGCTACAATTGTGACATCACTCATATATGCAATGATGCCACAATTGTGACATCACCAATATATGCAATAATGCCACAATTGTAATATCACTAATATTTGCAATGATGCCACAATTGCCAATCATCAATATAGGCAATGATGCTACAATTGTGATATCACCAATATATGCAATGATGCTACAATTGTGACATCACCAATGTATGCAATGATGCTACAATTGTGACATCACCAATGTATGCAATGATGCTACAATTGTGACATCACCAATGTATGCAATGATGCCATAATCGTGATATCACCAATATATGCAATGATACAACAATTATGGGAGCACTAATATATGCAATGAGGCCACAATTACGACATCACCAATATAGCTTATGATGCTACAATTGTGACATCACTAATATGCAATGATGACACAATCTTGACATCACCAATGTATGCAATGATGCCCGTCTACCACAAATGCAGCATCAATACATGTATTGATATTAATGCTGCTCTATCTCTTATTATGACTTCATCAAGACTTGCATTGATGTCACTCTATCCACTATCGTGACATCACCAAGACTAAAACTGATGTCACTCTTAACTTCTTTTGTGACATCATCAAGAATCGCATAGATATCACTTCTCCACTATTGCGACATCACAAAAGACTTATACTCTATGTCACTCTTATCTACAACTTTTATGTCAAGACTTGCACTGATGTCACTATTTTATATTGTGATATCATAGACCTGCACTGATGTCACTCTAATTCCTGCTGTGACATCATCAAGACTTGCACTGATGTCACTCAAATTCCTGCTGTGACATCATCAAGACTTGCACTGATGTCACTCTAATTCCTGCTGTGACACCATCAAGACTTGCACTGATGTCACTCTAATTCCTGCTGTGACATCATCAAGACTTGCACTGATGTCACTCTAATTCCTGCAGTGACATCATCAAGACTTGCGCTGATGTCAGTCTAATTCCTGCTGTGACATCATCAAGACTTGCACTGATGTCACTCTAATTCCTGCCGTGACATCATCAAGACTTGCACTGATGTCACTCAAATTCCTGTTGTGACATCATCACGACTTGCAATGGTCTTACTTCAAACTATACCAAGTGTCATCATGTGGAGCATTGACATCTCAATATTCAGATAGCTTTGACATTATCAATCCATTTAGCGCTAAGGCTTCTTTTGTTCAACTGAGCACAAAATGTTTAAACCCTATCATATGTGTATCCATTTGAACACTCTTGCTTAAAATGAGAACTTTCAGATGTGCCAGAGTTCCTGTCATTTATCAGATTCTTTGGCCTCTTTGTTTGGAACAAATTAGACACTAGAGGCAAAAGAGTTAAATCAGATTTCACATAGAAATTGATTTCATAACCATGCTCTTACTGAATAAGCCAAATTCTGGAAAAAATGAGCAACAGTTGACAGAATTCTGTACAATTTGATAGCACTAAATACAAGTACTTCAACATCTTCAAATGCAACAGTCTTTGACATCACATAATCAAGGCATGCAAGACTTTATCAAACGCTGGAGACTTCGACATTTTTTCATTCCCGTGATTTTTACATCATCAAAAAACTGCCAACACTACTTAATTGTATTAGTTCTTACATAGCACATGACTGATTCCATACACCAAGAGATGGTAATCTTGTAATTTGCTGGTTTAACCCATCCATGCCTATAGATTTCCTTGGCAAATGGCGCCTGCATTTATGACACTTTTGAAAATAACTTGGGGGTTAAGCAAAAATTGGTTATGCATTTGAAGGAAAGTTGTTTATTTGTTTCTAATCAACATTTCTCTTTCAAGTATTTTCTAAAAGTATGCTTTTATTGAAGAGTTATCTTGAAAGTAGTATATTGTTTAGGGGCACACAGGCATGAATGGGTTAAGCCAACACAATATCTAGCACAAAGTTATACCAACGACACACAGCTCTGAACGATACCATTTAATTTGTCACACTTCTTACTGACACATATGACTTCATACTACCAAACCGGAGTCGAATTTGCATGTGGATTTGCATATGCAAATCACAGCAAATAAACTGCTCATAACATGGATATTTAACCTCTCAATTACTATGACATCACAGCGTGGCAAATCGTCCATCCTCCTCACCGTTTTCACTCGGACATGACAACGGTCTCTTAGTGTCCGCTTTCTGTGGCGTCAGGTGAGATTTTCGGTCAAAGTCACTTCCCGATCTCCGATAATCACTGCCAGATTTTCTATGGATGACCTTTTCTCGCCGATGTACGGGCGAGCGGGAAAAGGATAAGTCATTTCCTGAGGGGTTTCGATTGGGCGATGGTTTTCGCGTTGGGTCAGGAGAACCACAGTCACTACCCGTGGGTGATCGACTGAACTGTCGGTGGAATGAGTCCGGGGATGGAATATCCTGCAGGCGCCATTGTAATTCCTCGTTGTCCATGGAAAGCCGCTTCTTCTGACGTGACTCCTTGTCATATTTACGGAGCAGCACATGGTGTTTCTCAGATAATTGCCTGTGAATAAGTGAGCAAAGGAACCATCAATAGTTGCAATTTACTGAAACCAAGCTAGCTAGTATCAGTTTGTCATAATTTGAATTTGAACTTCGATTATTGTCACTTCTACAGCTATATTTTGGCAAAATCATGACTAGCCATTGTAAGTGATGGAGGAAACTGGAATATGTGGGGAAAGCCACTGCCTAACACTAAGTCACTATTTACTTTTATAATATGCCCTTTGTTTGGTACATATTCTCAATGAAAATGTTCATACATTAATCATATACTTATATCATACATGGTATACACTTGTTTGTTACTTACTCTGAATCATTTTGCAATATGAATAGTGACATTGACTTTTTTGCAGGTATTTCTACAATAACGCTTGCAGGCATATTGCTGATATTATTAATTAGAGTTTATGAATTGATCTTAAGAAAATTGCAAAATAGTGCAATGAAAATGAAATGACCCTAAATATGGATATGAGAGTTTGACATTAAACACAAGCTTTTGGGCATTCTCGTAATAATACTGTGATTTGGTACAAAAATGTTGACCTTGTAAAGAATGTATCTACAGGATGATTTGCATCTGATTCAATAAATGTCCATACATATACATGTAATGCTTATCTATATACATCTGCACCCAAGATTTCCACTTGATAAACAAAGTTAGAGCTTAGATAGTTACCTTTCATAGTCAGACTTGATATTTATAATGGCCTCTAGGTTTTCCACTTTCTGTTCTAATCGCTTCACTTTCTCTTGTGCCTTAGGAAGGTCCTCAAGCTGAATGGTAAATAGAAGGAAAAATATTACATAAAAGTACCTGAAAAAAGGGTACTCAATCACCATTGCATATATGTTATGGAAACAATAGGCTACCAGATATTAGGAAGGTCCTCCAGCTGAGGGGTAAATAGAAGGAAAACTTTTATATAAAAGTCCCTGAAGAAAGGGTACTAAATATTGTTCTTGGCTCATTGTATATATGTTATGGGACCAATAGGCTACCAGATATTCAGGAAGTCCTCAAGCCAAGAGGAAAGAAAAAAAAAACGTAACAGATATATACCCTGAAAAAATATTTATGGGCCAATGCTACTAAATATTGCTGTTGGTCCACTGTATATGTAGGTAGGGTTTACAAGATATCACTTGTCTATCTGATCAGAGATATGGAGACGTGTAGATCTGATCTTATAAATGATTCATGCAATTAAAATTTTTTTTACATAGCAATGTTTTCTAACATATCTTAATTAGAGCAGACTCACAGATTCAGATTTGGATTTGGAGGGAAGGGGGAGAGCACTATTTGTTAAAATGTAACGAAATATAGAATAAGGCATTTTTGAATTCAACATAAAGTATCAAATTACATAGATATAGTCATATTGAAAAATGTTTTTTTCCTTTCAACATTTCAAGTCGAAAAGAAGAATCTCATAAATACCAAGATAGAATTGTACAATAGGAACAATGGACAGTCAATTTTGAGACTATACAACTAATAGATACAGGATATACATTGTTAAAAATGGAATGCATTGGAAGGGTTAAGTATTTTTTACCTCCTTTTCCACCTCGAGTTTCTGTCGTCGCAGTTCATGGACCTCGTGATTCTTCATCTCCAGAACGCACTTCAGGCTCTCGATCTCCTGGGGAAGGTGTTTGTACGGAGCTAATGCATGCTGAAATATACAGAGATTAAACAATTAATGCTCACAGCAGCCAAAATCAGCATGAACATTTGGGTGAAACCTCTAAGGCACAAGCGCTGTCAAAAAAATATTTGAAAGAGATTAAATCTTGAAGGCATAAGTGGTGTCAGAAAAATAATTGAAAGAGAAATATTAATAAGAAAACTACCAGTAACTCTCCTTCAGATATTTGTAAAACCATTCTTAAGTTATGTCAATAGTATCATTGATCCAGATAACAGTTTTTAGAGGAACTCTAAAACATGAATGTGTTAAAGATGTTAAGCTGAGTATGCCTGTTCTAAACAGCCAAAGATTGTTATCCTTATTGGTAATAAATATCCCACAAATGCACTTTTCAAAGTATTTTAAGGAGAATAGTTGAATGTTAATCATTGTCTGACATACAAGGAAGCCCTAGTAGTCTGGACTAGAAAAAAAGTGAAAAGGTACCGGTAGGGCTAGTAAATTACCAACCCTTGTAGCCCAACCAGACTAGTACAATTATTTTGACATCTTGAAATTATGGTTGGGCCTATAGGAAGATCTAAATTAATAGCATATTGTTCACCGCTTTTGTTAGAAAGATATCACTAAAATAGCCATGGAGTTTTGAACGCTACCAGCATGAAAGGGTTAATTGACTTGGTGAGTTCCAAATAGGCCAAGAAACTCCATTAGAACACTGGGTTATGTATCATTAAAGCTGGTATGTGCTGGATCTTTTCAAGTTGACTGAGTGGAAATATTGTTATTTAACATGATGTATTATCATTCAAAGTTGTAAGACGATTCATTAAATAATAAGGAGCCAGAACCCCTAGTTTTGACTACAAACCCAAAAGCTTAACTCTCAAAAATAAAATATTTTTGGGGTTTGGGTGTCCGAATGACGCCCAGACGCCCTGCTGGCTAAGACGATGCACTCACCTGTACTTTGCTGTCTGAGTCTCTCTGGAAGGCGTCCAGGTACTCCTGCTCCCGGCGCTTCATCTCCTCGCACTCTGAGCGCAGGATCTCAACCTTCTCCTGAGAAAAACATAACACATACACATCTTAGATCAATGGGCTACTTGAAATTCTAAATGCAAAACCTCAAATATCTCCTAATCAAAACATAACACATAAACGTTCTCACTTCTAACCCTCTCTTAAAACTCTGAACACAAATTCTCACCCTTGCTCATAAACAAAACAAAACATGTATACTTCTCTGATCAATGTGGTACATAATTCTTAATGCAGTACCTCAAATATCTCTTGAACCTCCTGCTACTGGTGGCTAATTTGGCCAATACAAAATGATGCAAAAAAGCTGAAAAATACTGAAACCCTGGCACATGGGTACTCTGAGAGGACTCAGTGAGAGCTATCCAATGAATACCAACACGACAGGGTTTAGATGTTTACAAAAATCTTTGCATCCTTGTGATTTGGACGAAAGTAGCCTCAGCATTGGAAGGGTTAAATATTTGGACATCCCTGCATGTTGTCAGACAAAATTGGATAAAACCCATAAAATACGGGAATATTTGAAAAATATTGAAAAGGGGTATTGCTTATCCCAATAGGAACTGTAATTTTCAGTCAAATACTTCCCAAAATATTACTTTGTTATGAAGTTATTTCCCTGCGTCAGAGCATGTGTCACTGTAGGTGGGAAAGGGTTAAAGGTTAAATCAGCACTTACTGATAATGTCAACTTGATGGACTCAAATCTGTTTGTGATGTCCTCTAGTTTGCTCTCATGCTGTCGCTGGAGATCTGAAAAAACAAACAATAGAAAGAATGATAAGAGGGGATACTGGTTATGATAAACAACCCCAGTAAATAATGGGGCTGATCTGATTGCAGAGTGGTCATAGCATTGCACTAAAAAAGCACCAAAAGGCAATTCAAATTTAGCCTTGACCGCATTCATTCCAATCTCTTGTCAAAGGAATATGATTTTCCTTTCAAGAAGGAATATCATGATATTGAGATACTCATGTAATTCCTCCAAACTCATCCTTGAAATCCATGGAAGTCAACTTATGGATCTCATGAATATAACTCCTCATGATATTGAGATTCTCATATAATTCACCGAACTCATCCTTAAAATCCATGCAATTCAACTTATGGATCTCATGAAAATAATTCCTCATGATATTGGAATAGTATTGGAATTCCTCCAAACTCACCCTTAAAATCCATGCAAGTCAACTTATGGATCTCATGAATATAATTCCTCATAATATTGAGATACTCATGTAATTCCTCCAAACTCACCCTTAAAGTCCAGAAGAACTGCGGAGAACCTGCGCACAGATTTACCTGATTCCATCGTGACCTAGATACGTCTTGAAATGGACATTCTATACAGGTGTATTAACTATAGATAGACACCTGGTATTAACGATGTGGGTTGACCCATCAGGTAGGATCTAGCCCAGCTATCAACAGGGTCGAGCACACTATGCTCTTCTCACCTGGCTAGAGACGGTACACCTATAGGCAGCAGCTGATCAATTAAGCTGTGCATGAATAAATAAAACACGCTTTATCTAACTCTACAAGATATACAGCAAATATCCGGTATTCATGGTTAGGGGTTGTGAGTTTCCCTCATGAGAACCTGAACATGGATATCAGTTGGAATTGGGCCTTCAAGATGACTATAAAGTCTACCGATAGGTAACTGAGGTACACACAAGTACTCCACACAATCTCAGTCAACTACTACCAACCCAGCCAGAGCATGAATATAATAAAACTTAATTATGATATTTCTGGCTAATGATGGTATTTTAGGTTATTCATATATTAAGCTGTGTAATTTCTTTCAAAGTTTCATTGTACAATAATAAATATCAGAAGTCAGTAAAAGATTTTTCTTTGATATGAATATTTCAATGTACAATGGCTTAATAGAAAAATTACATCTCTTGAAAGCACAACAATAGGTAAAAACTAACCTGGGATAATCATTCCATTGATTTTAAAAGAGACTGAATCAATTTCAGTAAAAAAAACACTGTGAAAAAGCAGCACTTTGTAGTTCAAACTTCTCTTATATAGTAGTTCTATATCTTTGTGTTTTGTTTCTTTGCTATCTTATGTATAACTGCTATTTATTAACATTTTAAACTTTATTATTTCCTTTATAGAAATAGTATGAACAAAGTACGGATTTCTAATATTTGTTTCGTATTGTCAATAAAACATACATTACAATACAATACTATACAATTCAATACAATACAGAACAATACAATACTTTACAATACTAAAAAAATCTGCCTTTGCCCTGGCAGAAATACTCCTAGCACTTTCTTTGTTTCCTGCTGCCTAACAGAACTTCTGTGGAACTCTCAATGTTTGAAGACAAACATAGAGAGATTAAGCATGAAAATGCATGGCTACACTATTTACTTACTCCTTCCACTGATAAGATTTACTCTCCCACATAGATTTATTAATTGTATGGCAAGGAAGCAGTGCTACCAGGCATATGGGACACACTCAGTTTCACAGAGGAAAGAGAAATGCAGATGTTGTCATTTGTGCACTTGTGCAATAGTGGCAACGATCTACCAGACTCAGATAATAGAGCCTCCACTAAAAAAAACAAAAACAGATGAATTGAATTTTTTTTAAATTTTAAAAATGAAATAACAAAAAATAATGATGATGAAATTCAAATAAGTAAATATATAATAAACAATCAAACAAACAATCGAATAAACATTGGAAGGGAAAGTAGCGCCTCAGAACAAGAACAGTAGAATATTTTAGTACTTGATATGCTCAAAAGATGGAGCCACACACCAGTGTTCTGAGTGATAGATTCAACCTTTAAGTTTTGGGCAAAAAGAAGGACTTGGAAGGAAAAAGAAGAGAACTCACCATCTATTCTGTTTTTGTGTTTGATGTGGACCTGTTCCTCACACTCCATGTGTTTGCGTTGCAGCTCTTTGCATTTCATGTCATGAGATTTTTCTACTTCGTTGATCTGGAGTAGAATAACATCAAATGTAGCAGCAAAAGTCAGCTGTGAGCCAAACGATTCACTATCATTATCATTAAAAAAAAATTTGAGGGGGGGTTATTATCTGGTCAGACAAATACTGCAAATCATGTATGTTATAGGATTTTAACCCTTATGCTGGTGGTGGCTAATTTGGCCAACACAAAATCATGCAAAAAACACTTTAAAATGACTGAAACCCTGGCACATAGGTACTCATCTGAGAGTACTCAGTGAGAGCTAGCTAATGAATACCAACATGGCAGGGTTTAAATGTTTTTCAAAAATCTTTGCGTCCTTGTGCTTGGACAAAAGTAACCTTAGCATTGAAAGGGTTAAACGTGTTGATCTAAAGTAGGATCAGGAACATATAGCGTGACTTTGTTCCTGGTAGGACAGAAAAACATCTTGTAACAATCATCAGTAAAATCTTATTGTACTATTGGGTCATTATCTCCTATTCATACTGCATTTATGGTGTATTAATTATGCGTCGTTTCAAAGCTACCAACAGTAATATTAATTTTAATGGCATGTTTGTAGCTGTTGTGCAGTTTTTGCGTAGTTTTAAGATGGAAAGGGGTGTCCAACTGTCACATTTTCACACCAGCTTACGACGGGGGCTTCAAAATGTGCGACACATCAAAAACATTTTCGCAAAACATGACAAACTGAGCCTATCAGATATTTCACTTCACTTTTGACACATTATTAGTTGCATTTAAAAGCTAATGAAACCCATCTAGTAATACTGTAAAAATATGCAAAGCTATTATCGCATCAGTCATCAACAATTTCTGTGCTCCAGAACTCATTGACTGTGCACCAGTACTAAAGTATTTGGACACCCCTGGTTAATTCCATCATGCATGGTATGCCAGGAGACACAAGGAGACCGCTTTATCACTTGAACTATTTGTGGCCAATCAGGGATCAGACATACTAATGGTGTAATAGTTCTCAAAGGACACTGTCTCAGCTCCGTCCCAGAAGACTGTCCCAAGCAGTGCCAGCAGACTGAAGAATGGCACTTGGCTCCAATCCTGCTTGCTAGTACCCAGGCCAAGAAGCAGGCCTGGGGACGGCAACAAATACAAAGGAAGGAAGGAATGGGGTTTTATGTCACTCTCAAGAGCTTAGGTCATAGCATGATGAGATCGTAACTCGGAACAAGAAGAAATTCCCTTCACTTCACGAGTAGTTCCAAGGGGTCTTTCAGTTGCATGAGTACCATAGACAATTCTCCACAACATCGCACATTTATAAAGCGACAAGGCCAACCCAGTTATAGGAATTTGGAATTTCATTTTGAGTCACTTTTTCGGCCATATTTAGGCTAAGTCGTGACTAGGCAGTTGTAAGTGGTGGAGGAAAAATCCGAAAAATCGCTAGAGATTTATGAGGATCCAGCAGACTCAAACCTGCAAACTCACGCTTGGGAGCCAGGCATGGTAACCACTGGGCCATAGCGGATCTTGCGCAGCAAATACACATTTGGACAGATATTTTCTCAACAAAATAATGCTGTATCAGACTATGTCGAGAGTCATGATGGCTATCACCTCTGTTCTGAAGGTGCTGGGTTTGAATCAGGTTTAGGCACGTGAGAAAGTTGCCAGTAACTTGGGGTTAGTTGGTGCTTTCCACCTGGTACTCTGGTTTCCATCACCACTTACAACTGGCTAGTCACAATTAAGGCATAATATAGCAGAAAAAGAGTGACAATAAATCATATTCCAAATCTCTCGCAAATATTTCTTTTTTGAGTTAATAAAAATTTAGCAAGGTTTTTTTCACATACCTGTCTATCATGGTAATTTTTTAGAGCGGTGATATCCTTGGAGTGTTGGTCAATCACTGAAAAAACGGAAAAGAGAAAAATACTTAAGAACATTTGACTTAACCATTATTTAGACATTCATCCATATCCATTCTGGGCAACCTTATTAACAGGACAAGGGTTAACTAGTACATGCACAATCAGTAAATAAAGCTCTTCAATCAGCACAAACTTGTACAATTACGCTTCGCCTTTTGACTCATTGTAACATATAGTGGAAGAGAGAGGGAGAGAGAGAAGAGTGGAAGAGAGAGAGAGAGGAATGGAAGAGAGAGGGAGAGAGAAAAGAGTTTAGGAGAGGGAAAAAGGCAAATGGTCAGAGAAACAGATAGAGGAGGAAGGGGAGTGTTGGGGAGGAATGAGAGAAAAAGAGGTTTATGGACTTATACATTTACATGCATTCTTAAAAATATAAATGATTACACACTTAATTCACAATTAAGGATTATGATTTAAATAACAAAACTCACGTTTGGTGATTTCCTCCTTTCTGATCTGTATGAGCCTGTCCTCCATGGCGGTGATGTTTTTCTTGTGTTCCGCGATGAGGGTGTCTATCTTGTGGGCATGTTCCTGTGAGATACGAACGATGTCCTCTTGGAGGTTATTGGTTCGTTCACGTTCCTCCACTATTAAAATAAACAAAAAACAATATTTATTACTGGCAACAGCTCGTAATAACCACAATAATATAATGTAATCTCCTTCACATATATGCTTACTATTAATATTCATATTCGCACATTAGTGAAAGAGTGAATATTAACCCTTATCACCTAAACTGCTGTGATTCTCGATGCTGATTGGTCAACAGGTGTCAAACATACAGCAATTCACTCTATGTATATTTAATATGGAAACTCTGTATTTCATATCAACCCTTAGCGCCCTCCCATAATCTATTATCATCTCTTAGCCAGCAATGAGATTTTTTTAAAAACCATGAAATAGCAGGTGATAAATTTGTTAGCTGTTAGTAAGTGTGATCTGACATGCAATCCACCCTCAGGCTACATATCCCCCAAGGCAGAGGCAAGTGGGATACATATAACTTTGGGTGGATATCAGGGCAAACTGCACTTTCTAACAGAGTGTAACTAATAATACATGCCTGTAGCAGGTGATAACTATGTTTGTTTTTTAACCCTTATGCTGCTGGTGGCTTATTTAGTGAATACAAAATGATGAAAAAACCCTGAAAAATGATTGAAACCCTGGCACATAGGTACTCATCTGAGAGTACTCAGCGAGAGCTATCCAATGAATACCAATATGACAGGGTTTAGATGGTTTTCAAAAAAAAAAAAACGTTTTTGTCCTAGCTTGTGCTTTGAACAAAAGTAGCCTCAGCATTGAAAGGGATAAGAAAATAACCATCGGAGAAGTTTTAACCAGATCTCAACCTGTAACATCTCTCCTTCAAATAATTCAAGATCCCCGTTTGATTTTACTAATGGACTAAGGTGAGAGAGCGATGATGAAGACTTACACAGCTCGCCTTGTGTTTTTGCCAACGAGTCCTCAGATTTCTGTAGATTAGCTGTTACAGCTGGGCAGGAGAAAGCATTGAGCTGCAAGGCAAAAAGGAATACATGGAATCATTAGATATATACATATATAAATACATTATATGATTTATCAAGTATGGAAGTAGTGTCCATTTGCCTGATGCAAATGCTTTATCCAATTCTTGTCAGTATCATCTAGACCCATCATACTTGTGAAAATAACTTCTGTATTGAGTATAAATTTACAAAACATTTCAAGAAGAGTTGTGGTTCAGGTCCTGGTCCACATCCCTCTATTCAAATAACTAGTGGAAATGCACTGATCAACAGGGTATTTCCAAAAAAGGTCTTGGGAGCCTCTCAGACACTGAAGAGTAAATAACAAATTGATGTTTCTAGAAATTGTTGACTGATTATTGTTCCTGTAGAGTTTGAAAATAACTTATCCAGTAGTTTTTCGAGACATTACTCCACTTGAAAAGATATGAGCTAAGATGTCAGACTATGTGTACATTCTGACTGCAAAAGGGTCAAGTAAGGTTATTTCAGGTATTACCTAACAAAGAAGATTTGTAAGTAATTTTCTTTTTGAATTCAAACTTTTTTTCAGATTTAATAGAAGGAATTTGACTTTTTTCTGTCAATAGACTTAATTTTACAAGAATCAAAAGTTCAAGGAATAAGAGGAAACAGTATCTTTGCCCATAAGAAGTGACTTAATTAGGAGTACGTACCTCCTGCACCAGATAGTTGACTAGAACAGACATGGCGTCGAAGCCTGCTACTCCCTCCTTGAGCTGCATCTGTAGGAACTTGAGCTCCTTGGTGCGGGACTCGCAGAGCGCCTCGAGACGACTGATCTCCTTGGCCGCGTTCGGCGCGATCGAGTTCGTCACCAGGTCCGGCTGATGGGCATTCTTTAGCTGCCGTTCTTTTCCCTCGCCCACCACCCCCGCTTTCGTCTTGTTCTTATTTTGATCTGAAATTGAAATAAAATAGGTGATAAAAGCAGAGTTAACGTATAGAACTGAATTATTGAGCAAAAGAAATATGGCATATATTTGAAAGCTCTCGATTCAGAGATGGCTTTAGTATATACCACTAAATAAGTTAAAGCACCAGTCTAGCAAATTAATACACGTTTTTGTATGCGTCACAAATATCATCAGAGCAAGTGAATCCTGTAGCGGCAAAACAAACAACCACTGTAGTACTTAGAAGAGGTGTGTGGTACTTGTTTTTTACTATACTTTGGGGGTAGGGGGTTGGATGTAATACCAAAGATTTTTTTTGATATACATAATTTTATTCTTTTGGTCAATCATTTCACTGTGTGTGTGCGTGTCTGTATATCTATCTATCTCTATCTATCTATCTATCTATCTATCTATCTATCTATCTATCTATCTATCTATCTATCTATCTATCTATCTATCTATCTATCTATCTATCTATCTATCTATCTATCTATCTATCTATCTATCTATCTATCTATCTATCTATCTATCTATCTATCTATCTATCTATCTATCTATCTATCTATCTATCTATCTATCTATCTATCTATCTATCTATCTATCTATCTATCTATCTATCTATCTATCTATCTATCTATCTATCTATCTATCTATCTATCTATCTATATATATATATTTATATATATATATATTTATATATATAAACAAAAATAAAACATACACAAATGCAGGTATATGGCAAGATAGTGTACCTGTATTGTTTGTACATGTACAGGCCCACTGTTCTAGCATTATAGCATAAAGCACCTGTGTGTGTTTACAATACTGACAATGTGCCATATGTTGGCGCCATACCCTAGATTGGCATGCTGAGAGAATTAGCACACCTACACACCTCAGTGGGCAGGTATGATGATGATAACTTCACAATAGTGTGGCAATCATAGATCAAGCTTTATGGTCACATGAAATGTGGCCTCTGAAAGCTCATGCAGGTTTGATGGGAATATATCCGGTATATATATGCAAGCTCCTACTAATAGGGAGTAGGCATAGAGATTTCTGTTTGGCTCTTGTAGTTCAGTCAAGTGGATTCATTTCTGTGCAATTGTGCTTTAAACAATAGAGTTCTACGCCCCACTATTCATGTCTGAAGACATGTTAAGTGCTCACCTTTGATTCATTGGCAATTGGCATTTCAAGTGATATGTTTTGATGAGGATATTATGATGTTGATGATGATAATACTTTTATCATTAATCGACGATGATGATGATAATATACTGATAATAATAATGACAATGATAATAATGATAATAATAATAATAATAATAATAATGATAATAGCAATAATAATAATAAGAAGAATCAAAACAATAACAATAGTAATGATAATAATAATAATAATAATAATAATAATAATAATAATAATAATAATAATAATAATAATAATAATAATACTAATACTTGGCTGCTGTGAGCATTATTGTCTTGATAACTATCAGGTATATTAAGGAAGATATACTTGAAGAGTCAGCATATATATATTTTGTCATTACCTTTCTTGACCTTGGAGATCCTAAGACTTTCATGCAAAATATTGCCAAAAGTCACAACTTTTTTGGCCTTACATTCCCGACAGCGCTGCCTTCTCTTAATCCCTTGGCATAGGAAGGAAGTCAAGTCTCCAAACACTTGGTTTGGAAGACACATCCTACATGGCCGGCCCTGTGCGTAATATACCAATGCCCACTTCCATATAGACAAGATCATGCAGGCCTACAGTCACGTGGTGTTCTGCACAGATGGCTGGCGGTATAAACGACCATAAATACATACCTACACAACAATATGGTTCATTAATGTAGCAGCGCTATGATGCTGTTGTGAAATATAGATACTGGGTGTATGAAGGATTGTAGGAGCATCCCTCGTGTGGCATTTTTGTGAACTAAATGGCCAACAGTGGCCACAAGCCCCTATGTAGTATAGGTGCAGGCATACATTTTATGCACGATAAAGTAAAACAAAGTAACGCCAAGTAGTGAAGCTATACATGGGATAAGAATAAAAGATTTAACCCTTCCAATGCTAAGGCCACTTTCATCCAAAGCACAATGACGCAAAGATCTTTGATGATCATCTAAACCTTGTCATGCTGGTATTCATTGGATAGCTCTCGCTGAGTACTCTCAGATGAGTACCCAGGGTTTCAGTCATTTTTCAGGGTTTTCGCACCCTTTTGTATTGGTCAAATTAGTTCCCAGCAGCATAAGGGTTAAGCAAAGATGTTTAACTCATTAACTACCAGTGCCATTTTCTGACTAGTCCCCTTAAGAGCTATTTCGAGCCTTCACCCTAAAGGGCTTAAATACAACATATGTTGCAATGTGAGGTTGTCACTTTGCTGGTCAAAATATACAAGTGGGATACAGACAGCCACGTAAAGAAATTTTGCAACATCTAAACAGCGTAGAGGTGGCCCCAAATGCAATTCGGATCATGTGAATATGAAAGAGATGGGATACTGTTATACTTATTGGCTTCAGATTAAAGGGCCTCATGCTAGAGTGACTTTGGAGGACCATCAAAGAAGCCATTTGCATTATAACTGAAAGGCTGATCCATAGAGAAAAGGCCTTTGAAGTTTGAAACTTTATGGACTACTGGAAACAGAATCAATATCGTCCATTTTGTTTGCCTATAAGTCAATATGCTGTAATTGCAAATAAGCCTGCCAAAAGACCAGCCCTAGATGATAAGTAACGCTTATCCTGTCAGAGGAACTCTCCAGAGTGGAGAGGAAGGAAACTGCCCTAAGGAACTCTCTACAGTATAGAGAAAATATATTTCTCAGACTAGTGGCAGCTGCCTATGCACTTCATCATGCTAGAATTCAGCAATGGGTTGGGAATGACTATCGACTAGCGTTCATACATTAAGGTATATCTGTTTCACAAACATGAAGTGGAATTCCTTATTTATATATCTATATAATAATAATAATAATAATAATAATAATAATAATAATAATAATAATAATAATAATATAATTAATAATAATAATAATAATAATAATAATAATAATAATGATAATAACAATCTTTATTTAAAGAGGGTATAAACTCAGTCCAATGGTAAGGATCTTCCCTGAGGCCCACTGGCATGATTAAAAGTCGCCTGAGGGCCCCAGGGTTACAAAATAGTAGAGTACATATCTATCTATATATAGGTATGTTGAAATACGAGGACCAACATTTCTTTTTACAAATTTAAATATTTCAAGTAGGATAACCTTTCCTTCGCCCCATGTAATATTCTTTCTATTCACTAAGCTAGGCTGCCTTATACAAAGGGTATGTGGTTTAATTGATGTGCAGCAATAACAGAGGGGAGAACGATTGCCAATTAGTGGTGCTGTTAGTTTTACAGGATAACACTCTTGTTGAACCAGCAATTACCTAATTGACTCTCTGATTTGCAATTTGCCCAATTAGCCCCGAGCGAGCAGTTTATAGCTCACACTATTTGGCTAGCCTTGTTTCCCTACAAAGTCAATGAACTAGATCCAATAACTGGAACACACTCACAGGATCCAAGATTTCTGTACGGGGGTTTGTATCGTATACAGGGGTTTTGTATTAACAGGGTAGGTATATCTAATATATAAAAACCAGCATAACCAAATGATGATCAATTCCTATCTAAATAAAAATACCTAATGTACTCAAAGGGGAAATTCATTAAATCTGGGCCTACAGTATGCGCTTTATTCCATTCATTCTAGAGTACCTCTATAAATTGCTGTCTGGATCTATGATACTTTTGACAATAACCGAATGATTTTACAAAATATTTAAAGGAGAGATGTAGGTAGTGCCCTGCATGATTAACATTCTTCCTTCAAATATTTTCTTAGATAACATTGCTTTTGCCTTAGAGAGTTCACCAAAAGTGTCTAGCTGCTTTTGTCCATTGCCAGGATTATAATGGGGTAAAAAAAGAGTCAATCTCAAAAGTCTCCTAATAGATCTGGAAGCCAGACTCTAACAGATGTCAGCCTTACACAGAGGATTTTCAAGATGACTTATATGGTATGTTGCATGGAACATAAGCCCAGACTCAAGCTGTGATGACAAGCTGCTTAGAATACAAGCAGTGACAGCTGAAAACGTGGCATAGAAAGCTAAAAATGTGACATAAAAACTGTCCACAACACATTCCTGCTCACTGCACCAGAAACTTGTCAAACATTCCATAATACTTTGAAAATTATAAACAAATTTCAGGATAACTTAAAAAATATTCTTCACTCATTTCTTTCAAATTATTTAATTAACAATTCAATGGCCTGAATGCCCAAAATGTTTGTAGTGCATCCAAAGAATTGATTTCACAATAGGATATAAGAAGTGTTGCGCCAGCTGAATAAAGAGATAATCTAAAAATAAATAGGTAAACACGAATCTTTTGCAATGCATTGATTTTTTATTATTTTCAAGAATCAATAAATAAGCCATATGGGTCTTTCTGAGACATCTTGCTTTATATAAGTGAGACATTAAGAATGCAAGCATAGGAAAAAATTCTTTCCATGCAAAAATTATTATTAATGTGATTGCAAAACCTTCATAAATTCTTTTACCATAATATTTTAGGAAAGGTATTATTGTTTGATTATATCAATAACAAATTGAACAATGCATATATATGCCTGTCTTAATTGTCCCTGCCTGACACACTATGAGATGTTGACTGTCTGGAGCAGTAACTTGACCTTATAATTACCCGAGATATCAGACAGCTGTCCCACAATGCCATGAACCCAAACCCTTTCTATTAGCCTAATTGGCTTAATCTTGAGGATTATCTCGGTCTAATCCAATCTCCCCTGGCTAGTACAAGAAGGCCATTAATCAAGCCACCTCGCTCAGCTAGGAGAGGCTGAGGAGGGATGAATCATGACGGAAGTTACCATCCATAGCCTGGTTCTCAGGCTTAGTTGGATAGGTATGCTGCCACACAATACTGAACAGTAAGTACATTTAACCCTTATGCTGTTGGTTGCTAATTTGGCCAATATAAAATCATTCAAAAACCCTGAAAAATTAACTGAAACCCTGTCACATGGTCACTCATCTGAGAGAGCTATCCAATGAACAACAACATGACAGGGTTTAGGAGCTTTTCAAAAATCTTTGCATCCTTGTGCATTGGGTGAAAGTAGCCTAAGCATTGGAAGGGTCGATGTCTTTATCAAACTTTAGATGGCAGCACAGTTTTCAAGGGTTGCAGTTAGAAACTGTGATCAACTTCAGCTCTAATGGCTCACCCTTTGGGACTAATACAGAACTAAACATGGACAGAAATCAACTAGTGTAGATCAATGAGACTGAAGAAAGGAGACAGCCATTTAACACACACAGACTTGCAGCAAGTCTAGCACTGTAGTACCATAATGCTGCTACAATCACTGTAACCACAAGAAACACTCAACTCATACAACATCAAAGACAGCTAGCAAGACCAGATCACCATGGCAACCACTATGATGGCCGCCATCTTACTCAGTGTTCAGAGCAGGCACATTTTTTTCACCACGCCTGTATATGTGACATTTTCACTCGAGTGACTCCCCTATTTTGTTCGTTTCTTGGTTTACTGACCTTGACAGCTGGAGGTCAGAGGCAGCTATTTTTTTTACCTTTCATGCACATAGTTTAGCTGCTGAGTCACCTGGTGGTTTTTGCTAGAAACTTACCATAAATAGGCTTCAATTCGGCAGCAAAAATTGTCTTAACCCTTCCAATGCTGAGGCTACTTTCGTTCAAAGAACAAGGACGCAAAAGTTTTTGAAAACCATCTAAACCCTGTCATGTTAGTATTCATTGGATAGCACTGGCTGAGTACTCTCAGATGAGTACTTATGTGCAAGGGTTTCAGTCATTTTTTTTTCATCATTTTGTATTGGCCAAATTAACCACCAGCAGCATAAGGTTTAACCATATCTTGTCATCAATAATATCCCAAGCATCACACTGGCAGTTTTTTTCAGCGTTCAATTGTTTAATTGCATTCATGTATTATTTGTATATTTTCATACCCATGTAGCCTCTTAAAATACCAAACAGTGCCTTCTCAGGACACTTTTATTGGTTTTTCTGAAGGAAGGGAAACAAATTGACCTTTAAGAGTGGACCCATCAATCGATGAAATATGCAGTACTAGCATGCATTATGGATGCTTAGATTTATCTAGAACAGGTACATCTGGCAAAACCATCGATCAGAATAAACGCCTCAACCTGGCCAAGGGGGTACTCAAAATAAACAGAGGCTTCAATATCCCCAGAGGCAATACCTTATAACTATGTTTATCTGCCCTTAAACACTGGATTGTTTTAACCCTAACCCATTCATTCATGTACCACTCTAAAATGGCCCAACCATTTTGGTGGCAATTTTTTATCAAAAGGATTTCTAAAATATAGGAAGGAGCTAGAAATTCTAATTGGAATGCAGCAGCATGTTTTTATGAGCTGAGAAAGAATGCAATTCCACAATATATTTCTCAAACAAATTTTCTAACCTTCATGCTTCAAAGAAAGAGGGTTATAATTTTCATTTATTCTGGCTATGAATGAAAACTTCGGTAATACTACCCAAGCAGTTGAATTTTTTCAGGCTAAATCAAAGCCATATAAAAATTATTCACGGGTTCAGGTTTATACTTTCCGAAGAATTTGGCTGCAAATGAAAAGTTCGATAAAACCTACCTCATTATCAGAAATCATTCATCTGTCCCAGATTAGTAATACAGTAACTATAATACCATGGCTCCCTAAATCAAAGTCATACAAAAGTTATTTAAAGTAACATATCATGAGTAGGGAATGATCTAAAATGAAACTGACATTTTTGGTGAGCAGATATTTATGTTGTTGATCCAGATGTTTTTCTCGTGCCAGCAGAGTAGTAGCATGTGTGTATAATGAGCACCCTAACTCTCAATGGCGCCACTCTGGGCACGGAGGGCGGGCACAACCCTAGGCATGGGGCAGCGACAACCCTGTGGTACGGGAGTCATCAAACACATATGGCAACCTACAATACCTAATACCTTACAAAGCATGCATCAGGGTCACCCTCAGATCAACCTTATAATGTGCTCGCCAGCATAGGACCTGATTATAAGAAAATACACAGAAACCTCCTAAATCAACAGAGAATCCTTAAAAAGTCACTCACCAACACACCAAAATAACCATACCCCATCCATGAATATGACAAGAACCCCCCCCCCCCCCCTCCCCAGTCAAGCATGATCATCATAAGGAACTTCTTGTGACTTCCAAATTTTTCCACCAGGTGGCACTTCATGGTTCACATTTTTGATGTTTTTTCAAACCTAGGACAATATTGTGCCTGACTCAGTGTCATTTCTTACCTAGGTAATTGACAGAGCTGGAGTCCTCTTCGTTGGAAGAACCCTTTCAACGCCACATTTTGCCCCCAGGTGGCATTTCATGTAACTTTATGAGTATCAAGTTTTTTTCAGCGATTTCTTACCTAGAACAACATAGTGCCTGACTCTGTAGAAGAATCCCTTCATGGAGAGCTGGAGATTTAGAGCAGCTAAAGACACAGTGCGCTTGATCATCAACATACTGCTGATCGTATCTGAGGATCTCCTGGGTAGGTAGAGGATCTGAGAATCATCTGTATTTGCAGGGATATAATCTCCAAGAATGAACTGTATTTGCACCTACCCTCGTACAGATTAATACTCCAATAATGAATTGTGTTTGCATGTATCCAGTATGAATAATATCCTTGCGAATCAACTGTATTTGCACCTACCCTCGTACAGATTAATAATTCAATAATTAATTGTGTTTGCATGTATCCAGTATGAACAAAATTCTTGTGAATCAACTTGTCTGAATAAAATTTCTAAGAATCATCTGTATTTACACATACATGGTATGAATATCATCTCCAAGAATCAACCGTATTTGCACATATACTTGTATGGATGTCTCCAAGAATCATCATATATGCACATAGTAACTGCATGTGTCTTGTAGCTCCTCAGAGTAGCTCTTGAAAGCATAAGTCTTGCTGTAGATACAGAAATTATGAACATAGATCCAGTTCACCTGTTGTTACTCCATCTATCTACTATCTACCTTGTTCTCATATCCTTACAGTCACACGTTAGGTTCAGTGAATAAGTATATTTGCATCCTGAAGAACATCCAAGTGTCTCAGACATCTACCGAGAGCTGATCTTCTAAGTATAGCGTCTTGCCGTACGTCCGGAAAAATAAGTGTATCGTAACTCCATGTGCCTCAAATCCACTAATAGTAGCTCACATAAGCATGTAGTCTTGCGGTAGTTCCAGAAAATAAGTTCATAGTAACTCCATGTGTCTAGAATCTAGCGAGAGTAGTTCTCGTAAGCATCGTGAGAAGTTGGCAGGAAAGAACCGTTCTTTTCTCTGACTACTATTTATTCTTCAGGGCTGTCGGTCAAACGCACAGGCCTCGCAAACGGTAGTGTCAGAACCACACAATAACGCCATTATATATACTGAGTACCTGGCACCATCAAAGTGACTACAACTCAGAAACATGTATCTCTATGGGATATGTATGTATCCAGGTTCTAACTTGTTGGTTGTAAGTATTGGCCCAGTACTAGGCATACAGTATGGTACTTGAGTGAGACAGCAATATGATTTATGTAAAGGACACAATTGTAATAATCACTGTCATCACAGCTATAACTACCTGAAGAATGTTCCCCATTCACACTGTAACTTGTTGAAATATTTGGAAACACATAATTTTGACTCAAAAGTCTTGTTTGCGTGCACAACCATCCTAAAAAGACTATCTCTGAATCTGATAAATTAGATTTATTATTGCTTAAAGCAACAATACATTCTTGTGTCAATAATTGCACTGAAACAGAGAAATGTCACCATGGAAACTAAGGAAAGTCACATTTAAGTCACCCTAGCAGCTAAGAAATATATGATTTGTAACAAAAGTGATACATTTCTTTCACAATTAAGTGAATATATTTCTGTTTAGATAAAGTTAACACATGTAGAAGTAGGTACTGATTTAGGTAAATCTGATTTCTTTCTGGGAGGACATTTTTACTGAGGCAGAAGTTGAGAATGGGGGTGAGGAGAAGTGAGGAAGATGAAAGGGACATGGGCATTGAAAGAAAAGAAGGGGGAGGGTATTCATGAGTAATGCTGATTCAAACTTTAGCCTATTCAGTTATAGGCTGTATACATTGTTTGATACATAAGAGAATCTCATGATAATGATAATGAAGCAATATTTTGAGAAATATTTGAATAAATTGTTTACTAGATACCCCTGTTGGGTTTGACAACCCCCATTAAATGACAAAACCTTTACAAAATCTTTATTTTTTTTATGAAACATAACTAATTTTCTTTTAGGGGAGTTAGATCATGATGTGTACTCTGGATCCGCATAGGTCAAAGGTTATTATATAGAATGATGGGGGGATGAGGAGCGGGAGGAGAAGAGTACCAAGACCAGAGACCATGCAGCCAGACACCACCACCAGTTTCTTCAGGCACAATGAGCTCATCTCCGTGCCAAGCTGGTCCTAGAATAATACACAGACCACTCAATAAATATATTCCTGCCACCACTCCCACTGGTGTCATTCCTG
>OZ012690.1:37920728-37948228 GCA_963942565.1 Maea johnstoni
CTTAGTTCCAGACATCACTTGTTAAGGAAATCCCCAGGCATGAAGGGGTAAACCCAACCTTCACTAAAAGGATATCCCCTAACAGAAATCCCCTCCCTCTTGTAGCTTCAAACATAGCAAGTTTTGACCCTTGGCAGAACTTGGTAGGCATATCAATTCACATGCTCTGACCAGTGGTCAAGAGGGTCATAAGATCATGGCTAACCTGCAGATGGTCATTATAAGGCTATCACTGGTGCAAAACCTACATAGCACAATAACTAACCATGATGCATGGTTACTTAATTGGTGAGTATATTAAGTGGTCCCAAGAATAGTAAGTAGTCTTTCTATGAAAATGCCTGGGGAAGGTTCTGTATAATTGGTATTTTTTACAGGCATTTAAATTTCAATATTTTCTCACTCCCCATGATAGCGCCAAAGTCACATCCTTTAAATAAATATTTATATAGTAATAAATATATAGTTTGAGTGCTTGAATGCACAAATTTTATGTAGTGAAAATACCCTCCAGCAGGGCCGTATAGCAAAACATTTAGCACTCCCAATTAAAGCTGTATACAGTAAATATGAGCCACATATCTGCAGAAAGACACACTCATATAACAGAACAACCTGAATACCAGAAATGGGTACAAGATACACATGAGACAAAATGCTCCTATTCTCTTTAAGGTTTTGCATACAGATTTTTTGACATTTGAATAATCAAGGTTTTCTACTATGTTTCCAATTTAAAGCTCTGGACACCACTGACATACATCAGCTGGATATTAAATTCTACTCCAAATTCCTATATAGATTATCATCAGAACACGGCTGGCTAATAAAATCAGGAAAAGCTGTGACCCATGCATTCTGGGAGATCTCCTGAAAAATGCCAATATTTAAAAAACAAACAAAAAAAATGATGAATTCACAAAATATTGATAGAGAGTTGTTGGTTGGGTTTACGGCCCAATGTTTCTCTATCAACTATTTCCCAAAAAAATGCTTTGGTCAAAAAAGAAATCACAAAATCAGTCAGTCATTTTTGGGCACAATAGGTATGAATGGGTCAATAAGCATATGAAAGCATTAACCAGACAGCTAAATGGGAAGATAGCGCTAACAAGGTTGTTTTTTCTCATTCAACAGCAGGTGCTTCTGCTATTGTGTATCCATAATTCATGATCCTTTTCCTCTTTGTTTCTAGCAGACGGCACCCCCCCCCCCCTCCCTCCCGATATCATCGCACAATAACTCACGGCATCAAGCAGCTTATTACCTCCAGATCCCCGTCCCCGTTCCCGCTCTACTGATGCATCAATCTCCGAGAACTACCCTCCCGTTACCATGGCAACCGTCTCCAGGATAATAGGGGAGGAATATAGCTGCGGCATATTATCAAAGATTTTGTTGCTCAAACAGGGTTACTGAGTTTGAGATAACAGTAAAAAACATTCCTTCAAAAAAGCATTCATTCAATTACTAAAAAATCAATTGTAAGACTGCTTTACTGCATGAGGTTTTTACATGTCCTTTAAATGAGCAATCTTAACCCAATTATGCCCGGATATCTTTTTCTTAAGTGTTGGCTGGACCTATGATACTTTTGAAAATAACTTTTGAATTAATCATGAATAAATAACAATATTCCAAAGGTTGGTTGTGGTTGAGTATATTTCTTCTTCAAATATTTTCCAAAAAAAAAATGAAGAAACCATTTCAAAAAGAGTAATATTTGAACATTTAAAAATACCAAAGACCTGGATGCTATGATAACTTTGAAAATATCATGGGAATTAATTGACCAAATACATGAAGGAGAGTTGTGGCAAAAAAATTGGTGAACAATAATACAAGAACTTCTTCCAAAAAAAGATCACTCAGGCATGTTTAGGCCATCATGGGTATGAATGGCTCAATCTAATATTCTCCTAATAATAACCTGCTGCTTCACACTAAAATCCCAATGATTGCTACAAACATACCTGTGGATGCAAGGCATTGAATTTATAGAAGAAAATTATGCTTTCTTTCTAGTCAAATTGGTGTTTTGGGGTTGTTGTTCTTTCAAAAGATACAAGATTTTGAGAATCACATACTTCTAATGTTTTCCTCTGGTAAATCACAACTCACAATTTTCAATGGACTTCTTCATTGCACAAGATTTGGAAAATTAATTTTAAAAGATTTCTACAGTATAGAAAACTAATATATTTACAGGCGGTTCCAGAGATTTTGTTTTATTGTAACTTTCTGTGCCACTCTACTAAGCTTAATTCTGACTAAGACGTGGTCAGATAAAAGAAACCAAAGTAAAAACACCAACTAGCACAAAGTCTCTAGTAAATTTCTCATATTCCTCAAGTAGGGGAGGGGATAGAATTCCATAGAATTCCTCATACATATAATCTAAAATTCAATTACCATATGGGTATTTCATACCACCTTATGATGGTATAAAGTTTCTTCATTCTTCTTGCGAAAAACTTTCTAAAATAAGTGTGGTCGTAATAGCATAATGATATAACTGTTTGACGATAGTCAAACAATAATAGTTATTGAAATATGCTTTTCCTTAAAATCATCATCTGCTTCCTAATAGTGCTACATGCAGCCCATTCCGATACACAGACCTTGTTCTTAGATAGTAAATCAGTGAATTCTCAGAAATAAGATGTAGTTTAGAATAAAATGCATGCCTGTATTATAAGAGTATAAAGGTCCCTGCTAATGATGATGATGATGATGATGATGATGATGATGATGATAATGATGATGATGATGATGATCATCATAATAATAATAATAATAATAATAATAATAATAATAATAATAATAATAATAATAATAATAATAATAATAATAACAATAATAATAATAGTAAATGGTGAATTTTTTTTTGAGAATGTCATTCATGTAATATGAAACTCTCCTTTAATCCTACTGCTAGGACAACCTATAATAAGAGATCCCTGACGCTATACGGCAAAAACCACCTTGTAAGAATCATCCATGTTATATAAAACTCACCTTCTATAATCATACTGCTAGGACAGTCCACAAGAATGTCCGGAGTGTCTCTGTTAGACAAATTATCGAGGTTATCCTGCGGTTCCAACATGAATTCTCTCTGCCACTACGATAGAGGCTCGCCACTACCAGACTAAAAGCAACGACTACTTCTCATGCTACTTCTAGTGCATGTGATACTACAGCTTCTTTTCATTATGGATCTGAGTCACTGGCCGGCTGAGCGCGCTCAAACTACAGTTCTCGATCGCTCAGTGGAGGCTCACGATCTGCGGAAATCTCTCGCAGTCTGCGGAGACTCTCCGAGACCACATGGAATTGACTCTCATCCAAGCGTGCCCTACAGACCTGCTTAAAGCACACTAATTTGGCAGGCAACCTTATGGTAATCCATGTTCCCAGGCCTCATTCTGTCATCTTATATTGTGAACATGTATAAGTACAGAAATCCAAGATATTGAGTTAATTATATTGTATGAAGGAAATAATTTGGCAAGCAACTATATGAAACCCATGTTCCCTGGCCCTATTCAATCCACTTCCAAATAAGAACATGTATAACTCTAAGAGAGCAAGTTAATTGCCTATTATCAAGGAAATAAAGCTGTAATGGGAGAATTCAAGTCATCATAATATTTGCATGCCTTAAGTGATTGGCCCATGGTGATCTATGGGAAAACACAGATAATTGCCAGCGGAAATTACACACAAGTGGAAAAGAGGCTATAGAACTGGTTAACTGGCTGTCTCAGTGTTTGGTGCAAATTATATTAATCTATGGCCTCATGCCAAAGCAGCTGGACATAATTAACACATTCATGCCAGGAGATTTTAGAATATCAACTTTGGAATTCAGTATGAATAAATAGAATACTCAAAGAGGAGTTGTAGATTGTTTTCCTTTACATATCACTATCAAATATTAACCAAAATATTGCCCCTTGGTGACAAAGATATTAACAAAGTCATTTTGGGGGAAGGGGAAAGATTGGCTAGACTGTTTAGGTCGATCAGAAAATGTTGTGGAAGAATTATAGGTTAAGTTCAGATACATATTTCTCCTTGAAACATTTTCCAAATAATATACTGTCAGAGTTATCATCAAAAATTGTCTGTTTTAGGCATGAACGTGTTAAGAGCCAAATTTTGGAAAGGTATATACTAATGTGGCCATTATATATATTCTCCCATGTTGACATAAATGATGCAGCACTTGAATTCTACAAGGCCGTGTGTACAGTGCTGCCACCTGTGGCAGCCTCTGGAATGTACAGTATCTGACCCTACAGCGAACCCTCATACCACAGAGATTATCTACCTTCTTCTATTACCCTATGCACAGCAATAGCCTAGCTAAGCTGCTGGGGGCTTATCACTGGCTGTTTCATAAACATGCTGCTCTTCCCGCTACACATGTCAAACAGCCTCTTTCCATATAATTGAATTAGGCAACCCTTAATTGATTTGTAGTTTCCCAGATCTTTCCCCGGACCATTTTTGCAGTCGATTGGGAGGTAAATAAAAATTCTGTTTTTTTGTGTTTTTTTCTGAACCCAAGTATTACAGAGTCGGGAAATTTTGTGTTTTTCCGAATTCTTTTAATTGTCATTTAGGCCACTCCAATTTAATTACTTGTCTTACGAGCTTTTTGTGGACAAAAAATACTGTCAGACTCCAAAAAAAATAAAAATAAAGGTCGACTTTGGTGTCTTACGGACGAAAGTGGTTTGGAGATTTTCTGTCAGACTCCAAAAAAAAAGTGCAAGTTTTTAGAATATTCTTTGTAAGGGTGATTCAATCAACTACAGGGATGTATCAATGCTGTAGCAGAGCCTCAGATTTGAGGATGTATATCTCCCAGCCTTCAGGTTACAGGATTGATTGATTTTATTTAGTTGAGAATAGGCTGTTAGAAACATCACGCTACCAGTCCTAGTCACCAGACTCTATAAAAAATAAAAATAATAATGAAAACACATTTTTCAACTTTTTTTTTATTCCAAAATGGCTCATTTCCAGACTCTGGAGCTCGTAAGACAAGTAATTAAATTGGAGTGGCCTTAAGTATTGTTATATATTCCTCATCAAATACTGTTAAGTTGGGTCGTCTGTTAAAAAGAAAATAAGTGTTGTTGTTTTCGGTCGGGTGGGTAAATATTTCTAGTTCGGCCGATCCAGGAAATTAGCTAAGCCCTCAAGTGACAATCCTCTCTCGGGGAAGTTATTCCTGGTGGAAACCCCACAGGGATGTCATATCTGTTTTATCATACTGAACAAATACAAAACACAAAAGTGGAAAAAATCACAAACACCAGAGATTTTGGATAAATACTCGTCGTCTGCCTTGTTGAACTAGTTTCACCGGTAGGTCACTCGGCAAACTCCGTAGGTGTTCGGGCTAGCGGTCATTATTCTTCGGGCTAGCGGTAATTACCGTAATTTCGTGTGTATAAGACGCACTTTTTTACACTATTTTTTCCACTCAAATCGGGGGTGCATCTTATACACAAAGCTAGAATTCTAGGATGTTCTACATCGAATTACCAGGCCACTCGGAGATCGCCAATTAAAATTGTAATGCGGCCAATACAATGCCCATCGACGTTTGCCACGTCTTTGATGAATTGTAATTACCAAACCACCCTCCGCTAGAATTTACTGATTTCAATCCATATGACATGCCTATGACAATGGGTAGTGAGTACCGACACAGGGTGATATGCATTGATGTCACTGTGATGTCACATTCACTCATCTCAATATGCGTTTTACTGGCTTTCTAGCGTTACTCATGAGGAGTTGATTTCCTACAATAATTCCGAAAAGGGGGTGCGCACTATACACAAAGCTAAGGCCTATACATCATTTTAAAGGCCTGGATAAGGGATGCGTCTTATATACGGGTGCGTCTTATACACGCGAAATTACGGTATTCAACTACTTCATAAGCTGTTAAGAACAACAGCCTGTCACGAAGGAGTGAGGAAATCATGACGATTAATCAATGGCCCTTGACCAACCAGAATCAAGAATCTTCAGGTGAGGTATAATAATACAGGTTGCCTTATAGACACTTTTTTGTTTATTTCCAGTCATAGCATGCTAATTCATTCCAGGGCCACCACTAAGCAATTTACAAGAAATGTCCAAATATATATGTACTTATGCACAATATATCCACTTTTCCCCTTTAAGTAACTATACACATCATAAGATGACCCATGAGTAGAGCACCCCCCAAAAATATACAGTATTTTGAAAATTTATTTTGACCAGAGCATTTTCTTTTCAACAAAAAATTAAACTAAGACAATAGTTTGGAAATTTATTTGAGACAAGTGCATTTTGTTTCTAAAAAAAGTATTTCAAAAAGAATTATTGATCAGAACCCAATTTATTTTAAGTTATTTCTTTTTAAAAAGATGACATTTGTCAATGATATCTCCAGGCATGTGACTGGGTTAAACACACCAGGTGACCCAAACAATCATATGGCATACCCATATCAGTCAGATCACTGGGTCACTCAGTGCACTGATGGGCCATAAACTGCATTCAGCAGCATTGTTATACTATCGTAAATTCTCAGTAATTTGGGACACTTTTAAATAGTTACAATTTTTATGGGTTCAGGGTGTTTTCTGAAAATACCTCGATGTTGTATCAGCAAGATTTACATCTAGGTTGTACCTAGCTAGATTTCCCATTATTTTTCAAAATAATTATAGTGGCTAAAATTCATAGGGTGGTCTAAATTTCTGAGATTTTATGGTAGACTAGGCTCTCAGTCCCTAAATGTTGACATTTCCTTCTGAGTTGACCAAGCAGTGGGGTGTAGTACCAGCAATGATAGATAGATGGCACCACATCTCCTATCTCTAGGCATTTGAGCATATACTCAAACTGAGTCTTCTATTCACCTGGTGAGATAAATGTGAACTAACTTAGCCACTCTGGCCACCTAGACCACTTGATAACTTGAAGACAGAAGACAGAACAAATACCTTATGCAGGGCTCTCCAAATATTTTAGTCTCGGAGCACAGTCAATAATAAGGCCTGGAGCACAACAATTTTTGGTAAATGTGGTTCGATAATAGCTATGAATGTTGTCACCTGGTGGCACTACAATTTGTATCAAAAATAAATCAAGTGAAATATCTGATAGGCTCAATTGGTCATGTTTTGCGAAAATTTCCCAGTTAAACAGTGATTTAAGTTTTTAGTTTATCGCACATTTTGAAGCGGCCTTTCGCATGCTGGTGCAACAATGCGATATTTGGACACCCCTGTTATGAGACAGAATTATGGACCTCTATGAACTGTAATGGCAGAAGGCTGTTCCCGGAGTATTGTTTGCAGATGAGACAGGCTCCGAGGTAAATATTAGTGTTCAGAAGTCACAACTCTCCTCAAACCTGCACAGAGCGACTCACTGCATTCACTCTGTTGTATAAACAACCAACACCCCCTGGTGTGTGGTATGAAAACTATACAAACAGCTTACAATACGATCCTGTTTAACACAATAACGCCCACAGCTAGACTGACAGTTATAATGCAATATTTGAAGCATAGCTGAGAAAATATTTGAATGCGAAGTGTGAACTACAACAATACTAGAAACAACTCTCTTTCAAATAATTTGTAAAAATATTTTCATTTCCAAAGTTATTGTCAAATGAACTATGGATCTAGATGATCTGAAGCACCAATGGATTTAGTAAGCCACTTCTGCAACATTGATCTCCATTTAATGGAAAATAGCTTTAACTCATTCAAGCCTGACAGATCCTCTTGAAAGAATTGTCAAGATCTTTGATGATTTTGAAAAGTATTTTTTTTTTTTAAAGCAAAAAAGTATTTGGGAAAACATTTGAAGGGGAATTAATGGCTAAAACACTACCAACAACTATCCTTCAAATATTTTGTAAAATTGTTTTCAATTTCAAAGTTATTGTCAAAAATATTACCGATCCAGACGACAATTATATGCATAATTAATGGGTGAACATATACTGTACCCTGTGAGATAGAATTCCTCCTCTTGACAGCCTCCCTGTAGCCTCCTATCACCTCATAGTAGCAGACACAGGTGGTCAAGCTAAGGCTGTATACGGTCAGCAGACAAAGGTGGGGACTGAACGAAAAAATCCCCAGAAATAACGAAAAGATGAGGAACACCATTCTGCAGACATGCAACCACCTCAAACCATGCCGGATGACTTTCCTAAGGACAAACGGTGAATAACAAAATGTAAACTGCACTTCTACTTCTACTTCTTTCCATAACGCATTCACGCCCGTAGTGCCCACAAACATCCTGACCATTTTGGTGGTATCTTTCAGAACTAAGCATATTTCATAGAATATTTGATTGAGAAATATTTATCTGTACCCAAGGCATAACTCTTTCTCAAATAATTTGCAAGTTTTCGTATAATTCTTAAGTTATATTCAAATGTATCAGAAGGTCCAGACAACAGTTGTCAAGAAGATTTCTAGGCATCCATGGGTTAACAGATGGGGCTGTTTTACCGTTTAGAATCAGTATATTCTTCTTACAGCAAAAGCTGTACCTGTTCCTTGGGATAAGATGAGAAACATGGGCCATTTCTGCTGTATAGTGGATGGAGAAAGAGTTAGTTAGGGGAGAGGTAGTCGGAGGTGAATCTTGTGAAATGTCATGTTGGTCCATGCAGCAGCCCGGCTGACATGAAAGGAATGGTGCCTGCAGACTTTGTGTACGGGAATTCTCACAAACCTGCAAAATATCAACTAGCCTAGATTCCTAGGCTGTCATATGTATTTTTCTATAATGCTTTTTCTGTAAGCAGGCACCAAATAGTCTAGGTGGCCATAGTGATCAATTTAGTTTACACTTATCTCACCAGGGGAATAGAGAACTCAATTTGAGTATGATATCTCTAGAGATTGGAGGGCCAGGTGGTGCCATCTATCTACCATACCTGGTACTACACCATACTGCTTGGTCAGCACAGAAGGGAATGTCAACTTTTTAGCAACTAGGAACCTAGTCTAAATTTCAACCAGAAATTCACAGACTTGAATATGCATGCCCCCAGATACATGTTCAAAGGAATTCCTACACTTGTACATCCATGAGTGGAATACTAACTTAAGAATTTTCAGGAGTGTTCAAGTAGGGTAGTTCTGGAGCATAGGCGCTTGAACCTTGAGCACAGCAATTCTGGTGAAGTTGTGTGATAATAGGTTGAAAAATACCACCAGTTAGTGCTACCCTATTATTGTAGATACATGTAAATGTCTGTAGCTCCTCAAAAAGACCTATAAAAGGTCAATAGGTAGAGTAATGGCGGAGGAAACTGGAGGAAACTGGAGTACGCCAAATCGCTAGCAACCTTTTTCATTGAAGACCTGGGTATAAAAGGGTCAGGCACCTTAAATCGAACATTCAAAATGACATTAAACAGAACCTTAAAGCCTAAAAAGTTGAATGACTCAGGCAGTTAAACGTCTGTTAATCCTACAACCCTTCATTTCTATGCTACAGTAAATTCTCAAGCGGGACCAGACTTTTTCATTTTAAGAGAATGAACCTCCATAATGTCCCAACCAGACTTCATTTCTTGACAAACCAGAGAGAAAATCATTTCCATCATCTTTAAGGGGGCTCGGGACCTTCGCACCTTTGAATAGGGTTTTTTTTTGATTTTTTGATATGTGAAAGCTGAAAAGGTAAGCTACACATTCCTTCAACCTAGAACTCTCAACTAGAACAACAAATGACATAAAAAGTACTTTTTGAAAAATATGGCTTCTAAAAGAGTAGGCAGGTTAGGCACCCAGCTGTGATGTTTATCTAAGATCATAATAGTCTTTCCTTGTCAGATCCCCCTGGGAGGTAAGCTCCACTGGCAGGCCCCAGAATGTGTATTCAAATGTGTATTAGAAGTTTCCTGTTATCCAGGAAGCTGGCATTGAGCAGTTATGAGTAATTGCATTGCAATAAGGGTATTGAATGAAAGGTGCGATTCTTGCTCTCTTGCTTTACAGGTATAGGTCAGACAGTTCAGGTAAAACCAATCAAATGCTCCAGAAATATTCTGGTTTGTGTGGGTCAGCCAGGATGTTCAGGGTTTATCTTACAAAGGTGAACAGGGTTTCCTGCATTTGAGAGTTAGGGTTAGGAGAGTATTTAGATGCTGACCCCTGGACAGTGCAGAGTCTGGATGTATCCTTACAATGGGAAGTAGCTTCAGAAGGAAGAGAAAGAGGGAGTTTGAATGGAGTGCAATATCTTCTGTGCCAGAAGATTTGGATATATAAGAGGACGAGGAATCTGAGAATTCACTAACCATTCAGAGTGCCAGTTATAGAAAACTTAGACTGCTGAGTACTAGTTCAGATGACAGTGGCATAGCAATTGAAGTTGCGAACTCTGAGGAAAGGGACACTGATCATGACTGCTTTGATTGTAAGTTAGAACTATGGCAAGACAGTAGTATGCGACAAGACCATTGATCAGCCCTATATTGGAGATGTTCAAATGAAGATTGTGATGGAAAGCGAGCAGACTTTCTTAGTAGTTTAAAAAAAGGACAAGTATATGATATAAACAGACAATCAGTTCTAGCAGGATGCCTCTGTTGAAATGGATATAGTGCTCTTCAATAGTTCAGTGCAGCTATGGATCTGCCTCCTCCACTTACCCTCAAAAGTTTCAAGAAGCATGATGTATCTATTCCATATATAAAATTATTTTAGAAAACCTTACAATTCTACTTTAGAGTACTTGTAATGGAGTGGAGTCATCGCCAGACAGCCAATTTGCAATTAGCAGTCAGTAATAGTCTCTTATCTTTCCTTATCTGCTGGGGGAGGAGTGCTCACTAGGGGGTCCAGCCTCTACCAGTAGAAACCTCCAAATCTTAGCTAAAAATCCCTTTTTATTCCAGTAATTGAGGTACCAATTGAACTATTAAACATTCAAACTATTCTACCAATACATGCAAATCATATTCTTATTCCAAATAATCCCTAAAAGTTTCAGAAGGGGGCAGAACATCATAAAGGGCTGTAGGATATGCAGGGCTGGCTTTAACAGCTGGTTTGAAGGCTTTCTGAAATCACCATACTTCTCATTTTTAAAAGGCCCCCATTCATTCAATATTGATCTTAGAATGCTGAGATTTTAACACATGACCAAAAACATCCTTGGGCAGATTCTAGTTTTTCATTTTTTTTATATCTGCTCTAGTTGTTTCTTAATTCAACTTGAGAAATGAAGAAAGGTAAGATTCAACAAAAAAATATTGATCACAACTTTAACTTGCTGTAAATTCCTTTAGGAACAAAAATGAAAAAAAATGAAAAAGTAGAATTTGCTCAAGGATGTTTTCTATATAATATATAAATATCAACTGTGTTAAACCTTTATTGAAGCCAGGAGGTACTTGCAAAAACATATGTATTAGAAATCCGCACCACTGTCTTTAGGCCCCACCCCCAGGGAACGTTGATGGTATCATAAAACATGTTTAGGATATTTGACCTCTCCAGATTCTCAGCTTTCATAAAATATATAGTTTATTGGGGTTCTCTTGTACAATGACCAAGATATTGGTCAATCTTTACATGGAAGTCTCAATTAAAGAACGAAGGTCCCGAGCCCCCTTAAGAGACAGCAAAAATACTTGTGCATTTCTGGACCATTCATTCTCTCTCTATTTGAATGGAATACCAATACTGAACAAGCCTCAAGTCATCCAGACAGAAAAACAATCTTTTCCACACATGAGATAAAGCGTTCTATATATAGCAAGTGGTGTTTTTGCAATCTGGCTGCCACTTAAAGCCCTAAATCTGTCACCAGCATGCTATGAGCTCAGATTTTGGCCACACATGATAGGCTTTAAGGCCTTATTGTATTACACAGGGGCTCTAAAGAAATGGCTTAAACATGTTGAAAGAAAGTGTTCTAGTTTCAGCCACCACATGCCATCGGGCTCCTGGGGAATCACTTTCTTGATGGAAAGACAATTATCAAATCAGCCTAGTCTTCAAGCAGAGTAATAATACTTGTGATCTATAGACATATGTGCATCAATTGGGGAACCTATTAGGTAAACCAATATACTGAACAGAACCGAGTAGGCCTATCTTGGAATCATAAAAGGCTCTCATAGTGGGGAAGATAACTTCATTTTTTCCTTAAGAATACTAGTCCCACACAAAGCTCTTAGACCATACCAAAAGTTGATAAATATGTTTATCAACTTTTGACCATACTGAATAGAGATGATTAACTCCCAATGATCTACTGGAGATATAGTTCAAACATGCTTCCTAAAAACAGCTTCATTCTGAACTCAGTAGGTCATCTGGTAATTATATAAAAAGACTTACTTCACACAAGAAATTGCATGTAGAATCTGACTGATTTCTAGGAAAGAGTTGTGACAAAAAATGCGTTACTTGTCATCTTTTCATATAAAAATTGCAAATTTGCAAATTTTGATAATATGGTGGACTGAAATGTCAGAAGTTCAAACCAACATTCAAGAATCATATGAATGCATCTTTCATTGAAAGTCAATATACAAATAAAAAAAAACGAGTTGCCACCAAGGGTGAAGCGTGCTGATGAAAATTTCACTGCAGCTGCTGCTACCACATACATAAACCTCAAAGCCTGGAGGCGAATGGCCATCAGGGTACCATGTAGATATGCTACATCAAAGAACAGAGATAGTTCCAAGGAACTTTGATGAGAAAACCAAGATCACACTTCCTTGTCAAGTAAATCTGATGTTCATGTTACAAACACATGCATGCATGCAAACACACTCAAAACCACACACACACAAAATGGTCAAAGAAATTATGTGCAAAACCCTCGCCCCGTTAATGCTTGTAGCAGCCAAAACCTCCAGACTATAGTGTTGATATCTCTCTTATAAAGCAATTTTAAGAAACAAAAAATTGAAGGAGAAATGTTGTTCAGCAACTTACTACCATCTTCCCTTCAAATGTTTTTTTTTCTCAAATTCATGCTAAATCCTTCATTTCTTTTTAAAAGTATTGAAGATCCAGACGAAACTAATCAAGAAGACCCCCAGGCATAAATGGGTTAAAATACTACCAACAAGCTTAGCCTTTTTCCCCAATAAAATCATGTTGATATATTTATTGCAATAGAGTTTTCTTGCAGAGATAAGAACATATTTTGCTGATGGCAGTATATTAACACCATGATATATCTTGAGTACCTCACAGTAGACATAAATTCTTGAGCAGCCATAACTGTAATCATGTCTGACGGAGAATGCTAACTAATAGGTCTAGAGGGACACAATCTTATCTACGAAAATTCCACCAATTTCAACAAAATTGCCTCAACAGGTCATATAATCTCCTGACACTTTAAGTTCTTCAGAGAAACTGATAGGGCACCTTGAAACTGCTACTCTCACTTTGGTGACCTATGAGTGGGTTGCCTCGAAACTGCTATCTTTACTGTGGTGACCTATGAGCAGGGTGCCTCGAAACTGTAACTACTAGCATCACTGTGGTGGCTAATGAGCGGGGTGCCTCGAAACAGTAACTACTAGCCTCACTGTGGTGGCCCATGAGTGGGGTGCCTAGAAGCCGCCAGCAGCGCCAGTTGTTGCTGTCAATGAGTGTGGTGACACATGTCAGGGCTGCTGGTAACTGGACCCTCAGTCCTCTGGCTTTGATCTGATTAACATATTCTGCCAGTGTTTACATGCTGATAACCCCTGTACCCCTGGACCTGCTGCAGCAGCTACTGTAGCACTAGACCCACTCCATCGTCACAGCTCCAAATTGCCAGCAGATTGAGACCCACAACTGATTAACCCTTCAAATGCTAAGGCTACTTTCGTCAAAAACACACAAACGAAAAGATTGTTGAAAATCATCAAAACCCTGTCATGTAGGTATTCATTGGATAGCGCTCACTGGGTACTCTTAGATGAGTAGCCATGTACCAGGGTATCAGTCATTTTCAGTTTTTTTTGCATTATTTTGTATTGGCCAAATTAGCCACCAGCAGCATAATGTGTAAGGTGTTGTATGCAACCAAGCCCTGAGCTCTATCTTCATTTTGAGCCCTGCATGGTCATCCAGTAGACCACTAGCTGGCTGCCCCCTGGACAACCCGGATTCATGTCCCCAAACAACTGAAACAGATCCCAGTAACCCTGGCTAGCCTTACAATCACACACAGAGGAGTCGGTAAGCCAACCTGCCAGCAATTACACCGAGCCCACTAAATACTTAGTAACCCTAAAAGATAATTGTTTGGACATGTCACAGCTATCCAAATCAGCATTCCTTATAACATACCAGCTGAGGCCATTTAAATATCCTGTGTCACAGGGTCATATCAAATGGGGGGGGGGGGAGGTTTGGAGCCATTAAGGATATCAGAAGGTCGGAATGCAAACTATTACCTTATTTACTTAAGAGTGCTTTGGAAATTGATGAAATAACTCATTTGGAGAATCTAGATTTAATTTTTTCTGATTATTTATACTGTACCAGGATATTAAAAATATTCAGGAATCCAGCTCATTCAATGAAGAAAATGAAGTCATATAAATGTTTAATAGTTATGGCAGCTAATAATAAATGGAGAACATCCCTGTCTATAATATCATGTCCCTTTCTGCATAACCTCCTTGCAAGTTCATGTCAACCATACCTATCTGCCTGTTCAGTGGTGAGAGATAGCAAGCAGTCAGTGGCAATGCCTTAGACCACAATGCCATCAGGGCAGATCTAGACCCTTATTGGTGAGAGATAGCAAGCAATCATTGGCAATGCCTTAGACCACAGGACAATATTAATAAGGGGTTGTCCAGGTTTCAAAATTTTCAGAGGAACTTCCTCCTGTAAAAAATGGACCCTTGTTGATCAGAAATAAAGTTACACATTTGAAACTGGTATACATCAATTCCACTGGTGATGATCATCTTGTCATCTCTCTTCCATGGGAGACCTGGTCATGAAATCAAGCAGTCCAAGAATAGGGATTGGTACCAGTACTCAATACGATACCAAATATTGATATTTTATAGGAAAAATTACCGCATCATTTAAGACATGTAATATGAATACTGCTTAACAATATAAAATTGACTTAACTGCTACCTGCAAAAACACCAAATAAAGGCAGTTTGCTATTTATTAGCAAAATATATACAGTTGACAGTTATAAGTTAAAATTAAGTCTCTAGGAGGCAGGAAGTATCATTAAGAATATTGTTTAGAAATTGTATAGTTAAGGAAATATCAATATAGTATCGTATTGCGAATATGTTAAAGGTGCCAATCCCTATCTAGGTATCATGTATGAAAAGTAGACTCACTTGATGGTCTTTTTGGAGTGGATGCTGCACTTGGTCCTTCCTTCTTTGTCCTCCCTGACGGTGGTCCTGCCATAGACGCTCGTCTTGGCTCTGAAAGGACAACAGAGGAGAAACTCAATAAAATACCTTGTAAGTCAATTAAACCTTGCCCCCTTTTGTGCTCCTTAAATTGTTACCACCTTCGACCCAAAACTGGAATAATTTGTGTAATGTGTTGCTGCAGAATAACTTAATAAACTGTTTCTCTGAAAGAGAGTTGTTGGTAATTTTCATGAGCTTTTGCCTGCAAGGTTTTATCAAAATTATAAGGCTGCTTTTGGCTGCTGTGAACACTAATGGCAAAATAAAATCCCAAACTCTTTAGAAAATATAGTTGACCAGGTGCAAATAAACAAATTGAGTTAAAAATGAAATATCATACCATATCAAATCTTGTAGACAATGATTTTCTTATAAATGTACTTCATGTTGCTATGCTCTGTTGAGAGATGTTACAAGCTGCACAGCTGAAAGATCCTCTGCTTTACAGCCGAATGTCGAATCAACTAATAATCCAAGATAGATTTGCATGAAACGTTTTGTGAACGTTTGACAGGAAAATGAAGTAAAAACTTCCTTAGTGATTATAGTCCTGCTAACTGGAAATGGAAATTTTACACAGTTGGGAAAAGTGCTCAGTCCAAAACACAGTAACAATAGTGATTGTTATCTATGTGATTTATCTGGAATCCATGACAGAGCCAGCATGATGTCAAAACAATCAGTTCCTTTTTCCTGTTGATCACGATTGTGGTCTAGCTAGATCCAGTGCGTATGATGGTGTTTTTAATTCTTGTCCTCAAATAATAAGTTGTTTTGTGGTCCTGGTCGGAAGCAGAGTGGCACCCAAATGGCAGTAGAGTAGCCTACACCCTGCAGACAGCAGACAGTGGTGCACGTGGGAAAGAGATCAGTTCTGCCCCCAACAAACCCCGGTATGGAATATCACCCTGGCACATCCCTAAATACAGGGTGCACTGTTGATGTTCCCACCCTAGACTCATGACCAGTCCTCCACTACAGAAAAAATAAATCAACCCATTTATGTTTGGGGAATAGACATTTTCCAACCCAAATATCTTGGTAACAGGGTGTAATTTCGAGAATTATTAGAATTTGAAATTTTGTTTTTTGTCACATATTGTGGATTATTCGTGACAAGCCAGTTCCAAGTGGTGGAGGAAACCAGAGTACCTGGCAAAAACCTCCACCTAATCCCAAGTCACTTGCAACTTTCTCACATGCCCCGGCCGGAATTTAAACCTGACCAGTGGTGAGAGATGGCTAGCAGTCAGTGGCAACCCCTTAGAGCACTCGGCCATTAGACTAATTGATGTTGTTTCTGTTTGGATAAACCCATTCATGCCTAGAAAATGCCTTGACAATTGATAGTAATCTGGGTCTAAAATACTTTGGATGGTGGTCTAACTGGTCAACATTTCATCCTTCATAATTTTGTGAAAATAGCCTCGTTCAACGAAATACAAAAATAGTTGGCATGGGTTAATAATTGGTCTCCTGGTATTTATCAAATATATCTTTTCACTTGGTTGAGTGCATTGAATGTTGTCAAGACATGTGAGTATGCCAAATGCAAATAGGTTAAACCTAATCGAGATCCGAGACTCAAGTCAAATGGTGAGTCTTTCAAACGGCATTAGTAGGAATCTTCAGTAGTTAGATTTATGGTGAAAATTGAAAAGAAAAATTTATGTACAATAAAATATGAAAATACATCATGGAATGGAAAAAGGAATGAATGAAAATTTCAATGGATTCAATGGAAAAAATTATGCTTTGCAATAAGATACGAAAATACATCATAACAAAACAAAATATACCCAACTGATGTGAAACGAATGGAAAAGAAAGTGCATGTAGTATAATGGAAGTTCTCTATTGTAGATACCCTAACTGGCAAAATGTCCATATAAGTGGAGAGGGGAGATAGGTTGATGAGAAACTAATAAACAACTCTCCCTTAAATATTTTTTAAATTTATGCTTGATTTTTAAAAGTTAGTTTCAAAAGTATCATTTGAGGTGATCTCCAGGCATGATGGGTTAAGGTCAGATTCCTGATCCATCCCAGATTCCTACCTTTATTTCTAAACTTTCACCTACAATACCTGTGATGATAATGTATACAAATAGGATTTTCCAGCCACCTCACTAATAAAATGAATAAATGAGTGAAATTGATATTGGGGGTATTGTGTTCAAGATGAGTGTGATACCCAAATGTTACCTCTTCTCTGCTTCAATGGTTTACATAAGTACTTGACAGGGATAGCTGAAATCATTAATTAGATATCTAAATAGGAATAAAGCATTAATTTGCACACTATTTATGTAGGAAAGTTGAAGATAAAGTTTTAATGAACAACTCTCCATCGAATGCTATCTAATTAATCCTTTTGTAAGAGAGATATCACCAAAATGGTCAGGCGGTTTTGGCTGCTATAGGCATGAATGGGTTAGGAACAGTCTGGTGTAGAGTACAACACCTAAAATAGTAAATGCAAATAAACCACAAAGCTGCAGTGGTGCAATTATCTCTGTCAGGGAGTGTAATGTTTTATGTATCCTACATCCTGCTATTTGTTGTTTACATTATATATATATATATATAACTCATCTCCAATCACATGATGAAGCTTAATTTGTAGATGATACAGAAACAATGTCAATATATAATCAACTGTGGAGGGCGGGGGTTGATTACTCTCATTCATGAGCCTTAATTTGCACTCAATGATTTGAATTTCTTAACACTATCTCAAAAGCTTGGATTTTTATGACATTGACAACATTATTTTTATTTTAGCTAATTAATTTGTTTGAAAGAACAAAGGAAAATTTAAAGCCTTAGCAAAGAAAATAATAATTCTATATTAGTTTACTTTCTTTTGAGTGAGTCCTACCAAAGTATAGAAATTTCAATAACAAAGAATTAAATGTGTCAAATCAGATCCTCAACACAGGTAAACCTAATCCTCTTTTTCAAAAATATAATTTTCCAGCTTAACCATAACTTTCATGAAATACAAAATGTAAAATGTAAAAGTATACTTTAATGTACTGTATACAGGTAAATATGTTAAAAAATAATAACTAAAATGAAATACCAATACTAGTCCAGTCTTTAAAACTATAGGAATGGTTTTCCATCCACTAGTTATTTGAAAGCATAGTTCAAGCAAAGAAATTCTGTGGAATTTGACTTCAATTCAAATACTTTTTCATTTCAATCAAAATTTCATCGATTTTGGCAAGGTTCAAATCAAAATCTTACTTGGTCAAATAAACATTAATTCATCAAAATATTTGTCAATTATCTACTGAATTAAATTTTATTTGTGTTGTAGAAATATATTTCTAGTGCATCAAAGATGTGCCTGACTTGTGTGAACTTCCATATTTCTATTCTAATTTCTTGATAAAAGGGACATCAATAATGTCTTCTTCAATTCGTCCACATAGCTAGGTGACAAAGAAGGTGGTGTGCTTATATTCTTGCTTGGTCATAAATATACCACATAAAAATAAGTAGTAGTATTCATTCTTAAATATTCTTTGAGTGCCTTTAAAGAATAATTAATTATATATTTTATTCATTTTGACATTTCTATTGATATTCTGGATTTTGACAATAAGTTATATTTCTTTGATTTGCCCTCAACAAATCAGTTAATTATTTAATTCAAAATACACTCATTATTTCAGTTTTGATTGCATATAACAAATATACAATTGAATTATTTAAAATGTCGTTCAACTATTTTTACCAATAGAGAGTGTGTTAATCAATGTTTACATTTGTATTTATTAGTTTTTAATACCTATCATTGCTATTCATTTACCTATTATTTATTCTAAGTGAATGAAAGAAGAATGTGATGTAAAAAAACCCGGCCCAGGCAAGTAAAATATGAAAAGGTTTACTGCGAAAAAGTGATTTTCAGTTTTCAAAGAATCCACACCTGTACTCTATCTTACCTGAAGTAGTTTTACCGCTGATGAAACCTAAATGGTTAAGAAAGTGTTTTATGCATGCTGTGTGCTGCTGAATATGTATGTTGAGTTTTATGAACATATGAATATAGACTCACAGCATTGTTATTGAAGTAAATGTGATTGTTTGTACATATTGTAATGCCAGCCCTCTATAAACATTTTAGTGAAACCAGCTAAGATGTCTGACTTAACAAGGACTACATCTAAAGAGTGATTATTTTGCAACCAATATGTGAAGCTCATACTAAAATATTTTCACTCCTAGCTTTTGAATGCAAATGCTCAGAGATCAGAGATAACATTTGGCTTTGAATTTGCACATGTAAACTTCCAGACATTGCATACTTCATAGCTGTATGCACAGGTAATTATTTGCGCACACCTCCTGCCAGAGCGGTGCCAACTTGTGGGTAAATTTGTTTATGCAGGTTTCATTTTGCACAAATATCCAAAGTACATGTATGAATATCTAAGCATAAAATTAAACCCACCACAATAAATATTAGATATAGAGTATCTTCTTTTTTCACCCAATCTTTGCAAATGAGTGGAACCTGCATAGGTACCAGACTTATCAGTTCAAACTAAAAATGTCTTACAGTCATATATAAATACATATGAATATATATATATATATATAAATATATATATATATATATATATATATATATATATATATATATATATATATATATATATATATATATATATATATATATATATATATATATATATATATATATATATATATATATATAGATTACAACCTGTATAGATGTCAGACTTACCTGGGGGTACAAGTCTCCTGTTTCCTGGTTCGATGAGGGACTTTCTCTTGGCAGCAGCAGCAGCGGCGGTCCCTGTGGTCCCGGTTCTACCCCCGCGCGGGGTGGTCTCCGTACGGGCTTTCGAGGTGGACCCCTGGGAAGATAGGTTGGAGAAATTGCTAGCGGTGGAGACAAGGGTATCCTGCAACACATAACAACCCAGGCAGGGCAGGCGCGTCAGCAATAACACAAAGACAGATAGCAAACAAGCATATACCAAGAGAGAAGCATGCTATAGCTAGGGCATAACTGAAGTATCTCAGACACATCTTATAGACCCCATATTGAGAATCTATACAAAATACCAATTAAACAAAATTGAATCTTGCCCCGCAGTAAGGCCATAGTTAGAATTGAGAACTTATAATTTCATTTATATCACAACCCCCCAAAAATAAATCTTCCAGTTTTGACAAGGGCCTCTCATAGGTTTTGTGGTCCACATGATATCCTGTGATGGTCCTATCAAGCAATTCTAAAATATAGAATTTTGTTGACAGGACAGGCTAGCTGTTAGTGATGGAAGAAATCTGTGTGCCGAAAAGGGACCTATCCAGCCTGTCTTTTGATAGGCAGTTTCCTGAAAACCTCCATTTCAGACAGGCAAAAAACAGACAAAAGAATTTTCAATTATGACCTTTATGGGGTAATGACCAAATGATTTCTTTACAAACCATCTCCGAGGCATGACTGAAGTGTAAATTGTCTTTTTTGATAAAATATGCTATTAAATGTCAGTGGCTAAAGGATTTTAAAAACCTAGGTGGTTAAATATGGACAGGCAGAAAATTTGTGATGGCTGTTTGAGACAGGCATTTAAAAAAAATACTGGCTAAGACCCTGGTGCCCGCCCGGTGAAAACCACTACCTAACCCAAAGTGGCAACTCTCACACATGCCCCAGGTCAAGTTTAGAAACCGTATAGTGGTGAGAGACAGAGAGCAGGCAGTCAGAAGCAAGGCCTTAGCCCACTTGGCTATCACGGCAGGCCCTCACTATAGCTAGAAGGCTGGTTACCTGCCGAATAGTTAACAATGTAAGAGAACAAAATTCACCTGAAAAAATAAGCACACCTTCTGACAGCAGTGTATTTCTTAGTTAGTTAAAATATTCAGCACTTTTAAAAGCAAAAAAAGCATGAGCAAAATTCCTGTCTGCAAAATGGAAATTGACTGAGTTACAAGGTCGATCCATTATATGTCCATTATTACGTCAAGATGATTAGATTAAAATCATTACAAAATTACAAAATGAGGAAATTGGTAAACAATAACTATTGATAAATCAAAGACTAGATGGTTGGCAAAAGAATAACTTCAAAAACAAAATGAATAACTTAATACTGCTAATTCATATTAAAAATGGATTTATCATTATTACTATTGTGAAAAAAATCCTTAAAAAGACCTTTTCTATCTATCTAAGTAATGTATCAAAATAATGAGTATACATAAAAGGAACAGATGGTTCAACTGAATTCTTATAAATTGAAAGTTAAACACAACAAAAGTTTACAAAACTCCATCGTAAGAATGGAAATACTTAAAGTAACAAAACAGAACAATTATTTCAATAGAACAACGGAAATGACAACACAAAGAGACTTTTCAAGCAAAGAACCTGGTTAGTTATGCAAGAAAGAATAGAAGCCCATTTTAATTGCCAAGCTGGAAATCAATTAAGGTAATTAGTAATCACATGTAAATATATGATACATTAAAATCATCACATTGATTATATATGACATCAGTATAAATCACACACTTATGAAATAATTTTTTCAGTCTCTGTAATGTAGGATTGTTGGAATATAATAGTTGTCACTTTAATTTTCTGGTTCAACTGGAGATAACAGTGATGATTGGCGCAATGGTAGTTCTATTGTGATGTACTATTCCAAAAGAAATCAAAAATGAACCATAATGACAACAATTAAACCTATAAGCATTTTTCACAATACAAGTTATATTCTGCAAATGCTTGCTAAAACAATGATGGCTATACCACAGCAAGTGCTGTCACCTATCTCTTATGTCCCCTAGTGGTGAGAGAGTGAACTAAATTTCTGTGTATACTGAGATACAAGCTAAGTATTTGGAAATAAGCAGCATTTAGGATGTGGACAAGATACTGGAAGGTGGAATTTAAAAAGTAATAGATATTAATTCACATTACACTTTCATAATAAATCAGCAATTTAAAACTTCGACTATGAGTAAAAGAGACCGTTTGTAGTGTTGCTAGAAGAGAGCTAATGCTGAAGTTGTTGCGAAGTGAAATTATTCCAAAGCCTAAAGACCTCCTACTAGAGAGGATTCAAGTTGACAATAAACCCCTTCTTTATTTGGAATGACGCCCCCCCCCTCCCCCGCTTTAGTACAAATAATCACCTACTTACTTCAAATGCCCAAATTAATGCTACACATTTGTTTCATATGCCCATATGGAATGACAGATTTAAGTAAGAAAGATCCTAAAAGATATACTATTCATATCAAACAATAGTGATACACACAATCCTGATAGTTGTTGAGATGTTTTATGAAGAATATAGTATGAGATATTCCTTGCTTCATGCTATACAGCATCCAAACAAACGTAATCTTTCCTGTTACTGCATACCCATATCATCATAACATAGCAAGTTCAATAAAGTTAAAGGAACTCTCCAGGCACAAGCCACTTAATGAAGGGAACGTTTTCTCAAACAGTTGGAAATAACTTTTATTTAAATATTCCTATGAAAGGATTTTCAACATACTAGCATTCACCACAAATCACCTGAATGTTCTAAATAGGTTGAAAAGATTTTTTTCTGCAATTTTCAAATATATCACTAAATCCCTTAAATAAAAACCTGGACAATAAAATATACCTTTCACTAATTATCTCAAAGTGAGCATTTTTATTTTCTGCTTTTAGAAAGATAATGGTACACTTTTACAACATATTAACAAATTATAACAATTGATTAGAATTTTAACCATAAATCATGTGTTGAACATCAAAAATACAACACGTGGTACATATCTGAACTAACAGTCTGTGCACTGTTCAGTAAGGCTGCTAGGATAGACAGTAGCCTGGTGCACTGAAGCAAGGCATTGGCTAAAGAGATGGTGGTGTAATTCTCAAGCACTTACGAACGGGGGTCGGTGCAAAGATAAATGATAAGAGCAGTTACAGCTCTGGGAGGATTTTCTTCTCCTCTGAAACATAAACGTCCTTCATAAAATAAAAAAATTCATTCATCTTCATTTTTGGTTTCTTTTTCTTTTTAACTTTTAACAGCCACAACTCTGAGAATATTTCCTTCTTTGAATGATGAATGTCTTTCATTAACTTGTTTAATAAATGAGGTGATTTCAATTTGATTTACATATTTTGGATTTTAAAACACTTTCAAATATAATAATACAAAAAAAAATAAGAGTACAGGTAATTAGTGCTTTATTGTGAATTTCTTTATCGGATAAGTATTCAATGTATATTTTAATGATTGTTATAGTAAATAAGTAAAAGGGCAACCGGAACCTCTACTACATTATTTTTTTTAATAATATCAATGTAAAAATATCACAAAAAATATCAAAATCAAAATTAAATCAAAATTTGATGTAAGATATGTCTATGAATGTTATACCAAACTCCCACAAAAAGAATGCTTCGTAGAATATCGAGAATAAAAATGTAACTTAATTAAGTTAGTTTCCTGAAAGATTAACCCATTTTCATCTGGAGTGTACATAGTTTGACACAAATAGGAATATCTTGAAAACAAACCAATACTTTCAGGATTATTTGAAGAAAAGTTTAATTCCAAACTCATATTGCGTTTACCTATTCCTTTTCAAATATTTTCAAATATTACTCCAATCCATGAGCTATGTTTTAAAAGTTATCAAACTTTACCTTCAATCCAGATTCAAATGGGTAAGGAACAGTGTGGTATGTATATATTGTGTATATTTGCTGCCATGGTAACAGAACCATTACCATAACAACCGCATGCTCACCTGAGATCCGTCGGAGCGTATACTTGCACTGCTGGGTGATTTCTCGTGCCGAAGATTAGATGCTGTCCTGTTGCTGGGCTTGACTGAAGAAATATCAAAAAAAATGTCTGTGGGTTATTTCAAAATATAAAGAAATAAATGAAGTTCAGTTATTAACACTTTTCTTATACTTTTGAAATCTTTGTAGTGAATTTCTCCTTGCAAGCCGTTAAGAAATTTCAAATGTCATTTATAAAATTCTCTAGGACTTTATAAACTTAAACCTATCTGTTATCTGATCAGAAAGACACCTTCTGCCTTCATGGACAATTTCCACAAAAATGCTAAGGTCACAAAGATATCATCGCTGCAGGTATTAACAGTTTAGATATTGCAAAATAGGAAGAATTTGCATGAGTTGTTAAATCTAGAAAATGGGGATGGAATTGTACACTTCAGACTTTCACAAAACTTTACATGAATGTATGAACCTTTCCTGTTTGCAGTAATCTCCCCTTGACTTACCTAGTGGCCTGCCTGTCCTGTTACTCAGACTCATTCTCTTCTCGTTCCTGGTCGCCTTGATCCCTACGTTACTCAGATCCGAACGACTGCTTCTCGCCGAGCTCATGCCGCTGCCCCCACCCACAGAGTCAGCGCCATCTTTCTTTCCACCTCCGAGTAACTCAAGCGTGGGCTTGGACACTTTACGATTGCTCCCGAGTGTTCTGGACACAGGAGCCGGGCTGCTCAGTTTCCGCGACCCAGATCCCGGTCGAGCTCTTGGTCCGTCCTTTTTGCCTTCCTCGGTGTTCTTATTCTTGGGGTTTGTCGTACCCGGGTTCGTCGACTTCCCCTTGGGCTCATTTTTCCCAGTGGTTGAATCTTTACTTGTGTTAATCTGGGACATGATGTTGTCCCACTTGCTTTTTGGCGGGTGGCGCTTTGCGGTTTTCGAGTCCATTTTCCCCATCTCAACCCTACCGACTACAGATACCCGTTTCTCCTTCGGGTCAATTCTGGGACTGGAAATTTTCTTTTTATCAAGACCTGGATTGTTCGTCTCAGCCTTTTTCTTATTTGTCACATCTTTGCTTATTTTAGGGTTATTACTTTCGTTATCCTTGTTCTTGTTCAACGGCGGCTTCTTTAAGTAATCTCCGATCTTGGAGGTGACCTTGGTGGTGTTGGGTCGCTTTATCTCCTTCTTGTTTGTAGTTTCCACCTTCCCGGTTTTCTTGAGAGGCGTTTTTGTCGCTGTTGTGTTGAGGGAGGTCTTGCGACCAGGTGTGGATGGTGCGTTTTTACCGTCAGACATCTTTGGTTTCATGAACTTGCTATGCGATGATGGTTTACCTGTCGACTCCTTTCTGGCACTTGGCTTATCTTTTGATTCTCCTTCTTTGACTGAAACGATAAAGAAATCAAAATTACAATGACTATCTATACCATATTGGTGTTATTTGGACATAAGATTAACCCATTCATGCCTGTAGTAGCCATAAATGATAGGGACTATTTTGATGATATTTTAATTCCTGATAAAAGCATTCTTTGGAAAATATGTGAAAGAGAAGAAATATCTACCGACTCTTACCAACAACCCATCTTCTAATATTTGCATATTTATGCAAATAAAATTTTGTTTTCCAAACTATTTTCAAAAATATCATAGTAATTTTCAAAAGCTACTCCAGGCATATATTGTTTAAATTACAATAGAAATACTAACTCATGTATAAGTATCATGAACAATCCTGACTTCAAGATCAATTAATGAAAATGACATATATTGATAAAGATAGAAGATAACTGAAATAAAATTATCAATAAGAACTATTTAGCATAACTTTATCTAGAGATAGGTTTTGTTCAGTAATCACTGCATCTTTGGACTTAAAATTATTTATTCCCTGTACCACCCACAATAAGGTCTAACTATATTTGAGAAATTTACTTGCTAGAATTTACTTGTTATCATATTCCTTTCATAGATATGATTTACTTCAAGTAAGTCATTTCTTGCTCTTGGTATTTTAAGTTAGCACTGATCTCCTACTGACTTGTTTGCAAAATATTTGCATCCCAAAACTTTTCCAGATACATATGATTCTAACACATGTTAGGTTTAACCCTTTCAATGCTGATGCTACTTTTATCAAAAGCACAAGAATGCAGAAATTTTTGAAAACCTTTTAAACCCTGCCTTGTTGGTATTCATTGGAAAGCTCTTGCTGAGTATTATCAGATGAGTGCCCATTTGCCAAGGCTTCAGCCACCTTTTTTCAGCTTTTTTCCCATCATTTTCTATTGACCAAATTAGCCAACAGCAGCACAAGGGTTATAAATACATGTTTCAAAAATATGCACCTTTTTCTTTGGCATCTTCAATAATGAGAGGTTCCTCTGGTTGAATCTCTTCATCTTGGTTTTCTGATTCCTTACTGAGGGACGTACTGCTCGTTTCCCTACCCACTATTTCTATGTGGACTAGAGCCGGAGCGTCATCCGACTTTTCCGGCACTGTCTGCTGTAGTTTGCTTTTCTCTGATCCCGAATCCTTGATCGTCGATCCCGACATATCTCCGCTCGAGACCATGAGGGATGATACTGTGGATAATGTGATTTCGGATTCTGCAGATAGGTTCTCCGTCGTCGAATCCTTGATCGTCGATATTGACATATCTCCGCTCGCGACCAAGAGAGACGAGGATGCTGATAACGTGATTTCAGATTCCGCTGATAGGTTGATCTCCTCCTCCTCCTCCTTCTCTTTCTCCTCCTCCTCCTCCTTTGTTTGACTAGACTCCTCTAAACTATCATCACTATGGGCGTAATCCTGGCCACTGGTGCTGGGTTGTGGATCTGTGAATGTAGTCGACAGATCCTTTGGTTCCGTTGGGTTGTCGGGTTGGGTTGGGGTGTCTGTGTGAGTTGTTGGGGCAGGGTGTTGGGATGGGGCATCGGTGTGGGGTGCTGGTTTGGCTTGCTTGGGTTCAGGTGCGTCGTCATCATCCTCCTGACCCTGACTTTCGGTGCCACTGGTTTCATCAACCGGGATGCTGAGATCACCATAGAAACGATTTGCTTCATCCCTAAAATATAAAAAATACATATTTAGTTAGACTGCGGCAAAACTTCACTCTTAGAAATTGCTTGGAATGGTAAGTGATTGATCATATGAGAGTAGAATCTAATTGCTTGTACATCAAGAAATTGAAATCAAAAT
>OZ012690.1:37953228-38165728 GCA_963942565.1 Maea johnstoni
TCTTGTTGGTATTCATTGGAAAGGTCTCGCTGAGTACTCTCAGGTTGGTTTTTGATCAACAAGTCTTCTTGAAATATTTTCAAAAAAGATTCTCTGATAAGAAAAAATACCATTTAGCTATTTAGAACATTTTTGGACATCACAAGCATCAATCAAAGGGTTAAAGGTTGTCAACTTGTCACACTGATCCCTCGTCAACCATGTGCACCCCCCTACCGATAAAAGATGATTTTATAAGAGTTATCCCCTAAAAAGTCAAGCATTTTTTTATTGCTACTGACTTGAATGGATTAGGATTCCTCCTGTACTAGCCTACCCCCCCCCCCCTCCATTATTACATCAATCAGGCAGAGAAGCCCCTCTTACAGTGAGTGCCCCCCCCCCCCCCCCCCCCCCCCCAATAAAAAAAATGAATTTAAGGTAGTTATCCCCTAAAAGTCAAGCATTCATTTATTGCTACAGGCTTGAATGAATTAAATTCCTCCTGTGATAGCCTACCCTTTCACCACCCGCCCCCCCCCCCCCCCCCCCTCCGTTATTACATCAATCAGACAGAGAAGCCCTTTTGATACAGTGTGTGCGCCCTTGTCCAATGACAACAACAAGGTTTTTCTGGCCCTGGAGGTTATATCGACATTTTATTCTACTGGTGTGTTTATCTAGGCTTCCCAACTGCGCCAGTATCAACATTATCAATTTAATGAAAGTGACATCTTGTCTGACATCTATCTGCTAATTCCCTGCAATGGCAGATCGTAATTGATCGGAATAACAATCTCCCTGAGTTCAGGGCACGCTCAACGAATGTGAAAGTGAAATGTATTGATTTATTGTCTTTTTAAAAAGGATGAGTTTTCCAAGCAATGTCATTTTATCCCCAGTGGAAAACGTTATGGAAACGTTTAATATTATTCTGATCAGGCTTGATAAGGTCCAGTTCCTATTGTTTCTGATAAGTGAGATTTCCCTTCAGTGTTGACCACTTATAATAAAATAAAGTACATACTAATGCCAATATATATAGATGACACCAGATGTTGTGCCCCATCTCTCTTGGTGGCTGTACTTATACTAAGCTCTGCTGGCTCCACCAAGTGAGAAAATCATGAACAAGTATGACCACCTGAGATACTTGCTGAATGAGCTAAGTAAAACATAATACACAGAGTGCATATATCTATAACAGCCTAGATTACAGGCTAAAGCAGATTGTCCAATTAGTTAATTGGGAATAAGCTTTGAAAACAGCTAAGAGTGAGTATAAACAAGACTTCTATATAGATCAAGTCTCTTTGACAGACAAATGTTTTAACCCTTTCAGTGCTAAGATTACTTTGTCCCAAGGCGCAAAACCGCAAAAATATTCAGAAAACATTGTAACCCTGTCATGTTGGTGTTCATTTGAAAGCTCTTGCTGAGCACTAATAGATTAATACCAATATGCCTACAAGGATTTTTGAATGCATCTTGCCTGAATTTACTGGAAAAGGCAGAGATGCAGTCGAACCGTTAGGTCATTAGGGGCCATAAAAAGGCCATAAAAAGGCTTCTGACCCATTTTCAAGCCAGTGTTTATAACCCAGCTGGTCAGCATGGCTGGTATCAGGGCATACCCCAGGGATCTACTGCTCACCATCAAGCAGGCTGTCATCCAGGCGAAACCAAGGGTGCCATTAGGAGTGCTTGAAAAACTGAGGCAAAATAACATCTGCTCAATTCCCAAGACACACAGAGGTGTGTCAGGAGGAAAATCAAAAGTGCGGAATATCCTGACTGTCACAACAACACCCAGGCCAACCCATAAAGCTGTACAGGGCAGGGGGGTGAACTGGGACAACTTGATAAAGATTGAAACCAGGACAAACCTCTTCCCAACTGTGAGTAGAAAGGATAGGAGATCTAAAGAGCTGTGTATCTGCCTCCTGAATACACAGTCAGCAAGGAACAAAATTGAAATAATCAGGAATTCAATTATTGAACATGATATTGACATACTGGCTATGACTGAAACTTGGCTAACTTCAGCAGCAAAGGATGAGCTATTTTATTAAAGGCCTGAAGATAGGTGGCTATGATTTATTCAGTGTGCCACGTAAAGGAAATGGCGGATATGGAGGAGTGGCAATATTGTATAAGAAAAATCTATCAGTGTTGTCAAAAACCTCATGTGAATTCAGCAGTTTTGAGCATTGCGAGGTACTGTTAATACAGGCTCCAAGCAACTTAATGTCAATGTGGTCTACAGGACCACTCCATCGCAAAAGAATAAATTGACAAATAAGATGTTCTTTGATGAATTCTCACCATTCATGCATGACCGGATCTCTTCCACTGGCCAATTCCTGCTTCTGGAGACCTCGAATTTCCAGCCTTGAGGATAGAAATGACACTGAAGCACTCAAACTGAATGACTTATTTGATACCCTGAATTACAAGCAGCATATCACAGCCAGAACCCATAAATCGGGACACACCCTTGATGTGGTCATAACCAGGGACAATGAGAATCTTATAAGTCAGTGGAAGGTTGGAGACCAGCTCTCTGACCACAACCTCATTCTGTGTGATGTGTCTCACCCTAAACCACGTCCGATCCAGGTGCCGAAATCAGTGCGTAAACTCCGCAGTGTCAACATGCCCAATTTTAGAGAGGACTTGAAGGACGCTCTACAACCTGGTAATGCTGAAGGCTGCTCCGTGGAGGATTTGACTAATCACTACAATACTGGCACTAACAACGGTACTTGACAAGCATGCACCAGCAAGAGTGAAAATGGTAACAATTCGGCCAAAACAACCATGGTTCTCAGATGATTTGTATGGTGCAAATGTGAAAAGAGGACAATGGGAAAGGAAGTGGAGAGACACCAACCTCACTATCCACTATGACCTGTTTAAAAACTGCGAGGACCCAAATTTAACAACATGTTATTACAAGCTAAGAAGGACTACTACAACAATCTGATAGCTGTGTCCTCCACTGATTCAAAAAACCTCAGTAACATTGTCAAAGACATATTACATCAAAGGAGTGAGATGAAACTCCCTGAGCATGCATCAACAGAAGAATTGGCAAACCGCTTCGCTGTGTTCTTTCTGACTGACAAAGTATGTAAGAGTACGCGACGAGCTGCCAGATCTCTCCAGACACCAGTTAAATTTACCTACCCCCGGCATTAACATGTTCACTGAATGTTTTCTCGGCCGTGACTGAAAGCGAAGTTCGCAAAATCATAGCAAAATCACCGACTAAGAGCTGCTCTCTAGATCCCGCTCCCACTTGGATGGTGAAAGACTCGGTGGATGAGCTGATTCCAATGGTTACGATTTTTAGTGAATTTGTCGTTGCAGAGTGCCAACGTGCCTGACTCCATGAAACAGGCATTAGTCACCTCCGTTACTGAAGAAAGATGATCTCGACCCGGAGGTGCTCAAGAACTATCGTCCTGTAAGCAACTTATCATTCTTTGTCAAAAGTATTGGAAAGGGTAGTTGCAGCAAGGCTTACAAATTACATGACTATCAATCAGCTACATGAACCCATGCAGTCGGCATACAGAGCATGTCATAGCACTGAGACGGCACTTGTGCGGGTACAGAACGACATCCTTCGCACTCTCGATCAGGGTGGGGCTGCGATCCTTGTGTTACTCGATCTTAGCGCTGCTTTCGATACAATCGATCACTCCATCCTTCTATCAAGGATGGAGTCAGTTCTTGGAGTTAGAGGATCTGCTCTACAGTGGTTCAAATCGTACCTGCTAGGCAGGAAACAGAGGATTAAGATCAATGATGACTTCTCCGAAAATCAGGAAATCCTGTGGTCTGTACCACAGGGATCTGTGTTGGGTGCACTATTGTTCCTAATATACATCATACCTCTGGCACAGCTAATCGATCCTACGGTCTGAACAATCATGGCTATGCTGATGACACCCAGCTCTGCTTATCATTCAAAAAGACAAGTGATAACGCAATAGTCAAAAGTGAAATCCTAAATCTTTGAGAAATGTTTGTGTGACATTGAGTGTCTGGATGTCTCAGAACAAGCTGAAACTCAACAATGACAAGACTGAAATAATTCTATTCGGCTCTAAGAAAACACCTAGCTGAACTGAACATTAAGTCACTCTCTGTAGCGGGGACTGATGTGTCTGTTGCATCTGAGCCTGTGCGGAATCTGGGAGCTATGTTTGACTCTCTACTGACCATGGCACCCCATGTCAAAAGTGTTGTCAAAAAATCTAGCTTTCACCTGAGAAATATTGGAAAAGCGAGACGTGTGTTAACAGAAGATGCCACAAAAACAGTGATGCAGTCACTGGTGATGTCTCGCTTGGATTACTGCAATGCTCTCCTAATTGAAATACAACAGGATTTGATTGCAAAGCTGCAGCGACTACAAAACAGTGCAGCAAGGATAGTATCGAGAACCAGGAAGTATGAACATATCACACCTGTTCTCATCAAGCTTCACTGGCTACCAATCAAATTCCGCATCCAATTTAAGGTCCTACTGGCTGGTATACAAGGCGCTAAACGGACTTGCACCTAAGTACATCAAGGAGCTGCTCATGCCTTATAAACCCAGACGCCATCTACGATCAGAAGCAAAAGGGCCTTCTGGATGAGCCTCGGACTAGACTCAAATTTGGAGATCGCGCTTTCGTCCATTAGTGCACACCGAGATTATGGAATGCGCTTCCACAACACCTGAAGGATTCTACATCGTGTCAGGCCTTCAAGAAGTGTCTCAAAAACACACCTTTTCAGGCTCGCCCATTGAGGCGTTGTGGACTATGACTCAAACTATGACAATGTGCAGCGCTTTTGAACATTTTATGAATGGAAAAGGCGCTATATAAATTCCAATTATTATTATTATTATTATTATATTATGCCTGTGTTTCAGACATTTTTACATCATTTTGAATTATTCTATTATGAGCAAGATTTAAAGCCACCAGTAGCAGAAGGGTTAAGACTGATCTATTGTGCAAATGAAAGGGATAAACGAGGTGGGGAGAGCGACTCCTGATCATACCTTTCACATTAGGAATTTCTACTATATAAAATCATCAAGGGCTGCCCTGACAGCTGAGTGGTTGTAGCATCTTGCTTCCACTTATCAATGTCTGTTTTGTCATTGAGATATATCCAAATGTGTATGCTCCACAAGTGAATGGGTTAACCCCAATTATGCTCACAGCTGCCCAAAACAGACTGACACTTTTGCTTAAATCTTACAGGTGAAAACATAGGTCGAAAAATATTTGTAGGAGAAATATTAACCAGAACCCTACCCACAACTCCTGTCAAATACTTTGTAAAACCATACTTAATTTCCAAGATATTGTTAAATGTATTATAGATCCAGGACAACAATATCTAGAGAAAGAGAGGAGCTCCTAGGCATGGATATGTTTATGCAGGGACGTCAAAACTACACAAGCTGAGTACTTAATTATTCCTGCAGTAATCCAGTTGTTCTTGAAATTGGAATAACGCCAAATCTCTTGCTCCTACTATCAATACACTGAGGACTCTAGGAGCAAGCCAAGCAGAAGACTAGACAACAAGGGACCAATCCCTTGAGGCAAAAATAGTCCCCAACATCCCCAGAAAATAAAACTATTGATGGAGCTACTGGATACAAAGTAAGAATTCGTAAACATGGATCAATGTTTATAATGCATAATAGGTGAACGGCCTTGGGCAGTCCCCCCAGTGCTCCATGGACTCGATGTGCATTCCTGTATGCCAGATCAGTATTGCTACCCTATGAAAAATTACAATGCTCACATGTGTATGCTCCAACACATTTTCAGGACAACTAAGAGAACGATATCATAAAATTAAAAGCTTAGAAAACGATTTAAATTAATGTTAGAAATGTAAAGTCAGGAAAATATGCTTGTTTATTTTTTCCATTATAAAAAGTTGGGAATTTAAATATTAGATTGGGGATACTTTGCCTAACTCCCTCACATGGTACATAGATGTATGTTTGTTTGTTTATTCATACATGAATTTATCTATTCATTTATTTAATTTTTCAAAATTTTTATTTATTTATGCATTTATTATTTAATAGCAGACAGATGATATAATAGACCAATGTAGCTCAGTTAATTTCCATTTCCATTTTGCAGACATTGCTCATGCTTTTTGCTTTTGAAAGCACTGACATATTACCAAATACACAACTATGGAATATACCACTGTCCAGAAGCTGTGTTTGTGGAATACACCACTGTCAGAAGCTGTGTTTGTGGAATACACCACTGTCAGAAGCTGTGTTTGTGGAATACACCACTGTCAGAAGCTGTGTTTGTGGAATACACCACTGTCAGAAGCTGTGTTTGTGGAAATACACCCACTGTCAGAAGCTGTGTTTGTGGAATACACCACTGTCAGAAGCTGTGTTTGTGTGAATACACCACTGTCAGAAGCTATGTTTACTCACCACTTGGGCTCTTGTTCCGTGAGTGAGGAGCTTGGTTCGGTAGGATGCCCAGAAGGGTGTTCCTCCTCTGCGGGTACGGGTATGGGAGGGGGTGCTGCAGCAGGGGGTGATAAGAGGGCCTGGTTGTCCAAGTCCGGCTGAAAACCTGTCAGGAAAAAGAACAATCATTATTTTTATGAAAATATATTGCATTAGGGGATTGGATTTTGTTATTGCAACTTTAATTCTGTTCATTATCATTTCTGCTTTCATATTATGGCTACATCAGGTTGGCCTAGTTATTCAAGTCCCATTGGAAACCTGTCAAAGATAAACAATTATCATCTTAACTAATAGCATATGGGAGAGGTTGGAATTTTAGGAATTTTGCTAATCTTCACTTTTTTGCCATATAAAGGTGTATGCTTAATCATGACTCTACAGCTAGTTGTTAATGGGCGAGAAAATAGGACTGTCCATGTAAAACAACTTAAAGCCACTTGGCTTATTCCTGGTAACTCTCCTGGGCGCATCAGGCACATATCTACCATATATGCTAGTCTATGGGGCTAACTTGTGAGTTCAACAACTCATTCTTGTAGGGCTATTTACACGTGAATTCTATCAATTACCTGCAAATCCCTATTCTAACAAAGGAAGACATCTATCAAGATAATATATATATATATATATATATATATATATATATATATATATATATATATATATATATATATATACTATATTATATACTATATATATATATATTCTCATTGAAGGTGTATACCCAATGTATATTCAAGTATAGATAATAAAACCTATCCTTCATGCCATGAAAAATAAACAGAATGTGTGTCGCAGACTATAGTCTAGTAAGTTTTTAAACCCCAGATGTCTGAATATGTTTATATCATGCTGGTTGCATTTTATTCTTGTTGGACTGACAGCTGTCGCCAATTCCTTTTATTATCAGTAACAAATGACAGCCACATAAAAAAACATCAATAGCGCTTATGGTGAACAGCCATACAATGCATGAAACTCCCTATTTCTACAGTCAAAATGAAAAATGCATCGAATCATCAAAATTGACATTTCTCCAATATTCAATCTTCTATATCTACATGCACTGTAAACTGGGATTAATAGATGGCATGGTATTGTATAACTACTGATGTATATCGGCGGATAACCCTATCTTTACGAAAGAAATAACCTCAGAAGGGGCCAAACCAACTTGATTCATTTACTGATTTCTTCTTTTTTTTTTTATCTCAGACAAACACTCACACAAACGCACGCACGCACACACACACACACACACACTCACTCATTGTCCTGACCATAACTGCTAGTGCCTCTCTAGTCAACAACATATCACATAGCTTTGTGAAGCTTCCTTTGTAAAGCCATAATGGTATAACCTAATACTGAATTCTTGGTATTGATAATTAAATCTATAGATCTCTGCAAGGTGGTAGCTAGGCATCGAATAATGTTCCTTAGCATGATTACTCTCTTAGTAATCCCAGCTCATTTTACTCATATATTTATCCTGAATTGTATACTGACTCAAAATTGTCTAAATTACCCCTGTTTAGTTCTGGTTTTGCTCACTAGTCGGCCATTATGAGACCTCCTGAAGTTAACGTAGGTGACCTGTTGCCCCCACCATAGTGCCATCTACATTGAAACTACAAAAGGAAAAGCTAGACTTGAGTGAGAGATAGTGATCAAAATACAGAAAAGCAGGATTTAACTATTGCGTAGACTAGGAGCTAGTCTGTTTCACAGCTAATTCCCCCTAAAACTGGTTCATTTACCGAGGTCTTGAAATACATCAAGAGCGAGGTGGTGGTGACATGTGCAAACAGTTGTACCAGCGACATTGACATCGCTGGATAATTCTACAATTACAGATTGGGTGGAGCGAACCTGCGTGTCAGAAAATCAATTCTTCTCTTCTGCGATATCTGCCAACCAACCCGTGCGCACTGATAAACGAGTCACCTAGCAACAGCAGCCATCTTATTTGGTTCACCTAAATCAATGCTTTCATCCTAAGATGGTCTGTTTTTTCCGCTTTGTGAAGGTATTACCTTTTAAGTAGAAAAGCGCTTATCAGGTCCGTAACAGCAACACTAGGCCCCACAGAAGATTGGATTCAGCGCCATATCTGATTGGATCTGGGGTTTCCGCCAGAACGTAATTTGCCATATCTGCAGATGTACTTCTTGGCAGGATGACTGAATCTGAGTTATACTAATTGCCTAGGCTTCTCCCATATGGGTACGCTTGGCACTGTAAACCTAATTTGGGGATTTACAATATTATCATGCCTTGACCCACTGCCTCAACTCTGTGCACACTAACGTTGGGCAAAGTCTGGAGTTCTAGTTAAGCTTAAGGACTGAGAAAATTGCCAGTAAGTTGGGGTTCTTAGATCAAAAATATTTTGACCCAAGGAAAAATGACAAGGACACTTTTTTATACTGGTGTCAATTCTATAATTGCATCTATAAAGCACATACACATTGTTGGTGGAGAGTCTTTAATTTAAAATGTGCATTTCAACACTTCCTTATTTTCATTTTCTTGAACTTCCCCTTCTATACTCAATACCTGAAATCATCTTTTCATTGTTTAATAGGTAAATTTCAGAAAATAGAAGGGGGAAGGAAATAAAACTGCAAGTGCAATCTTTCTGCCCCCCCCCCCCCTCTCAATTCTACTCCCTAATTTTGGATTCCTCTCGAGAAAATAGGAATAAACCAAAACAATATTATTTCATTTGAATGCACACAAGCTTGAGTACAAACAATCCATGATTACTTTGAACATAACTCATCAAATATCTTTTCCAAAAATGATAAAAATATTTTTGAAATTTTTCAAAAAGAGTTTTATCACAACATCTAATTTTCAGACTCTTTTTCTGAAATTATATTGCTTAAATCATCAAAATGTATTTGTATTTTTCAGATCACATGTCCCTTTAGTTATTTATGAAGGGGTTACAACAGTCACCAAGTAGCTACCCTCTGTTTACGCATTATGTGACGTAAGGCCACCTGCTCCCAGGCAACCACTAAGGCCGAGTTACGTTCTCGGCCCTGCACAGATGACCAGGAGCAGCACTTAATCCAATAGTACCTTTTAAGACGGGTTGTTATGGCAACCGCTGCTGCTTCTGCCTTCACTGGCAGACAGGGGATAATCATCCTGCATTCTGATTGGTTAATAGCGTAACGTCTAAAAAATATCCCAGGGTTCAAGCCAAACCAGGCAATGACCTTGAGTGGCTGGGACAAAGGTCACCAATTCACGATTCACTGGGCAAAACAATATGGCCACTCCACAGAAACACATCACCTTTTCTCTGAATCTAGTCATTTAATTCTCTAGTGTCAAAAATGAACTGACAATCTTGGCAATAGCTCTATGACAAACACAAATTTTGGAAAATATTTGAAGGAGAAATCTTCTTGCGGACACAACCAACAACTTTTCTTCAGATTGATATTATGTATTAAAGTTAAAATTTAATTCTAAAGTTAATTACTGAAGTGTTATAGGTCCAAATGAAGCTTGGATACAGAATCTCCAGGTATGAAAGGCTTAACTGATTAATGTGACGAAAAGCAAAACAGGCAACATTGTATTCAATTCAAGACCAGGGTCAACGATTTCACATTAGGGGTGTTCAATCTCAGAGGGTTTTTTCATTATGTAAAAAATACAAATGGACCGGGAAATTGTGTTCACATTAGGTGGCAGTCGCATCTCCAGGGTATTCAGAATAAGAGGTTTCACTTTACACTACTGAGAGTAACCAAAGACCTGACAATTAAGTGATGACAGAAATCCTCTATTTTAATTCCAAAAACCACATCATATGTTCCAGTAAAAAAGCCTCATAATTCATATATTTGCGAGGAGCAGTGTTTTTCTAAATGGCACTATGGTAACAGCTGCTAAGCAAAATTGCCGCAATAATTCAACTGTAGCTCAATACTTATGTTAAATCATGTAGCATACTAAATCAAAAGCCTCACAAAGTCCAGATTATATGACTTTTGGTACTTCAATAGTGAAAGCTTTTGTTCTGGCAATTTTTCAATTTCCATGCTGTTGACATGGAGCAATACCATTATATATTCTGTAAGTCCACAGTTGGCGTAGAGCGATACCACTTAATAAGTCCACCAGAAGCTCCCACCGTGCATTGAAAGTGCCATAATGCACGAGAAACCCAAACTGTTCACAGCTGATAACCAATTCTTTACTACATCAGGGGCTAGTACTACCTCCAAGCAGTATATCACCACATTATAGGAGAGGTCAACTGAAATGCATGTTTAATAATCATAACACATATTCTTCATTACCCTTCTAATGCTGAGGCTACTTTCGTCCAAAGCACAAGGATGTTAAGATTTTTGAAAACCATCTTAACCATGTCATGTTGGTATTCATTTGATAGCTCTCGCTAAGTATACTCTCAGATGAGTACTCATGTGCCAGGGTTTCTGTCATTTTTCAGGTGTGTTGCATCATTTTGAATTAGCCAAAATAAGCCACTGGCAGAATAAGGGTTAAGATAGTTTATGGGATTGATTTATTCACTCTGTTTATTCTTTACCATGCTGTTATTTGACCAAACAATGAGGGGGGGGGGGTTCAATATAAAAGGTAGGTTGATTTACCTCATTAGGTTAGAGCAAAATCAAAGACAAGTGACAATTTTTCGTACAAAAATCAACATTTTGAGTTGTAAAGGGGTTTTCATCAAACCCCTCAAACCCTGTTTGTATCTGCAACTGCAGCCTATATATTGCCTGAAATGACATCAACCAATTAATGCTTACAGTAGCCAAAAGGAGTTAGAAACTTTTGATGAAATCTTTCAAGCAAAGAATAGTTTGGAAAGTATGTGAATGAAAAATGTGAATTAGAAGGCAATTAGAACAACTCTCCTTCAAATATTTTGTGAAATCCATTTCAATTTCAAAGTTACGGGCAAAAGTACAATATAGCCAGACCATAATTTCCAGAGGAACTTTTAAGCATTAATGGGATAAGCATCACATAAATACACTCTCAGCAAGGTCTATGATGTAAGGAGTAAAGAAACTGAACAGAGCTTATCCAATCTAAGGGTGTTCATATATCAAGTGATATTAGGAAAACAATGTGCCTGACCCTAGATCCAAAACAATATGATAAGATATTGGAAAAACAACAAGCTCCCCTTGATCCCGACCAGGTCTTGTTATTGCTTTCCCCTAGTGTTCCACAAACCTAATAGATGAAATATACGAGGGAGGCCTAATCTAATGAAAAAGCTGCAACCCTTCCTGTGTGGGGAAAGAGACTGTCATAAACACAGTGACGCAGCACAGCTAGATGGCGCCATGATTTGCGAGAGACCATGCCTGTGAGTCAGCGTGTGGACTGGGATCGATAACGATTACGTCCATAACGTATCGCACTGGAAACCAGGAAAAATCCACTGCAATCAGTGGAGATAGTTATTTTCAAAAGTACCATAGGTCCAGACGACACTTAACATGGAAATCTCTCTCTGTCGCTCTCTCTCTCTCTCCTTCCCTCCCTCTCTCTCTCTCTCTCTCTCTCTCTCTCTCTCTCTCTCTCCCTCTCTCTCTCTCTCTCTCTCTCTCTCTCTCTCTCTCTCTCTCTCTCTCACTCTCTTTCTCTCTCTCTCTCTCTCTCTCTCTCTCTCTCTCTCTCTCTCTCTCTCTCTCTCTCTCTCTCTCTCTCTCTCTCTCTCTCTCTCTCACACACACACACACACACACACACACACACACACACACACACACACACACACACACACACACACACACACACACACACACACCCCACACGCACACACATTGTCATGGAAATGGGTTGGCAGGCATTAATGGGTTGAGGAAGAGTATTTACCTGTGTCGGCACTAGAGGTTGAGATGAGGGAGATGGGGCGCTCCTTCAGGGGGCGCTGCTCAGGGAGTAGTCCAGGGATACCCTCATGCTCAATCTCACCCTGGTAGCCTAGATAAGAAACAAACATGAACAACAATGAGCATATCACAATCTCTATCAAATGTACATAACTTGTGAGAAAGTTCTGACAAATGCGCCTCACATTCTCAAAGCACCTAGTAGATCTATCAATACATAGATTTTAAAATGAAAGCAATACTGCCAAAAATGTTTGAGGATGTTCATTTCACTTGGTAGATACATAATACAACTAATCTCTAATCCAATTTTAGTAGCAAAGTTTACTACATATTGTCTCAATGAATTTGGCCAAAAGGCATTTCAGATTATTCCTAGACCAGTTTCTAATCTATGTAAATTATTAAATTTTGCATTTTTTTCTTCTGATCTATATATCGTACTTCAAATTTCAGTATACTAGGGCCAACATATATGATGCAAGGTGTAGTCAACATCATTTCTTGCCACCTTGTGGGCAATGAAAGAACTAAATGAGGGTAGACATACCTCTGATTTCATATACACTTCAGGTTAGATATAGAAAAGGTGATTAAAGTTGCCTGGCCTATGACTACTGGCTAGTCCATTAGCCAATTTGTCACACATAGTAAGCGAGTATGAGCTTCTCGCTTTTTGAAGTTGTAATTCATCATTCATAAAATATTTTCTCAGGTATGTTCATTGTCTTGCCATTCAAAGATAACATTCTTTCAATTTTTAAAAAATGCATTTTGAAGCAAAAAAGCATATTCTTTTAATGAAAAGAGGACTTATATTTACCTGTATCAGTGCTTGAGGTTGATACCATGGATATAGGTCTCTCCTTGACTGGTCCCCATGGCGGCAACTCGGCTAGCTCGGACACCGGTTCCGTCAAATCCTCCTCAACCTTCCCCTCCTCCTCTTGGACAGCCTCCTCATCATCTGTCAGCTGGGCGGCAACCTCTGCTTCTATGGTAACCGCCTCCAAGGCTTCCCCGTCCTCCTTAACAAAACTGGTGTTATCCAGAGTCACATCTTCCTCATCCTCATCCTCAACATTCTTCCCTATCGCCATGGCAACCGCATCATGTTGGTTGTCATGGGAGATATCCTGTTCATCATGTGTTGATGTTTTTGACACATTGTCCATTTTCTCACCTGTAATTGAAGTTTTCTCACCTTTAGATGATATTGATAAGTCATCCTTTTCCGATTTAACGGATTCTTCTTCCATGGTGAATAACTCTGTTTGTATTTTCATACCTTTTGCATCCACGGGACTAGTGTCGTAATTCATAGCGATGAAGCTTGGCAACTGTTCCCTAGCAACCGTGGGTGCCTTGACGATCGGGGTTGAGGTGCAGGCAACATCAGGTTTGAAGTCACCTACCCCATTTACATTTGCACTTTCCCCACCTTGATTATCACTCGCCCCACTAGGGCTAGTAACGGACGATAAATCCACGTCGGGTGTAGACACACCCGCTGGTGAAGTTATCTGATCCAGTTCCTTTTCCATCAATTCAAGATTCTCCTTTGTGGAATCAACATTGTTTTCATAACCTTCCGGTAAGAGACTGACCTGATCCAAGAGTTCCGAGCCGAGAATGTCCAGATCGGATCTTTCACTCAAGAGCTGTGATCCTTCCAGGAACTTCAAGCTCTCCTCCAGTTCGGACATGCCCTCTCCGCCGGCCTCCTCTGAATCTCGCGCCACGGCCAGCAGAGCTGACGGCGGAAGTAGATCTGGAATTGGAGACAGGAGCTGCGTTTTCTCCAGATCTGGGATAAGGTCTGACTGATTTTTATTCGGCGACCGTGCAGTGAAGGTAAGATTGAGAGACTTTGCTGTAAGATCAGGCAGCTGCTGTTGAGGAGGAGGAGTACTAGTACTCGTCACATAAACATCGGGCTTACTCTGATCTAGATCAATGCTGTCGTAGCTCTGTTCTCTTACGAAGGTAAGTGTGAGAGCATTAAGTGCGCTCACACGATTATGTTTCAGGGTTTCCACAAGCGAATCATCGTCGTCGTCATAATCTTCTTCCTTCTCATTTTCATCGTCCTTCTTCTCAGAGTCCTTCTCTAGTGAAAATGTATCATTTTGATTACCCTGCCCATCTCTGCTGGTTTCGCAGACAAAGGTAGCATTCAATGAACTTTCCCTTTGCTTCTCTTGATTTTCTTGTTGTTTTGCCAGCAAAGAGCTCACTACATCCGAATGTGGATCAGACTGTGATTTTGTAGGGGACTTTGTTGGGAGACGCGACCCGAAGTGGTGATGAGTTTTCGATCTTTTCTCCGGTATCTCCTTTTCTTGACTAGATTCCCTTGATGATGAAGCTCTGGAATCAAATTTAGGTATCCCAGAACCACTTGGTGATTTCACCGTTGATTTCAGCTTACTTATTTTTGAGGGTGATTTACTGTGATCATCCACAGCACCTGATTCTGGACTACTCAGTTTGCTGTCATGTGCCTTAAGAGCAGAGACAATAACACCGGGGGTCTTCAATCCAGATTTCGTCTTCGGCAGAGCCAGCCCTCGTGCTTTAGGGGCCTGTAGCCGTGTTTTCAGGGCCTCGGGGTATTTGCGGTTTGGAGAGAACGTCGGGTATTGCACGTTTTGGTGACTCCTCAGGTGACGGTTCAGTTTCCTCCGGGATATCCTCAACATAATCCTTTAAAGCATAGACTTTATACAGCGGAGCGAAGATGCCATAGCGGTCAGTACACTCGAAGTATCGAATCCCTTGAATGATACCGTTGTGCTTTCCGTCCGGTTCGTCTAGCTCGATACCGCACCATGTCCCCTCAGAGAAACAGACGTCGCCCAGGTAGCGTATGTAGCCATACTTTACTCCGGAAATAGAGACCCTCTCCCCGACGCGCAGGTTGTTCTGGGCATCGGAGGCCGTTTTGGAGTCTGGGCTCCCGGAGGAGCTGAGAGCAGCAGTTGTCGTTGTCGTCGCCGTCGGGGGATGGGACTTGGGGTGACGCTTGGAGGAAGGAGGGAGAAAGGACCTTCGAGGATCCTTATTAGCCCCTGGTATTTTACTCTCCCCGTGAGATGCCTGAAATACACAAAAGAAATTATCAATATGATGACAATATAATAAGATGCTTTTTTCTATAATGTTACATATTTTATGACTAAACAGACAATTGTCATTTTTAATATTCTACATGCTGACAAGAATGATAATGATAGTTACATAACATTAATATTAATGACAAAATGATGGTGATGATGACATTGATAACCTTTGATGATGATGATGATGATGATGATGATGATGATGATGATGATGATGATGATGACAGGGACTTGTATATCCATGATGAGAATTAGTAGTAGTAGTAGTAGTAGTAGTAGTAGTAGTAGTAGTAGTAGTAGTAGTAGTAGTAGTAGTAGTAGTAGCAGCAGCAGCAGCAGCAGCTGTAGTTGTACTAGTAGTAGTACTAGTAGAAGTAATAGAACAAGGAGAAGTAGTAGTAGTACTATCAAAGAGTTCTATAAATAGACCTCTCTGGTACTATTTTTGTGATATTTTTTTCCTAATTTTTTTTTAGAAATATCATTAAGACACCAATCAAAGTACCATTAAGATCCTGGACAAACGTGCTAATGAGGTCTGTAAACCATAAGTCAGGTGTGCTCCCAGCTGCAGGTAGCTGCATCTACCTGCCCCTAGCTGCAGGTATAGGCAGCCAGGTAAGTTCAGTACCTGCATGCAGCTCACCTTGATAAACAGGTTATGCAATTATTTATTGCCACCTGCTCCTCCTACTCCCACGTCATGTGTTTATTGCAGCATGCTCACTGCGTGACCCAATTCAGAGATCAGAAATATTGAATGAGACACAATCATGACTCATCCCATGGCTTGGATTAAACCCTCTTCATCTGAATCGTCTCATCCTCCTCATCAAGAATTGATATGATAATCATGACCTGAGGAATCCGGAAAATGTCATCAAAGGAAGTATTCAAGAGAAATCAATTTAAACTGCTTCCACTGTGATAAACCCAGATTTGCTTCAGTATGTACAACTGGAAGGAAATAATCTCCTTAACCCATCCATGCCTGCAGTTCCTTAACCCTTACAATGTTGATGCTACTTTTGTCCAAGGCACACAAAGATTTTTGAAACCCATCTAAACCCTGTCTTGTTGGTATTCATTGGATAGCTCTCGCTGAGTACTCTCAGATGAGTGCCCATGTGCCTGGGTTTCATTCATTTTACATGTTTTTTTTTGCATCATGTTGTACTGGCCAAATTAGCTACCAGCAGCATAAGGGTAAAGATGCCTGACTATTCTGGATGAAATCATCTTCTTAACTACGGTTATCAACAACTTCATCTTCATCATTATGAATACTACCACCACCATCACTTAATACCATCATAACCATCATCATCATCATCTTCGTCATTGTTGTCGTCATCGTCAACATCTTCATCATCTCAATCACAACCATCACCATCATCGTCAACAACATGATAATCATAATCACTACCAGCAATATATCATCCTGATTGTCATCATCAATAACCTCGTCATTTACATAACCAAACATCAACCACCATCTAAAAATTCAATTTGTGGAATTTGGGGAATAATACACATATTTGCTACATTTTATTGCAGAAAATTGAAACTATATAGCACTCCATATTAAGCAAATAAGTCTATTTCTGATTGGATGCTAATATTGGTGACTCACTTAGAATTGAGATTATAGGCTAACCAGTCTTGACACGGGCAGATAACAACTCTCTTTCCCTCCATCATGCCGCCCAATCAATATAATAATACCAATTATCATTTTAAGCCTCACTTTAATTTGTAGCAACATCACACAAAATGCAAATCTCTCGGGAGACAGCGCGAGGTTATGGGGTAGTTCACGACAGATTGCCTGCCGTAATTGGACTATAGGGCCGCCATTGACGTAACAATCTAAATCAATCATGGCGCAGGGACTAGGAAAGTAGAGAAATTGGGCACTTAAACTTCACTCAATTGCCAGTTCTAACATGCTCAAACAGCCACTGGATATAGCTACTTGAATAAACTGATTTTTCCTCTGAAATCTGTAGGGTCCAAATAGGTACGGATGAAATTGTAGTGGTATATCGCTACATTGGTACCAATGATGGTACCATCAAAAATAAAATGACACAGCGCTTTAAATTGGAGAAATTGAGCACTTAAACTTCACTGCCACTTCATATGATAGCTGAACTTTTGGACTTAAGAGGGTAGAGTTCATATCAATAAGACAAAAGGTCATAATAATGGTACTGATAGTATTACTCATAGTTACACATACACAAAACTAATAAAATATACAAAAGAAATGATAAATAGGGATTTAACATCCTTGAGTGTATTTGTATTTCCCTGAGAATTGATCCTATCTACCTCAATCAATAAAACACAAGGCCACACAAGTGATAAAACTACACTTGCACATCTTAAAAATGCAGACTGACTGAACAATCTTACTTCATCAGTCTCGCCTTTTATGTGTTAATCCATTCATGGCTATAGCTGAAAAAAGGCTTGAATATTTTGGTGATATTGTACCTTTCTCACTTAATCAATTAATATTCAAAAAAAAAGTGAATGAGAAATGTTATCGGAATACTACGGATTAACACTGAATACAAAATTTATTTCCAAGTGTCACTGATCTAGACAACTTCAGGGGGAACTCCTAACATAAATTGGTTGATAAATGATAATTTATATCACACTTATATATATGCCGCAGTATCTTTTTGACAGTACCTAATTTCATGTTTTAGAAATCTCATCCAATTATGATAAGTTAGTTAGTTGCTTTTTAAGGTGAAGTAACAAACTAAAGATTCTGTCTAATAAAATAGTATAGACCTAATTCGATCAATAACTCCTACATAATAGAATTGATAAATAATTGATAAAAACAATGAATAACAAATAACTAGTTGTTCGAGATACAGACAGTGACTCATTCAGAACATGCAGTTTGTGTGTGTTTTTTGCATATTACACATTCATGGGATGAATTTCACTTTCTCTGCTCATTTTATTTCATCTGAATCAGTATTTGAAGGACCTGAATATGCTAAAAAAGCATACCCTTAATAACATAGATAGCAGGGAAGCTGGTCTAACCACTAGCCCTTATACTATGCTTTAACCTATCATATATCAGTCATAACCTAAGGCATTAGTATAACAGGGACCAGGGGTCAGGGACTTAGCCAGGACCCATCCAGCCTGTTTTTTAGACAGGTAGTTTCCTAAAAAACACCTTTTTGGACAGGCAATCATTTCTAAGAGGAAGTTTCAAATTTAACTTATAGGGGGTAAATAACCAAATATTTTCCTAACAAACCATCTTCTAGGACATGGCAGAAGTGACTATTTTCCTTTTTGACACAAAAGGTTATTCAAAGTAGTCGGTAGAAGGATTTGAAGTAGATTAGTGGCTAAATCTGGACGTGCAGAATTGTTTGAATAGCTATTTAGGACAGGTATCACTAAAATCCTCAGGCTAAGACCCTGCCAAGGGGTACAGGTCACAACAGGGAATCAACTGATATACCCTGCCTTGAAAGATAAACAACATTTCCCACTTGCTGAACATATATTTTGAAATACCATGGATTTCATAGCAATTTCTATAGTAATCAGGGTGCAACATAGGTTCCAAAACATTACTTGCCGAGCAGGGCAAGCTGCCCCTTAAGTTTACTTGCCCCGCCGACACTTCCATTTGCCCTGCCACTTTGTTAAATGAAGGTGAGTTACATTGCAAGGACTATGCCAAAAACATTACTTGCCGAGCAGGGCCTTGTTCTGCTTGCCCAAATGCCGTTTTTTTGGCCAAAATCACTTCAAACTTGAAACGGGGCAAGCGGTTATGTTGCATGATGCTAATGTTGATATTATCACCATTTACACCTAAACATCCCCTAATTAGGCTTCAGGCCTTTCTTCTACAGACACCAGTATTATTATAGATTACACAACTGTTGAGTCAAGTCCTACTATGTTAATGAGTGCAGGTTGCATCATTAATTTTCCACTGATCACCGTGGAATTATGCTAAATTGCATTAGGTCAGAGCACCAAGTTAATAGCGCCCATCACTTACACTGCCTGCCTTCAATAATTCACTGCTACGCACTCAACCGTTTCCATGGCAACCGTAACTGTAAAAGTTAGCCGATAACTAAGCGGGCTATCTATTTGAAGATGATGAGATGGTAGGCCTGCGTAGAGAGGATTATATCCCAAGAAATTGGATGTTATTTTATCTGACCTCCAGAAATTGCTGCTTTGTAATTCTTAGCAGATTTCTCTTTGATATTGGGGAATTTGTCCTAAAGGAGGCTTAGGGTAATACTTTCTATAGCAATGACTAATCACAGAAGCTAGGTTTAACTACCTTTGAAGAGTCCTGAGCAGAAGGGATCTCAAGTAAAGCTACTTAGGGTTATCCTGTGCATCTTCCCTTTCCCTTGGCCATCATCATTATCTCCACAACCATCAACATCACAGACATAGTCTTTATCATCATCATCCTCCATCATCTTCATCATCATTTCCTCCGAAACCATTAGCAGCAGAAATCATCATCATCATCATCATCATCATCATCATCATCATCATCATCATCATCATCATCACCACCATCATCATCATTACCATCATCATAACCTCCAAAACCATTACCAACACAACCACTATCATATCTCCTGTTACCTGAAATCATCATCATCATCATCATCATCATCATCATCATCATCATCACCACCATCATCATAACCTCCAAAACCATTACCAACACAACCAATATCATATCTCCTGTTATCATCATCATCATCATCATCATCATCATCATCATCATCATCATCATCATCATCATCATCATCACCAACCATGACCACAACCACTATCAATATAATCGCGCTGGTCATTTCTGTGTTGTCCATGCTGAGAACACAGATGGTCAGCCCCAGTCCACACCTATGTATCCTGACTCATACACCACACACGCTAGCCACACGAGAAATCAATGGGCAATATTGTACACACTGGCAGCAGGCTGCAGACAGCAGCAACGCTATGCGACAGATTTAATCCACATCAGGATATCAAAATATTATCAACCTATTATGAATCCCAGGCAAATATTGTGACAGATTTAATCCACATCAGGATATCAAAATATCATCACCTATTATGAATCTCCAGACAAATATTGCGACAGATTTAATCCACATCAGGATATCAAAATATTATCAACCTATTATGAATCCCAGGCAAATATTGCGACAGATTTAATCCACATCAGGATATCAAAATATCATCACCTATTATGAATCTCCAGACAAATATTGCGACAGATTTAATCCACACGATGACATAAGGATATTAAAATATTATCACCCTATTATGAATCCCAGACAAATATTGCGACAGATTTAATCCACATCAGGATATCAAAATATCATCAACCTATTATGAATCTCCAGACAAATATTGCGACAGATTTAATCCACATCAGGATATCAAAATATTATCAACCTATTTTGAATCCCAAACAAATATTGCGACAGATTTAATCCACATCAAGATATCAAAATATTATCAACATATTATGAATCTCCAGACTAATATTGCAACAATTTAATCCACATCAGAATATCAAAATATTATCAACCTACTATGAATCTCCAGACAAATATTGCGATAGGTTTAATCCACATCAAGATATCAAAATATTATCAACCTATTATGAACCCCAGACAAATATTGCGACAGATTTAATCCACATCAGGATATCAAAATATCATCAACCTATTATGAATCTCCAGACAAATATTGCGACAGATTTAATCCACATCAGGATATCAAAATATTATCAACCTATTATGAATCCCTGACAAATATTGCGACACATTTAATCCACATCAGGATATCAAAATATTATCAACCTATTATGAATCCCAGACAAATATTGCGACAGATTTAATCCACATCAGGATATCAAAATATCATCAACCTATTATGAACCCCAGACAAATATTGCGACACATTTAATCCACATCAGGATATCAAAATATCATCAACCTATTATGAACCCCAGACAAATATTGCGACACATTTAATCCACATCAAGATATCAAAATATTATCAACCTATTATGAATCCCAGACAAATATTGCGACAGATTTAATCCACATCAGGATATCAAAATATTATCAACCTATTATGAATCCCAGACAAATATTGCGACAGATTTAATCCACATCAGGATATCAAAATATTATCAACCTATTATGAACTCCAGACAAATATTGTGACAGATTTAATCCACATCAGGATATCAAGATATATAACCTTTTATGAATCCCAGACAAATATTGTGACAGATTTAATCCACATCAGGATATCAAAATATTATCAACCTATTATGAACCCCAGACAAATATTGCGACAGATTTAATCCATATCAGGATATCAAAATATTATTAACCTATTATGAACCCCAGACAAATATTGCGACAGATTTAATCCACATCAGGATATCAAAATGTTATCAACCTTATATTATGAATCCCAGATGAATATTGCGACAGATTTAATACACATCACAATATCAAAATATTATCAACCTATTATGAACCCCAGACAAATATTGCGACAGATTTAATCCACATCAGGATATCAAAATGTTATCAACCTTATATTATGAATCCCAGATGAATATTGCGACAGATTTAATACACATCACAATATCAAAATATTATCAACCTATTATGAACCCTAGACAAATATTGCGACAGATTTAATCCACATCAGGATATCAAAATATTATCAACTTATTATGAATCCCAGACAAATATTGCGACAGATTTAATCCACATCAGGATATCAAAATATTATCAACCTATTATGAATCCCCAGACAAATATTGCGACAGATTTAATCCACATCAAGATATCAAAATATCATCAACCTATTATGAATCTCCAGACAAATATTGTGACAGATTTAATACACATCATGATACCAAAATATTATCAACCTATTATGAACCCCAGACAAATATTGTGACAGATTTAATCCACATCAGGATATCAAAATATCATCAACCTATTATGAATCTCCAGACAAATATTGTGACAGATTTAATACACATCAAGATATCAAAATATTATCAACCTATTATGAACCCCAGACAAATATTGTGACAGATTTAATCCACATCAGGATATCAAAATATCATCAACCTATTATGAATCTCCAGACAAATATTGTGACAGATTTAATCCACATCAAGATATCAAAATATTATCAACCTATTATGAATCTCCAGACAAATATTGCGACAGATTTAATCCACATCAAGATATCAAAATATTATCAACCTATTATGAACCCCAGACAAATATTGTGACAGATTTAATCCACATCAAGATATCAAAATATTATCAACCTTTTAGGAATCCCAGACAAATATTGAGAATATGATCAGAAATCATGCCACTTCAGGATAAAATCAATTTGAACTGGACCGACAAACAAAAGCTAACAAAGGAGAGCAGGTTGTAAACATCAATGACTATAGGCAAGGAATTTATGAGTTCCATTTCAGTAAGGAAGGTTTACACCATTATTGCCTTAAGCCCTCATTATTGATGAAAAGGTAGCGTGTAATCTTCTGATTTCAGTCTTCGTGGGGAATAATCTTAAACTCATTCATGCATAAAGTTTATCTATGAAAAGTTTTTTTGTTGGGACATTTGCTTTACAGAAACAAAAGAGAAAACAGCAACATTTTGCAACAAATCCATCTTTGTTCTGGATAGAACAATGTATTTCCCAATGCATTTCTCTTTGAAATACAGAATCTGCCAAGCAACACAATCAAGTTGTAAAGTAAAACCAGTCTTTATAACGGAAACCAGAGATCTCATCACCAAGAGTCACTTAATCACCATGCAATTTCACTTTTGGCCGTTACTGTTTCCATGCAATTAAAAGGCCTGAATTAGTTTCTCCATTTATTTTCATTAACTATAGAAATACGTTTAAGTTTCATTGAGTTTAAAATGAAATGTACTTAATTTTCATGAAATGAAGGTGACTTTCGAGAATTTTTTTTACCAATGTCATCAGGTGAGAATTGATCGATCAGATGGAATTGAAAAGGAAGCGTACTAAATCCCCTCGCCTGACAGGCATTTAGAAGGTTTATTATGTCATGTTCATGAAATTGTGTGATGACTTGACAGTCCCTTGCTGACGAAATCTCCAGGAACCTTTATTACTGTCAAATAGAAATGTATAAACACTGAGACAAGGGCATGGCCATATGAACCCCCTTATGCAATGTTTAGTATTTAGACAAATCTAAGCTAACCCTACCCCCCCCCCCCCTTTTTGTTAACTTTGTTGACCCCTACCCACAATGATTTCTTTCAGAGTGTGCTCATGCCCCTCCCCCTTCCTATTTTCTGGAATAGCCCTCCATATTTTGAGAAGGTTTTTGCTGAAATTGTTATTCCTATTTGGGTTGAGCTACCCCTCTTTCATATATATTTCACACTTTGTTGCATTTGATGAGATGTGATCAATGGTGTCAGATCATGAATGCACTCAAGATGCAGAGAGATTAAACTTCATATCATTTAGTTCCAGGTTCCTAGTAAAATTTTGATAATTGAAATACCAATGCTCCTGATATTGATTGAATACAAATTCCTTTCTAATAAACAAACCACTTCATCAAATCATTTATCCACCATTAAACCCATTCAAACCTGAATTGTACATAGCACAGCATGACACACATGAATGTATCGTGGTAACAAAGCAATACTAGGAGAAATATTTGACTGAAGGTTGTTTATGTGAATGGGTACTTGAGGTACAATGACAGTTTTCTATGTTTATAAGGCTGTGCCTATGTATATGGACCACCTGTGTCTGAAATAAAGAATTGAATTGAATTATCAATTTTGTTCAACAATCCCTCAATTCTTTTTTTCAAAATATCATTTCTGCTTGATTAGTTGTGTTTAAAGTTCCAAAATCATGAGTTCACTCAAAATGCTAATTCAGATTTAAATTACATCCAGACCTAAATTTGGAAGAGACATGAACCAGAGAGAGAGGGAGGGGGAGAGAGAGAGAGAGAGAGAGAGAGAGAGAGAGAGAGAGAGAGAGAGAGAGAGAGAGAGAGAGAGAGAGAGAGAGAGAGAGAGAGAGAGGAGAGAGAGAGAGAGAGAGAGAGAGAGAGAGAGAGAGAGAGAGAGCGAGAGAGAGAGAGAGAGAGAGAGAGAGAGAGAGAGTCAGAGAGGGGGGAGTCAGAGAGAGAGAGAGAAAGAGAGAGAGAGAGAGAGAGAGAGAGAGAGAGAGAGAGAGAGAGAGAGAGAGAGAGAGAGAGAGAGAGAGAGAGAGAGAGAGACAGAGACAGAGACAGAGAGAGAGAGAGAGAGAGAGAGAGAGAGAGAGAGAGAGAGAGACAGAGACAGAGAGAGACAGAGAGACAGAGAGAGAGAGAGAGACAGAGACAGAGACAGAGACAGGCAGACAGAGAGGAAGGGAGACAGAGAGGAAGGGAGACAGAGAGGAAGGGAAAGAGGCAGGGTCTGACACTTAGATTTCAGGCTAAGGGCCCGAAAAGGACTTTTGACAATAATTAGTGGTCAAAAACAGGATTTCTGGTTATTTTACCACACTCTTTCGGGCCCCTAGTGTAAAAAATCTAGGGGCACACAGCAAAATCTGGGAGCATATGCCCTGGGCCCCTGGGAAAGTCGAACCCTGGAGGGGGAGGGAAAGAGGGGGAGGTTTAAGAAAGGGAGAGAGAGGGGAGAGGTTCTTCATTTAGCGGTATATACTAATTCAATTACTTAATTATCCAATCAGTGTTCAGTACCAAGGCCCAGTACTGAGGACTATGGAACGCCATATGACCAAATATTCAACATTTAGAATGTACGATGCAACATTTAGAATGTACTATCCAACCTGACTGATTACGCATCAACCTGCATGCAACACGCACCAACATGGCGAATACGCACCAACATGGCGAATACGCACCAACCTGCATTCTTCTATATCTGGCCGAATGATGTTGACGAATGCAGGTTGGTGCGTATATTCCCATGTTGGTGCGTATCTGCATGTTGATTCGTTTTCGCCGTTCACCAATGCCGACTTGAAGGGGGGAACCGATGGTGGAGGGGAATGTCCGTCCACACTGCCATATGGAATTCCTTAATGCTCGGCCCAATCTTTAAGTTATATATATATATATATATATATATATATATATATATATATATATATATATATATATATATATATATATATATATATATATATATATATATATATATATATATATATATTATATATATATATATATATATATATATATATATATATATATATATATATCAGGGTCTTAGCCAGCTGGGTGTCTATTGGACTCCCTGGTTCATGAAAATACCTTATTTTAGGCAAAAAGACACCCTAGATTTTGGTCTGCTTTTTATAAAATACTAATTCCAAGTTAAAGTTATAAAAGATTTAAGTTCAAAATATTACGAAAGACGTTTCTTGAAAAATTAAGCATATAATCACTATTTGATAATGTACATAACCAGTGTAATGATTTTTTCTAGTTACACGAACCCTAAACTACACTTTTGCTAAATATTTTCGTACTTTTGTAAAGTGATATCATAATAATACAAGGGCAGGTTTGAGAGGGGCAGGCAGGGAAAAGTAAGGGTTTAAAAATGTTATCAGGAAATACCTCCCCTGTGTAACAGATGACAGTGACCTCCCTGTTTTAAGTTAACAAGGTCACTTGGACTGGTAATGACAGCTAGTGTAGAACTTTAATTTCAATGTAGAATAATGTGCTCAGAATAAACATAAAATGTATAATTTTTCCCATATTGGAAAAACATGAATTTTAAAATATCATTTATAGATAATAAATGATTTAAAAATATTGAGTAATGAATATATTTGATAATTCTTAAAAATGACTATCAATAACAAATATTAAAAAATGAGTTATAAATATTGAAAAATAAATTACTCATATTGGAAATTCAAGGTTATCTTTCAATACTCACAAATGATTTGTTAATATTCATTAATTCCTTTTCCAATATGCAGAAAAACATTTAATCATGAATATTGAAAAACTAATACAGAATATGAAAAATAATTTAGGAATATTGAGTAATGTATGTATGTATGTTTATTGACTGTAATTTCATTACAAAAGCATACTATGCATAGTATATTATCTAAAATATATATATTACATAAATATAGATTAAACATTCGTATTTCACAATGCTATACCGTGAATGAGTTTTTTTAAGGGTAGTATTTACATGCGATTTTATAAGTTATACATTAAAGAGATGAAAGGTTTGAAAAGGAGGAGATAAGAAATAAATCTAAGAGAATACCTTATTCTTGAGGCCTAAAGGTAGCCTATAACTGTCGTCTATTTAAATTAATATCCATAGAGTATTCTTAATTCTAAAGCCTAGTGGTAGCTTAGACTAGTGTCTAGTCACCGGTATATACACAAATCAAAATTCTGAAGTATATTCTACACTATACAATTAATTCTATAGCCTAGTGGCAACCTAGGCTAGTGTCTATTTACCGTTATATACAGATCAATATTTTAATGCGTATTCTACACGTAGTATGAACTCTGAAGTATGTTCTACACAATACACTTAATTCAATAGCCTAGTGGCAACATAGGCTAGTGTCTATTTACCGTTATATACAGATCAATATTTTGAGGCATATTCTTCACGTAGTGTGTAGTGCGAGATAATATCAGGCGGGTTGGCCTTTTAGCCAACACCAACCCTATTATGAGTTATAATAAGTTATGGATATTGAAAAATAAATTACTCATATTGAAAATTCAAGGTTATCTTTCAATACTCACTAATGATTTGTTAATATTCATTAATTCCTTTTTCAATATGCAGAAAAACATTTAATCATGAATATTGAAAAACTAATACAAAAATGAAAAATAAATTAGGAATATGGAGTAATGAATTACGAACATTGAAAAGTCATGAATATGAAAATATGAATTAAGAATATTAAGAAATTATGAATATTTGAAAAAGTTTATATTATCATAATAATTTTCCAATATTCGCAATTCAATTTACCAATTGTATGCAAATAGACCTTTTCAATATTTTTTAATAATCAATACATATTAAAATAAATATTAATATTAAAGAATCATTTCTGAATACAGAAAATTCAAGTTTATATTTAATATTTGTAACACTTTTTTCATATTTATTATTTATTCTTTGAATATTCATAGTTCATTTTAGTTACTTTTCCTTTCTTCAAAATTAATAAATACCTTGAATTATGAATATTGAAAAATAAATTCTTTTTTTTTTATTTATTGTTTACTGTATCCTAGGATATTTGTTTGCTTAAAATGATATATTTAATGCTTTTATCATAAGAACAGCAAATAAATCAAAATCAAAATAATGCTTTTATTAGAAAACAATGAAGCCTTGATACACTAGGGGTAAGTGACTAGGACTAGGTGTCATTTTATTCAGGGGTAAGTCAACAGGTGCTTAGGAGTCAATATCCCAGGGGATCAATGTAACCCTAATTTTCAGTGACTGGGGGTCCACAGATTCTGGGGTCGCTTTATCCCATTACACCGGCACTCCTGACCCACCATTCTGAAGGACATGCTAATTGCCCCCTTCAGAGACAATGCTACTCTGTGTGGGGGTCATAAATGCCCCAGTTGGGTTTGCATATCCTGTCCGGTGTAGCTCTAAATAGCTTTCAAGCACTTGCCTAGTATCTCACATTGCTTTGGCCATGGATGAGACAGAAGAGCATATTTTATTTTACAGTCTCTCCCACTTATAGCACACAATTTTGTGGAAATCAAGGATACATATGATTTAAACCGTGCTGAATACCTTCTATGTGAACTGGAGCAATGCTGCACAGTTTTAAATTTTCTCCTGGAGCACCCCACATTGTGCATGCTTTTTCGTCACATCAAATGCCTAACAATGTTAAACGCACCTCGACAGCATGCTGATTGAAATATTGAAAATTGAAATTGATTAAATATGAATATATTATAACGTTCTTTCATTTGTATTCTCTTTCTTTGTTATTTTATTTCATTTCCTAGGCCTATAACAGAAGGCGTTATTTTTGGCTATACAAGCCCCAAAATCAACATTTTGTAGAGTTAAGACAAAAAGTATGTTCATACATACACGCGGTAGTGCTACTAAGAGGTTTGCCAAGTTTGAATAGCAAAAACGAAATTTTGTGGGAAAAAAAGAGGAAAAAGCTGTTAGGCCAACCAAGTCAGACAGACTATAATACCCTTAATTTCTTCAGATTTGTGATTATATATATTTATCACTCTCTCCTCAAGTCCGATGCTCAAAGTAATAGACCTAGAAGGCGTTATTTTTGGTCATTTATGCCCCTCTTATCCCCTATTATTTATGTTATTCGTTTTTTTTAATACCCTAAATTTCTTCAGATTTGTGCTTAAATGTATTCATGACTCTCTGTTCATGTCCGATGCTCCAAATACCTAAATTCCCGTACGTCCATTAAACACAGATTCCATCCTTGTATGGATAACATGGCAAGGAGTTTCCCCTTCACCATAGGTTCTCCCCTTAAAATGCGACGGAAGTGAACTGCAAATACGCATCAACATGCACACGCAGATACGCACCAACTTGCATTCTTCTATATCTGGCCAAATGATATTGACGAATGCAGGTTGGAGCGTATTTGCCATGTTGGTGCGTATTCGCAGGCAGGTTGGTGCGTATTTGCCATGTTGGTGCGTATTCGCTATGTTGATGCGTAATCAGTAAGGTTGGATCGTACATTCTAAATGTTGCATCGTACATTCTAAATGTTGAATATTTGGTCATATGGCGTTCCATAGAGGACCACCCTATCATAATACAATGCTTTTGGGGCTACACAAACAAGTGGCAATTCAACCCTGGTTATCCAGGTTCCCGGGCCACTCAGAAATTAGTCATTTGGGGGAGAAGAATTTCTCTCTCTTGCTGTCCATGCACTAGATCCAACCCATTACTCAGAGCAACGTGTTATGCTCATGAGCCGAATAATTTAATATAGTGTTTAACCCATTCACAGCTGGACTTCTCCTTGACAGGTTTGACGTCTACTTCTAGGATATTGTGGGGAATAATTAAAGAATGAAGCATGAATTTAAAAGAAAATGAAAGGAAGTTGTTGGTGATACCTCCTCAAATATTTTTCAAAAGAGGCTTTAATCAGAGAGATATCATGAAAATAGTCAGGTTTTTTTCTGTGGCTTAAGTTATGAATAGGTTAACTCATGGGGATCCAATTTCCTGATTAAAAACTCAGCCATACCATGCCATGAATCAGTTGACAAGTGAAAGGTGTTTTTTCAACCAAAATTGGAGAAAAACGCTAACTTGATCACAAAAACCTTTTTTTTTTCTTTTTTTTTTTACAGAAACAGGATAACCATTCTCCGACAAAACTCTCCATATTGAGGCAGTCTTCCCACCGGCCTGCCCTGATGGCTGTGTGGTCTAAAGCAATACCACTGACTGCTAACTGTCCGTCTCCACTGCCTGGGTTTGAATCTTGGCCAGGGAAAGTGAGAAAGCTGCCAGTGACTTGGGGTTGGGCAGTGGTTTTCACCAGGTACTCTGACTAGTCACGACTATAATTGAAATTCCAAATTACCACTACCAGATATCAACAGATTTCAAATCACAATATTTGAGTTCACTTGCCCTACAAAACAGGTAAACTTCAGGAGTTAAGAGGGCCCTGGGGAGGGGGAGGCCCAGGGTATTAACCCTTTGGTAACTATTGAAGATTGGCCATTTAACCCATTCATGCTTGTAGCAGCCAAAACCGGACCTTCTTTTATGATATCTCTTTAACACAAGCAATGGCTGGATAAAATTTGAAGGAGAGCTGTTCACTAAAACTTTATCTACATCTCCTTCAAATAATTAACAAATTGATGCTTCATTCCAAATGTCTTTTCAAAAGTACGGTATTCGTCAAGTAGATCTTTCACCATGACTTGTTCAGAAAAACATTTGCAATATTTAAATTCAATATTGATATTTCCTTGAATGACAATACCATATTTTAACAATATCTTCAATGATACTGCCTTTGTTCAGTTTAGCACAGTCAACCTCGAAACAAAAAGTTTACGAGTAAACAATGAAAAGCCTTCGTGTGGTGACATCCAGGCAACAAGTTGGTCAATTTCATACTGATAAGTAGGACCAACACTTTTCCCCATTTGATATTGGTACTAAGTATCATACCAAGTACTGGTAGTATGTCATAGTAACTGTACTGGCAGGTAATATCTCCTATATGTGTAATAGAGTAGCAGCCTGAGGTGCTGTGACGTCCAGGCAAAAAGTTGGTCAATTTTATATCGATAAGTAGGACCAACAATTTCCCCCATTTGATATTGGTGCTTAATATGATATCAAGTACTGGTACATGTAGTATCTGATACTAACTGCACTGGCAGGTAATATCTCCTATATGTGTGTAATAGAGTAGCAGCCTGAGGTGCTGTGACGTCCAGGCAAAAAGTTGGTCAATTTTATATCGATAAGTAGGACCAACAATTTCCCCCATTTGATATTGGTGCTTAATATGATATCAAGTACTGGTACATGTAGTATCTGATACTAACTGCACTGGCAGGTAATATCTCCTATATGTGTGTAATAGAGTAGCAGCCTGAGGTGTGGTGACGTCCAGGCAAAAAGCATGACCCACACTTTTGCCCATTTGATATTGGTACATAGTAGTTAGTATGATACCAAGTACTGGTAGTATCTCATACTAACTGAACTGGCAGGTGATATCTCCTATATATGTGTAATAGCACCAGCCTGAGGTGCTAACGTCATGCCCAGAGCAGAGGCGGCGGGTGGCGGGATGTTTATGATAAGTGTGTATATATATTATGCTGATGGTAATGATCGCAGGCTATGATCACCTCTCGTGATACCACTACGTGTGTGATATCATACCATTAGCAGCCGCCGTACAAGCAATTAATGGAGAAAATACCCCTGAATTTACACATCAAGAGCTTGTACCACACACTTCTGGTAACAGATATGGCCAGTATGAACTTAAAATGCCCCAAATGGTAATATATTACTACTAGTGAGTACACTGTATAGACTGGTTGACATCCTTGCAGGATGATGGAAATAAAATGTGACTGACTTATAGTGCATCTAAGGTCCTTACTTTCTCCTTAGCCCAGACTCAGCCTCTGATAAAATATATGCCACTAACTAGAAACTCAATAAAGCAGTCGATACTAAATTGAATAATAAAGAATGATATATAACATATTATCTGTGATTAGTAAATATGAGTGGTGAATATGTACAGTGGGTTCAATGGTTCTGCTTATCCTCAACCCTTCACAGGTAAAATATATGATTTTCATACCAAAAATACCACGTTCCAGTAAATTTAGAATACCTGACCCCCACTATAATTTATGGGATCCCCTAAATCTTTAAAGAGTATTGGAATATTGTACCTGAAAATCGCTTGACTGGGTCAAACTGTCTCCATTTAGCATCACTTACCATTGAAAACAGGAGTCATGATCCCTCCGAATAAAACAACCACAACACAATAATCCACAGAAACGGTTAATCCTTAATCCTCTAATCCACAGATAATCCTTAATCCACCTCCCAGGATAAGTCCGAGGTGCAATCAGGTCAAATTCCTCTCTCTATATCTCTACGGATATGAGTATGCGATGGCTCCGTGAAGGCTGCTGCCATGAGCCTCCATGATGTTTGTGCTGAACACTTGGCAATATCGTTGCTGGGCTGGGCTGCTGCGCTACTCCTCGGCGGCGGCCTGCCTTGCTGTGTTCACTATGGTGAGAGTATTGATCCACTGCAGAATATTCTATGAGTTGTGGGTCCAGCCAATCGTGGGCCTGAATACGGAAATAGCTATAGAGACAGCAGCAGCCGATTTAACTGCTGTGCATAGTAGTACTGTACTGCAGGCTATAGCTGTGCATGTACAGCATGTGCAGTACTGGGCATACATGTATGGTCATGCCAGGGCTATTTAATGCGGGTGCATACTGGAGACCTAGACATGCCCCCAGGTAGACTGGCTACAGGTCTGTGTTACATGTACAATGGCCATCATCCCAAAAGATGAAGCAATCTTAAATCTGAGGGCTTAAATTTGACTGACGTACGTGTTACCCTTGTGAAATAAAGGTTATTATTATCATTAAACTTCTTCTTCTTCTTATCATTATTATCATTATTTTTATTATTATTATTATTATTTTCATTATTATTATTGATATTATTGATTGAAAGGAACCTTTTTGGTTTGCTCTAATTTTAACTCAGTAATACTCTCAGCAGTCAAAAGCAGCTGAAAATTGTTGATGAAATTGTTACAGGTAAAAGAAAAGCTGGGAAAATATTCAAAGGAGAAATGTTATTCAGATTAATTGTTACCAACAACACTCCTTCAAACATCTTGTAAAGGTATTTTTTTGTAAAAGTTACAATTAAAAGTTTCATAGATACAGTCAACAATTTCTAAAAGAAATCTTTAGCATGGATCACTCTAGCAAACCATACTAATGTATCCATAAAGGACAATATTTTTAAAATCTGGCCTGGTAGTTTACTAAAATCATCACTGACCAGTGTAGCATTGAGCTATAAGATTGCTATTTCTAAATCTGGTCTGAGAGTTAGACCAGAATTACCATTGAACACTCTAATATACTGTTAGAAATCTCCTCTTTCCGAAAGGGATGTTATTTCAAAATCTGGCCTGCAATTGATGCAGGCCACCTTATACCGTATGCTGTAATAGTACTGTAGGTGTTGTAACACACATCAGGACAATTTGCAGTAATGTTGAACATGTCCCTATGATGGCTAGCCAGGATTATCTCTCCCGATACAGGCCATGTCTGAAATCTCAAGGGTGCAACTTGGATGCTGCTCAACCTAATGGAAAATTAACCCATTAATGTCTTTAGTGTCTTTATATACTCCTGTCTCCCAGCAGATAAATAGATACCAGGGAGATGCAACGGGGGCCATTTTCAAGGGTGAGACTTGGATGCTGCTCATCCAAACGGAAAATTAACCCATTCATGCCTGTAGTGGCCAAAATCTCCTGACTAGTAGTGTAATAAATATATAAAAGGATAAATGTTGATCACAAGCCAACCTATATACATATATTATACTGAATATACTCTCCTTTAAATATTTCTGAAGCTATGATTAATTCTGATGTAACTTTTCAATTGATTCATTAGTGCATATAGTTCCCAGTAACAATCTGTCAATGTTAGTCATATGTTGGTAACTGAAGCATTTTTCAAAACAAACATCTTAAAATGAAATGTAAAAGGTAAATTCCTTACCTGCATTTTGGTAACTTAAGAATTAAATATGCGGTTCGAAGTGTAAGCTCATAGGCTGACATATATTTAAGGTACAGATCCACAATTCCACGCGCGTTTGATGCCCATTGCTCCTGACCAAACCTTGAATAATTATTTCAAACGTATGATAGGTACCAACAACAATAATGAAGGATACCTCCAGGCAAAAATGCGCTAAATAACAAGATTTCTCTTGGTATAGGATGATCTCTGTGCTTATTCAATTCATGTGTGGTTTTGCATGATCATGATCCATATATCACCCAGTTGGGAATAACAGGATGTCATTGGGTACGACCAGCCTGCTATAGGGATAGGATCAGTAATTATTGGAAAATTGATATTGTTTTGCGGCTTGAAAACTGGATAGCGGTCATGAAACGGATGTATGCCAGAATCATTAACCCATTAAGGCTAAGAGTGGCCAAAATCAGCCGCACAATTTTGGTGAACATTCTAAGTTAAAAGCAAAGCTGGCATGATATTTAAAGGGGAAATGTTAATCACAGTAAAATCAACAACTCTCCTTCAAATAGTTTGTAAAATAATTCTTTATTCCCAAATTATAATCAAAAATAGTATAGATCCAGACAAAAATTTATAGAGGAACTCTTAGACATTTATGAGTTAACTTAACCCATTTATGCTTAGAGATTTGAAGAGGGGTTATGAAACCAAAACTGAACCACTTACAGTCAGATATCTTTAAAATTTTGTATCGTCAGGGTATTTCAATAGAACCCATAAAATGTAAACACTCCAGATAGGAAAGGGTTGATATATGACATGTTATTATCATATTTTAGCTATCTTGATGATGAAAACAACCGTAATGTACAAGTTAACCTATTCATACTCAGAGCAGCCAAAACAGGCCTGATGATTTGGTAAATATTTTACCAACAGAAGCATTTTCCGGAAAACATTTGAAGGAGAAATGATGATCATAAGCAAAACAACAACTCTCCTTCAATTTTTTTATGAACTTTCGTTTCTTTTCGTAGCAGACGATACTTTGTACAATAGCTCTGAGTGTGAATGGGTTAAAAAAAACTTAATCAATCCCTGTAGGCCTATGTAGTGACAACAACAGCCTGACAATTTTGGTGATAACTCAATGACAAAAACATGTTTCGAAAAAAAAATTGAGAGAGAAGTTTTCAGCTGAATCCATCAGCAAATTTCCTTCAAATGTTCCGGGAACTCCTGTATCATTCCTGAAGTAATCACAACAGCAGCGAGAAGCAGATTATAATATCACGGGATTAACCCATGCCCACAGTGGCCAAAAGTATAGCCTGAAAACTTTTTTTATTTTCCTTGACACCAGGCAAACTGGCCAACATCATACAGTGTTACATGTTACTGAAAACTTAGTATCATTCCTGAAGTAATCACAACAGCAGCGAGAAGCAGATTATAATATCACAGTGGCCAAAATAGCCTGACAACTTTGGTGAAATATTTAAGCCAAAAGCAATATATTTAGAAAAAATATTCTAGGGAGAAATATTTATCAACAACTCACCTTCAATTATTTTGTAAAATAATGCTGAAGTAGTTGTCAAAAATATACTATAAATCCAGAAGACAATATTTCAAGGGTTCAAGCTCTTAAGCATTGATGGGTTAACCCATTCATGCTCACTGTCATTCTTGACTAGTGCCATCTAGCAAGTGTTCTGTATAACATTTCACCTTCAAATATTTTCCCCAAAATACTCTCGTTAAAAATATATCAACATATAGTCAAAATGTTTGTTTTTTTCTGTTTATTTTATTTTCTAAATTTTTTTTTTGTTCATTCATTTTTTCTTTCGGGGGGTGGGGCACTGCAGGCATGATTGTGTTAATTAAGTGCAGCAAGTTAAAATGACAGGGCTATTGAATTCTGTTTGATTCCTCCTCATTTGTCTAATGGGGTATCCTTGTAGGGGCTTAAATCAATACTCCTCTCTCTATGATGTCATGGTGGCTGCCTAGGCTGAGAATAATATAATGAGTTTAACCCATTCAGGACGGTAACACCCAAATTGAAAACCCAACTTCCTGACAAATAACATTGGAATATCACTGAAAAGGAAGAATTCCAATCTGAAGCCAACCCTCAACTTCCTTTACATAAACAGTTTAACCCCTTCAAGACTGTGTCACCTAAAACTACCCTGACTTCCTGACAAATAACATGGTAATATCAACGCAAAGGAAGAATTCTAATCTGAAGCCAACCCTCAACTTCCTTTACATAAACAGTTTAACCCCTTCAAGACTGTGTCACCTAAAACTATTCTGACTTCCTGACAAATAACATGGGAATATCACGGTAAAGGAAGAATACTAATCAAAAGCCAAGCTCCAACTTCCTTTACGTAATTGAATTCAAGTGATTCATTTCAAAGTTTTTTATAAGCATCATAGCAATAGGCAATACATTTCCCAGGAGAGCTCTGTATGAATGGATTAAATGAGAATTTCCACAGTCAGCCACTGTCACAATACTGATGAACTAATGACAAATCACTTCTCATAGCTGATTATTAACCCTTCAGGTAGAGATCGAGGCACATATTGTCACTCCATTCATATAACCCTGTATCTCAGAAGGGGGGGGGCAATTTCCATTCAATCACATTAATGTAATTAGGCCCACGGTGCAATCGATGGTTGCAGCAGCAATAAATGATCCACTCAGCTAGGGTAGAAAATAGACCATGCCTGTTGGCTGCAAGCTGGGTATATCAGTGATCCCCAACAGTAGGGTTCTTCAGGTTCTTCCTTAACTATTACATGATATACATAGACTTTCATTCAGCATATAGTCTAAAAATACCAAATCTCCTCAAAATGGTGCAAAAACACACTTTTCAGAAAATTCTTCATTTTTGAAAGAGGGAGATAAAAATAAGTAAACATAAACCTGATAAATATAAACTAATCAGACCACCCTGACTAATTTGACGACTCTTGGCATGATAATAAAGAAGTTGTGGCAAAGTCTAAAATACATATGACAGCCTAGCTTCTAGGCCTGACAGATAGCTAGAGCTGGCCATCAAGTCAACGGTCAAGATGTGTGAGATTCCAGAAGCCAATGACCTGCTGGCCTAGCTGGCAGGGGGCCTTTCAACATTTGGGTTGAGGCTTAGGGGATAGACACACCCACATAGTACATGTGCCAAGAAACTGACATCTTTTAGGCAGATATGAGACCACCATGCTGTTTAGAGGTCAGTTTCAATGTGGACAATTTGAATGATGAACACAGACTTGTCGTATATGCATGTATGTATGTATGTATGTATGTATGTATGTATGTATGTATGTATGTATGTATGTATGTATTGATGTATATATATATATATATATATATATATATATATATATATATATATATATATATATATATATATATATATATATATATATACACACACACACATACATACATACACACATCCTTACATACATCCTTACATACATACATACATGATCATATACACAGAAGGGGTCTTAGGGTACTCTGTGGGTTGAATAGTTCAAATAAAATACTCTAAGGTGAACCTTAACTTGGTTCAGATCCCCTAAGGGAAAAGAGCACAGTTGTGTACTGACTGCACCTATAGTTTTTACAAATGTTCAATCAAAGAAGAACTACCAACCGCCTTAAAGCAAGGAAGTCAATTTGACCTTACTGGATTAAGACAATGATGACCACACTGACTTTAAGAATTAGACAATTTACTACCATGTTGTACCTATAGGCGTGCTCTATGTGCTGCTATAGAAATAGGATAGGAGATTTGAAATAGACAGCAAAGAAGATGGGAGTAAATATCGTTGGGAACTGTTGACCCCAGCAAGAAAAAGAATTGTGGTTCATGACTAGTGTGACCCAAATAACCACATGGCTTCACAACAACGCTGAACTTTCAAATACGCAGCAAACACTTCTCCATATATATCACATGTTGATATTCTGAGATGCCATCATTATATAAACATCACTACCATTCCAGCAACTGTAACAGATGACTGACTTGAGGGTTTGATTTTGAATGAATGTCAAACCTGTGAAAGTGGCGTCGACTGCTTACTATAGTTCTAATGGAAGGTTAAGATGACACTTGTAGACTGAGAAACAACAAGTCAATCGAGCAACAGTTGACTTACCATTGTTGCTATCCTCCTGCTCCACTATCCCTCCGAAACACCATCATAATCACCATCATCATCATCAGCGTTCATTCAGCACTACCCCACCGTGCAAGAACTACCCAGCAATGCCCGAATCCACGCGGGCTGTGGGCTGGGTGCAAAACTATATAGTTGCGGGCAGCAGAAATATCACAACACAAACCACTACTCCAGCAAGCATCCCTGGAATCTATCAACTCCCGTAGCCCCAGCAATCCCAGCAACCATCTTGAAAATTCAACACTATCCTCATTACGGGGCCATATCATAATCATGTGTCCTCCAGAACATGTATATGTCTTGAATGGTATCATTCCCCATGTTTTGTATGTTATCTCCAGCTGGTGGTGCCACGATAAACTTCAGCCCTGATGGATTCAAAGAGTTTCTACAGGGAGTATATTAATAGCGCACCAGTCGTGTGCAACCACTGAACCTCAAAATGAAAACAACTCAGCTGGGTTGGATCACACACTTTATATCATGGCCCACTATCAAGACATCCTGCATGCTCTCACTCAAATACACACCACTTCACCTTGACGCATAATAAACATCATTCTAACTACATGATTACTTGATTCAATTTAACCCATTCATGCTCAAAAGTCTCCCAACTGAGTCTCCCATATGTCCCATATGACTTCACCATGACTTTTTAATAAAAATCATTCTAACTACAAGTTTACTTGATTCAATTTAACCCATTCATGCCTCAAGGTCTCCCGAAAACTCCCATGGGAAAGTACTTCACCTTGACTTATAATAAACATAATTCTAACTACATGATTACTTGATTCAATTTAACCCATTCATGCTTAAAAGTCTACTATTGGAAACTATGTCACATATCACTTCACCATGACTTTTAATGAACATGTTTATTACCGCATAAAAACTAAATTCAAGTTAACCCATTCATGCTTAAAGGTCTCCTGAAAACTCTCATTGAATCTACGTCACATATCACTTCACCATGACTTTTAATAAACATCATTCTAACTACATGATAACTTCATTCAATTTAACCCATTCATGCTCAAAAGTCTCCCAATTGAGTCTCCCATATGTCCCATATGACTTCACCATGACTTTTTAATAAAAGTCATTCCAACTACAAGTTTACTTGATTCAATTAAACCAAAAGTTCATGCTTATCAACTTTTGATTTAACCCATTCATGCCTCAAGGTCTCCCGAAAACACCCATGGGAAAGTACTTCACCTTGACTTATAATAAACATAATTCTAACTACATGATTACTTGATTCAATTTAACCCATTCATGCTTAAAAGTCTCCCATTTGAGACTAGGACACATATCACTTCACCATGACTTTTAATAAACATGATTCTAACTACAAGATTACTTTATTCAATTTAAACCATCCATGCCTCAAGGTCTCCCGAAAACTTCCATTGGAAAGTATTTCACATTGACTTTTAATAAACATGATTATAACTGCATGATAACTTGATTCAATTTAACCCATTCATGCTAAAAGGTCTCCCATTTGAGACTAGGACACACATCACTTCACCATGACTTATAATAAACATGATTCTAACTACAGGATTACTGAATTCAATTTAACCCATTCATGACTCAAGGTCTCCTGAAAACTCCCATTGGAAACTACCTATATGTCACATTGACTTTTGATAAACATGAATCTAACTGCATGATAACTTGATTCAAGTTAACCAATTCATGCTTAAAGGTCTCCTGAAAACTCCCATTGAATGAAACTGTCACATATCACTTCACCAATCACCATGAGTAATAATAAACATGATTATTACCGCATGATTGCTAACTACAAGCTAACCCATTCATGCCTAAAGATTCCCTGAAACAGTTCTTGAGATACCTCACAGCCATAGTATACACCATATGCTCAATCTTTCAAGATCAATAACATCCTCTAAATAACAACTTGGCAAAAAGAGCCAATATCCCCATAAGTTAATAAGTCTGTGGGAATGTCTTTAAATGAAGCCTCCTAACAGGATATTTCATCAATAGTCAAACTGTAAATATTGATATGCTGCACAGGAGGTTAACGTGAATGTAAAAAACCTCAGAATCTTAAACTCCCTTGGAAAAATTACCAAGGTCATTTACAATTTGACCATAGCAATGTCATAAGAAAAAAGTCCTGGAAACTTTGAAAAAAAATCTCACAGATTAAAAATGAAATTAAGGCACTCAATAAATCTAGGACAGGATTCATGATAATAATCTAGAAAAACAACAGAGGAGTTTTTTTTTCAATTATCTTATCTTAGGGATGTTATATAAAATTAGATATCAGTGGTTCAACAACCATTTGAGTTAACTGGACCTCACTCGAAATTATAGTAATAAAAAGATTAGACCCCAGGAATTGTTTATAGCCAACATTTTATAATTATAAATATATATATATATTTTTTTTCATTTTGAAGTTTCAGAATCTCAATAAAACAGATTAAATCATGCAGACAGCAGTTCATCTAATTCAAGAGCCGTTGATAATAGTGACAGTTAGAACAGACATAGCAAGAAATAGTTTATTCGAAAGCCAATAGATAGCAGCACTAGCCATGTGAAATATGCTGGTCTGTATATACTGCACAAACAACAGGCAGACCTTGGGCACTCTAACGGCATAGCTACTGAGTGGATTGAATCAGACAAACCTTCTAAGAAGAAAAATGTTATTAACCCTCACATGCATGTAATTCCCCCCACCTCCCCCCCCCCCCCCCCCCCCCCCCAAAAAAAAAGCCTTTTTTGTTAAAATGTCTCACTGAGCTATCCAGGTAGCATAAGCATATAGGATACTTTTTCCAATTCAATATTGGAATCTGGTATTGTATCGAGTACAAGAATTAACTTGACTACTATTTTAGCTCTGCTAGACAAGTAAAAATGGAAAAAAATCTAAAACCTCAACCATTACATGACAGAAACGAATTCACAAAACAATTAAAGAAATATCTTAATTAGTAAAATTTAACAATCACATATATCAATTAGTTGGTGATTTGACTAGTTGTCTATCTAGACTATGATGTAGGGCAGGTAGATATTTTGGTAGGGCTAGTAGATTATTATAGGGCCACTAGCCCTGCTGGGCCACTGCACCTCTTGATTTGGACCTTGCCCCCACTGCCCTGAGATTGCAGTGTAGCTATGTTAATTAATGGGATTAATTATGTAACGTGTCATAATATGCATTAACTAGATAAACCAGGCTCTCATCACTTAAACTGGCAGATAATTAACCAATTAACGTCATTATCAGGACAGGAGATGAATGGGAAAAGATGATTGAATCATATCAGAGAGATGTATACAAACCATTCCTGTCATGAAGTCCTATTATGCAAAAACAAGGATGTTAACCCTTCCAATGCTGAGGCTACGTTCGTCCAAAGCACAAGGACCCAGAGATCTTAACCCTGTCATGAAGGTATTCATTGGATAGCTCTCACTAAGTACTGCTGCCAGGGTTTCAGTCACTTTTTAGGTTTTTGCATCATTTTGTATTAGCCAAATTAGCCGCTAGCAGCATAAGAGTTAACGCATTCATACCTGCAGCAGCCAAATCCACCAGAATATTTTGGTGGTCTTCCATACAAGAGCAATTTTCATAGGAAACAACTGGAAATTGTCCATCAGAAGTCTACCTACAATTCTATTTCAAAGATTTTGCAAATTTAAGCTTAAATTTATTCCTAAATGTTTTTCATAAGTATCACAGGTCCACAGAATACTTGTCAAGGAAATCTCCAGGCATGAATAGGTTAAAACATTCTAATTCAAGCTCCTTCAGAATTGATAAATTGCAAACTTAATATGATATTTCACACTTAAATTTAATATGTTATATTCCAATATCAGACGTTAAGAAATGTATAGGGATCATGTGTATCATTTAAGATAAGCATACACGGTACTGCCTAACAATATGAAATTGACCAAACTGATGCCTAAGAGTCTCTGCACAAGGCAACTAGCTAATTATTAGCAAAATTACTGAGGCAGACAGTGCTAAATTTAACTAATTTTGGATCATGAGAGACAGGCTTTATCTTTTTCAACCCCTGTGATGCTGAGTCTACTTCTGTCCATGACACAATATCGCAAAACTATTTGAGACTAACCTAAACTCTGTCATGTTGGTATTCATTGGAAAGCTCTTAACGAGTACTATCAAATGAGTAACAATGTCCTAGGGTTCCCATCTTTTTTCCACTCTTTTCAAATAATTTTGTTTGTCTAAATTAGCCACCAGCAGCAGAAGGGTTAATTATTATCCTCGTCATAGACTTTAGGAACCTAGTCTGCATACACAGTGAAATGTGCCTAACCCTTCTCACAGGTAAGATTAGACTAGGCTCCTAGTCCTGAGTTGACATTCCTTTCTGTGTTGACCAAGCAGTGTGGTTTAGTACTAGGTATGGTAGATAGATGGCAGCACCTGATCCTCCAATCTCTAGAAGTTTTTGTCATACTCAAACTGAAGCTTCTATTCCCTGGTGAAATAGGTGTAAACTAAATTGGCCCTTATGGCCACCTAGATTATTTGGTGCCTGGAAACTGAAAAAAAAACATGAAAGAAAAAAACCATATGACAGCGTAGAGATCTAGGCTAAGGTAAATGATATAGGGAAATGTATCTTCCTAGGGTAGCCAGCCACAATAAAACTATCAGCAGAAATAAATGTTAGTGTTTGGAACATTCCCCAGATCCTGGCCTGCCAGAGAGGTAAACAGATAGGCCTTGTTTTCCCCCATTAATCATGCCAGGCAACCAGCGAATATCAGCCGTTTTGTCTAATCTTACACGTAACTTCACTTTTTCCTCGGTGCCCTGTGACTAGAGGTTCTGATAAGTCAAGAGGGATGCGGAGGAGCCCACCGTGTAAGTATCCTACAGCCGGTGGGCATGCTGCCTTAGGCGGTGGGCATGCTGCCTCAGGGGGTGCAGCTTAGTTGTTAGTAGTCTATAAAGGACTCAGAGCCGCCATGTAAGAATCCCTTGCTGTCTCAGGGGTACTACTACTGACTCCATGCAGAGCTCGTAGTCAGCAGGTGCTGTGTGGGTCTAAGCTGGGAGTAGGATGAGGAGAGTGGTAACAGAGTCAGTAGTAGTCTATGAAGGACTCAGAGCCGCCGTGTAAGAATCCCTTGCTGTCTCAGGGGTACTACTACTGACTCCATGCAGAGCTCGTAGTCAGCAGGTGCTGTATGGATCTTAGCCTGGGTTAGGTTTATGTCTCTCTCAACCTATAGATGGCGGCACAGTCTTCAGAAGTTGCAGTTTGAAAATGACACGTTATCAAAAACAGCTCTTGTAACTGTACCCCTTGAGGATTAGTACAGTACTAAACTAAGAATGAAATCTTTTCTGGGTAGATCAGTGAGACTCTGTGAAGACCCAGTTAACACACACTTGTAGCAAGTCTATGAGTATCTAAGCTGGGAGTAGGATGAGAGGAGTGGTGACAGAGTCAGCAATAGTCTTAATGAAGGGCTGTGACCCCCCAGCTCGTGGACATGGCACATATGGGGCGCTACTGATGGCCAAACTCATCAATTAGGTCTTGAGAGCAGTAATGATGATGATGATGATGATTATTATGACGATAATGATGATGATGATGATGATTATGATGATGATGATGATAACATTACTATTTACTACTATTACTTATTTAATTAAATAATAATAATAATAATAATAATAATAATAATAATAATAATAATAATAATTATAATAATAATAATAATGATAATGATTGTATAGTCATTATCATGAGCTTCCCACAGTCTGCCCATAGGAAGCTTTGATTAGGTAAGGCATATGGGTTGTCTTATCATCCTATCACCTCAATGCTGTTTGCTTTGAAGTCTATTTAAATTCTAGAATTTCCCTATTTATTTGTAGGTTTTTAAGTAAGTCATTTATCATCACAGAGAACATAATGCATTAATGGATGGAGCAACAGGAGAATCAAAGAACTCGGTCTGCTTCTTTTCCCAGTAAACAAACATCTCTCTGATCTCACAAGCATAAGCACCATCTTCAAAGACTTTGGAAATTTTGGAGGGTGGCGTCTCATTTTCTCTGCAACCCTAAAAATCCAATAGTCAAATCCTTCTTCAAAGGAATATCTCACAGACGTATTGCTCTTGAATATGTAATTTCATAGTCATGGCTTTAAGATAAGGCCTTTAAAACAAATCTGATGATTATACCTGGATGAATAATTATCCTGATCTGTTAGAAATGTTTATTTCTCTCAATTGAGATGAAACATATTCTAGTCCAATCAGGTGTGAAAGGCTCTATATTGCAGAAAAATTGACAATTAACAAAATACTTTAAAAAAATATAAATGAAAAAAAAATTGAAATAAACATTACCAAAAAATCATTTTGAAAATTTGAAATTAACACCTTACCTTCCTAAGCTATAAAAGTCATTTCCTGGGAGGGTATTACAACACTTCACATCAGAACTTACCTGAAAACAAAGAAAACATGATTTTAAATCAACAGAACCAAAAATATACTTCTAAATATTGTGAGACTTAAGACATTAACAGACTGGCCGCCAAATTTCCTGAAAACAGTTAGGATATGCCAAAAATCTTATGCCTGTGACAAAAATTGCTCAGGGCCCCTAGACTGTTAATGTAAGGATTCTGCGTCGCCACCAGAAACTGATGCTTTCACATTTTTCAAGATTGCTTAATATCCTTAGGTTTTTATTCTGGTTTATCAATATTGTATGATGAAAAGACATGTTTTTAAGAAATTGGGTATGCATTAATCCTATTTCTAAAACTGTAATGCTGATTGCCTAATTTAAAGTCAATCTCTGAATGTCTGAAAATCAAGGAAAAATCAGGCCATTAGGAGTTAGCCTCGCTATATGGCACACAGGCACCCACCCCTAGAGATCTTGCGGGTGTGTGTGTGTGGGTTGATGAAACAGATTTCTTGATTCATTCCTGGAATATTGGCTGCATGCGATCTAATCTTGCGATGGGATCAGATCGCGTTGTGTTAGCCTGGAGGTCCTGGCGGAGATGGCTCACTTATGTTTCTCCCCAGTAAACGGCTAATCACTGTCTCAAGACACAAATAGCCACAACCACCCAGAGCAGCAGCGAGCAGCGAGAGGCAGCCGGCTATTTTCATGGCCGCTTTTGTGTGGAAAGAGGAGATCACTGTCTGGCAGGAGCTGAAGCTGGCCTGGTTGAATAGGTATAGAGCACTAGTCTAGCATTTAAGCATGGCTCTGTAATATCTCTTTCAGCCCTTTTATTTCTCACAATCAACCCTTCCAATGCTGAGGCTACTTCCATCCAAAGCATAAGAACACATGATTTTTTGAAAATCTTCTAAAACCTGTCATGTTGGTATTCATTGGATAGCTCTTGCTGAGCACTCTCAGATGAGTACCCATTTTCCAGGGTTTTAGTCATCTTTCACATTTTTGCACCATTTTGTTAAGCCGATTTACAAAGGCACCATAGTTGTGCCTTTAAGTATAGGTTTAGAATATTCAACCTGCTCTGCAGTGGTTTTACCAGTCAAAGGCAGATGTTACATGTATGAGAGCCCGAGTCCTGGTATGGAATTAGAATTTCATGTAAGAAGGGTAATTAATACCAATGACTCTAATGGTTTGTAATGAAAGTGCTGCATGCGTTTTATCATGTATCTCACATGAAGAGCCTGAAGTCTGATTGGTATATTTGACAAAGAATTAGACTTTCAGTTCCTTCAAATGTTTTAAGATTTTAAGCTTGATTCCAAGCTATTTCAAAAGTATCACAGTCCCAGACAACATTTTCCAGGAGACAGCTAAGCATAAAAGAGTTTTAAAATTTCTAGTCCCCAATAAATTGCCCTCTTCCTCTGAGTGGATCAAAAAGAGTTTTAAGATTTCTAGTCACCAATAAATTGCCCTCTTCCTGGACCAAAAAGAGTTTTAAGATTTCTAGTCACCAATAAATTGCCCTTTTCCTCTGAGTGGACCAGCTTAAGTATCTGTAAGTACCATACTCTAGTCATATTGATGGCACCAGATGATCCTTGCCTGTTTCTGCAATCATGTACTCAGACAGAGCCCTGGCTGGTAAAGATAGCCTTAACCCATCTGGGGACGTAAATGACCAGTTGGTGCCTTGCAAGAAAAACACTGTCTGATAGTGTCAGACTCAGACATAATCAAGCCATAGACCAAGCATTTTTTTACTTCTTTATATATATTCAACATAAAAATTATACAAACTAAAAGCTGAGTCTATCCTGATTTAGTTCTGAAACTGCACACTAGGTGCAGTAAGATCTTTCCAGCTTTAAGCTTATCAGGATACCACCTATATGCCGCCGAGAACTAGCCACAGGAACTTTGAATTAAGCAGAAGTAAAAGATCAGCACAGAGAAGAGCATTATAAATGAAATTTTAGACTAGCAGCTAGTCTAACTCAGACAGAGCCCTCTAGCCCCACCTGGGGAGATAAATGAAAACTAACATGGCCATGTGACCAGTTGGGACCCTGGTATGACAAAAAATATTGCAGAGTCATGAATATGTATGACAGCCTAAATTTGAGGCATGGACCAAGAGAGATAAACAAATGCAGATAGCACAGAAACATCAAAGCGGCTTTACAAATTATAGAAATTCTTGACCCGCTACCTCATAAACATTAGGCCAGCCTACAGCATGTGTAATGTCAGGGCCGTAGTAAACTCACTGAGGAACACGGTACCCTAAGATCATAACTTCCCGTACACTACAGGCTGCATTAACCCTTTAGCATCTTGTGGACACACATGATCTGATATAAAGGCCTAAAAAAGTTGTTTGTTTCCTGTAACCCTAACCTTAAAAAATCCCTACCTAAAGTTTTTTCAGCTCTCCCAACTTCCAATTAACGTAAAACATGCATAAAACAACATTTTCGACCAAAAGAAATAATGCAAAAAAAATAATTTTATAGATCTACCTACCTTTTTATTTTTCAGACCTTTACAGGAAACAAACAATATTTTTTTCTTGGCCTAACATAAACATATCTCTCCATCTAGTCACCATCATATATGATTTTTTGTGTGCCAAATGCTATGTAATACACATCTTACTAGACCGAATCAAATCAAATCAAATCAAATACTACATGGTCTAAAAAATAATAACAATAATAATTGCAAGCATAGTAAAATTTGAAAAAAATATTTGAAAATGCACGATTGATTGTAATACGATCCAGGCCTCGAAATTAGGTGGTGCCACCGAGAGCCATTAGGGCTCCCTTGAATTCTCCTGCGGCTCCCTCAAATTTCTGCAGGGAGCCAAAAAATATACTGATTTCTATACACAACATCTCTAGGTAGCTTTAGAAGATGCAATTGGGCTCCCAACATAAAATCTTAATTTCAAGCTCTGCAAACTAAAAAAACAAATACGAAAACAAAAAACGCATTAATTTAATTGCAAGTACAGTAAAATCTGATTAATATTTCAAAATGAACAATTAATTGCAAAACAAATAGCAATTTTCATTCAATTGTATAAATATCTCAAAATATAAGTGGCAGTGTCAAAAGAATGTAAGACAATTTTAATGCTAGGCTAATAAAAGTGTAGTTCTGTCAATGACCTAAAGATGGCACTAGATGGTCTGTCCCATATCTGCAAACATAGCTATGCTGGCATTGCCAAGTAAAAAAAGATGTAGAAACTTGACCCCTAAATATACTTGCTACATAAAGATGTGTAAATGCTAGTCTAGATTAGGAAAGAGAAGTAAAGCCTAAAAAATAATGATTTGTTGACTGTAACCCTACCTACCCTTTATTTTTGGCCCTACCCTAAATCTTTTTATGACATTTTGAATTAAAAACACGGTATTCCGAACGAAAAACAGCTCAACTATGAGCCTACCATATTTATCACTGAAAATATTTTTTGAAATAAAAACATTTTCCTACCTACCTACCCTATAATATTTCTTGGATTTTTACAGGAAACAAACAAAATATTTTTTAGGCCTAAGGTAAGTTCCTTGTCCCAGGCTTGGTACGGCTGAATGCCAGTAACAGGCAAAATGGACTTTGTTGTGTTGCCTGGAGTCAATTACTGAAATCAGGTTGAAACCTGGTCAGGGGTAAATGTTAGAGAGTAAATCAGGTCTGGGAGAAATTGTTTTCCACCACCTTCTTAACCCATACATGCCTGGAGATCTCCTTGGCAAACATTTTTTAACTTTCTTTACTCATTCATGCCATAAGACTAAAAATCAGCACCTTTAAAATTTGTAGTATGAATTGATACAAAATCAATATTTCCTTAATGATACAATATCTTAACCCTTATGCTGACCAGGTGACTAATTTTTCCTATACAAAATGATGAAAAAAGCTGAAAAACAACTGAAACCCTTGCATATGGTACTCATCTGAGAGAACTCAGTGAGAGCTATCTTGATAGTGAATACCGATATGACAGGGTTTCAATGATTTTCAAAATCTTTGCGTCCTTGTGCTTTGGACGAGAGTAGCCTTAGCATTGGAAGAATGACTGATATTTAGAACGATACTGCCTGCCTTCCATGAGGGACCTAATTGTGTTAAAGTTAATACTGTCTAGATACTAATGAAATTCCACTAATAAATAGCCAACTGCCATCATGCAGAGACGTACAGGTAGCAGTCAAATTCATATTGCAGAGCAGTACTGCCTATGCAGATCTACGCGCCAAATGCTCTTTGGACTAGACTAGGTTTCTAGTCCCTAAAAAGGCAACCTTACCCTAGAGAGTTGACCAATTTGTGTAGGGTTGTCTGATGTAGTACAATCAATGGCCTATAGATGGCGCCACATGGTCCTCCTCTCTGTACTTTACTCAGCCTGAGAAACTATACATCTATGCTTGCCACATGGATATAATTATTTGCTGGCCCGCTTAGGTCCCCTTGAGCAATGCAACCTTGATCAAAGGATTCCTGAACAGAAATGGCAATGAACTAAGGGCAAATATGCTGACTCAGCAATAATTGGCCAGCTTCCAACTCATCAGGAAGCGAATATCAATGGACATCTGAGTGAAGTACGTTTACCTGCACAATCGTGATGGAGTTGACAATGGGTCATTGTTAAATAATATCAATAATAGGAAATCTGAACCGCTATCCATGACCCTTGAAATAATATCACATTATTGCATTATGATAATGAAGTATATGTTACACAGAGGGTAGAGTAGAGAAGCTAAATGTTCAGTAAACCTCTATTGTATTAGAATTGCTGGACTCTTTCATGCCTTGAATTCCCATTGAAAATGTGTTTTTCTAGATTAATAATGCTTGTGGCAATAACCATACCTTTGAAACTGAATATAAATTTATGAACTATTAAAAGAACAGTAATTGGGTAAGTTCTGATTAGCATTCATCTTTCAAATATTTTCCAAACAATGCTTTTCTATCAAATCCTATTATGATATACAATATTTGTTCTTAGAGAGATATCCCTAAAATAAATACCCTTTTTGGCCACTTAAGAACTGGCATTCAATGGGTTAACTCAGTTTACTAACATTCATTGTGAAAATAGTATTTTACCAGCCTAGGTACTAGGTCTAGCTTTGTTTTACCTAATACCTACCCAGAGGCATGTTCTGCTATTAGGTTTAAGATCTAGTACATACTTATGCCACATAATGAGGAAGTTGTTAGAACATTTAAAATAATACCTGATGAGCCAACCATTAACCACAGTTCCTTCTATTTGAGAGAGGTGTCATTTTAGATACTGTCCAGACTGAGAGGTATAGGCTATGTTGAACTATGATGACACCCTCATGAAATCACCAAGCACAGTCTATTGGCAGGTCTTGAACTCTTAACCTGATATAAAAGTCATTGAATAAGACGTTTAAAAATTCTTTTTATTAATTTCCATAAGAATAGAAATGCGGCCAGTGGCTCAATAACATTACTGTTACTGTATTATACCAGGGGAATTTCCTGGTAGTTTTATTTTGGCTTAATTTACCTCTTCAATATTGCCTGTAAAACCACCTAGTGCAGTCTAGAAGAACATTATATCTTTAAAACATTTGAGGGAAAATGTTATTAATCAGAATTCAAAATATAACTCTTTCAAATATTTCTCAAATTTATGTAGCATTTTGAAGTTATTTTCCTAAGTAGCTTAAAACCAAACAATCATTTCAAGAGGACTCAGGTCAGACATCATTTGGTGAAATTGATGTGAAGAACTGCATAATCCTAAATAACAGTTTAATCGCCTAAAAGTAAAAAATGTATGGTGTTTGTTAACATATATTAAACTAGTTGTGAAGCTGCACTTAACCTAATCCAATTGTTCCTAACAGGTCCATAACCCATTCAAACCAGTAATTATCCTTGAAAAGATATCATTTGGATCAATGACTCTTTTGAAAATATCTTTAGGAAAAAATTTGAAAATATGTTTAGGTATAAAGCAAAAATTAATTATTGGATGGTCAGTTGAACATTTGCTTCTGATCAACACATCAAAAATAGACGTTGCAGTGATGGTCAGGACATATTTGTATGCTACAGGGATGAATGGGTTAAGAGTTCATATTGTCTTCGCCCCCTCACCAATTGGCAATTTGAACCCACTGTAGATAGCAACCATAAACATGCTACTCGCCTCCACTCTAAGAGGTAAAACGCTCACTATACCCTCGTAAAATCTCCTTCCTTCACGGTACGGTGCCAGGAACTCTGACATCGCCGCTGCTGAACAGGGACGCATGTGAAGGAAAATATATCATAACTGACCTGTAGTATATAGTTAATCCTTATCTGTGGATAATCCCAGGTTTATCCTCTACCATATAGGCCAGTGTGCCAGTCTAACATGCATGTTGTGTTGCAATGGGGTGCCTCGAAACTCCTCTGGGATACTCACCCAGTGGTTGCTAAGATACTCTCTCTGCAGCCAGTTTCTCAAGCATGGTGCCAGATGGAAGAGTCTATTGCAGGAGAGGGGTGGAGGATGGTCTGAGAAGCGAGGTAAAAAAACACATGGAGGTGCTCTGACTGATACCGAATAGTCCAATACAATTAAGAAAATTCCCCGAAAACGAAAAACTGGAACTAAAGAAAGGATCGGTGAGTGATTTGCAGAGGTTCAAGGAAAAAGAGAGGTACATGATCAATGTAGGATTACAAATTTTGATAAAAAATACCTAAAAGTCGGCAAATAGTTCAATACAATGCGAGAGATATCTAGAAAACAGGAATTGGGTTGATGGGTGATTTGAGTAGCAAAGAAAATGGGGCAAGGAGGGGTTCATAATCAACATTGTTCATATTTATTATTCAAAAACCAATGTTCAATAAAATGTGAGAAATCTTCCGAGGCTTTAAACGTGTGATGGATATTATGAGAATAAGCATGGCATATATATATATATATATATATATATATATATATATATATATATATATATATATATATATATATATATATATATATATATATATATACAAACCGTAAATTCTCACAAATATCGGACACTTTTTTATGAATTATGATTTTCGTTGGCTGATGGTTGCCAAAATTTTCCGAAAATAGCAATCAAAGCTCAGACACCATGGCCGAAATTTGCCGATATTATCAATTGAAACGAAAGTTAGATGGAAAATAATTATAGTGGCCGAGATTCATAGGGCGGCCGAGATTTGCGAGAATTTACGGTAGTTGCTAGGCTATGCTGTCTCCAGTTGCAATCCTTCATCAGATCGGATCAAAGATTCTAATCCACGTGGTAGGAAGTCCATCTGCTGTGTTATCTGCAGATCAGGCTCCCACAGCTGAGCAATATTACACTGAGCCTTCATAAACCTTGTTTCCACATATTTTAGGGATCAGCATTAATCTGTTCCAACCTTACATAACTCCCCATAAAGTGTCATCTAGAATAGATCTATCCTTCTATTGAAAAAGAAGCTGCAGATAAAGCATAAATTCGATACATTTTAATTAGAGATCTATTATCGTACATTCAACATCTATGTTGAATGTACGATAATATTTTTTTTTACTTTCAATATTCTCAAAATTTTGAATTTTGTTAGAAACATCTCCAAAATAGCCTTGATTGTTAGGGCCTCTACATGACAGGCATGAATGGGTACTTAATGTTTAATCCATAATGTTTGCAGTGGCCAAGAGAAGTTTGACAACTTTGGTGAAGTCTCTTAAGGCAAAAGCATTAATTAGTTAGGAAAATAATTGAAGGAGAAATGTTGATGGGAAAAATTAACCCATCAATGCCTGCATATCTCCTTAACAAATATTGTCAGTTCTAATTCGACTTTTGAAATTAACTCTGATATAAATCATAATTCAGGGGAGTTGTGACATTCATAGTTCTAAAGCACACTTCACCTTCATATATACTTTTTTTAATTGCTTATGTTTCAGAAATATCACCATAATGGTCAGGCAGTTTTGGGCCCCACTGGCATGAATGGGTTAAGTAAAACATGTATGTTTTTCAATCTGTGGCGCGGTTAGATTTGTATCAGCACAATATGTGAAATGCCTGTGAAGGCATGAATGAATGTATATTTTTCAATCTGTGGCGCGGTTAGATTTGTATCAGCACAATATGTGAAATGCCTGTGAAGGCATGAATGAATGTATATTTTTCAATCTGTGGCGCGGTTAGATTTGTATCAGCACAATATGTGAAATGCACTGAATTATCTTTAATACATCTGCCCTCCATAGAGCTTTTCATTGAGATCCCTGCACCCCATATGAACCCCCCACTAAATCAACCACAGAAGTTACAAATGATATTTTTGACATTCTCATCACCTAATTAGTATAGAATCAATTATATCTGGGTGATAAAATTCTCAGATAATGCCCTATTAGAGTCACCTTTGTCAATAGGTGATCTTAGGCATGAAATTGTTTTTGTCATATCAACACCCCACACAGATGTGCCTGGCTACTTACGGAATAAATTAGCATACTAATGTTCTTGCCAGTCAAAGGAAGCCCACTCAGAGCTGTGTGGCATATGGGACAGAAATTTGTCATCTGCACATTTTCAATGAGGAATTATCATAAGAAATCTGTTTCCATACCACAGCAAATAACCTTTATTCACAGGCTTTGATTGGCTTAGATATAATTTATTACATCCCAGGGCTCGAAATTAAGTTTTTTTTCTTTTTTTCTGGAGAGCCCAATTGCATCTTCACAAGCTACTTACAGGTGCTGTGTATAGAAACCAGTACATCTTTGGGCATCCTGCAGAAATTTGAGGGAGTTGCAGGAGAATTCAAAGGAGCCTTGGGCTCCAGGCTCCAGCAAAATTTGAGCCCTGCATTCCTTGTGTACCATCATTTAAGTCTTGGGAATTAGCTGCATCCGAGATATCGGTCATCAGGAAATCATGACAACCAATAATGGAATAATAATCAGTCGTCATACACACTGTTCTACACAGGTAGGGGGTGCATGGGTTTGAAACTTTCTTTCCTAAGACTTGATATATTAGAGTTCATGTGTTAAATTAGAAGTGTTAGGAATATTTTGCATCTAAGATAGATCTGTCATAAGGAAATCAAAACAACCAATAATTGTTTAATAATCACTATTCCAACACACAGTGGGGGTTGGGGTTTAAAAATTCTCTCCCCTTTTTACATCAGGAGCAGATCCTGTATTACTGTGTAGGGGGTTTGTTCTGTATGAGGGGGTTCATTTTAACAGAGAGGTAATTCAAACTCATTGGTTTTATGCAACACTGGTTCGATATGTGATGCCTTTTAAAAGGCGTATCTCTTATATATGTCAGTAAATAAAGTGATATGTGCTCATCAAGTATATTGGATGCTCAACCCAGATTCCCGGAGGAAGACCAAATATATTGGGAACAACCAAAATATGCAATAATGCAATAATAAACAACTATAGATTTTTCTGGTCTTAATGGCATTAATAGTGACATCATGACGTGATGTGCAGTGGCGAGTCGGCAAGACCAATAGGTAGAAATAATCACGACGTTGGGTGCATGCTCTCTCGCAATGCTTGTACATACGTAAGCTCTGGCTCTGTCTAGACACGATCAGCCGAGGCCGAAACCTACCAAGCTCCGACCATCATGCTAGAGCTCGCATCAACATTCGTGCAGCACGCCGCAGATCAAAGGAGAAGATTAATAAACAATGTATGAAAGCTGATTCACTGATTACAGGGGATTCTGCTCTAGACTAGGAGGTACTCTGGGCCACAACCAGAATTTAAAATTTCACCTACAATTTAGGGGTGGCATCAGGATTTCATAAAATGGGGGGGGGGGGGGGGGGGGGGGGTGCCACTCAGTTTTGCAGTTGACCACTAGATAGCTATTTACCCAGCTGGGTCGATGACCCAGCAGTGGAAAATACAACTTTAGTTCCAAATTTTACCATAGGTGGCGTGGTAGTTCAAAAGGTGTCACCTGAAAGGGGGGTTCAGATGGACCCTTGGAGCAGGAACCCCCCTAGATCCGGCCACCATTGTTCTGATTGATTTGACTTGAGAGCTTGAATTTGGAATTTTGTTGATTGTCACTTTTTCTACCTTATCTAGGCAAAACCTTAACGACACAATCCCAACTCGGGTGCAACCTGAATTTAGAATTTCCCCTATAATTATTTTGATTGATCTGACTCTAGAGCTTAAATTTGGAATTTTGTTGACTGTCACTTTTTCTGCCTTATTGGCTAAATCATGGCTAGCCAGTTATTTATACTGGAGGAAGATACCTGGGGTTAAGCACCAGATGACCTCAAGTCACTGGAGAATTTACCACATGCCATAAGTCACAGGGTTAGACTTTCCCAGGGGCCCAGGGGCATATGCCCCTAGATTTTGCTAGGGGCCCAAAATAGTATTAAAATAACAAGAAATCCTGTTTTTGACCGCTTATTTTAATCAAAAGACCTGTTCGGGCCCCTAGCCTGAAATCTTAGTGTCAGACCCTGAGTCAGATTAGAACACAAGACCTTTGGCAGCTGTGAATGAGGCTGCGAGACCACTCATGCAGCCATCAGTCTCCTCTGGCTTCACCATAAATTACATGTATCTTTAAAACCAAAATTTTGGTTTAAATTACAGATTAGCTGCTATAATTTATCACCTTTTGATTTGATTCCTTTCCCTATTTGCAAGCCTATGCCGTCAGTCTATCAGTTCAGACACAGTTGATGCCTCGGAATGAAACATCCTAATGAAAGCCCTTTCGTGGGACTGGCAGGGTTTTAAGTACTTCACACCCTCTTCTTGAAGCCATCAACTGGTCATTAAGTGGCGGGACTGGCAATATTATCTAAACATAGTAAAGTGACTAAAGTCTGAAATATATCACCAAAATAGTGAGTTGAACCTTTTAGGTCTTCCAGGCATGAATGGCTAAACATGCCAGTAGCAGCCAAATGTGCCTGACTATTTTGGGGATATCTCCCTAACAAAAGCATTTTAAAAAAGATAGTTGAAGGAAAAATGTTGATCCGGAACTAAATGAAAATTTTCCTTCAAATATTTTTGCTATTTATGCTTAGTTCCTTAGTTATTTTTAAAAGTATGATAGATCCAGAAGACATATATCAAGGAACTATCTGAGCATGAATAGGTTAAGTACTGCATGTTTCCTGTAACATAAATGTTTTCTCCTTGAAAGCCAGAAGCCTGAGGAATGAGTGTGACCTCAAGAAAAAATAGCTAAAATTGTTGAGCTATGGATGCATGGTAACCCATTCATGATGCCTGTAGCAGCCAAAAACAACTGACAAACTTGATGATAGCTCTCTCACAAAAACATAATTTTAAAATATTTGAAGGAAAGTTGTTCATTAAAATTCTATCTACTTATCTTCTTCAAATACTTTGAAAATTAATGTTCATTCTGAAGTTATTTTAAAATGTATGACAGGTCCAGACAACACATGGGTTAACCAATTCATGGCTTAAGTCCCCCCCAACATGCATACAAAAAAGTGCCCTTCTGACTTATACCGAAACATTTGATAACCTGGTAAATAGATACACAAAACAATGGATGAAGAAATGTTTTGCTATCAATTATCTTTTCAAATATTTCCTTCAAATATTTCCCTTAAATGCTTTGGTAAAAAAGGAACCCTACAATAGCTATGTCTTCTAGTTGCCCTGCGGCACCAAAGAGTTAATAAGCAGAGAGTGGATGAGCTCACCCCTATTGCCTTCCTGACATTTACAGCAGGAGACTGGGTTTTTTCATTATGATGTCATTACTAAACTATAGATGGCAGCACAGAAAAAAGTGGATGCAGAGAGCTGTGGCTCGAACAGTAATTAACACATTACTACTTTTTGCATAGCTGCAAAAATCAGCCTGATAATTCTGATGGAATCTTGCGGGAGAAAGCATAGTTAATAAAGTATCCAATATTTTTCACCATCACTCTCAATTCAAAAGTTATCAGAAAAAGTATCCAAGATCCAGATGAGACAATATAGAGAAATACTTCAGCATGAATAAATTACAAGGACTGATGTCAACCCAGGGTAGATTGGTCATTCACCACATTAAATAAAGACTAAATGCAACTTCCTAAAATATCCTAGGAAAATATCAACTGACAACATGAAATTGCAATTCCCCCCCCCCCCCCCCCCCCCCCTCCCTCTGAAACATGGAAGTATATTTCCCAGGTATTTTGCACCCTTTGCTATTCTGTCGAGAGGATCACTGACAATTTTGCAACAATTTTTGACTGTGTATCCCTCACAAAAATAGAGAGTATCATTTTTCATACATTTCTTAAGGAACTCGCAGTATGAATGGTTCAAAAGTTTGTTGCTTTTTTTTCTGACCAGCTCACACGTTTAGCCCCAACCTACCTAACAGCTGCCCTGGGTCTACTCGACACTTTCTACTACTCAGTCTACGCATTTGCTGAAAATAAATCACTGAACAGACACATCTGCCAGTCATGGCTAGTCCCATTTATTCTCAAAAGATGGCACAACTATCTGAATATTGAAAGCACAATTATAACCACAATCAGAGCCGCCTTGACCCCACCCTTAAACTGACTTTATAGTGACAGGTACTTCACATAAAAGAGCAATAAAAAGGTAAGATCTCATTGAAAAATTGAACTCCAATTACCATACAATTGATACAAACAAAAGTTTTTGACAAAATTTCTTTCATTACAAGATTTGTTTACATGATATATTTGTGAAAGATAATTTTGTAGATGATTTCTTTATATACAGCATTAAGGTGTGCATTCTGTATAAAATTATCTAATTAACCCTAGGCCTATATGAAAGAGAATGTGACTAATAAGTGCAGGGGTTTACTTTCAATTTTTTTCTTGCCATTCTAACGGACTGGGTGCATCCAGATTCTGTAGGTCCTGCAATTGTGTTGTCCTTCCTGACACTTAATGACCCCAAGAAGAGGGTGTGAAGTACTTGAACCCTTGCCAGCCCATATTAAGATGTGTGTCCTTCTGAGGCATGCATTCACCAGTCTGTATAGACTTGATACAAGTCTGTGGTATCTGGCTCTTTCCTTAGTCTCCCTGATCTACCCTGAGTTGATTTCACTCCATGTTTAGTTCTAAATAAATCCTCAAGGGAGACACACTTGAGCTGTAGTCTGAGATTCTAACTGCATCTTCTGAAAACTGTGCTGCCATCTATAGGTTGAGAGACATGACACCTATCGGGTAGTGGTGGCGGTAGGCATGGCATGAATTTTCCCAGCCCCCTAGGTGTAATTGTACGGGCCTATATTGGTGGTTATCAACACCCTGTCATTACAGCAGCTCACCTGAGTGAACATCTCACCTGCCTCACCTGTTCTCATACCTGTACCTGAGCATCACCACTGACACCTAACACCTCTATACATGATCTGCCTGTGAAATACCTGTTATAATGCTAACATGATAGATGAGGGGTACCTTTGATAAATGGAGGTACTGATCATGGCCAACAGGGGGTTCCTTGATTATTATATTTTGCAACTCACACCCTAAGTAAAGCAGCAGTCTTGTGACATGAAAGCGAAGAAAGATTTTTCACTTGGACAAATTTGTCTTGTACACACCAGAACCGCTAGATTTCTATAAGTCGCTACCTTAATTTAAAATATTGTGGGTTGATGTGTGTGTGTGTGTGTGTGTGTGTGTGTGTGTGTGTGTGTGTGTGTGTGTGTGTGTGTGTAGGGCCTTAAAAAAGTTGTTTGTTTCCTGTAACCCTACCCTAACAAGTTTTTATCCAAATAAATCACTACCCTAAAGTTTTTTGAGCCCTCCCAACTCCCAATCACCGTTAAACATGCATAAAACACACATTTTTGACCAAATAAATAATCAAAAAAAATTCTTTACCTAACCTATTTTTTTCCGGACTGTTACAGGATACAAACAAAAAAAATTCTAGGCCTAGGTAGGTAGCAGTTACATTACCCCCAGTTTCCTGACACACAGAAGAAAACAGGTTGAGATGGTCCATAGATTCCTTCCTTCTACATAGGACCTCAATGCTGCCCATGAGCCATGCGTATTTAGTAAGGCAGCTATATTTTGACCACAATGTTTACTTTCTGATTTAGCTTTGTGTGATGTCTTATCCTGTCTGATACCCCAGGTAGCAGTTTGTTTGAATAAAGATTTGGCTTTATTGTCTTGAGGATAATGGGAGCCATTGTTATCACCACAAGGAGTAGGTAAGATGATGGCTGAAGGTTACCTTGTAAAAGCCCCAGCTGTTCTGCAGGTTTATAATACCATTAGGAGACTTATCAACTCATAATCTAATACAGATAATGCTCCTTCCTGCCACATACATTCCCCATTAACCGCCTGACATGAAACACCTTGTCTCTGGCTGGGGAGTAGAAAGGTGAGATGGTAGGATGTGGGATAGACTAGACTAGGCTCATCATCCCTAAAAAGTTGACATTCCCTGCTGTGCTGATCAAGCAGTGTGGTGTAGTACCAGGTATGGTAGATAGATGGCACCACCTGACCCTATCTCTGGAGGTTTCATACTCAAACTGAATCCTCTATTCCCCTGGTGAAATTATGGTGAACTAATTTGGCCACTCTGGCCCCCTTGACCATTTAGTGCCTGGTAACAGAAAACACACGACAGAAAAAATAGATATGACAGCCTAGAAATCTAGGCTAGCTCCTGCCTACAACTGTCATTGATACTTTTAGTTGTAAACCCAGTATAACAAACTTATGGCCATATAAATCAAGACCCGAAAGAAACATGATGTGAATGTATTACTATGATGAATTACAGATACATGTTTTACTATATATATGGAAAGTATGCATTGTATTTGAATGTAACACAATGAAAAATACAAAACTATATAAAGATCTCTTTTATTTTACAAATCATACCCTTGCCATTTTCATATTCAGTATGACACGTTCACACAGATGCCACTTTGTATGGGGAACACTGTGGATTTTTTCTGTAACCTGTATATGAAAACTAATTTCATATTGGGCATTCATCACTAAGACCAACAAAAACACCTCTGTCACATTTATCATATTATAATGCTAAAAAACCTCAACTTGGAAGGAATCCAAAACACTGTAACAGTTATATTCACCCCTTCATGACCAAAGGGCCAAAGATAGTTCTGCCAGTTTAGGTGGTGACTCTCTGACAAAGCATCTTTTGTAAAATATTTGTGGGAGAAATGTATGTATAAGCCCAAACCAACAACTCTCCACTGAAAATCTTGAAAATCCATTCCATATTCAGAAGGTAATATCATGAGTAGTGTGATCAAGATGACACTTGTCTGAAAAAAAAACCTAGCCATGAAAAGGTAAAGGCACATCGACCTTCTTGGGTATTTACCTTCTAAAGCAGGCCATAGCATTCACCGGGCCTGACTTAACCTATATATGAATTCTAACAAAAGGTCTGATGACTTCGGACATTACTCAGAAAAAATGAATAGAGAAATCTTTTAAGATATTTCAAGAGGGAGTGTTTAAACCAACAAGTAAATAAGTTTTCAGTCAAATATTTTTGAAAATATTGCTTTTTATGTCAAGATATTTTCTTGTGTGACAGACCATGTTTATGCTCCAGATATCAATGAGTCATGGATGTAGCTGCCCATTTCCTTACTTAAGTAGTATTAAGTGGTATTAATATGAATGGATCGACAGCAAGGAAATTCTAATGCTTAATTAAGAGGGTCTCCAGCAATTGTCATCTGGTTCTATGTAAAGTTTAATGATAACATAGGAACTGAGAATGATTTTACAAACTATTCAAAGGAGAGTTGTTCATAATGTCATGATTAACTTTTCTCCATGAATTTTTCATCAAGAAAATCAGGCTGTTTTTGGCCGGTGTGAGTGTTCAGCCATGTGTCACCATATTTGACAAAGGGGCTTACAACAAAGCTGAGTGGTCTAAGGCACTACACCCTTACTGCTCGCTGTCTCCCAAAACCACAATAGGTGCAAAGTTCAAGAAAAATTGTGAGGAAATTGCCAATGACCTGAGGTTAGTCTAAGGTTTACCCTCGTTCACTTACCAAGGCATAGTAATATGGAATTCCTTATCGTTAAATATGAAAATGGCACCATCTCTCTCAACATTCAAGAGACTTTACCTAGAGGAACAATTTTTAACTCTGTGGCCCGTAGCATGACAAGTATAATCCTTAAATCGGAGGGCCACATCGAAAATCAAATCCTGTATTTGACTGTGTTACCCTTGTGAAATAAAGATTATTATTAGTAGTAGTAGTAGTAGTAGTAGTAGAAGTAGTAGTAGTACTCCAGTTTCTTTCACCACTGGCTACTCATATTTTATCCTCATTACATGGCAGATGAAGTGGTTACAACAAAAAGCCAACATCTTGTTCCAAAACTTTCAGGCTTTGTACAATGATGCATATTTATAGTGCCCTGGTGGTGACTGGAGGAACTAAAACACAAGACTTATCTTTAAACTCGTTCTGTTGTTTAGTATATCCTGTTCCATTACACTAAAATGTGAAGTGGGTCAGTCCTAAAGGCAAACAATATCTTTTGAAAAATTACTACGACAAGACTGTCTTAAATATTCTCGGATGGAAAAAAACTAAAATAACCTGCATCCAGTGTGCGGAACCAAATGTCATTTAACATAGGGGCACTGTGAATTGAATCGAATTGAAACTGAATGGCCTCTTAACAGAACAAGACTTCTATTCATCACAGCACTCTAAATGTAGACGCAGGTACTTCATCAACAAACAAAACCTACATCAGGGATCTGACATACAGCCCACACAGTAGCCTATAGCCTAGTCCTAGGCCAAGAAATCTTTTTCACATCTTTAATAACTTACCTTATGTTTATATAACATTCTAAGATGCCTACCCATATTTAGTTCTATATTAGCTCACCTGAGGCAGCCAGCATGGGTTCATTTGGATTTCTTGATGATTCTGACTGACCAGTGTGCCCACCCATGGTGCCATCTATCACAAGTCATAGGAACTAACACTTAGACATTAAGCAAATGATAGAGATCAGAACAGAGAAAAGCATAATCTAATGAAATCATAGACTAGGAGCTAGTCTAAGTAGCCTAGTGCTTTCTCTCTCCCTCCCTCCTCTCTCTCTCTCTCTCTCTCTCTCTCTCTCTCTCTCTCTCTCTCTCTCTCTCTCTCTCTCTCTCTCTCTCTCTCTCTCTCTCTCTCTCTCTCTCTCTCTCTCTTTTATTCATCATTTTTTGTGAAATAAAAGTCCCGGGAAATATACCGGTTATACAGTATTTAGGAAAAAAAATAAGGAGAAATGCTTATGACAGAGCCCAACCTACAACTATCCTTTAAACATAATTGTGAGGTCATGCCTTGTTTCGAAGTTATTTTTCAAAGTATAGGAGTTCCAGCATCACATTTGCCACAGAGATCTCAAGACATAAATCTATTGACACAGATTTAAGCACCAAGTCTACCAATCAGGCTTTTGACATGAAGCCCACACAAAACTGACCCTGTAGTGACAGAGCTTAGAACCATGTCAGTGCACATTCCATCTAACCAGATAATTCCTTAGAAATGAAAGTGCTGTATTTATTCTACAAACACTAAAGCCTAAGTTTGTCCTTCACAAAGTTTACTGAACATTTGTACTTAACCAATCACATTCCAATCAGCCAAGATGACGCCAGCAATTTTAAGATCTTCCCAAAACAGGTGTATTTTGGAAAACATTCGGAGGTAAAACTTTCACCAAAACAACAACCAAGAACTCTCCTTAAGTACAAAGCATACTAACAAAATGCTTTAATATTTCAGGAAATCCTCCTAGTTTTCCATTACAATGGAATGGAGGTCACACTAACCACAAACCACTATGTAAGTTTTTTCACCTGCGAAAAAACAATCTTTATAGTATCATTAGAAAGCAATTGCCATTATATAAGCTTGCAAGCAATGAATAAACAAAAAAATCTAGAAATTAAAAAAAAAACTCTCCTTCAAATGTTTTGAATACTCGTGCTTCAATCCGAAACAGCATAGAACTAGATGACACTTATTCTGAACTTTAGGCATGAAAGTGTTAAACTCGTAAACTATACTCTTCCACCCGCATGACCCTGTGGTTGTCTCAGAAAACAACCTTGTGTACTGTCTTTCTGCTGCCAAAAAAGGACTTTACGATTTGCATTTGTACATCAGTCATCACCAAGTATGAAGTAGTGACAGGAAGAAGTATTGGTTGTACAATGTACAAGTAGTAGTATCAGTATCAGTAATAACAGTATTGCAGTGTAGTAGTAGCAGTAGTGGTGGTGGTGGTAGTGGTAGTAATAGTAGTGGTAGTGGTAGTGGTAGTGGTAGTAGTAGTAGTAGTAGTAGTAGTAGTAGTAGTAGTAGTAGTAGTAGTAGTAGTAGTAGTAGTAGTAATAGTAGTTATGTAGTAGTAAAGTATACACAGCAGTAGGTGTGATGTAGGTATTTGCATTAGCAGAATGATGGTTATTGAAACAATTGCTTTTTACAAGACATCTCAAAAAAACCTGCAAGACCAATCTACATTTACAACTTTCTCACACATCTCAAGTATAAGCAGGGACTCTAACCTCAGACTTTATGCAGTTGTGAGATGCTGCTGCAGCTATGAAACATGCTGTGTGTATTGCATTACTCTTACAGAAAAACATTTCTCTCTACCATTAGCACACCACTTCTTCATCACTAGATCCATAGCAGAAATCTGTCAGGCTTTCATTTTCCATTGTCTGACCACTGGTCAATGGTAGGCCCTGGCAGACCCTTATTTGAGGTCTAACATCAGTCCACTATGGGTAAGCCACAGGTCTAATGAGATGTGGTTGATATGTGGTAGTTATGTGTCAGTCTAGTCTAGCTACAAGGCTCTATTCGGATTTTACTTTATTATATATAAATGCCTGCACCTATACTACATAGGGACTTGTGGCCTACTGTTGTCCATTTAGTTCACACAATTGCCATACGAGGGAGAATAATGTGAATAGATATTTCCAACTGACCTAGTATACCACAGTGCCATCTGTCCAGAATGAAAGACATTTAAATATGGCCTGGGAGGCAGGCTAGTGTCAGTCCTGAGGTTACATGGTTAGTACGTGGTAGTCCCTAGGTTAAATGCCAATCATCATATATACACTTGCAGTTGCACAGGTCTCAAAACAACCTAATAGCTTCAGTCACATACTTGACATAAAACGTTCTATTTTTTTGTAAGTGAAGGATCAGTTACACAAATAAAAAGTGATAGTTTAACCTACTCAGCAGGGGTAAAAGTGGCTTTTTAGCCCTGGTTTTCACAAAAATGCTACCAGCTAGTGTTCCATTTCTGCTCATGAAACTAACTAAAGCGTATAATGACTACACATATGCCTCTCCAGTTGTTCCTGTTCACTTAAGAGCATAGTCACTAACAAAACTGAACAAGCATAAAATCTCAATGACAGCAAGAAACTGATACATGATGCAGTGAAAAAATATCAATTTCTAAATTTTCACTTAAAGTACCACAAAAAGGCTCTCAGATACACTTCAGAGCATCCAGGTCCTGAGTTGCTGCCATGCCTACAACTGTAATGGACTTTTTGCCTCAAGGATTTGATTGTGGACCCTTAGATTACAACTAACCCATTAATAAGCATGAATAGGTTAACCCTATGCTGCTGGTGGCTAATTTGGCCAATACAAAATGGTGCAAAAACCTGGATAATCACTGAAACCCTGGCATATGGGTACACCTCTGAGAGTACTCAGTGAGAGCTATCCAATGAATACCTACATGACAGCCTGGGTTTAGATGGTTTTCAAAAATCGTTGTGTCTATGTGCTTTGGATGAAAGTAGCCTCAGCATTAGAAGGGTTAAAACCTTAAGGTCTAGCGATCATGTTCCCTTGCTATATAGGGATTAAGTGACCAACACAGTTCCATGACGTATGTGGCAGATTATAGCACAGTGAATTCAGGTCTAAAGAGCTTAGTGGTTTCACCCACAGCTGATTTTTAATCCCCCATATAGAACTTAATGTCGGTCACCTAATCGCTAATCGCTTTTAAACTATATTAGGATGATTTAGTTGAGAATATTCCCACATCAATGCCTTGATGAATCAGCATGCAACATAACCGCTTGCTCTGTTGCAAGTTGCAAGTGAATTCGGCAAAAAATGTCAATCGGGCAAGCAGAACAAGACCCTAACTTGCCCCGCTCAGCAAGTAATGTTTTGGGCAGAGTACTTGCAATGTCCTTGCAACTCCTAGCCCAGGTGTTGAGGAGAACCACTCAAGAGGTGTGTTCTGCGAATGTGCATGAGCAACTTGCTCTATAATGTAAACACAGAGCCCTCATTGGTCTTTGTCTCCTAGTGACACCACAGGTCTGTGACTACGTATCCATGTTCCCTTCATCTAAGATACAGTGTATGTAAATAACAAAACAATATTTTAATATTATTTGAGTGCAAGTTGGTGTATATATAACGTTTAATGACCCCTCTGCAAATACTTTTCAAGGATCACTCTATTTTACAGGTTGTGTCTGAAGTTGTCTCAAGATCATGCTTGCACTCCAGATTCAAAAGGGTTAAGGGATGCTCACTGTACAGCTTTATGTACCAACAGGATCAGCTGACCTTTTCAAATGTCAACAATTTCACTATCTTACAAGCGAAACATGTAGAAACATTAAGGAATGGGAAGCAAAATTAAAACATTCTCTTTGTAGTTTATATGTAAATCAAACCAGAACATTTTCATTATTATTCTCTGAAAGGTTAGAAGGGTCAAGTTTATTTTCCATGCACACATTACATTTAGCCATTTATTCCCCTACAAAATAGGGGTCAGAGTTATAAATCTCTAGAGATATGCATAGATGACTTAGAACCTAATTTGTCAAAGGTTAAATTTACCATCAGAACAAGACTGACTGCAGCCGAAGATTGACCATGGTCAATCGATAGTCAAGAATATTTTGGATCATACCATCATTGTTTGCCTTTTGTTTGATTAGGGGTTGAATTGAGTGTTCAAGTGAGAATCCCTGTCAACCAGGGTCAAAGTCATAAACAAAAAAAGATAAAACATGTTACTTGACCTAGGTCAAACCCTGGTATAGCAGGCCCTTCTTTGCATATATACGCCTATATCAACAGTCTTTTTAATTGTTTCTTGCTACTTCAAATCTTGGATAAATAAAAAAGACTTGTGTTTGGTCATCTAAGCTCAAATCCAGCTCAAGGTATGTCATAATTAAGCCTTTATATGGCAGAAAAATTAACAAAGGCAATATGCCTCAATCCAAACCCTAGGGTTAATCCTACCAGGGAAGGCTGCAGCTGAAGACCAATTCACTTGAAGGCTACTCGGGTAATTCAACCCACAGCCAAGGTTTAACCCATATACATCTTGAGTATATGCACAGTCTAAAAAACTTCAAACACTACTCACCAAATAAAGCAATACTTAATAATATGAAATATAATAAATCAAATATATGGAGGAATGATTCAACTCAACATTAACAACAATGCTCAGTAAAATATTCCTCAAAATATTACTTTTTTATTAAGACATCTCTCTTTTTCGGACTATTTGTAGACCCCTGATGTGAATGGGTTAACACATTAGAAGTGGTGAAGGGAAAGGTAGCAGATTACATAATAACACAGTCTGGCATTTCAAGCTGACATTTTCCACTTGCCTCGTTTGATACAGCAAAGAGTGTGCAGCGTAATTGTATTACACTTAACCCTTTCATTCTCATGGCACAACCATGCTTCCCTAGCCTAATGAATATGGTAATACTCAGGCTATCCTTAGATGATGCTAGGATAATGCTAGAATTTCCTAGGAAGTCTCAGGTACCTTTGATATCATTATCATTATTAATATCATTATTATTATTATTATTATTATTATTATTATCATTATCATTATTATTATCATTCTTATTATTGTTGAACAGGGTGATAACTTCTTTTGAAAAATATCCGGAAGTGAAATATCATTCAAAACCAAACAATAAAACCTAGATCACGACTGAAAAACTGAAACACCTAATTAGTTTTTGATATTCTAATAACATCATTTTATTATTTCTATTATTATCATTATTATTATTATTATTATTATTATTATTATCATCATCATTATCATCACCATCATTATTATTATTGTCATTATTATTATCATTATCATTTTATTATCATTATTATCATCATTTTATTATCATTATCACCATCATCATCTTCATCATCATTATTTTGTTGGTACGTTTTGAAGAGGGTTAAGTTGACTTGTTCTTACTACCATGTGCCAGGTTTTCAATTTTTCATCATAGCATAACTTATGTTTAATCAACCCTAAATATACCCTGGTGGTAGGACATAAAACTATTTTTTCTTACTTTACTGTAATGAAAGAGAGAGAATATTTGATTGCAGTGTGAAGGCATTAAACCTTTCAAGTACTACTTCTTAAGGGCCAATGACTTTGCACTTTAAATCCATCACGCCATGATCGTAGTCTGAAGAGGAAAGGGTTAAAACATGAAAAGTTTATTTCATAGAAACATTTTCTCTAATCCATTAACATTGTTCAAGGGAATAGATGATTAAGTAATGGTGCTCCAGTACAGATCATATAGCTGGGTTGATTTATAAAATTAGATTTGTGCTCCTTCTGTATGCATGTGCCTACAAAGAAGAGATTTAATGCTTATGTATGCGTAGAATCAATATTGTATTATATAATAAGTAGGGCAAAGCTGTTTCAAGCCTCTCAGTGCAGGACTAAAAGTTAGCTGGAGCTGATTATAGTCTATAGCCTTAACCATGGGCCATTACAGGGCCAAGCATCGTTGCTTCATTTATATCTAATACCTGAATAGTATACTTACTCAAAACTAATTATTACCTAATTTAGTTCTACACTTGCTCACCAGGTGGCCACCTGAAGAACTCAATTTGGTGACCTGCTCTGACACCATTCATGTTTTCCTTATAGAGGCATGAGGTTGAAGATAAAGGTTGAAGTAGAAATTTACTATTCTACAGACTGTGTGATAGCTAGTCTAGTTTGTTTAGAGCTCTGATAAATATCCAAGAAACACCATCCAATGTATGCAAAAAGCCTATGGATATACTGGTATATACATGTATTCCCATACATGCATGAACGCTGCATATGAATAGCTCTATCAATCTAACTGTATCTACCAATTTGCTATTGGATTGGAGAGATGTTAACAGACAAGAATAATTCCCTCTAGGATATGGTAAGGAATTGAGGTTATCTTGACAAATAGAACTATATATCACACCTAGCTATTACACGACTAGGGATTGGTAAGGCCCAAAGTCTTGCAGAGGTGATGTGAATCTTTGACAAAGGAGTCAATCAACCTATTTTGATTTTGCAAATTATATTTTCCTCCACTTAGATAAGTATCATATAGCCCAATAACAGCCCAATAATTTTGGTGATTACATCCTCCTGAAAGCAATGTTTAGAAAATAATTCAAGGAAAAATATTCATCGGACATCAACCTATATTTCCCCTTCAAATAAATGCAAACTTTAAGTTTAATGGAAAAGTTACTTTGGTAAGTGTTACAGACCCAGTAGACATTTATCAAAAATCTCTAGGCTTGAATGGGTTAAGTGTAAAAATAGAAGAGAAAAATTAACATTTCCTTCTGAATTGACCAACAGGTGTGATATAGTACCACAAATGGCCTATAGATGGCGCCGAAATAGGTCCTATATCTCGTGGTTTACTGAGGCATGCTATGTTGGCGCCACCAAGTGGGAAACACATTCATCAAACCTAAACACCTGAGGTACATGTATGTGATGTATAGTCATGGTAAAAATATGAATATAAAACAAATATGGCTATAACAGCCTAAAATCTAAGCTAGGGGGACTCAGAATCTTCAGTCCCTTGTTGTGTAGCACCTATGCAACAAGTAAGCAAACAGTCAGGGCACATGTGTTGTGTATAGACCACGCTTTTCCACTTACCTGTGTAGTTCAATCCAAGTTCAAAGTAAACACAAATAACAGGTGAGCAGAGGGTTATAATCCATATACTAGTCATATAGTTTTTTGTCAAGTTCTGTTATTAACAGACAGCACTGATCTTAGGCATCCAGCTGTTGCTGTGAAGTACTATGAGAGCAAAGTCAACCTGTTAACTAACGGGATCAGATAGGAACCAGTTGTTGGAAAGTGAGACAGGGCAAGATCAGGTGGGCTCAAACTTTAAGGGGAGGAAAATGGTGGATGGGATAAGGCGAGTAACTCGAAATACAGTGTTAATTGTTCTTGGTAATAAATAACAAAAAATCTGCAGGTTGTTTTTACAATTAATTATTCAGAACATGACTGATGAGTTTTATGTTACCCAGACCCTACCTATATAGAGAACTACTTAAAAGACCTGAGGATACCTTCATAAATCCTATTCTTCTTGGTTAGCTAGTCCTTGGCCTGGTTTTATGTTACCACAAAGTTTTAGAGTTTCCTTGTCAGAACATGAGCGGTTGTGTTTCATGTTACCAGAATCTATCTTTAGGCCAAACAGTGAAACAACGTAAGATATGTAGAATGAGCTCCTGAATTTCACACTAGGCCAGGGCGGGTTAGCTAAAATTAAGCAGGGGTCCACTTTTATTTTTTAATCAGAGGCAAGTCGGTCCCTTAACCTAGGGAAACTAAGGAGCCCCAAAGAAATATTCAAGGGCCTAAAGAATTTCTTATATTTAATTTTCATAAAATAGAGTTTAAATCATGATCCCTTAACATTATACAGAATGGATAAAACATAATGATTACCTAAAGATCACCATTCTTGGTAACTAGGAAAAATAAAACTTCAACTTTATATGCTTGTAAGATATATATATATATACCGCTACCACACACCACAATTTAATGCCAGCCATCCTAGGTACCTAGGGTCGCCTAGGCCTTGACCTGGTAAAGCAGGGGGCAAGGTGTTGTTCTCCACATAGCACTCCCCTATTTGTAGACACTGTACACAGTACAACTATAGAGACCCCAGTGCGCAAACATCATCTCAACCCAATGAGCCCTCATTAATAATAGGTCACCTCAACCAATCTCTGCCTGGGCACTCTAGAGTCTACACAACTACAGGATTTATGTCTTGTTTCAGCTATCTTTGAAACACCTAGATATGAAATAAAGTGTACTACAATATGTCAATCTTTCTGAGCCTGTAAAAGAGGTAAATTGGTTTCCTGTGATATAAAGGAATTTTGAATCTGTCTGAAAAGCCTCCCTTTCGGATATGTGGACAAAAGGTATAAAGGTAAAGGTAAAGGTATTCGGTTTATAGTCTTGTATCCACCGAAGTGCTCACACGACCTTCCTCCCCTAGCAGGCACTGTACATACAGAAACCATTTCAATCCCCCGGGGGATATTCCAGAGCAACTGGCAGCATATAGCGCACACACTCTAAGCACTGCCTTATTTATGCTAGGTACCCATTTTGCAGCTGGGTAGACTGAAGCAATATGGAATAAACTGTTTTGCCCAAGAACGACCAAAGTGCCTGGATGGGCCGGGAATCGAACCAGCGACCCTCTGATTACTAGTCTGACACCTAACCAACTGAGCTACTTTGTCTATAGGTATAAATAGTAGATCTTTGCGAACTTACTTTTTAAACCTGAAATCTTGACTAAACATGGCTTTGTCTAGTTTGATTTCTCTACTCCAGAGGTCACTAGTTACCTTATTGCCACTTGGAAGCTATTAAATCATTTAATCATCTATAGCTATAGTTGTGATTCCATGTCGTCATGGAAAACACACCTTTTACCTTGGAAAACCCCATAACACAACAAAAAACTTCAGGCAAGAATTTAGGTGAAGATCAGTGAGAATGTAACCAGTATCAATATTCATTGCTCTATGCAAATAATCAGCAATATTCCAGATTAATTTCACCAAAGACGTTCCGGATTTCGCAAAGAATACAAGCTAAAATATAATGTTTTAAGAGGCGGTGGAAAACATCAAGGGTGAATGTTTAAACAGGATTTGTATTTGACCAATCAAATAAACCAGAAAGTAACAAGGAATTTAAGCCCTTACATTTTAAAAACACCAAAGGTAAATCAAATGTTAACTTGACTAGGCCTTACACCAGTCTAGCTGGCGACAACTGGCTGGCAACAACTGACCAGACCCAACTGACCGGAAGGGAAGTTACGAACTGCAGATGAGTCAACACTACAGGCATGAAACCATCAAACACTATGCTGTGTCCAGTGAGGCAAGCTTTCCAGGTGACTGGCTTTTCAAGTAGCACTCCAGGCATAAATGGGTTAACCCATTCATATCTGAAGGATATTCATAGTCTGACAGATGTGGATAAATATTTATGACACAGGAACACTATGAGTAATTTCTGACAGATAGTTGATGCTTCATTTGGGTTTAGCTATCCTTCTTCAAATACATTTAAATATTACTTTATTTTGAGTCATATCAATTTTTGGGGACGGCCTGTGTGGTTCAAATGCAAATTGGTTAATGGGTAGAGACCTCTATGACAAGTATCACCTGGACTTATAATAAATAGGAAATAAATTTTGGAATTAACCTTAAATTAACCAAGAATCTAAAGGATGGGGTTGTACATGTATGTAGGGTTCTGATCAACATTTCTCCTTCAAATATTTTCCCCCAAAATTTCTCTGATCAATAAAAAAATATTACCAAATTTGTCAGGATGCTTTTGTGCACTACAGCCATGACTGGGTTAAGGGCCACACCCCCACACCTGTGGGCATTACCTGTTGGGGCATTACCTGTACTACCTGTGCTACCTGTACTAAGTGGGTGATGGAGAGGCTCCGGTGGTGCACATGTAGGTCAATGGCAATTAGTATGCTGGTAGATCAACATGCTGGGAGTGGCATGAATGACCCTGTAAATATCTATACAGGGTGTCAGAATATACCTTAGAAAGAAGTTTTATTCTTCAAGTCTTTCAAGTCGCGATACCTAAAAGTAATTTACTCTACTACTTTGTAGCCCTGGGGTCCTTAGGCTACTTGTAAACATGCCAGAGGGTCTCAGGGAAGATCATTACCATTGGCATGAGTTACCCTCTTTGAATAAATATTATTATTATTATCATCAATGATAACAACTATAATAATCGTTACCTAAAGAGGGTAACTCAATCATTATTATTACTATTACTATTATTATTATTATTATTGCTATTATTATTATTATCTTTATCATTATTATTATTACTATTATTATTATTATTGTTATTATTATTTTTATTATTATTATTATCACTTTTATAGTGGTCTTCAAGGAAATCTGGCATAGAGGAGTTTCTTCTACTGAACATTTACCACTGCAGATATCTCAAGTAGCCTTGACTGAAATTACACTACATAAAAGAAAATTATAAACAAACAATATTTATTAATGAGATGGTACACATATCCTTGGGAACTTCTTAATATTGTTGTTACTGCAATCATGATTACTGTTTTACATCCATTTCACCCTTTATTTTCAAAATTCAGAAATTCCTGCTCATGAGGAATTGACTTTCACCTCGTAACAATTTAAATCATGCAATGCCAGGTACAAGGAGCCAAACTGGTCAAAATGATGTTACTGTTTTATGTATTTTAAACAGAAATTACATTTATTTTCATCCATATTTTGAGAAATGATCATGTCACTGAGGCCTGTCAACCACTGCCATCAATGCAAAATAACTCCACTACTTCAAGCAGCAACCTAGTTACAACATTTCTCAATAGATGGCGGTAGCTCTGCTCAGCCACAATACAAATGCTGCAGTTAACGATTCTAGTCAGGGCTTCTGGCTAATATAAAGAAAAAATTAATTGTGTTGTAGAATGAATAAAGAGTGGGGGTTCCTAACACACCCACGTCAGTTCCTGTTTGCCCTTATTAAACAAAATGGAACATTTTTTTGCAGTGTATGTGGCTGCAGTTAGGTTGATGTGTCAAATAATCGATCTGATTCACCTGATTCTCTAAGCTACTACCATGTTACTAGTCTACTATATACTATTCAAAAAGCTTCAATGGCTCCCTTTTCCTAAATATGTGGAATGCCAACAGTCTGTCACTGTACAGACAAAAGCCTTAATGAGTTAAACCCCCATTATATGAACAAACTTTTCTCATATACACAAGAAAACCACAGCTATGGTACTCGAAATGCAACCTCCTCAGAGTCCTCACTATTAGCTCTTCCAAAATGTAATAAATCAATTGGCCAAAAATGCATTTCATACTCAGGGCCCAAAGTTTGGAATGGCTTAACTGAAGCAATCAGGTGTGCACCATCACTACCTTCCTTCAAGTCTCGATCCTAAAAGCAATGTACTGTACTACTTGGTAACCCTGGGGCCCTCAAGCTACTTGTAAACATGCCAGAGGGCCTCAGGGAAGATCCTTACCATTGGACTGGGTTACCCTCTTTAAATAAAGATTATTATCATATGGACCACGTAACCTAAGGAGTTCTACATATCAAACTATCATAGACTAACCATGGCAGACCCATGGCTGGTAAAGGTCAACCAGATCTTCTTTTTATAAGATCATCAAACATAAAGAACCTAATATTGGATTTTAGCCATTTCTCCCCATTACAACTTAGCATCAACGATTAATGGGCAAGATTATGATTTGGACTCACAAGGGTTAACTACCCTACTACAAATTCACCTGCCTAGGGTAGATAGGCCAGCGCTCGTGTTGAAACCTATTTTGGCTCCACTAAATAATGATTCCTGAGAATCTATGATAAATAATAGAAAATAAGTTGGTCAACTTACCATTGTGATCCCAAATGCAGCTCACTTGTGTCTACTTGTCAGGTAATCCATGAATAAAGTGTGAGGCGAATGTTGACCTTCAATTATAAAGTCAGCATATTCCTGTGTTACTGTCCTAATTGTGGATTAACCTGAAAAAGACAACAAAACAGGTGAGGTAGATATCTCAGTTTGAAGCCTTGATCAGTGAACTGATACTTTTGAAAATAACTTTAGCATTGAGATTAAATTCACAAAATATTTGGAGAAGAATTATTTTAGATCTGATAACATTTCTCCTTCAAATGTTAATGAAAATATGCATTTGTAAGGTAGATATCACCAATATAGCAAGGCTTTTTAACCCTTCCAATGCTGAGGCTAATTTCATCCAACACAGAGGAATGCAAAGATTTTTGAAAAACATCTAAATCTTGTTGTGTTGGTATTCATTGGGAACTCTTGTTGAGACGGTCAGATGAGTACCCATGTGCCAGGGTTTCACTCATTTTCCAGGTTTTTTGCATTATTTTGTATTGGCTAAATTATCCCAACAAGGAGCTGTGGGCATGAAAGGGTTAAGAGGCATAGAAGTCACATGGGGTAATTTGTCCAGATAGCACCTGTTATAAAATTGAATTAATGTCTATGTGAGTGTACTTGAGATATTGAACATCCATTAAATATCACATAACCTTCCCTATTTGAAAGATTACCTACAAACATCTTGTGTGTCAAGTGAAATAAGTAAAAAAACTAAATAATGCATGAGCTTCTGTACACAAACCCTGTTTAGCTATTGCTTGCAGCTGTGAAAAAGTCAACTCAAAACAGGTTTCAGAGGTAGGTTATTTATGACGTGAGAGATATTGTTACCACCGTTATCATTAACCCATTAGAGACTTAAAGTGTTGTCTGGATCTAAATAGATGATACTTTTCAAAATAACTTACAGAGAATAAAATAGGAATTTGCGATTATCAACAGCGCCAGGGACTTAGCCAGGATTTTGAAACTGGGTGCCCAAAATAGGCAATTATTAAATTTCTGGGTGTCCAAATTTTTAAGGGAGACCACAATATACTCAAATTTCAACCATATACATGTATAAATTCATAAAAAAGGCATGATATCCTTATGCAATCTCATGGGAATTACATGGAGATGACAAAAATCAATTATATGCTTTAGATTGACACTTTAAGAAATTTCTCACAAAAAAATTTGGGTGTCCTGAGGGGGGCTTTTTAAGGGTTTGGGTGTCCAAAAAGGCACCCAGACGCCCTGCTAGCTAAGACCATGAACAGCGCAGTTGTAGGTGGAGTTCCAAATGACATTCCTCCAAATATTTTTAATAACTTGTTTTGGTCAAAAGATACCATCAAATAGTCAAGATATTTTTCACTTTTGCTACAGGTATAAAAACATGTACTGTATCATTCCATGCAATCAAAGCTTTGTAATTAAGAGTGGCCCTGTGGCAGAATTTGCCCTTTCAAGGTATGAAACTGCCAGTTTGTATTTACAGAAGTGTGCAAAAGCACTCAAGGTGCAGAAGGGTCATGATTTTAATGAGGCATTTGTATTCATTAGCGCTATTTCAACACTGAATTGTCTTAATAAACCGTTAATGGCTGTACACAAAAAACCTTTTGGTGATATCTATCTTACCAGTTCTTTTTGAGGAAATTTTTCATGTAGAAACTACTCACAAACCAAACCAACGGCTCTCTTTCACATATTCTGCCAGGTAAACCTTTATTCCTCTATTCTCTATTATGTTCATAGGTATCACACATCACAATGACACCTTTCAAGAGGAACTCTAGGCATGAATGGGTTAAGCCAAATTAAGGTCATTGCCAATCCTTGACTGTATACTCTAACAAGATAATCAAGAAACAAGTCCTGAATTATACTACATCACAGGGATGTGACATTTATATACTTCACAAAGACAACAATTAAACCTCATCAGATAAATAACAATCAGAAGAGACTCACATGTTCCTGGTTAATCCCACAATGATATTAACGACAAGAAGATACCACAAAGAATGTGTAATGTACCTGCACCTGTTCGAAAAAGCCCTTTGAAATGTTTAAAAGAACACCATCCGGCGTGACACATGATATATAACTGGGCCATCCTACGCCCTCTGGCACTGCAGTGAAATGGGTCATCTCTGTTGACAAACAGCCAAGTTTACAAACATTAAGGTATTAGCCGCGTGATTTAAAGGATAATATTTGCATAGCAGTGTCATTGGTATATAAGCGACTAGTTTCACTATTTGTGAATAAAGCAAACTACCATGATGCAGGTTAAAAAGTGCACAGCAGTATTATTATCATCATTATCGTCATCTTTATCATTACCATTTTCATCACTATAATTATTATTATTATAGCCATTATTAGTATAATTATTATCACTATTATTGTCATAATAATTATTATTACTATTATTATTATTATTATTATTATCATTATTATAATTATTATCATAATTATTAATACTATTATCATTACTATTATTAGTATTATAATTATCATTATTATTAGTATTATTATAATTATTATTATTATCATCATTATTATTATCATTATTATCATTATTATTATTATCATTATTATTTGTATTATTATGATTATTATTATCATTATATTATCATTATTATTATCATCATTATTATTATTATTATTATAATTTATAATCATCATCATTATAATATATTTATCTTTTTATCATATTAATAGAATAATTATTATCATTATCATTATCATCATCATCATAATTATTATCATTGTTATGATTGTTATAACTATTAATATAATTATTATTATCATAATCATCATCATCATCATTACCACCATCATCCTCATCATTATTATGTTAACAAACCAGTTGGTTTCCAGATTAAGTGAATCTTTTTGCCACCTACCTAAGATTCCTTACACATACACAACACTTTCAACCTGCTTGGTGTTGCTTACATGCAGTTCCAGACTGCTGAGAGAGTTTCTGAATGTGACAGCAAATGCTTTTCACTTTTATTTTTTCACAAAAAGTGAATCCTTAGCTCCTGCTGGCTTTCATTTTGGCGCACATTTCTCCACCTTAAAGGGTGCTCTCATGTGGTCATCAGCTTGAAAGCACTCGACACACTGAGCAGCAGTCATAACTCACTGTCTGACTAAGCAACTGAAGCGTACAGTGAGGCTTTTGTCCGGATCTACATGTATTTCTTTGTGTAGACGTATCATCCTTGTCAGCCTCGCTTTTTGATCAACTCACTATGTACAGGGTCTGACTGTGTATACTTGTAACACACAGCACATACCTAAGTTCAACTTGAACTTGCAGAGACCACCCTTTAGAACAGATATTTTTCTTCCAATTTGTGGTAAGTAGTCATTCTTGCTAAAAAGTTTCAGTTGGCCCATTAAGAAGGCTTTCATACATATTTTGGACACTGTCCAAAAAGTTTCTTACCAGGCATTAAGTGTTATAGGCATGATTAATTCCTGGAGAGCATGTTTTGAAGAACCCTATATGACTAATGACAACAGATACAATCATGAACACATATATCTCTGTATCTCTGTCTACAATCAGTTGAAAAAAAATGTCATTAGGTGCCATTGCCATAGAAGGCATATCAATAACAATAAATGGGGTTGAACGTTTTATTTGAAATATGTATAGCCAGTACTAGACATAGGTGAAATATTTGGCATAGGTAAGCTAAACTGGCCATGCAACCTGATAAATAAAATTGCAGAGTTCAACAGTGCTCTTGAAAATATTAGGGCACTCTCAGTCTCTCACGGTCACACCTTTTGAAGCCTATGTTACACACTAGTGAGATGTTGCGACAGTTGAACACCCTTTCCTGGCTTTCTGGGATCTGATAACTACAAATCAGGGACACTGTCACACAGGGCTGATAGCTCCTGGAGTGGAAGCTCTATTCAAATCTTTATTAACCCTACCTAATTAATTACCTTATGTGTCTGTGTGAAACAGTTTAATTCCTGTACTCATGTAATTAAAAGGAAAGGAATCATCAATGTCAGAATTTATCAAATACAAAGCCATTCCAAGGTTTAACCTTAGGTGAAGAAAAGAATGGATATGTAGCGAGAGACCAATAACTATATGCGCAATAATGAAGGACTGGCTATGCCAGGCATCTAGAATCTGGCCAAAGTGTGACGTCACTAGACGACAAGGACCAACGAGGGCTCTTGTTTCGTTTACATTACAGAGAAACGTGCGCACCAATTTGCAAGGAACGCAACTTTTGGGCAGATTGTTACCAGGGCACCTAGCTAGGCTGCAATCAACTAGGAGCCGCAAGGAGGGTATCACGCAAAATCTGATGACTTCCTATCTGTGAATGCTTAGATGAATAAAAGAATAGATGTGTAGCGGGACACCAATTAGTAATTACTATATATGCGTTATGGAGAAAGGCTGGACATGCCAGGGGTCTCTGATCTGGCATCAATATGATGTCACAAGGGGACATGGACCAGTCAGCTAGGGCTTTCGTATCATTTACATTTAAAACTGCAGAGAAACCTGTGCACCAGCAAGCACAGAACACAACTTTTGAGCTATTCATCGAGGCTATCCTGTTCAGATTGACCGGCCGGTTTCATATCCACTTGTTTTTTTTCATCTAAGGCCACTCCAATGCAATCATTTGTCTTACGAGCTCCGGAGGCAGGAAATGAGTCATTTTGGAATAAAATAAAGTTGAAAAATGTGGGTTTTTTTATTTTTTTTATTTGCTGACTAGGACTGGTAGCGAGATGTTTCTAACAGCCTATCATCAACTAAATAAAATCAATCAATCAATCAAATCCTGTAACTTGAAGGGTTTGAGATATACATCCTCAAATCTTAGGCTCTACTACAGCATTGATAAATTCCTGTAGTTGATTGAATTACCCTTACAATGAATATTCTTAGAACTTGCACTTTTTTTTTTTGAGTCTGACAGAAAATTTCTAAACCACTTTTGTCCGTAAGACACCAAAGTCGACTTTTTTTTTTTGAGTCTGCCAGAATTTCTTTTCCAAAAATAGCTTGTAAGACAAGTAATTGAATTGGAGTGGCCTAAGGTGAATGTAAGTCCATGGTCAGTCTTTCCGTGTCGGTACCGTGCTCTGGACATTTGCATGGTCACTACTTACCTACAGCTTTCCCTATGACAAAGTTATGGATAAATATTGCAGTTCTCATCTCACTTCTTGCAAATCAAATCAAATCAGATGCTATAGCAGGTTGCTACACCTCAAAGAGGCTATGTTATGGTAGTGTCATGCAGTGGCGCTCCCTATTGCCTTTTAACAAAACTAAAAGTCGATAACTGTCAACTTTACTGAAGTCATTAGCCTGGACATGGAATTGGATTTCTTAGAATATCGCGGAATCGCGATCCTATTAACAAAAACAGTAATGACAGTTCGCCTCTTAATCCAATGTTTCAACTATTTACACAACCTTTTCGAAGTGGTGTATAGCAAACTAGAGAGAATTAACTTACCACTTGCCAAGTCCAAAGCAAAGTCACTCACCTCACCTCAGGCTCAGGCTCAGGCTCAGTCAGCTATCGACTCGTCGTCTGACAGACTTTTTTTCGAACCCCTATGTTCATAGACAATTTTCATCTTAATTTAACTCAATATTGCAGTCACGGAAGAGTCTTCGTGATTGGGTGATGTTTTTTAAACAAATGCCACGACGAAACAGCGCATTCACAATCCACACCCCAAGACGTGACTTTCAGGTGAGAGCGCCATTCGCGGCCTTGGGGTTAATCTAACCTTTGACCTTTGACCCCTACACAAGGACTGACCTTATCCAAAACATGCGAAAGGTACATGTAGATGTGAAGTGGTCCCGGTATTTGTTATGTTATTTTGACGCGTAATCCAAACTAGTGTTCAATACCTTGGAAATCATACTGAGTTGACTGAATTGTTCCCCCAGTGAACCTTCCAGAGAAAAATGACATAGTTTAGGAGATATTTATAAATATCATTATATATACAAATAAATATGATATAGATATGAATTTTGAGAAGAGTGAGTACTTTTTTCCTTCAGACTATTCTCCTGTTGAAAAAATAAATGTGTAGGAGATACTGTTATAGTTTAGGAGATGCATAGTTTAGGAGATATTCAATAAAAATGATATAAAAGATACATGAATTTTGAGGATTAAAATAATAAGAGGATAAGATGTAGATGTAAGATCTACAAAGAAGAGTTAGTACTCTTTACCTTCAGACTATTCTCTTTTTGAAAAAATAAATACTTACAAAAATAAAAAGTATAATATATTATGGTTATAAAGGAAAGCATCAATTCGGAGGAAATTTCGTAGGTCATTGTGTCTTGCCACCTGTCATATTTGATGTCAAGATCAACTGTCTATCACGTTTTTCCATTGCGCAAATACTAGAATTTTACATAACAAGTAGGCACGTACTTTTCCAATTATGAATTTTCCGTAACTCTTCATCTGAATTTTTTTAAAACCAAAAAGCCTCACAATTGCAACTAAATACCACATTATGTATATTTGCCTACAATGATTCTGCAGGCGAAAGCAAAACCATGGACATTTATCACACTTTTGCCAGAAAAAGGTACCTAGATCAAGTTTTCCTGTCCCCCATCACTTTCTTTTTTAAACGGAACCGGCTTTAAAAAAGTCATAATGACAGCTATGTTCAAAACATGTCACTCTGGTCACTCAAGTTGTAAATGATTCTCAAATACACTTCCGGTCTGTCATAATGTGTGAATTTTACGAGAATTTCCATGTCAGCCTTAGATTGAAATATCATAGGTCATTGGTCTTGCCACCTGTCATATTTGATGTCAAGATCAACTGTCAATCACGATTTTCCATTGCGCAATTACTAGAATTTTACATAACAAGTAAGCACGTACTTTTCCAATTATGAATTTTCCGTAACTCTTCATCTGAATTTTAAAAGCCAAAAAGCCTCACACTTGCAACTAAATACCACATTCTGTATATTTTCCTACAATGCTTCTGCAGGCGAAAGCAAAACCATGGACATTTATCATACTTTTGCCAGAAAAGGGGTACCTAGATCAAGTGTTGGGAACAAGCACAAGCAACGGGTAAAGGAGATAAGGCATGCAGCTTTAGAGGAGGCAGAAAAAAATGACAATGGATGTGAGATAAAGTGTAAGGAAAGAGATGTATACCCTCATCCAGAATTAGCGTGTAGGTGACTGAAATAAGTGATAAGTTCACTTGACCTCCGATATGGATCTGTATAGGTATTCTTCTAGCACGATGTAGGATCTTTGAAGTAAAAAAAAACAGAAAAAAAAACCGTTTTGTAGTGGTTTCAAACGAGGCTCCTATCCACAATTATGAACCTGGGACCTTCAAATATCACAAATGTGGAGGGAAGATCAGTACGGAGGGACGAATATAACATTTTTTCTAACATTTTCTCTGTTCAAATTTTACAAACATTACTGTCGAAAACTGATGAAAATCAGAAGAGCATGTAACTTTTTCAACTTTAAGATTCCATTATTTTTTTAATTATGTCAAAATTGGAAAGGAATGTAATTTTACCCACCACCCTTTGAAAAGTTAAACTATTGTTGTCAGATTCCAAGGAGATATGTTAATATGTGATACCTACCCAATATGCATGTTTGACGCGACCATGTTTTGTTGAAGTACGATATGGAGAAAAAGTACCCAAAACATTTCCTACTTCACGCCTGAGGGAGCTACGGTAATAATTGTTTTCTTTCTTTGCTGGTGTAGGCTTTAACATGTAAAAATCTCGTTAAAATGACCCCGTTTTCTCAAATAAACCCCATAAGCCACATTTACACACCGATAAGCAAAGCAATATTCAAATATGTCATTAAGTTTCCCAATCGCCCAATAGATGGCTTCGATTTCCTAAACCACTCGTGGCGGATTTCCCCATTCATTAAGGGTTGGTTAGTTTTGATCGACACTTTTTCAATGAGACGCAACACAAAACCTTATTGTATTTTATTCATTATTTATATATATACATATGTATATATATATATATATATATATATATATATATATATATATATATATATATATATATATATATATATATATATATATATACATATGTATATATATATATATATATATATATATATATATATATATATATATATATATATATATATATATATATATATATATACATATGTATATATATATATATATATATATATATATATATATATATATATATATATATATATATATATATATATATATATCGATACATATATATGTATATATATATATATATATATATATATATATATATATATATATATATATATATATATATATATATATATATATATATATATATATATATATATATATATATATATATATATATATATATATATATATATATATATATATATATATATATATATATATATATATATATATATATATATATATATATATATATATATATATATATATATATATATTTATATTTATATATTTATATATGTTTGCACAGTATAACCTAGACTAGGTTCCAAGTCCCTAAAAGGTTAACATTCCCTTCTATGCTGACCAAGCAGTGTGGTGTAGTACCAGGTATATAGATAGATGGCACCACCTGCTACTCCTATCTAGAGGTTTTAGGGTCATACTCAAACTGAATCCTGGTGAGATAAGTGTAAACTAAATGGACCACTATGGCCACCTAGATTATGTGGTGCTAGGTAGCAGAAAAAAATAACAGAAAATACATATTACAGCATAGAAATCTAGGCTAAGTATAACCCTATAGACCGAATGCGACGCAAAGCAATGTGTAGTGTAATCCTTAGCGAGCCTTACGTTATGAGATGCTAGTGTTTTATCAATCAATTTCAGTTTTGGAATAACTGAGGAATTTAGATTCTTATTGAAGAAAGATGTCTTCAATTTGATACTGATTTCCAATCACACAGAAAAAATGTAAAGTGATATTTGTCCGTAATTGTTTCAATAATATTGAACCTTATTATATGCGACGATATTTCATTGCGGATGTTTGGTGTTGCACACGCAAGCCCCGCTAGGCAATATCAGGAATCAGTAAAAAGGGTGCTAGGGCTTTGGTAAAAGATATGAAATTCGCTTGGTTCCCATGAAAAAGGTAACACTGACTATAATAAGGACTTTGTAGCACAGAAAATGTGCCTAGTGAGAAATAATGGGAAATAGTTGCGAGGCATAATTCACACCTAGAATTTGAAAGGAACAAAAGAGAAAGAATTAATAAACATTTCCCAGGCACCAACTACAACAAATGCTCGAACTGGTATGAACTAATGGCTCCAAAGATGTCCTACGCTTGCCGTGAGTTTTTGATGAAATTTCTATAAAATGGGCCTAAAAGTATGTTAAAGCACACGCCAACTGCGTGCTGGGAATCCTTTTCTACCAAACGATGGCAAGAAGTGTATTGCATATGTTTTGTCTCAATACTTCCTGTTGAATTTACCCTCAGCCTGATAATCCTCTATGGATAAACAGTTTCTTATCCCTGGCGACATATCTCTGATCACACATATGTTTGAAATTAAAATTCTTACTTTTTTTGTATGGCTTTCCTGAGTGATTTTAGCCATTTTTGCAATTTTATTTGCATAAAGTGTCATATTCCTATAAAAGTTATCCATCTCGACAAATGATTTATCATATTGATGCACGCGCTCATAGAAGTTTATTCATGTATGAATACATTTTGAGTGGTTGCAATGGTTACAAAAGCCAAACCTATTAATTAAATAAATGATTGCCACCTATTTGCCTGTTTCTAGAGATTATTTCTCGGGCTGCTAACATCACAGTATGTGTTGCAATGCTCATTGGTTACTAACGATGTTGTCTACATCTGAAAATTTTAAGCGTCTATCAATCACTCTTCTTTTCCAACATTCGATTATCTTCCACAACCTAATAGCAATTTTGCACTCAGGAAAAACGTGAACGACTGTTTCTTCTCTGTTACAAAATAAACATGTGGACGAATCAAACAAATCCATTTAAAAAAATCTTTTTGTCCATAAAAGATGTTTAAAAACGTGAATTGTGGAATTTGGAATTTGGATACTCGTCACTTTTTCTACCATGTTTAGGATGGATCATGACAAGGTAATTGTAAGTGGTGAAAAAACCTAAGTATCCAGTGAAAAACACCACCTAAGTCAACGTTATGATCGCTCGCAACTTTCTCACATGCCTCGGCTGGGGTTCAAACTCGGGCAGTGGTGAGAGACCATATATGATATCAATCTTTACGGTTTAAAGGTTTACATATGATACCAATACATACAAAATGTGTAGGCTAGTTACAGTCATCTTATTCCAAATCATTCATCAAAGGATGCATTACAGCTATTATGTTCATATTCTTAAGAGCTGGGGTGCATCTGACTGGATGCATCTTCAGGAACATGCTCTCCCTCAATTCAGTTGAATTTGTATTGTCCATCTATCATTGTCCAACAATTTTCTAACTGGTTAGTTGTAAAGGACATCACATAATCTTAAGAGTTGTTCATTTCCAAATTTTAGCCACTTTTATCTTAGCTAGGAGTTGCATTCCCCTCTTTAAAGCAAGATATTGTTAGAAGAGATTATATCTGGCTTTGTTCACTGTTTTCTGATGTGGCTTGCCATACATATGGCAAGGATTCTAAAGATGGCATAGTAAAAGTTAGACTCTACCAGTTCTCTGGAAGCTGCTTGGAACTGCATTGGAGGGGTGCACTTTCTCATTTCTACTACTGACATCCAGAGAAAATCCGAGGCTGGGTGATAGGAGTGATGCAAGGAGTGGAAAGTAATTTTAAGAAAGTGGCACTGGCACAATAGAGCGCAAAGGCATATTGGTAGGAGGTGGATCCGCACGCCAAAATAAGGAGGCCAGCGTGCGGACCCATGTGTCAAGGTGTAGTTAGTGTTATGGCCAATGATGTTGTAGTTTCAATATCAGCGCTGACTGCGAGTCGGACTGTCTAATCTGGCACGTGACAAGATGGAAGGTCGTGACCTCTACCATAATAAGCATTCACCTGTTACGAAAATGGCTGGGATTAATCGGGTCCAAATAATTTCCCCAGACATAATGTTGATACATGCTTTCAATATCGCACCTGACTCTGGTTTTTGGCCGCTCTGTTTTATAGATTAACTCGCTGCCAAAAGCCAGGTATTAACGACAATACTAGGAGAGTTTCCCTCGTAATAAAGTCATCCTGTGTGGCTGGTATTGGCTCTAATCATAACCTACGGTCAAGGGGCAGAGCCCCCGGGAGCCGGTTGCGTCAGGTGAAGAAATGTAGGCTTCGTAAAGCCTTGCAGATATCAAATTTTAGGGCCTTGGCCAGAGGCCATAAGTTTAATACTGTTCGTAGTGCTTGCGAGGTGTTTGTTGTTAGGTATAATGAGAACCATGAACTGTCTAATCACAAGCAGATTCAATGTATTGTTCCATTTGGTAATGCATTTATATATACTTCTATTCTCTGATGTATAGAGTACATTGTAGATATCTCTGCACCCTTTAGTATGTTTTAATAAAGTTATTTCAAAAAACGAACTTAATGGCTGGTCATTTTTATGAATTAAGTCCGACTATTTTTTGTCATAAAATTTCTCTTTTTTTCTGATTTTTTTTCTTAAAATGCACATATTGAAATGAATCATTTTCTATGCCAAAATAGCTTTAAGGTCTTCTAAAACATTGAGCCTTTTTATTCATCAAATCCCCTATCTGTAAAATTCCCTTTTCTTGACATTGCATAATTCTTAAAGCTTTACTTTGAAGTTCGGCTATTGATTCTTTGCTGGCTTACTATTACTATTGCAGAAATAACTTGAACGGGCCCCAGGCCAGCAAGCCAATGATGACGCAACGGGTTTGGAGTCTGATATTTCGTGTAGGAGAGCCATGCGTCGTTACCGTCACAAGAAGGTGGTTATTCCTTTCATATCTGTCCAATTTATTAATTTGGTATTTATTAAACATTGAACAAATAATTGTACATAGAAAATAGTCTCACTAGACAGATATTTGCTGATAAAACAATAAAAAAAAGTTTTATATTCATGGGTAAACCTATGTAGCTTGAGTACTCAAAGTTATGTTGGGAATCTTTGAAATGTTTTGAAAAGTGCATACTATCTACAATAGCTATCCTGTTTCTATGGTAACAAGTACCTAGTAACACCTCCCAGGTGGTGCTGATGACCATGGCAACGTCACAACAAGACGTCACGTATTACACAAGTTATTGGCAGAAAGTGTGATAGGAAGGTAACATGTATTAGCGCATTTGTGACAGCATCCTTTGACCTAGTTCATTTCAATAATTTACCTAGTTTATGCATTCATTATCATTGTAGCATCAAGACAATGATATACCTGATGACGTAAGTACACTATTCAAAGGTTTAGGAAAAATTATATTTTAATGATACATTGTAGTAACAAGACAATGATATACCCGATGACGTAAGTATACTATTCAAAGATATTTCAAGTAAAAGATAGTGTCGCAAGCTTTAATAGGGATATATGGAAATGTTTGCAAAACCAACTTGAAAGCATGTCAGCTCTCGTTTGAAGTCCATAACTTTTATCTTTAAAATTTTCACATCCATTTGTCTTCTATTTTTGCAAATGGATAGTTTAAAGACTCGCACATTTCTTTCAAAAAGGATGAGAGGGACCGGAGTTTAGGATTAGATATGTGCTCAGGTGGCAGTCCAGTGATATGTGGTTCGTCGGTTCGATTATAGTCCCATGACAAGACAGTTCATAACATAGTGCTCCTCTACACCATTTTTCTGTTACTGGTACCTGGTACTAGAAATATGGTATCATTCAATCATTTCAATCGAAATGCTTAAGAAATGAGCCTGCTTGTTACTAAATGCAACATTGTCATCTGGACATTCATATCTAGAGTGGAACAATACTGTTAAAACATACATGTATTATATTGTCGATCGTAAGTGTACCAAATATAAGAAGTAAAGAGTAAAATTACTCTCACCTTCTGTGCCGATAGCTCTCTATTGATTGACCTCTTTATTAATCAATTCATAACTAGAATTCTCTCTCAATCATCTTGGTGATCTACGGCATCTTTGACAATAACAAGAACAAAGCATGGATTTTGAAAAAGGAATGATGGGGAGTCGCTAGATGAGTTCTGGCTGATATTTCTTCTCGAGGTATTTCGAAAAGGGACACCCTGTAGAGAGTCTAATTTGGTCGTGAATGTTTTGGGTGGTACACATATATGAATGTGTTGACCTGCTAATACTAGTATATAGCTTTTTAATTTTCCACTTAACAGTCGCACTAATATCAAAATGGTGTTTCGAGAGCCATACAAAATATCTTTTCTTGCATTCCTAAAGGGCCCTCTTGAAACTCGTCTTAGTCCAGGCAATCTGGCACATTTTTTGGCTAAACCCATCACTAATTGCAAAAGAAATGAAACCTCTTTTATTTGAAAGGAGACTATATGGGCAATGATATATCAAGTGTCCTCACACCTACTATCAATCATTTTACCTCTGGAATAGGAGTAATAGGAAAAAAGCGCCTTGAATCTGGAATGTGTTATCATATCAACAGTAGGAACTTTGTTCACTAATATTAACATATCTATAATTTACGATTACTACCTTTAGCCATTTGGTGGCAGCACTGTAGTGTTTGATGACCTCCATTTTTTGTGTTACAAAATATGGCACTCAGGCGAGGAGGTCATAGTTGTCAAACAAAGAACTACATTTATCAGCAGCTCCACATTGATTCTAGCAGCAGATTGGTCAACTTCTTTGTTGGTCTGGATGGAATTGGGCGTCTAACATTGCCTTTAACAAAAGTCAATGTAAGGAGTCCAATATTAATCCTATATTTGGATCCTGACAATGCCTTTCACAGCAACATAGCAATTACAGAGGGATTTCAAAATGGCGGCCAAATGTCATAATATTGTCTTACTGCTGGTCGCAATGCCGCTAGAAACTGTTTTTAGGTTTTCAAAACACCTTTTGCACAATTCAATCAGCCAACACAGTGTATATCTGGAAGATAATATAGCAGGAAGTACTCAGCGTGCAACATAACCACTTGCCCCGTTGCAAGTTGCACGTGAATTTGGCAAAAAACAGCAATGAGGCAAGCTGAACAAGACCCTGACTTGCCCCGTTCGGCAGATAATGTTTTGGGCAAAGTCCAATCTCACCTTTGTGTAACAGAGTGGCGGGGCAAGTGGAAGTGCGGGCTGGGCCAGTCAACTTAAGGGGCAGCTTGCCCCGCTCCGAAAATAATGTTCTGCAACCTATGTTTATGGGATGTAGAAAAATGGGGATAGAATGCACGAAAGCATGTGAATCCTGCATAGCAAGTGTGTTTGTGAGAACATAGGGTAAGTGATCGAGTGATGGACTGACAGGTGATTTAGATGAAGCTGATCTGTAGGTTTTGTGATGCAGTGGGGGCTGGGACAGGTTCCTAGCCAGGATTTTGGAACTAAATGTCCAAATTTGGCAATCCCAAAACTTCCAGGTATCCTATATATAATGGTGATCACAAAATATTCAGATAACAATCTTTAATATGTACTTACTTAACCCATTCCGCTCAGTGTTCTTCTAGAAAGTATTATCTGCTACCCTTGTATTTATGAAAATAACTGAAAGAAGCGAAAGTTCATAAAAAATCTGAAGGAGAGTTTTTGTATGGCTTCTAATCAACATTTTCCTCCAAATGTTTCCAAAAAACGCTTTCGTTAGTAAAATTAATATTTCCAAAATTGCCAGGCATGTGTAGGCTTCTCTGAGTGTAAATGGGTTAATGAAAATGCAAAATGGCTATAATCAAAGTCATAGAAGTTACATTGAAGTAAAAACTTTATTATTTGTTTAAAATTGACATTTTAAGAAATTTTTCTACAAAGAAATCTGGGTGTTCTCTGTGATTTTTGAGGGTTCAGGAGTCCAGGATTGACATCCAGGTACTTGCCTGAGATATATTCCATAATTGGATTTTAAACATTTCCTGAACTGCAAGTAATTATTTGGTAGGTGACTGATTTCATTATCGTTCATTTCATCATTGTTTTACCTAATGTCCAGTAGATGGACATTTGTGGCGAAATAGCCCATGATTGTTGTGTATATAGTACCATGCAACAAGTCAATACTAGAATATAATTGCAGCAGGGACTTAGCCAGGATTTTCATAACAGGGTGTCCAAATTGTGATTTGAAGAATTCAGGGTGTCCAAAATCCCTGATTGAAAAATTGAAAATCATTACACTGATTATGTACATTAACAAATAAAGTAATTATATGCTTAATTCTTCAAGAAATGTCTTTATTATTAGTTTGAAGTAAAACTTATTAGGAATTTAACCTGAAATTAGTATTTATAAAAAAACACATACTAAAATCTAGGGTGTCTTTTTACCTAAAATCAGGTATTTTTCATGAACCAGGGAGTGCAAAAGACACCCAGACACCCTGCTGGCTAAGACCCTGAATTGCAGTAAATATTGTTTCATTTTCTACCTACTTCTTTGGTGAAACATCAAAAAAGACATCTTATCATGTGATTTGTCAAAAAATGTCAGCATTTTTACCTTGTTTTACCCTGTATCATGATATCACTAATATGCTAATTTTTCAAAAACTTTGATTGAAAGTTACATATTGTTCCAATACTTTGATTGAGTGGGATTTGCAATATGTTGTTATATATACACCAATGCTCTTATTACAGTAATTTCGTTTCTCTTGCAAATAGTGGTGGGTAAAACGCTACTTTGCCTGGACTACCTGGATCGATGTTACTTTTGAGAATAACATAGTTATAAAGGATCTATTTACTAAATATTTGAAGAAGAGTTGTTTATTAGGTTTTGGTTAACATTTCTCCTTGAAATGCTTTTTCTAAAGGAGCTTAGATCAGGGAGATGTCATCAAAATAGCCAAGTCCCTTTCGGCCACTTCATGGATTATTGGGTTAAGAGCTGTTGTGATGGATGCGAGGACGAGGAAGATCGAGCATGAGGACAGACCTGTGGATGCATATATTGGGTCAATTTATTCATCCCTTCAGTGGAAGCATCCCCCACTTGGTTGTCACTGAAGGTAGAAGGTAGAAGCCTGACGCTCCATTCTGCCAAACGCGTGGGATGGAATCCCCTATTACTACACAAACGGCTGAAACCTGCTGATGGATCTATGTCCGCTTACAAACTAGGAGAATGAAACATTCATTACTTCCCATACAAGCGTAATCCCACAACCGGAAGCCAGCATTAACACGCACAACAAACAATTAAGCCTAACAACTGATGCTACGAAGGAGTGTTTCTCAGTTACTTGGGGGTGTCATTTAATCAAAATGAATACTTATTTCGATAATGATATATCGCTACACCATTATTTTTAACTATCTTTTGCCAAATATTCAGATATTTGGCTATGGGGTCTTTTTTCTATCAAAGAACAAATATACAGTCATCGGACTATCTTTAAAATAACGAACCTATTTATTTTTAAAACCAAAATTACTAAAGGTTTAATGACTGTTCACCAGGGCAGTATGTGTATTTAATGTGCGCCTGGAGGCATCCTGGTCAGACCGAGGGCCGAAGGTCTGATCAGCATGCCTGAAGGCACACATTCAATACACATACTGCACATCTGGTGAACAGTTATTAAGGTTTTTATTATTGCTTCCATGCATATGACGTTTCTTATGGTCTAATTAATAGTATCTTGTGATATATAGTGTGCAGACCAACAATAAGCTCTGGAGGGCATTGTGAGGTGGCATTTAATGCCCTGCGTCACAGGGCATTAATAAAGCCTTAATGACTGTTCACACGGGCAGTATGTGTATTTAATGTGCGCCTGAAGGCATCCTGGTCAGACCGAAGGCCCGAGGTCTGGCCAGGATGCCTGAAGGCGCACATTTAATACACATACTGCCCTCGTGAACAGTTATTAAGGTTTTTATTATTGCTTCCCTGAATGAGACATTTCTTGTGATCTGATTTATAGTATCTTGTGATATATGGTATGCACACCCACAATAAGAACTAAAAAGGGCAATGTTTTCTTATACTTTCTTTCTTTTAATTTCTGCTATTTATTTTTTATGAGAACTTGTGTAGATAATGCTAAATGGCATTACCTCATTTAACAATTTTGAATCTGAAATATCCATGAATCCTATAAAGCTTTTTGCTTCTCCCATGATAGACTGGTCCCTTGCTCTATGAGTAATATTGGTACTCTGTCTCACACTTACCACACTGCAACATATACAATAGGATGTGGAGTGAGAGAAAGGGAACCAGCTGAAAAAGAGCCATCTAGTGGGCACACCAATAACTATTTATTGTAAGTTTGACCAGAAAAGTTCGCATATTTTTTATTTCAAAACTTTTTCTTCTTAAATAAGCCTTTGAAAATGTTTCAAAAAATGTTTTACATATTTTAGATTCCACTGTTGTGATCATTTAAGTTTAATGGGCTTATTGTAAGCATTTTTGTTTCACAAATTTACTGACTAAGCATGAGAGTGAGATGCAAGAAGAAAGTACCTATATAAGTTGTCCGCTTTCTTTAAACAACAAATGAGCAATGGTCGAATCGTGTCAGTGACTGATCTAGATAGCCTTGCAGGGCATTATGGAGTGAGATTTAATGCCCTGCGGTGGAGGGCATTATGGGGATTTAATGACCGGTCACATTGTACAAATCCTGAGTGCTGATTGGGTGAGCCAGAGGAAGCGATAATAATAAAGCCTTAATGACTGGCCAGCAGGGCATTATGTGTATTTAATGTGCGCCTGAAGGCATCCTGGCCAGACCGAGGGCCGAAGGCCCGAGGTCTGGTCAGGATGCCTGAAGGCGCACATTTAATACACATAATGCCCTGCTGGACAGTCATTAAGGCTTTTATTATTGCCCCCCTAAGTCAATGCCATTTTGTGAGATATTGGTCAAAACTCAAAATGAGAACTAAGTAGATGCTTTTTCAAATTTTATTTCACATAAAACGGTTTAACAGGTCAATATACATTTTTTATTAAATGTAACTATTGGATTAATTATCCAAATTTATCACTGTGTCATGTGACTTGTACTAAAATTGGCAAATACAAGTAGATTTTGAAAATGGTAAAATGATAACTCCGAATTAACATGTCATGAGATGCATGTTCTCTGACAATTAACATGTATATATGATGAGGGCGTTAAATACTTTCTCTTAACAGTTTAATAAATAACAACATTCTATGTCAACAAATATCAATTTTCATAGTTCAGAGGTAGGTAGGCATTAAACGCTACTCTCCCAGGGTCAACACTCCTCACATATGTTTATGCAATATGTATTCAGGAGAAGTTGAAGCTTACAGGGGCATTAAATACAGTGCCCTGTAAAATAGATTTTTGCATAGGAGTGAAAGAAGAGAGATTGACATTTTGGCTGGAAACATTTGCCATTGCATTTGTGTTTTCTATATCAGTGAGATATTTAATTAACACATCGTCAGCGATATCCAAATCATCAATAGTGTCAGTGTGTGCTACCGGGCACGCTGGTTCTATAGGAACAGCACTTGTTGCCTCACTATAGGAACTTGCAGTTTTGGGCAAACCTATAGCTGAACTGATATCCTGTGCCATCATTGAGCGTTGCTCGTGTGAAATATCTGAATAATAGTGCTTAAGCGAGCGAGTGTCTCTGTGTTTTGTGATGGCTGTTATTTTAAGGGGGTGCCATCCTGCCTCCATCAGTTGTGTGATTAGGGTAGCTCTCAATGAATGACAGGTATGGACTTCTGGAAGACCAGCCTTGATTGAGATCCTGCTCATCATCGTGCCAAGGATGTTTTCCCACAGGGACCTTGTCGAACCAAACGGGGTTCCCAGGCTTTAGCCGCAATTTAGGTCGTTGGAATAGGGCCGTTTCGTCGGGATTGAGGTGGTCAATAAGCCTTAGGAAACAACTGACAGGGCACAAAGGTGATCCAGGCTGCTCATATATAACTCCACCAGCAGGTTCGTCAGGGTCTGACTCAAGGCCTTGATAGTTCTTTGACACCGAAAAGTTGGACTGTAAATAAAAGAAAAGATAAATGAAAGTATATAGTTAAAGTGATTACATCAGTTATATCTTTAAGAATAGAATATTTGAAAGAAGATGGAGTAGTCTTAAGTAGATATTTATCAAACTCATTGATACCGTGCAGTCAAGAAAGGGCTAAACTATTTCGGTTCTAATGTTATGACAAAAGCATTTGATTGAAAAATATTTGAAGGAGAAATATTAACATGAAGATAACCAACAACTTTGCTTGAAACAAGTTGTGCATGGAAGGTTAAATTCCAAGATATGATCAAAAGGAACTTTGAACAAGAATTGCTTAACCAAAAATATTCTTAACTTACCTCTGCTAAGTACTTCTTGCCATCCTTGTCCTGATATACTTTTATGGTATCCCTGGTCATTTTCCTCTGTTTTTCTCTGCCTCTCAAACCCAAGCACAGCGTGATTACAAACCAAACATACATCTGCAGTACTTCTGGCTGATCAATATTTTCTGAAAAATATTCTCTGCACATGTTCAGGTCATCTGCTGAAAGTGGTTTGGTGTGTTCAGTTTCAGACTTCCCTGAATTTTTCAGCTCTTTCAGCATAGCTGCAAACATTTTGTTCCATTGTGGGAAAATTGCTCTATCTGTGATATCACAAACTCCTTCATAAAAACGCTTCAATCCATACTTAAGTGAGATGTAAGAGTTCTTCTTCAAATATTCTCCTTTTTTAGAACGTACACTTGCAAAAAATGTCTTCAGGTATAAGTCCAGCTTAGTACTAGTTGCCAGGTTGATTGGCAACACAAATTTCTCTGGTTCAAATTCTTTGCAATCCTGCCCTTTCCTCAGAATGTATGTGAAAAATCTCTTCTTGGCAGCTCTGCTGATGGTGACTATAAAAGGGATCTGAGCAGAAATATTAATGTGATTCGGTGCCAATTGCCTGACTTGTAAAGTTTGAAGGAGGGCATTATGGGGTGAGATTTAATGCCCTGCGGTGGAGGGCATTATGGGGATTTAATGACCGGTCACATGGTACAAATCCTGATTGCTGATTGGATGAGCCAGAGGAAGCAATAATAAGGGGATTTAATGACCGGTCACATGGTACAAATCCTGATAGCTGATTGGACAATCCAAAGCAAGCAATAGTATATTAAAGCCCTTCACCCATGATTCCAATGTAACCTACAAATCTACCTCAGAACGCACCAGTTGTCTTTTTAACCTTGTAATCCATGGGACAAAACCCAATTATGCGGGTTGAATCCATGTTCTAGGGTAATTTTACAATATTTTTTTCTGTAGTTTTCCAAAATCTATCAACTATCAATTAATTAGCTAAGTAAACTATTGACCATGCTATCTTTGGGTGCATCATATGTCATGAATCAAAGTACTCTTCTCAGTTATTACTCTATTTATGTTGGAAACATTCCAGGGTCATCTGTTTATAGATAATTGTCTGAGCCAACCGTATGTGTAGTCACAAATATAAGGAAAGAATCATTCCGTACTAGGGTTTCAGTGTGTCAGATATGACAATTACATTTTTAAAAATAAGGTTTTTAAAGGCTTGATCTTATTCTGGTACCTACGTAGGATGCATCCAACATTTGCTACATGTATGGTTGCATATTTTTTCTTCTAAAATGCCGTTTTTGAGAGAATATGGATTGTATTGGAAAACCTATCTTGGAACGCAGACTTTCTATACTTAGCAGAAATACCAGTGTCTATGTTTGGTTAGCGGGAGTTACATGGTCATACACTGCTGGGTATCATCTTAAAGCTATTATCGACAACTACTAGTAGTAGTAGTAGTAGTAGTAGTAGTAGTAGTAGTAGTAGTAGTAGTAGTAGTAGTAGGACATTTATTTGCTGTAATCATATATTACAAAAATTGTACATACACCAATAACAAAATTAGAATGCAAACTAGAAAACATATACAACTAAGGAAATACCGGTATATGTTGATATGGCAGCCTGAGGAACGTACGTATATAAGCAAAAGACAGGTGGTAGGAACAGTAAATCTTGTTTAACTACACACGTATAGAGATCATGTATCTGATATACTCTCTACTTCTGAGTCAAATCTCTACATGCTTGAAGCAGTTAGAAAAATCAGGGGATGTAGGTTGACACTCCAGATTTCATTTTGGCTTAAGACTTAACACACAAAAGAAAGCCTCGGAATCAAATCACCCTTTCAAGGCCCATGAATGAATTCATTGAAGAAGAAATATTAGGCTATTTGGTGAGAGGATTTTCACATAAGGTTGTGGTGTCAGCCACACCGTGTTCTGTGTGGGATATAACATATTTCTCCACTACCTTAAATCATCATAAAATTAATATATTTGCCATCATATCAACCCAGCCCTAAATCATCATAAAATCAACATATTTGTCATATCAACACAAAAACTTAAAAGATTCAGGAATATATGTTGAAGAGCTTTTTATGTAAGAATCCTATTAGAATGGCTTTGAGAAGCACTTCAAACAATTTGTATCATATACCAAAGTACACTTGCTCCAAATTACACATTTCATAAAAACTGGATAGATACAATATTTTCATAGCTAAGCAGCATGGTTTGTATGGTTGAAAAGAATTCCTTTGACTGTTAGGAAATATAATATACTAGTATTCAAAGCGGTAAATCTGACACTTGTGAAATTTCACAGTAGTTTGTACAAAAAGTGGTCCTTTGTCATCGTTGAAGAACAATGACAAAACATAATTATTCTAGGTGAAAGAAGAAATAGAGGTAGGGTATGAGCAGAGCCAAGGGATCTTTAAGATGCATGGTATATCCATAGACAGTTCCACACATCCCCCTTCTTTTATGAGGCGAGCTGGGTGCCACATAATGAAGACCGTGCAAATGTAGAAATAAAGAGTTTAAGAAATAGTACGTCTCAATTTGTGGATTAGGTGGATTAGGTCAATCAAAGTCATGATTTATAATCAAGTTATCGTCGGCTTTTATTTCATACATATTTGCGGAGATCACATCTAGTAATTGTAAATCCTGTCGGAAGGAGTAATAATTTTTTATCTTGGTATATTCTGGTTGAAACACTTTCTATATTTCAAAGGAAATCAAGGGTGTTTCCAATGGTTATGATAATGAAAAAAGTTCCATATTTAAAATGATGCAAATTCCTTTCCAATAACAGCTCTGTGCCTTGGATACTAGAATAACAGGAAATCCACATCCGCACCAAACTGTCAGGATGTCATTTAATATGCGTTTCTCTGACAACTGCACAGGAAATAGCTGTAATGTGTACGTTTTCTGATTGATCTAAATATATATCTGATCATATTGCAAACACGTTCTAATCTTTTCAAGGACAGGTAGATCCAGTTGGCTAAATTCCTCTCATGAATATAATTTCTGTGTGATTATTTGAAACCATTCATTAATATAGTGATCCGGAAAGGAGTTGGCTTGAACTACCCAAAATTACAAATATGTGACATGTTCAATGAAATCCAAGAATTATTTTCTTTTAGTATTTCTAGATAAAATCATCCATAAATTGTAGTTATGTCATATCCCCTGGGTGGTCAGTTTGATCTCCCTCCCTCAGAGTAATTTAAAATGTATCCTGAAAACTATATGAATAGTCAATGAAAGATATTCCATGTATCATGTTCTGGTTGTTCTTAACTAGGCTATTACGACAAGCACTTACGTGTGTAAAGGGGGCACAAAATTGCTAAAATGAGATTTCAAGTTTCCAGATGTGTTGGGGCAAAAGCATTTTCTAATTATTGGAGGACAAGAAATGACATCTTTATTTGTTCCACCCTGGAACAGTTGAACAGGATGGGACCATTAAAACTAGTACCGGTATTCAATTTGTCCCTGGACTAACAACACTAGTATCATTTGTCCCTGGGACTAAACATACTAGTATTTCTTTATCCCTGGGACACTAAACATGGGAGGCAGAAAAAACCACTAAACCGGTTTGCTCAAGGAAAACCATTAAGTAACCAGATGGTTAGTGGTAACTATCACACAAGCGCCGTACCAGATTCCAATCATGGCCTATATATGTACAATGTACAACTTTTCTGTATTTCAAAGTCATGATTTATGATCAAGTTATCATCGTTTTTTATTTCGTTTTTTATATTTGCGAAAATCACATCTAGTTACACTATCTATCTATCTTTAGAAAAGCGATGCTTGAGAAAGGTCCTTCAAAACTACAATGATACGTCATTCATTTATGCACTTAAGCTATCCTTGAACTAAGTGCGCCTATGAAAATTGTATTGCGCTGGCGATGCGTTGGCTTTTCCAGTTCGTCAACGCTGACAAGTGCCCTTGCCTTCATAGATTTATTGCGATATGTCATGCATTTCGACAGCTACTATATCAAAAGCTCAACGCACGCACTAGCTGTGTTTCTATGGATTCCAACGTATCCGGTAAAACGTTCCATGGTGATGAGGACATTTGATATATTCATAACTAAACCAAATATTGAGTAATAACTCAAAATAAAAGTAACATTTTAATTTCTTGTTTATTTTAGCACCGAATCGTTTGTGTGTGGCAACAAGAGAACCACAGAACAAAGAATTTCTATATTCTAGCTCACAGTAAAGAGACATCTTAACCTATCATACTATCTTGTGCTAAAGGATACTGTTCAGTTTAAATGCATCGTATTATTTTGACTTTTGTACTTTCTTGTCTTTTGTATCTTATCTACAGAAAGGTTTTAGAAAAGATAGCTCAGTGGACAATTGCAAGAGTCCTTTCTTCCACCTGTCAAATACTTTGGTGATATTTATCATAAGGCCTGATTAATAAAGGAACTACCAACTGGATGCAATGATTTTTTTGGTAACTATAGTGAGTTGATGACCAATTGCATATCTCCCTAACTCAGCCGTACATAGCCGACGCAAGCCTGATTGTTGAGAAGACAGGAACGAACAGTAGCGGTTTGGTTGATTAGAAAACATCGGACTAATGAAAAAAAGAGAAAAAAATGCATTGCCTCTAACACATAAATACTTTATAAATCAGTTCTCCTAGTACTGGAGATGCTAAGAGGAGTTATTTTTCTGAAAACTATGAAAACATTAGTTTTATGAATACTTTTTCTAGTAGTGGCAATGAAAGAAAATGCCCAGTAGTCATATGTAACTACTTATACAAAATGCATGGGTACTTGTGGTTGGTTGACATCAAATGCTTATCACACAATTTTTTTTCATCATCATCTTATTATTACTGTTTGAAGCATAATTATTATTATTATTATTATTATTATTATTATTATTATTATTATTACATTCATCATCATCATTATTGTTGCTGTTGTTGTTTTGATTATTTTAGTAGTAGTAGTAGTAGTAGTAGTAGTAGTAGTAGTAGTAGTAGTAGTAGTAGTAGTAGTACATGTAGTAGCAGCTGCAGCAGCTGCAGCAGAAGGGGTATAAGTTGTAGTAAACGAAATATAATAGGCCTGTTCCTTATACTGGGTCAATGTATTCAGCGCTATATCTGAACAGGCCACAGGCCTCCAGAGTCGTCTATATTGCCTGCCAGATCAGATTGCCTATCATTTGATAGCTTTAATCATCTCCCCTACCTCAGACACGTGCGTCAGTGGAACATGTGTTTGTAGGCATGGCATGGGATGCCATTGCAGGTCCTCATTCAGCCTGTTCACTTGTACCCCTACAATGCACAACTCACTTCTCCAGCTCAACACATCTGCATGTGTTCCTCAATACATAACTTTCCCACTGAAATAAAACAAAACAAAGGGAAAAAAAGAATGAAAGCACTTTAATAAATTCATTTCTTGATAATGTTAAACCTGTTTCAAATAAGAGTTTATTTATTTCCAAGATAACTTATATGCTGCTATCTTTCCTATCCCTTAAGACAACCCTAAAAGAAGATAACAGCATATTGGAAATATTACAATGGGACAATACACCCTCGAAGTATAGAGTAGATATATCAGAGCTAAGCAACTGGCTGGTGAATTAAGTTACACTTATTCATTGATATCTTTGTATGATGCTCTTATAATTATCCTAACTATCCCACTGAAATAAAACAAAACGCAGGGGGAAAATGGAAGCACTTTGATAAATTCATTTCTCGATAATGTTAAACCTGTTTCAAATAAGAGTTTATTACTAGTATTTCCAAGATTACTTTTATGCTGCTATCTTTCCAGTCCCGTAGGAGAACCCTAAAAGAAGATAACAGCATATTGGAAATACTAGTATTACAATGGGACAATACACCCTCGAAGTATAGAGTAGATATATTAGAGCTAAGCAACTGGCTGGTGAATAAAGTTACACTTATTTATTGATATATTTGTATGATGCTATTATTTTCACGTGTCAAAAGGATTCAAAACGTTATGAAAGGTGGAAGATTTTCTATTTAAATATGGTATTTACAAAACAATTATATTTATGGTGATTTTTACATTGTGTCGCCATACAAATATCTATATGACCAAATTAGTAGCAGAACGTCATACACAATAAATGTATAGAAGGCATTTAAAAAAAATGTTGTAATTTTTAGATTGCGTAGCCACTCAGAGCAAGGGGAAACTGTTACGTTCCCATATTTAGATTACAGAGTATGTTACCTATGGGAACCTGGGCCAAATGGCCCTGGGTAATTTCCCTATTCTCTGTTATCTAAATAAGGTAACGGATCAGTTTTCCCTTGCTCTGAGTGGCTTAACACTCTTACAATTATAGATTTCTTTGAATGTTTCCCAGCATTCTTAAGCCTAACATTTAGCTACTTAGCAACCACAAGGCCCCGACGTATCCATATTAGGAAATGAAAATATTCTTATTAACTGTGAGGCCCACATTGTACATTTGCTGAATCAATAGTAGAGAGGGTTCATGGAAAGCATTCTTTATTGCAGTCCACAGCCTGTATTGTATAACAAACACCAACAACGTTCTTTAATGAACCGATTCCTAAAATAGCAACATCTAAAGACTCTGATGTCTTAACGGACCAGACAAGGAACATTATTACTACAAGGAACGGTTTTATATCAAAATTTAATGTCAATGTGGCCTTTCCTCTTTGAGCTTATACGATATAAATATCATATTTATGTGAAGAACTCTCTAATTGAACCCGTTCTAAGTGTGCCCTATTTACAATGGTTATTTGTTGTGGTAGAATGTTCTACTAAGAATGAATATGATACAATGTGTAAATCAAATACTATAGTGGAGGGGCCTATGTCCATTTTGTGGGGTCCAGTGGGAATTTCACATACATTTTGATTTTTTTTTTACTGAAAAAGCTTCTTAGATATATAAATGAGTAATTAAACATGGCACCAATTTTTTCGACCATGCGGTGGTCATTAATTATGCTAATTAAGAATGACATCATCTGTTGCTTGTCTAGGTAACTTTTCAAGCATTACATGGTAATTGAACCTGAAAGAAGCTATATATTTATATGTTAATCACTACTGAAAGTCATTTGAGTGCTCAAATATTTTTTCTGTTGCTCTTGAAAAAAAGTGAATTTTGCAAATTAGTAAATATGCTAATTAGGCAAAAACAATACCTTCTGTTAATAGCGGGGCGGCTAAGACAAAAATTGTGCACTTTGTGCGAAAAGCGTGAAACTTGGTACAAATATACTTTGAGTGATGCTGAGCAATATTCTTAATGGACGCAGGGCGTGAGTTACCATAAAAGACTATTTTTGGGGCATTTTAGGCAAAAAATGTCATAAAACGTGATTTTTTGGTAATATGTTAATAAAAAATCTAGGGAAGAGAGTGGAATCTCCAAACTTATCACAAATACACTTCTTCGGTTGCTGATTATAACTGATGTAATAAATATTATGAAGTTGACACATAGGGTGTGTTTTTGGGGCGTTTTCAGCAAAAAAGAGTAGAAAAGGTGCGATTTTTGGGATCTGACAATAGAAATCCTATGCCTGAGAGTAGAAGCTGAAAACTTCACACAAGCACACTTAAAGAGTTATTGATAATGACTGTCATCAGTAAAGTTTGTGAATAACCCCTTAAGTGACTGCAATTTTGGGGTAACTGGTATAATATTTATTATGAAATTGACACTAAGGGTGTGTTTCTGGGGTATTTTCAGCAAAAAAGAGTAGAATAAGTGTGATTTTTGAGATTGACAATAGTGAAATTTAAGCCTAGGAGCAGAAGCTAAAAACCTCACACAAATGCACTTAGAGAGTTATTGATAGTGACTGTGGTTAGTATGTGAAAAAAACCTTAGTGACTGCATTTTGGGGGTTATTCAAGCAAAAAATGACCACAAAAAGTTAGATTTTGGCAATGTAACCAAGAACAAACATACTTCAGAGTAGAAAGTACAAACCTCACACAGATATTCTTTGAAGGTTATTGATTAAAACTGCTTTAGTTAAAGATATAGTGCCTGATTTTAGGGTAATTTTTATTGAATTATGACTGAAAATGAGATATTTTCGGGATCTGCGGCAAAAAAATCTACACTTCTAAGTAGAAACTGCAAACCTCAAGCACATATTAATGCAAGATATTGAATGAAACTGCTAAAAGTGCACCTTATGGAATAAACCAATACTGCATGTATAATTAAGATCCATTACAATAATTGAAACAAGATATTGGATTCTATCAAGAGTGTTAAATATTATTGATTGTGTAGTTTGGAATGATTCTGTTAAATAGTATTCCTATATTGTTCACTTTCTTAGATTAACAATACTGAATTGACACATTAACAGCATTTTAAATTCATATGAGAATGAATCTTAGGCGTACAGCTTAATCCACTAGCCCCATAGCGCGTGGCTAGGGAAAATTGAGCTGGGGAACAACTACAATAATATTTGACTTAGTAGCCCGACTGGCTAAAAGAAAAGTGACATTTTAAGATCATGTTAAGAGGATTATATGTTCAGTTAAAGAACACCATTTGACACTTCAGTTGTCATTTAGCACAGTTCCAAAATGAAATATAACAAAGAAAAGATAGCTTACAACTAAAATTGTTTTGGGATAGGAATACAGTGGGACATGTAGAACTGAGTATAGATAGGGCTATAAGATCTTGGGTGGAGCTATGGCAATTTAGAAACCAGAAGTCCTGCAGTCTACCAAAATTTTTAACCAAAACCTGAGCCCTAGAATCTCAAAAAATACAAACATCAATCAATCTCTGCATGCTTGTTGTACCTGGATCGATTGGTGCCTCAACTACAATAGAATAGTGTGGTTCCAAACGTTTTTGCTGACTTAACCTTCACTCTATTCATCATCTACTTGTGAAGCATTCAATAACGTGATGGTGGACCAGTATATATATGTTTGATCCATAACAAGTCCTAGGTAGCATCAACCAATGTATGCTGATAGTTCCTCCTCTTATGTGTCTTCCTGATTGGTAATACTTTAGAAGATACCTCTAACATATAACACTGAGATCATAAGATATCTAAAATGGAGTTGTAGATAATATTGTGAATAAAAATTCTTCTCAAATCTTCCAAAATATTCTCACAAAAGTTAGATATTTCAAAATTAGTGAGGCCTCTTTGACTGAATAGTTCAAGGTATTGATTTAGTCATATGTATTCTGCAAGGAATAATATGGAGTATGTTTAGGTCCTTCATTTGTTTAACATACTTAATTTTGTTTCATATAACTAATTTTGCATACATTATTTACTTGATGATTCAGATATTTTGCATTGAGATATTAACCAAACCATATCTTGATCGAACATTTCAACCTTTTTATTGTCAGATGACATATGGCTAATGTAGCGCCTATTCTACTTGAATGACACACACACGCAAATGTCCTATGGCTAATGTGGTGTCTTTTCTACTTGAATGACATCCACACGCATATATATATATATATATATATATATATATATATATATATATATATATATATATATATATATATATATATATATATATATATATATATATATATCGCCTGTTGCAAGATAAACCCCTTAAGATGGTGTTTATAGACCCAAATCTAGATCAAAACAATATTCTGTCTAGTACCTAATGGCAATACATAGGGACAAGTAAGGTAAGTTTTGATACATAATATCATTGGTGTGTAACAACCCTATGTTAGAAAAAATGAGTAAATTATGTATAAAAATGGCCAAAATAGGCTGTAACAAATGGCCAAGACAAATTTTGTTTAAAAGTAGACAGCAATAATATTTACAAATAATGTCAACTTTGGGGTTTGTCATGTGTCAAACATAAAGGCAGACATCAGTTGTGCAGCTGCCAAAGTGACATTTTCCAGATGCCTTTTGGCAGAGAGATAGGTTATTTGCCATTTTCATGTTTTCATGTAACATTTTACCTTTTTTTCAATGGGTAAATGCATGATAGTATACTACTTCTATACCTCTATTAGAGATTAGTCATTTTGATATTTTCTGATAAACTAATGTCGTACCATGCGGATAATTAAAGATGTTAAACTATATTTTGTGGGAAACCAACTATATTTCCTCAGATGAATTTCCGAAACAAGGTTGTCCCATCCGAAGAGCCATGTATTCTCCTAAATGGTAGTGAGATTTCAAAGAAATAGGGTAGTGGGCACAAGGTCCCTTGGAGTAGCCTACATATATGACACAAAAATACTAGGAACACCTCATTTTCCTAGGGGAAAAAATAATTTACTGTTTCCGAACCATAATTTGTCCCGTCCGAACAGTTTTCTTATTTGTTCACTTATGGGATAGGCTTAGTATTTTTTTGCATATATGCCAAACACAAAGATCACTTCAGTAGCAGAGATGCGCTGGCACCTTTTCAGCAAACGGCAGTTCACTGATGAGAAACTCCCTCCAACAAAAGCTGCGCTTGAGCAAAAGATTAAGAGGTCAAATTATGTAACTCTTTCTTGGAAACAAGCTGGTGAAGCCAAGCCGACCCTTCCACCACCAATGTCACATGGTTAGTGTATGGAAGGGGAAGTGCTCCGGCCTGTCACTACTGTACTTCCACCAGCTCCTGAAGCGGTACTGCAACTAGTGAAATGTGCATGTAAGGGAAACTGCACAAAAAAGACATGCTCATGTAAGAAACACAGTATGTATTGCACAGACGTGCACCTCATGTGAGGAAAGCTGTGAGAACAGAAATGTCACTGTGTCAGAGGACAGTGAAGATGAAACCTCAGTAGACTTTTAAGGTGGGTTGGAAACACTACTTGATCCGTGTCCTAGGGCAAAACGTGTAAATTTTGAATGCTAATATACACACTTATGTGATACAAATACATCAATTTTTTAAAAGGATTTAACAGATTTCATACAATTTGTCTATTTTATGTGTTAAGTGAAATTTGCCCATGCATTGTAGACTAAAGAAATGTATTAAGTTGAATTAGACCAAATATGTTGACAAATAATCCAGTATATTGTCAAAAATGTCAATTTTTGACCCAAAATGTTGAAAAACATAAGTTTTCAGGTCCAATGGTGAGTGATTCAGAAACTAGTGGCTATTGTTGTATAAATATATATTATTCAAGCATATTTTAATTATAGTAGTTGACACCTTAGTATCACGACCAAAAGAAATGACAAAAAAGTGGATTTTTCATATAATACCTATGATGTCATACCTAATTAGCATAAAAACGCCTTTCCGTATTGGAAAAATTGGTGCCGTGTTTTATTTTATTCTACCCTGTATGAAGAGCAAAATTCTATTGAAAAATCAAAATGTATGTGAGTTCCCACTAGAAATACATAGGCCCCCCCCCCACTACTAGTACTGAATAGTTTTCTTATACTCGAAACAAATGGGCTTAGATGATTATTTTGTTTTTGGGTATTTATAGCCTTAGAATATCTGTTTACAAGCCCTTGCACTTTTGCAAGAGAAGTAAACCTTTCAAAGTTATACATTAAAAAGGTTTATGCCATGAAGGATCTGTACGATATGAAACTTAGTTGAAAACCCAAAACTGTCTGTATAGTGGGGAGGAGGAGATGTCTCTTATACATGGCCCATTTTGGAAAATACCACACGTATGGTTAAGATCCCCTTTAGGCTGATATAACAACATATGGAACTAATGAAATATTTGTAATATTTTGAGGTGAGTCAATATTGAATACAATGATTTGGGCTACTGAGGAAACTGATGTATTGTAAACACAAAGTAGGTCTACTTGACAACATACAATACAACCTGCCAAATTGAATACATCAATGCATTTAACAACTCGATACATTGGAAACGTTGCTATTCCCTGTGACCTTGATACGTATAGAACTAACGTATACCATACGTTTAGCACAGTTTTGGATTCTCCATGAGTGTTTAAAGTACCAAGGTTCCACTGTTTTCCTCAGCTTCGAGTTCTACATTAGACTATGCCTATCAATTACTACTTCCAAGATACGTATAGCCACATGTGGTATGTCAATTACCTACACCACTGAAGCGGAGGAATATCCTATAGCATTAACCCTATCTCTTGACCAGTACTTCGCTTGTGGCAGGATGAATACTGACCCTCTTGCAGTACTAGGAGCGGACAGTAAAACACGGCTGGTTCCTATGCGTGGGGCTGCCCCGAATGTTGAGCGGATAGATCATTGTGCTTCGACTACTCTCTTGCCATTACCAAATGCCTATGATTCGAATACGGTTTAAAGCATGTAAAAAGGTTTTCGATGACTCGAGGTAAGTCGGTGGTTTTCTTGAGACCTCCGTTCTCCTCTATGTTAAAGCCATGGTTATTCAAGATTTGTATGTTAAAGCCATGGTTATTCAAGATTTGGCACAAGAAGTGACAACAAACTAAATTCCAATCCCAGTTAACTTTGACATTGTTACAGAACTTCATCCTTCATCTGGCAGCACAAGTTTCAACAAAATAGATTTCATTCCAGTTAACTTTGACATCGTTACAGTTGCATCTGACCACAGACTGTTTATTCGTTGGGCCTGCCCTGATGATCGTGTGGTCTATGGCGTTGTCATTGACCGCTAGCTCTCTCTCTCTCTCTCTCTCACCGCTGTCCGAGTTCGAATTCCGACCAGGGCAAGTAAGAATGTTGCCAGTGACTTGGGGTTGGGCGGTTGTTTTCACCGGGTACTCTAGTTTCCTCCACCACTTACAACTGACCAGTCACGATTTAGCCACAATATAGCAGAAGAAATGACGATAATCGAAATTCCAAACCTTTACTTTATCTGCTTGGTAACTATTAAGAATGCTAACTGTTGAACCTAAGCATACACTATTTTTATACTTTTGGTTAGTCACATTTGAAGCTTATCAATCATAGACTTACATACCAGCGCACTACATTTGAACAATAGCAATACATATACTTGGCCATAGGTTATTGTATTACTACAAATGGATCTAAACCATTGATCAGTGTACTTAGAGTGGTCAGTAGGTTGATCCAGGAAAGTACTTTTTCTTAACGTCAAGTTAGCTCTTTCTCTGTGTACTTAGATCATCCAGCAGTTGAAACCAACGAAAAGCCTTTTTACCTTTAACTGACCATAAATTCATGCAATATACTGGAAAGTACCAGTTTCGTACAATATTGGTGCTATTCATTTACAAATTTAACACGTACTAGAATGGTACAATACGGCTACTACCAGGTCGCCAAGTACAAGATAACCCAGGTTGAATGATACAAATACGCATTATATCTGCTTTCGGTTAAACAAGCTACCTCTAATTAAATGGAAGAGACGTGACAGTCACTCTTTTTCACAATAAAAATTTGAATAAAAACAAAATTAAATAATACAACTAATATGCATCGTGCATATTAACTAACATGTCTATTGTGTATTATATAACCTAGAATGGGATTAGTTTCTGATTTGAAAGCATGTGTGAGGACGGATTCTGAGTTGTATCCGTCTGTTGGTATGTAATTCTATAATGATCTCTTATAACAAAATACAAAACATGTTGAATATGTGTTCAATTCAAAAATATCTAAAAGCTAGTTTTAATCAAAATATATGAAAGGTGTCATAGCCTCTGACTCGGTAGCAATAGTATTCTGCCCTTAGGGCATCCACATTCAAAACGTACTATACGTGATCTTACAAATAAAAAAATAACAAAGAGAGCTCTTGATATTTATTTGACTGCATCTTGTTATTTTCTAGGCATTCTCACTTCAAGTCCTTTGTAAGTGTTTCTCAAGTAACCGCGACATTTACTGCATTTTCAGACCAAAGTGTTCATTCCATGTGCAAATGGATTAAGATCAAAACCATGTTCCCCGGATGTGTGGGCTGAATAAAGTAGAACTTAGATGTAATAGGGGGACACACATTTATGAATTATGCAAACATCATCTGTGTTGCTAAGTCCTCAACCCTTCCAATGCTGAGGCTACTCTCACCTAAAGCACATGAAGGACGCAACGATTTTTGAAACAAAAAACATATAAACACTGTCATGTTGGTATTCATTGAAAAGTTCTCATTGAGTACTCTCAGATGAGTGCCCATGTGCCAGGGTTTCAATCATTTAACAGGTTTTTGCACCATTTTGTATTGCCCAAATTAGAAGCCAGTCGCATTTTATAAGGGTTAATGCACTGCATAAAAGAATGTAAGCTTATGTTTCTAAATGATCCCAGACAGGAAATGAAGACTCAATAGCAGATATCATAGTGGCCAGTTCATGTCTGTCAGTATAACGTTTTTATCTGATAAAGATAATATTCTCAAACGACTTTTCTGTTAAAATAGCCATTTGCAGTATGACGCGCTCGCTGAAGGCGTGACGTCTCTTTGTTACTTGCAAAACGTGATTAACTCATTAGCGCTTATGAATTTCTCGTAGTCGTTTCTATGATATTATTGGCAATATATTATTAATCAAGACAACAAATTCAAAGTATTTGATGAAGAGTACAAGTAGTTGGTAGTGTTCAGATTAAAATTGAAATTTCCCCATTACGCCATTGGCTGAACATTTTTTCGCCAAAATCGTCAGCCTGTTTCTGCCGCCGTAAGCATTAATGAGTAAACTATAAACATTCGGTGTAAACTCAGATATGTGAACCACTTGTGACATGGCTAAGTGTTCACACTAGGAAACGCTAACACCTCAAATGTCGTTTTATAATGTGAAAGGTGCGAATATATATACAGTATATACTTTATTGAATGTGACATTAATCACAAAAAATATACATATTACAGTATAGCAACATAGAGAAAACATATATAAGACTGCGAAAACATAAAATATTTTGTTAGTTAAATAATAAAAAGGAAATAAAACCAAACATAAATATATGCGGACGGCAAAATTGTGTTCAGGGTAGAAGGTGTTTATATCTCCGAGATGTTCACAATGACAGGCTTCACTTTACAATGACGTTTTGCTAATCGTTTTCGTATCTTGTGTCATTGACTCCTTAAATGAAGCGGTCGTTGACAGTAATTGTAGCCTTTTCCTCATCAAAACATTGATATTCAGTGGCAGGTATAAAGCTTCAGTGACAGCTTTCCGTTAATAACCCATACATGAAGCCATTTACACCTGGATTCCACACGCGATCTAACATCTTCGATAAAAATGATCAAACCCATCAATTAGCGTGATGTTTTGAAATAAGTGAAGAGGGATGGGTAAACCCAACAAGTACAGCAACTCTCAGCCAAATACACCGGAAAATCTTCCTTTTTTATCAAGATATTTCCAATTAAGTCAGGCTGCACGTGCGCAGTCCAAATAAATGGGGTAAGATATACCCACATAATTGACACACAAATGCTACACCGCGAGCTGCTAACAGTGCAGCATTGACACGCCCGCAAATCGAATTAGCCGTTTCCATGGCAATGGCATTTCAGCCACCACTTGCCTAGCGCTGAAGTAGCTCATATCCATTCCTGAAGGCAACGCACCTGACAAAAACCCTTTTTTCTCGTCAAATGGTATTTCGTGTGTGTTTGCCTGGTCGTTCCCTTGTCAGTTTAGTGGATCGTCGGAAAGCCTATTAGACTAACGGCGTTCTCGTCTACGTCTCAAATACGCAGGAAGAGCAGATATGGCCTTAGGTCATGGCAGAAAGCTCTGTCAATATCAATGTTGGTATATTACATTAGATCAGAATTTTCTATGCTTATTGGTATCCATTTGTATCTGGACTGCACGCATGGCCTGACAGCTTTTAACTTAACTTATTCAGCATAATATTCGAAAGAGTATTGTTTTACTTAACAAAACCAAAGATATTCCTTAAAATGCTGTGTTTTGTTAAAAGAATTTCCAGTGTACGGTACGTTCAAACATACATTCATACATATACACACACATTGATATGTACATAAATACATACATACATACCTAAGTAGACTTTTACTCAAAGTGTTCTTTGAATATGGCCAGAATCGTCATTTCTTTTTATCAGTCCTTTCTTTCTTTAATAATGGAAGCAACTGTCGCAGCTCTCTCTCTGTAGTAGTAGTAGTAGTAGTAGTAGTAGTAGTAGTAGTAGTAGTAGTAGTAGTAGTAGTAGTAGTAGTAGTAGTAGTAGCAGTAGTCGCAGTAGTAGGAGCAGCGGTAGTAGAAGTAGTAGTAGTAGTAGTAGTAGTAGTAGTTAAAGTTGTAGTGTTAGTAGTAGAAGTAGTAGAAGCATCAGCAGTTATGGAAGCAGCAGCAGCAGCATATTGGGATACGATTAAATTACCAGATACTATAAAAAAAAACTGGTCATTACTGGAGGATGCATCTGTTAGGCTAATAGGCAATTACTTTGTTATGATACTGGGCAAACGTTTTCTTATGGAAATGGGTTTAAGGATTATTGTCAAATTACATTGTTATAGTACTAGACAATAATAAGCACGTTGTGATGTTTAAAGGTTAATACGGTGGGCATTAGACAATTCATGTATTAGTAATATGGCATTTTGTGTATTTTGTAAGTCCGTTTGTTTACGGTAATGGCCACAAAACGTATTGCTGTACCCAAAACAAATTTGTAACGGTAATATGTGCAATGCGGAAGTGGCAAAATATCTGGTTGGTATGGAAAACAATGGCTTTGTTGTGTAATCATAGTGGAAGAAAATTGCAGCGCTAAGAGGGATATGTCATCTATTTATTGTAATGAAAAGCATTGCCTCATGTTCTTGGCATATATATATATATATATATATATATATATATATATATATATATATATATATATATATATATATATATATATATATATATATATATATATATATATATATATATATATATATATATATATATATATATATATATATATATGTGTGTGTGTGTGTGTGTGTGTGACAGACAAGAACGGTCAGGGCATGAAGAGTTTATATCTCATATAAACTATATACTAAGTATCTAAGGATTCTAAGAACCATCGACACCCATTTGTTTACGTACTATTACTAGCTTATAGTGTTAATCTCTAAGTGAGTGATGTGCACCTTATGTAAAGAAATGCTTTTCTTCTCCGATTTACTTCTTTTCGATAGTGTGTTAAAACCTTCGAAAGCAATATTTGGTGATTTGTTAATTCAGGTTATGCGTGATTTAATCTCTAAAACAATTATCATAGGCAGATACATATTGCCGCGATGGTTATCGGTGAATATTTCTATCTCTCCGCTGGTGTACTATACTCGACTGATTTATCAAATCTATTGACATAATCCTCGCGTTTAGTACCTAACTAATGCATTAGCGCTCTTATAGTGCGTAACCTGGAGTTAATCTATTAGTGAGGGTCTATGAAGTAGGGTGAAACTAAGCAATCTTTAAGAGTCTACGATAACGCTACTAGCAACTAGATATAAAACTGATAAAAACACAAACGAACATATTAGAACAACCGATTCTTTATTAACTTGTATGAGAGTATATATAACAAATCGTTCACTGAGATATTTCCATCCGAAGTAACACTTATGCTTGAGGAACATTACAGGAAAAGAGTCAGTGAATATCACAGGGCAAAAAGACGTCATATAGTTACTGCAATTTCTGTTAAAATAATTATACCAATCAAATCAATACTACTGAGATGCTGATATCTCCGCGATAACAAACCAACCTATATGTGTATCTGTACCTTACATTTAGGTGTAAACCAGACATCACAGCTTAAACCAATCACGTCAAAGCGTAACGATGCAATATGTTGAGAATAAATTGATTGAAAATTGTCGTTCCAGTTGGATTTAGCTATCCCCTCTTCAAACACGTTTGAACAATAACTCTTAGGGTGTGGCATATCATGAGTTGACAATACGTATGCGAACTTCAAATGCAAATGGGGTACGTACCGTACGTATATAGGTATGGGATCCGTTACCCATTGTGTCCACGAATTAAATGTAAACATTAGTGTGATCGCATTGTAAACCAACACTAGGGTTGCCGCAATGCTTGTTAACACTTGCATTCACGCATTATATACCGGTATATATAAACATGAAGTGCATGGAAATACTTGTGTTAACGCATCTCATGTAAATACATATCATGTCTTACACATAAACGTTTGTATTCATACATTGCATGTAAACACATTTATCTCAACACTTCATCTTGTAAACGCATTACATGTATACACTCGTGTCTACGCAATGCATGTTAACATTTTTTAACGTTAGGTATAAAACACTTGAGTTACGTATTTTATGTAAACACAAAGTGTACCAGAGTATTTCATTTTACACACGAAACATTGCACTAATGCAAGCCGTCACATATTAAACCATCATTCATGCCAAAAGTGCTTCTTGGACATATACAACTTAAAATATCAAATAAAAAGCATTGAAAATACTGCTTTCACTAGAGGGATATCGCTGAATCAGTTACATGTAGGCCGTTTTGGCTGTTACAGGCATGAATGGGTTAAATGAAGATGCGAGTATCAACATACGGTAAATGACTGTGACGTGCAACATCTTGCATCATACAGCGTGTTGTAATTATATCGGACTCGATGCAAACACAGTTTGTGTGCATATGCAACGTGTCTCAATGTCCTTACACCCACTAGTATTGATATTCATGTCTACAAAGCAACACTAGTAGTAGCTGCGAGAGCTGTTTGAGAAATTTCTTATGAATTGGAGTATGACGGTGCTTTTTCCCGAATACTCCCCTTTTATCGACCACTACCAATACTGAATACTAGTAGTCACCATCTAGCCTTACTTTGACGAAACGAATTCCAAGTTCAATACATTAGTTACTTTACACCCTTTCTTTAAAATCAATGGGCATGTTTAAATTCCGTGTATGAAAATGACGTAACCAATTATCACTAAAATCGGAAATAGATTTGTTTCTTAAGTGAAGGCATCATCAAGATCAAATCGATGGAATACACGTATATTGAAATGTAATAAGAATCATAATGTCCATTGTTGTTTACGCTATATTTATCGAATAATATTATGACTGAAATGTTGAGCTTACAAAACACGAAGCAAAACAGAATGTCGGAAGGTTGTTCAGTATTTAAGTACAACGCATTTCGAACAAGAAAAACCGCTTTATGCAAGTTTTACCACCAGTGGTACCAGTCGAGTGACTCAACACTTGGAACCATGCCAGGGAAATGTATACAAATGTTGTAGGCATCAATCACCTCCTAGTCAAGCTGCAACATGAACCAAATCGTTTGTACTACATGTCCCGAATGACTTTTATTCCTACGTGACCTTCAAAATCCCAGGGAAGCAAGGCAGCCTCAGCCCTAATACGTGTTGAGAATAAGCACTAGAACAGGACTGGTCATCGACTTTCTCAGAAGCCAGTTTTTAATTGGCAAGAGGTAGAAATTTATCAGCATTATACGGAAATGAGACCATTATTCTAACCACTCCTGCGTGAGAGGGTCCAGATTGGGTCTGTCTAGGCCTCTAGGGTGTGTGGAATCATGGTACATTCGCAAGTTAATTCCAAAAGTACCAAGGATCCAGACGATATACTTCGCAAAGGGAACTCCAGGCATAAGTGGGGTTAATGATCAATATCTTTCTCGCTTTGCAAATACCCAGGTGATAAACGATCTTTAAACAAGCACCTATGTCAGTAAAAGGAGAGCCCCATTTTGTCCCTGTATCCCATCAGTGGGGAACAGTAGGAGTAACACTGTATTGATCACGCTACCTTAGCTTCAAGCAGATTACAGTGTGCCTGATGTCAATTCATCCATGAGTATAGCGACAGAAGATACCTGAATATTTGTTGGAATACTGTTTATATTGACAGCGAATTCTAGAAAATATTTGATAAGTCTTACTCCGAACCGAACACACTCTTTTACTGCAAAGATCATGTGGATCAATGCTTTTTTCTCTTCTCTTGGACCATTCGAATCTAGAATACAGACTTGATCTGAAAACTTTGAAATTTAATCATCAAATTGAGTAGTATTTAAAGAATACATTTGGTAAGATATTGTGAAACCTAACTGAATTGTCAACTTTCAGTCAAATGTTTAACAAAATATTGTTTTGTTATCAAAATATATCCATGTTTGTCAGATCTTGTGCGCGCTCTAGAAGTGAAATTAACCCATTCAATAGCAGTATAGTTTCAGATGAAACCAATATGGACTACTGTAAATGAGTGCGTGTATGTAATCAGTGCGTTTTTTGCGCCACACTTTCAATTTGAAACCGGTAATGATTTTACCTAATTACATATAGTACTTAACTATACAATCGTACTTGTTGTTTGCTCAGCAATCTCCACGTATACATATAGTTTTTTATGACAGTTATTGGCAGATAAAGAACACACTCTTCTTCAACTGTTCCCACTTTCGTCATCATCATCGTCCTCCTCCTCCTCATCGTTGGTATCACTGTTCTCATTGTCTTCCTGTAGCGTGGGCATGAGAGGCGAATGTGGAATGGACGGTGAACGAGAACTAGATATAGAAAACTCCCCTCGACTGTTCGCTACTGGGTCTGACGGCGTACAGGCCTCCACCCAGTCCTCCAATTCTGCCGGGTTATTGGTGAGAAAAGTCATCGGCTTACCATCGCAATCATTGGGAATAAGCTTAAATCCGCACTTTCTTCCAGTGAAAGTGTCCAGAGCACAGTTTTTCAGGTTAATATACCCGCACGAAGAGCAGAGTTTATCAGGGTAAACTACGGCATAATGATCGTATGTACTTGTGTAGACTTTCACAACGACCGGGATATTGTGCGTTCTTCGCGTCACCGGGTCAGTCCTTGTTATGTATAGATTACCACTTTTCTTCTCAAGTCCTGTGTAGTTATCAAGGACGTTTTCCCTGCTCGGTGACAATGCGGGGGGTGATATACTATTTGGAGTGCCTCGTCTGGGAATATTTTTCGGTCGCGTTGATAAGGTCTGGCAGCGTACTGTCGACTGCGGGATCTCAATGTAAGGCATCTTTGCGATCTTTGAGAAAACTCGTGCAAAATGTCAAATCCGCTCTCAGTTACTGAACAGAGTTAGCTTGTAAAATCGTTGAAACGCTCTTTGTAGTCAGATACACCACTAGATAGTATGAATGTTGACGATTGGTAACTTCTTTTGGAAATGCAGCACTTGAATGTTTGTGAATTTTCTACTCACGTGGGGTTGTCGTAAACTATAAACAAACCCAAGTCCGTCTCATCCCTTCATAGTTTCAACTTCGTCCACCAATACCCTCTCTCTCCAAGTAAGCCACTAAAGTAGTTGAAATTGATGGATACGAACGGTTATATAGTGAGTAGGTATGTTTCGCGGAAAATACTTCTTATCGCTGAAGTCTGCACAACGTCAAGCGGAACCAGCGGCACCAGTCAAAACAAACTGTGTTGTGACGAGAGGCATTGGGTTATATAGGCAGCTCGCTACATGTATCCAATGGCTTCTCGGAAAAGACGGCCTCCCATTGGCTGACGTCAATTCAATATCTCATTGGACACGGGAGAGTGGGAGAACGTCGACCCGTTGCTAGTCCTGCGCGTGCCGTTGAGGCCCTATCAGACGTGCTAAATTAATGCCTTGCAGATTGCCTCCATTCTGTGACGTACTGACGAGTGCGACAATTCATTGATTTTCGCAAACGGTCGATAACACAATCAATGTTCCCAATGTGATGGGGTAGATGTGCTGATACACGCACACACACACACATTCTCTTTGGATTTGAAGGCTGTGCTCTTTCTCTCTATTTTTCTTCTTTCACCAAGAATTAATATGCTTTGTTATTGTTCTTCAACAGTGACAAATGATCACTTTTTGAAAAAAAAACACATACACACACATCCTCTTTGGATTTGAAAGCTGTGCTTTTTCGCCTTTTCTTTTTCTTCTTTCACCAAGAATTAATATGGCTTGTCATTGTTCTTCAACAGTGACAAAGGATCATTTTTTGGAAAACAGCTTATGGCACTAAATGACCTTTGTGTGCCGATGTGCCTTTAAGCGCTTATTCATTTATATATATATATATATATATATATATATATATATATATATATATATATATATATATATATATATATATATATATATATATATATATATACTGTAGAACACGAAATTTCCGCGTGTGTTTAAATATAGCGTACTTAGCGTCTGGTGCCGCTTCGCTATATATAAAAACGCTGCAGTTTGTCTTTTTTTTTTAGCCACTGGTGGCGCTGACGTCAATTCTTCTTGTGCAGCCGCTTTTTTCGTTTTAGTGATGGTCGCTAGATAGCGCCACTAGTAAAGCTAATAGAAGATACGTAGCCCTGCTGAAACCCTTTTTCAAAATCGGTTTCTTGGCTTGTGGACTAGCTCATGATTCAATTAATAAACATTCCATTTTGAAATAAAAAAACAACAACAAATGGCACCTTTAGCATGCCTTTAGCACAGGCATTTTAGGAAACGCCATTTTCGTTTTCGTGGTGACCGCTAGCTAGATGGCGCCACTAGTACAAACATGATGCATACGTAGCCCTTCTTGAACCATTCTTTTTTGTGTTTTTCTTGTCTTAGGAAGCAAAAGACATAATAAAAAATCTAGCTTTGAATGATGTTAAAAGTTACAGTACAGTATCTTTGGATGGGTGTTTCACAAAACCCTGCATTCCTGCCCCTTTTTCCTGGAATAGCCCTTGCTAGAAACTTTTCATTATTTTGTTGATAGATTTTTTTTTCCATTCTGGTGGGCATAGTCCGTTGCTCAGCTGAGTAATGATTGTTGACAGCTGACCCTGACTGTTTTAAAGTTTCAGCAACTGAGCGGTCTGCACAATTCATATCTCCAGAATACTGAGTGAGTGTTGCACATAGCTACCAGAAGGATAGGTGCCCAGCCATTGTTCCGGAGGCCCTGTTTACACACAAACAAATGCTAAATTTAGAAAGTCCATCTGGTTGCTTCACTCTGGCAGCATTAGATCAAGAGCTCAGTAGTGTGGCTTCTGTCAACCTGGACTCCGCCAAATGATGTAATTACGGGCGCCCTCTTTTGAGAGAATGCTCAATCAAACTGCCGATCAGCAATCATTCTCTGCTTAAATTAGTTCGTCTGTTTTGCGACAGATGGTACCGTAGCAGCGGCGGCTGCTACGGTAGAGAGACGCTAATATAAAGATTCGCTATGACGCAAAACTCCCAAATTCGCTATACTTGGGACACGCGTGAATTTCGTGTTCTACAGTATATATATATATATATATATATATATATATATATATATATATATATATATATATATATATATATGTGTGTGTGTGTGAGTGTGTGGAACTTGGATGATGTGAACATTTGTGTGCAAAGCCAAATTGTTCAAAGTATGCAGGTGTTCAACTTATCAAGATTCCATATAATGGTTGCCCGTCTGGTTAATGCAAAATCATACTTATCAACATTCTCATATAAAAAATAAAGTGAATCCACAAAGTAATCTGAGCATCAAGTAGTATTTAAAACTCTTATTGTTGGACCTCATCACATACATGTATGAAGTTTCTAGCTCACCAACCACATGAGCTACTAAGAATTGATCGATGTGCTATGTACCCTTTCCCTGCCTTAGAGTGACCTTATTGGGGAAAGGCATGCGCGTAGAGTGACTTAGTCGTGGGGGACACCTTATTGGGGACACCTTATAGGGGAAAGGCATGCGCGTAGAGTGACTTAGTCGTGGGGGACACCGGCATGGTTATGTCTGAAAGGCCTTACCAAATGCTATTTTAGAGTTTAATGGTGTTGGATGGATGAGGCCTATTATATTTGGCTCTGGGAAACAGCAAGCATACATTGTACTTGCAATTGACATATACAGCTAAATATCAGACAAGAAGGGCCTGCACAAATAGCTAAGTGGCGTACATCGTTGCAATTAACAGCTCACTATCTCTCCTCACAGCCCAGGCTCGGATACTGACTTGGGCATGTGAGAAAGTACCCGATCATAAGCTAGGGTACACTTACCATAAGGGTACAGCCATAACGGTACAGATGGAAGACCTAAAGGGTTCAGTGGCATAATGTGTTTTCGAGTGAAATAAATACTTTCCAATGAAAATTTAACAGATCAATATACCATATAAACAACTTTTGATGGTACTCACACGACCTTTGGTCAAAAATGCCGACCTTGGAGAGCTCAGTACAGGAAAAAGGTGGTACCTTCAAGTCAGTGGTGGTTACTGTTCCTAATGATATAATCCAGCATTTTTACGTGTTTTTTCATTCATTTGGTTATGTTTTAGATCACTTCCAGGGAAAGAATGATCAACAGTCTCCCAGCAGTATCTAACATTTAACCATAGCTTGTAAAATGATTGACTAGTTTGTAATGGGGTAGCTCTTGAGAGAGCAATTGGGGGTGCGGGACCCAATTGCAGTTCTGTGCAAATGTATTTCATAACTTACCGAATGGCAGGTGTATTATATGTAACCTCTCTTTCTCTCTGATCTAATTGAATGTCATCCCCATAGATGCCATTGACTTATTTCAATTTCACAATAAAACTAGACTAGTACACAAAATATCAGTGGATACCCATGACATACTTTACTGTGTTCATGTTTTATAATTTAATAGGAACAACCCTCTATAATATTTCCTGTCATCAACTTTCATGAAATTAAGAATTTAACTCCTGGATTTCACAACAAAGTAGTATTTGATCAGTGCTGTGAATTGCACCATAATGAAACATCTGCTAGGAGCCTGTGCTCATCTGCATGGGCCAGATGTGAACTAAAGAGAATAATCTGTTAAAGAGCTTCCGTTAAAGTTCATGTCACTGCTATTCAATAACTGCATGAAAGCCTATGTGATATGGGAACAGTACAGGCCTAGATGTTTTAAATGAGGTAATTTTCTATTATATGCCTAATAAGACTCAGGATAGTTTTCTGGATGAAATATATGTTTTATAAAGGGATAACTATCTGATTGCTTCTATTGTATGCTGTTTTATGCTGAATTGGTGTACAACTCCCTGTCCTTGAGAAAGATATATGATACACTTCATTTCATTGAGGACAGAACTTGAGTTTGAAGGAATGAAAATATTGTCACGAAATTAGAGGGTTATGTTATTCAAGTAATGGAAGATGAAAACGTAAGATATACATCAGTCACTGATAATATTGTAATATTATGATTTTATTGTGGTATCCAGAATAAATGACAACAATTGCAAAATTCCATCCACTTCCTTGTGATTTCTATGTGAATGAGAACCTGGGGTGAGGGAGATAGATTATACACAATCCACCAGTCATGTATATATATATATATATATATATATATATATATATATATATATATATATATATATATATATATATATATATATATATATATATATATATATATATATATATATATATATATATATATATATATATATATATATATATATATATATATATATATATATATATATATATATATATATATATATATATATATATATATATATATATATATATATATATATATATATATATATATATATATATATATATATATATATATATATATATATATATATATATATATATATATATATATTTATATATATATACATATATATATACATATATATATACATATATATATATATATATATATATATATATATATATATATATATATATATATATATTTATATATATATATATATATATATATATATATATATATATATATATATATATATATATATATATATATATATTATATATATATATATATATATATATATATATATGTGTGTGTGTGTGTGTGTGTGTGTGTGTGTGTGTGTGTGTGTGTGTATATATACTTTGCCATGGTTTTCCATGAGTAAAAGTTAATTGTATCTCGGCGTACCTTTCACGAGTCTGTCATAATCGGGGATACCATGATATGAGAGACAGTCTCTGAAAAACGTGAGGGGTAATTAATCTGCAATCACTGTGGCTTCCTGTCCTTTGGTGACGCGTTGTATCCGATGAAAAAACGAACAGGAATAGACATAAACCATATTCACTTGACAAATTGTCTAATTTGCGCATGTAAACTCATGTTTCGAGCTCATCCAGCATTTTGACAAGCTAAGAAATGCGAAAATAACTCTTTAATAATTAAAGGCTTTCTTTGTAGATTGACTTGTACGAAAACTACAAGGTACATAAAATCACACCAGGATTTTATACTCCCAAGCTTCTAAAGTGCTTCTTTATGGAAATAGCGCTATTCAATTTTATCATATATCATCATCCTATCAGTTTCTCCCACAGTACCACATAAGGGTGTCCTCCATCATCCATCCACCTACTGCCCACTGGCCACCTGTGTACAGACCAGCGGCCAAAATCACAGTACACCCGAACATATGTGTGTATATATATATATATATATATATATATATATATATATATATATATATATATATATATATATATATATATATATATATATGTATATGTATATATATATATATTTATATATATATATATGTTACCTGTAACACACTCACTCAAAGCTTTAATATCTTATTCTTTTACATTTTCTGTTAATGAGAATTATCAGTATGCATCGGAAACTTGTGAAAATATTGCATGACAACAACGCGTGACCCACATACAGTACGCAAGTCAAGTACGTACAGCAGTTGTGCTGTTGATTCCCATTGAATAAGTGTTGCTTCTAAAAAGAAAACTAATCAACACTTATTGGATGGGGAAACCTACTAAGTGTCGCTTAATAACTGCGACAAATGGCATCAAAAGCGTTCGTTGTAGAGAGAGAAATAGTACTTAACACGATACACAGATATGCTCAGATAGCCGAGTGGTCTAAGGCCTTGCTACTAACTGCTTGCCGTCTACGCCACTGACGGCTGACCCTGATAGCTGAGTAGCTGGGCATTGCCACTGACTATTACGGTCTCTCACCAATAAGGGCCTATCCTGATAGCCGAGTGGTCTAAGGCATTGCCACTGACTATCGCTGTTTCTCACCACTAAGGGCCTACCCTGATAGTCGAGTGGTCTAAGGCATTGCCACTGACTATCGCTGTTTCTCACCACTAAGGGTCTACCCTGATAGCCAAATGGTCTAAGGCATTGCCACTGACTATCGCTGTCTCTCACCACTGAGGGCCTGTCTTGAACGCTGAGTGGTCGAAGGCATTGCCACTGCCTATCGCTGTGGGCCTACATTGGACGCTGAGTGGTCTAGGGCATTGTCACTGACTATTACTGTCTCTCACCAATAAGGGCCTATCCTGATAGCCGAGTGGGCTAAGACATTGCCACTGACTATCGATGTGTCTCACTACTGAGGGCCTGCCCTGATAGTCGAGTGGTCTTAGCTTTTGCTACTGTCTATCTCTGCCTATGCCACTGAGGGTCTACCCAGAGAGTCGAGTGGTCTAATGTGTTGCCACTGATTGGCATTGTCGCCGCCACTGAGGGCCTAAACTGATAGCCGAGTGGTCCAATGTGTTGCCATAGAATGCTTGCTTTCTCTTACCACTGAGGACCTACACTGATAGCCGAGTGGTCCAATGTGTTGCCATAGAATGCTTGCTTTCTCTTACCACTAAGGACCTACACTGATAGCCGAGTGGTCCAATGTGTTGCCATAGAATGCTTGCTTTCTCTTACCACTGAGGACCTACACTGATAGCCGAGTGGTCCAATGTGTTGCCATAGAATGCTTGCTTTCTCTTACCACTAAGGACCTACACTGATAGCCGAGTGGTCCAATGTATTGCCATAGAATGCTTGCTTTCTCTTACCACTGAGGGCCTAAACTGATAGCCGAGTGGTCCAATGTGTTGCCATAGAATGCTTGCTTTCTCTTACCACTAAGGACCTACACTGATAGCCGAGTGGTCCAATGCGTTGCCATAGAATGCTTGCTTTCTCTTACCACTGAGGACCTACACTGATAGCCGAGTGGTCCAATGCGTTGCCATAGAATGCTTGCTTTCTCTTACCACTAAGAACCTACACTGATAGCCGAGTGGTCCAATGCGTTGCCATAGAATGCTTGCTTTCTCTTACCACTAAGGACCTACACTGATAGCCGAGTGGTCCAATGCGTTGCCATAGAATGCTTGCTTTCTCTTACCACTGAGGACCTACACTGATAGCCGAGTGGTCCAATGTGTTGCCATAGAATGCTTGCTTTCTCTTACCACTAAGGACCTACACTGATAGCCGAGTGGTCCAATGTGTTGCCATAGAATGCTTGCTTTCTCTTACCACTAAGGACCTACACTGATAGCCGAGTGGTCCAATGTATTGCCATAGAATGCTTGCTTTCTCTTACCACTGAGGACCTACACTGATAGCCGAGTGGTCCAATGTGTTGCCATAGAATGCTTGCTTTCTCTTACCACTGAGGACCTACACTGATAGCCGAGTGGTCCAATGTATTGCCATAGAATGCTTGCTTTCTCTTACCACTGAGGACCTACACTGATAGCCGAGTGGTCCAATGCGTTGCCATAGAATGCTTGCTTTCTCTTACCACTAAGGACCTACACTGATAGCCGAGTGGTCCAATGCGTTGCCATAGAATGCTTGCTTTCTCTTACCACTAAGGACCTACACTGATAGCCGAGTGGTCCAATGCGTTGCCATAGAATGCTTGCTGTCTCTTACCACTGAGGACCTGCCCTGACAACCGAGTGGTCTAATGTATTGTCATTAACTGCTTCCTGTCCCTCACCGCTAAGAGCATTCCTGATAGCCGAGTGATTAAAAGGCGTTGCCACTGACAACTCGCTATCTCTCACTGCTGGGTTTAGCCTTAGTGACCGAGTGGACTTAGGCTTTCCCCCTGACTGCTCGCTGCCCGGCTCCAATCCTTTGCCGGGACATGTAAGAATGTTGCCAGTGACTTGGGATTAGGAGGTGGTTTTCGGAGGGTACTACAGTTCCTCTCACCACTTACATCTGGCTACTCACGGCTTAGTCTTCGCAATATGACTGAAAACGTGACTATTAACGGAACCCCATGACACACATTATGCACATCACTGCGCTAATAAGCTGGACTGGAGAAGTTATTTCTTTACGACGGAAAAGCTTCTCTTAAGCGTATGGTGCCATATGGCATTGGATAATATCATGATAAGAATATAGTGGCTTTCCCGACGTGCTCTGCCCCATGCGCCGAGCGGTCTAAACTGACTTAGAGTTAAGCGGCTGTTTTTCCCGGGTATTCCTCCGTCCTCCACCATCAACCAAGAGCTAATTAGAAATCATCTTAAGTAAGGCTGAACATGATGATACACAAAATTCTATTTTCAAAGCACTCTTAACTTACACCTCTAAGCATGCATTAATTACCATAAATATGGCTGAAAAATAGCAATACACAAAATTTCAATTTCAAAGCACTCTTAACCCTTCCAATGCTAAGGCTACTTTCATCCAAAGCTCATGAACGTAGATATTTTTTGAAACGATCTAAACCCTTTCATGTCGGTATTCATTGGATAGCCCTCACCGAGTACTCTCAGATGAGTACCCATGTGCCAGGGTTTCAGTCATTTGTCAGGTGTTTGCATCATTTTAAACTGGCCAAATTAGCCAGCAGCAGCATAAGGGTTAAAGTGAAAGAGGTAAGTAAGTCGAGCAGGGCCGTTTCACGGAAGTCGATTAGTCTGTTGCCTAACTAACCTATTATCCGACTTTCATGAAATAAAACAGGCCAAGGTGCAAGTCATGTGTTGGTAAATGTGACTAGAGCAAGGGGTGTGTCTGTGGGAAAAAATCGTTACCTAACATACGTGCATAATCGCGTTAAAGCTTCTTGTACTAATAGCTCCGCTAGAAAGCATGGGCCATGCAACGGAAAAGGAATTGTGTAACACGAAAATGATTTATTGGCATGAATACAATGATATGAAAGATATTGGTGAATATAATTATGAGATCTTGGCGTTCCTTTTTCACTTTAACGCCATTCGCCTCATGTATAATTAAGGGTATTGAGTTATTAGACAAATTGAAATAATTTATTACAATTTTCCTGGCATCACTGGAAAAATTGAAAAGAAATTGATTTTTATTGAATATATACCAATTCTGATTATACCTGCCTATTATAAATAGTATCCTACAAGTTTTTTTTGTTTTTGGCTACAGCGATTTCCATATTCATTGAATTTGATGTTTTGACGCGTTTTCAGGAATAATGTGTGATATTCATGTGTATAAAATGGGGTTCCCTTGCTCAACAATATCTTATATAAGGATGGGCATATACGGTAACAATGGAGTAACTCTTTTCTAACATTTTCATGAAAATTTGCCCCAAAAGAGTCCTATTTCACAAAATTTGACCATCTGTGATTCGAAAACTAACAGGATGACCTATCATTTTCTTTATGTCTTCTTATTAAGAGCATTGTGTAGATAGTGTAGACAAAAACTGGTGAAAATTAAACTAGGCAATTCTGCCTTATATAAATTTTGGGTTGAAAACTTGTTTCTCAAATTCCTTGATTTAGCCCAATAATTCCTATATAACAGCAAAAAAAATAATCTCAACAAGGCAGAACAGTATTTCAGGGAGTGTCGGTATCTCTGAAGGGATAAATCTAGTAAAGAAAGACACCAATTTTGGAGAAATTGATGTTTGTGACATAAATTGCATCCATTTTCAAAAGTCTGTGGGAAAAAAACGAAGTCGATGACCCCATGATTTTAAGTTGTTTTCAAGATCACTGTGCTATGTTCTTTCCTTTTGCAAAATTTCAGGAAAATTAAACTGAGATTTCTAAAGTTGTCGTAAGACCTTAAATGCAATTTGGATTTTTGATCCTCAACTCTTCTGCCATATTGCGGCTATGACGTAGCTAGGCAGCCGTTAGTGATTGAGAATACCTAAGTACCCGAGAATACCAAAATACCGAAGAAAAACACGCCCAAACCAAAGTCGCTGGCACTTTTCTCACATGCCTAGGTGGGATTTCAACCCAACAGAGATGGGAGACACGTTAGACCCCTTGACTATAAGGGCATGCCCCCAATATAATGCTAATATAGAGTTAAATGAAGTGAATCAACCTAACCGTAGATTAGTGAATGTGATAAAATCAATACGTATACTTGACAAGTAATACTAGTATCAAGTACGTTTATTGCCTAAAGTCAAGACATCTATTGTTACAATCGGTAACGTTTATTGCCTAAGTTTAGACATATAATGCAACCATTGTTGTCAAAAACGTTTAATGCCTAAAAGCAAGATGTCCAATTTGATTGGTATCTCGGACGATTATTGCCTAAAATTTAAAAAAAATATACAAACTTGCCATTGGTATCTACTACACGTATTGCCTGAATTCAAGCCATCTTATGTGTCCACTGGTATCAAGTAGGTGTAATGCCTGAAATCGAGACATATAATGTCACTTTTGGTATCAATTCGTGTATTGTCTAAAATCAAGACTTCTAATCTGTCCACTGGTATCAGATACGTTTATTGCCTAAAATCAAGACATCTAATGATATCATTGGTATCAGTTCGTGTATTGTATAAAATCAAGACATTCAATCTGACCACTGGTATCAAATACGTGTAATGCCTCAAATCAAGACATCTAATGATACCATTGGTATCAAATACGTGTAATGCCTCAAATCAAGACATCTAATGATACCATTGGTATCAAATACGTGTAATGCCTCAAATCAAGACATCTAATGATAACATTGGTATCAATTCGTGTATTGTATAAAATCAAGACATTCAATCTGACCACTGGTATCAAATACGTGTAATGCCTCAAATCAAGACATCTAATGATACCACTGGTATCAAATGCGTGTAATGCCTCAAATCAAGACATCTAATGATAACATTGGTATCAATTCGTGTATTGCATAAAATCAAGACATTCAATCTGACCACTGGTATCACATACGTGTAATGCCTCAAATCAAGACATCTAATGATAACATTGGTATCTATTCGTGTATTGCATAAAATCAAGACATTCAACCTGACCACTGGTATCAAATACGTGTAATGCCTCAAATCAAGACATCTAATGATAACATTGGTATCTATTCGTGTATTCCTATAATGACTGTATATATGTTGTATGTTATTAATGTTCTAATGTGTATTTAATATTCGTCTGTCAAAAGTTGAATTGCATATTATATGTATGATTGTTTTTTATAGTGATTTGCTATAGTCAATAAAGAACAATACAAAACAATACAATACAATTGCATCTAATCTGTCCACTTGTATTAAGTACGTGTAATGCCTTGAATCAAGAATCTGATGTTACCTTTGGTAGCAATTACCTTTTTTGTCTAAAAACAATGTACTATCGAAAGCGTGCAAATCCACAATCTAATTTGTACGGATCATTGTGCTAAATGCATGGGGGACGAGGTGGGATTCGTTACAATAAAAACTGTGTTCTCTAGATCCGTGAGCCATGTGGAAATCATGAAAGTAATATAAAATCTGAATGATATGCTTTCCCCATTCACCGATATGCCATTCTCTAAATGAATACGTCTGGGTATGGAGAAAAATACAGTTAACTATCGGCAGATGAATGTTACCATTGGTATTAAGCACGTGTATTGCCTAAACAAAGCATTACTTAACACACGCGTATACGCACCGATCGTCTTTTGGCGGATATGGGCACTAGAAACGATCGTTAATAATCTAAAATCAATCGCAAACTTTGGAACTCTAAATGTTTTTTCTTATATCAATGAAATTTACTTGGTGGCCGACTTTTGGTGAAATGTGTCCTTGGATGTATCGGGGGTGGGCGAATTTCCCCAGTAATTGTTTGGTAGATTAATTATAGTGGCCGAGATTCCTAGGGCGGCCGAGATTTCCGAGAATTTACGGTACCACGATGTAAATGTACGCAGTATTGCGGGGTATTTTATAACAATGAACACGATATTCTTTAGATGGGTGTAGCAGGTGTTAGTCGTGAACATGATTACGAGATCTGAATGATATGCATGTCTTCCGTAACGATTTGTTTCCCACAGACGCGCTTAATGCTCTAGTCACATTTACAAACCCATGACTTGCACCTTAGTCCTGTTCCATGAAAGTCAGATAATAGGCTAGCTAGCCAACTGACTAACCGACTTTCATAAATTAGGGCGCTAGTCGAGTTACTTCATTACCTCTATCCCTGTAGGAGTGCTTTGAAATTGGAATTTTGTATATAGTTATTTTTATGCCATATTTATGCTAATTAATGCATACTTGAACGTCTTAGAGGTATGATAGTAAACGGTTAAGTCAACCAAATCGTTAGCTTAGTTAAGGTTACCATGAGTGTCAAGTACGTTTTTGCTTAAAGTAACAACTTTACGTAAAGCACGTGTTAGTCCACGATATACCGTATACAAATCATAGCGCCTAATCACGCGGGGTATGGGGGGGGGGGGGGGGGGGGGTCCACCTCTAGCCCTCATATCAGGCTGTGTCGTAGCTGAGAGTATACTTTTAGCCAAATGATATAGACCAGGGTGTGTGTTCAGATGTGTTGTATAAATGAGGGTTATTAATTTCAAACATTCGGTATTGATCAGGGTATGTGTTCAGCATATATGATATATGTGAGGGTCTTATTTTTTTTGATTTTGGAAATATGATTTTTCTGTCAATACATATACATACATACATTTAAACATTTGGTATAAATAAGGGCACGTTTTCAGATATTTTGTTATTCTTCTCTTTCAGATCTGTTTTCAGCGTGTATGGTATAGATAAGGGTATTGCTTTTAAATATTTGGCATAGAACAGGGTATGTGTTCAGGTGTGTGGTATGTATGAGGCTATTGTTTTTTAAACATTTGGTATAAACCATGGTATGTGTTCAGCCTGTACGGTATTTATTAGGGTATTGTATTTAAACATTTGATATAGGTCAAATTATGCGTTCAGAATGTATGGTATAGAAGAGGTTAAAAAACATTTGGTATAGATAAGGTATGTGCCTGTTCGGTATTTATTAGGATATTGCATTTAAACATTTGGTATAGGTCAGGGTATTGTTCAGCGTGTATGGTATACTAGTAACGGAGGATAGTTTTTAAACATTTGGTAAAGATCAGGGTGTGTATTCAGCATAAGTTAGGGTTACTTTTACGAGTTTAATAAAGATACACCAAATTCTCTACAAAAGGCCGTAAACCACCCTTGTCACAAATTGGCATCTACCCCCCATTCGTCAATTGAGGTCTTTATGCAAAATAGTTCACATCTAAAATCAAGTATGGATTGCCATCGCAATAGATGTATGAAACAGATATACTGTTTTCGGCTTGGCCAGTGACTTGGGGTTAGTATGTGCTTTATTTATGCAGAAAAAAGTGACGATAAGAAAACACGGATTTCTATCAAATAAAAACAAAGGCACACCCAAGGTACGAGGACACTTAATTGATTACGTCAATCTAGTTCACCAAAACAAAAAAAACAATTCCCGGAAGTAGTAGTTGACGAATGCATTCATTTGTATTGATATAGTCACGGAGGACGTAAAGATATAAGAAGATTTGCCATGTAGCAAAATTGACTGCATCATCCTAATCACATGGTAGCTCCACGTGAGTATCTCAGAGGATAGAGGAATGGATTGATTCCCCGAAGGACGTACCTTGTGTGCTTCCAAGATGTGTAAACACTAGTAGGTCTTTCCTTCAGGAAGTTCATCAAAGACGATAAATAGAAGGTGATTTGTGTTTCCCCGACATGCAATGGTGCCAACAAGTAAAACATCGAAAAAGAAAGCTTAAGGGAAAGGGTTAATGTGTTTCGTGCTTCGGGTACAAATTGACGCTTTACAGTGAAACCTCTCATCGTCAACAACTCCTATTGTGAACAATATTTCCTGGTCCCATTTGTATTTTAACACTGACAAAATACCTCTGAGATGTGAGCATACCCTTAATGTGCACGCGTTTGCCGTGGTGCAGCGGTGTTTACATCTCTCAAGTTGCAATGTACGCTGTGTCGATATGCAAAGGAATCTCGAAATTAAATGAAAGTTCTCGATGGTTCCAAAATCAAAGAATAAATGTAAACGGTAATTTGAGTTTCCGGATGATAATGATTTATTTCGTGTCACAGGTACACTTCAACGATATACCCAGTATCAATACATAGAATAATCAGCAAATGTGGCTATTGATGGATCGAAAAGAGTGAATCAAAAAAAAAAAATGATTGGTAATTTGTGCACAAGATATTCTGTGTCGCAGGTGCGTACTTATTAACACTATATTACTAGTATCAACATATAGAAAATGCGCATCAGTTTATTTTGATGGGTTAAAAATAGCACATGAAAGACGATAATAGGTAATAAGTTAATTAGTGCTCCTAGGTATTTCGTGACAGAGGTATAGAGCAACAATATAACGGTTGCTGTTGAAGGGTCCATCGTTAATCAGAAGATAAGTGGACCTAGATATTCTGTGTCGCAGGTGCATACTGATTAACACTATATTACTAGTATCAACATATAGAAAATGCGCATCGGTTTCTGGGTTCAAAATAGCACATACAAGACGATGATAGGTAAAAAGTTAATTAGTGCTCCTAGGCATTTTGTGACAGAGGTACAGAGCAACAATATAACGGTTGCTCTTGAAGGGTCCATAGATATTCAGAAGATAAGTGGATATCCAAAGGCTTTTCGTGTCATACATACAGATTAACATTAAAACCAGTATCAATACGTAAGATCATCAAATGTTGCATTTAATGATTCATCATCATTATTTAAAAACAATCAATAAATGTTGCTCTTGATGGATCCAAAATAGTAAATCAAAGAAGATAAGTAAAAAATACCAGGCTTTTCGTTTCACAGGTGCAGATTAACATTTAAACCATGCCAGTCTCAATACGTCAAATAAAGACAAACGTTGCAATCAATGCTTCCAACACAAATATTTCAAAATATAAATCAAATATCATTTGATATGAGGAATCATATCATAATATATAAGGCATTTTGTTAGATGCACCGGTTCAATTCAATTAGGTACATACACACTATATAACCGATATAAATAAATAAATATATATATATATATATATATATATATATATATATATATATATATATATATATATATATATATATATATATATATATATATATATATTATATATATATATATATATATATATATATATATATATATATATATATATATATATATATATATATATATATATATATGTGTGTGTGTGTGTGTGTATGTATATATACACACACACACATATATATATATATATATATATATATATATATATATATATATATATATATATATATATATATATATATATATATATATATATATATATATATATATGCATATGTATGTGTGTATATGTATGTATATATATATATATATATATATATATATATATATATATATATATATATATATATATATATATATGTATATGTATATATATATATATATATATATATATATATATATATATATATATATATATATATATATATATATATATATATATATATATATATATATATATCTTGGTCACCCCCAGCCCATGTTGGTTCTCCCTTGCACATCTGCCCCGAGGGCTTGCAGTATGGAATGTAGTCGTAATTACGATGCATCCATCTTGCATTCATGAGTTCTACGTAAATGAGTCCTACGTACGTTCAGGGTATATTACCGCCTACTGAGGGACAGCTCAGCGCCAACTGGTAGTACTGCAGAGAGGCAGATCCAATTGGAAATTACTCAGATGCTCATACGAAATTCATACAATGACGTGTGATGGTAAGAGAGAAGGGAGTGTTCCATATATAGATTAGTTTCTATATATAGTCCAATTTTCTAAGTGGTACTGACATTTCACATGTAGATTAGTTTGCAAAGTTATATCGACATTCTACCGGAGATGTAACGGAAGCAATTCGAGTTCCACATATGGAATCAGATGCTCACGAATGATTTAATCTATTTGCATCTAGAGTGCCACGCGGTGTAACAACTTTTAAAGGGGAACTAAAGGCTCACATACATATTAGCTTATATGAAAGTAATACACTTCAAGAATATGATGCTGTCCTCCTTTTTTCTCTCAGTGATCCCATGAGGGGAGAATTTTGCGTTTTGCCACCAGCCTGCCCAGGCTCAGCCCCTGCTAGCAGCCATGTTCTCCAGTTGCTATCAGCTGTGACTCACTGAGTGGCAGCCCACTTGCTGTCCCCTACTCTCTGAGCAGTGTATCATAGACTGCAGTGCTTTACACACCAACTCACTTCGAAAGTTGTATAAAAACTTGTATGAGTATCAAACAGGTAAATGGTAAAATCATGAGCAGCAATTGGCTTTACAAAAAGACAGGGTGGTGGAGTTATTTTTCTTGTTTTTATTTATCTAAGCAAGGTCTGTAGAAGGAATCAGTAAAGGTCTTTACTTTAGTTTTAATGCCATAACTAGCGTTTGCATTAGGAAAAGAGGCTTATATATGAAGACATGTTCGAGATCATTCTAGACAATAGTTATCCAGTGGTCACATACGGATGTGGGCTATAGGTCTTAAAAGGGGAGAAATCGAAGAAAGTTTCAGAGACAAAAGATGAAGAATATGGCAGCGCTTCAATCTCCTAATTATATAACGCTTTTATCCATTTAGGCTGTCTAAGTATTGATGGGTTAAAACAGATAAAGAAACTCATGTCTCTACTCACTATTAGAACATAAGAAAATCTTGCAGTGTGCAAATGTATCCTCGTAACAAAAGCTCACACTTTTGTCGAACATATAGGAAATATAGTAGAAGTGGGTCAAAAAGTTATAAATTATATTATCGTCATTTTCTTTTAGGAAGTGGGTTAAAAAAGAAAACAGATAATATATTTTGAATCAATGAGCCAGTATATTTGGTCCCTTAAAGAGGTGCCCTTGTGGCGATTGAAGAAACTAACTTCATTTTTTGCCTGTCCTGTAGGCCTGTATCTAGTCCTACTAAACATAACGAGAAAAATATTGGAGAGTGAGTTCAAATTGCAGAGTGAGTTCAAAGTAGCTATGTATTTCAAAGCTTTTTAATAAACAGATTCTTGTAATAGAAAAATGCTTGTATGAGGGCCCATTCAGTTCCTTCAGAGATATCTACTTGATAGGTTCTCCCTGGTTCCTTTTTGAAATGTGCATGGTGAACAATCATGGTGATACCTTTGATCATAATCAATGTGTGTGTGTTACAAGCACAAGGACACCCAGTCATTAATCATATTTCAATAAGCATAATAAGTGGGTACATATGGTATGTTTCATATGGGAATGTGTCAAGCAGTTGCGGATAAAACAAAGTCTGATGGCTATTCACAAATAACAGGTTTATTATTACTTTTTACATTAGTCTGTAGTACTCTGTACACTTGTAAGTTCACTCTCTCACCCGGACATGCTCAGACATCCTGGAAGCTTTTCTGATGAATTAGGAAATATCTCATGAATAAAGAAAGTATTTTCTAGATATTTTCTCTGAAGGATAATGCCATCTTTTACTGAAATACTTCAGGATGTCTTTAATCCTTCTGATACTGACGTTACTTTTGCCCAATGCACAAGAATGAAAAAAATATGAAAATCATCTTAACCAAGTCATGTGGGTATTCATAGGAAAGCTCTCGTTGAGTACTCTCAGATGAGTACCCACTTGCCAGGTTTTCAGTCATTTTCCAGGTTTTTTTACCTCATTTTCTATCGGCCAAATTAGCCAACAGCAGCATAAGGATTAAGAGTTATATATTTGTGGTCAAAAGAGCCTGTTCTTGGTATACATGGGTTGAGGCGTATGACATTGGGGCATAAATATAAAAGGGTTAACATTACATTTTACAGATAACAAAGATTGAACAAAAACATGCAACAGATTAGAAAGCTTTGCAAGCAAACCGACTTATGTGAGCCCATAGTGAACAAGACTAACTGTTTAAGGTCCATCTGATTTTGCCCCAAATGAAACAATTGACACTTATAGGGTCTATGTTAACCCTTTAATGACGCTTATTGTGGCATGCAGCAGCCAATTGATTTTTATGAAAGGAGAACGCATAGTGGGGAACATATTTGAAGGAGAAATGTTAATCATAACACTATCTGCAACTTTCTTTCAATTATTTTGTGGAATTATTCTAAATTCTGAAGTTATTGTTAAAAGTATTATAGATCCAGTTAACACAGACTTCTTTCAATTATTTTGTGAAATTATTCTTAATTCTGAAGTTACTGTTAAAAGTATAATAGATCCAGTTAACAATTTTGAGAGCATGAATTGGATAACCCATGACTCTTTTAGGATTACGTTTCTATTGTCATCAGGATCTAAGGCAGTTCTGAAAATCTATGAATTCAGAAATGAATTTTGAATTCACAAAATATTGGAATTAGATGTTGATTGGAATATGAGTGACATTTCTCCTTTAAATAGTTTCTGTATCAACAAAATAGGTCCAAAACGTTTTTATGTACTTCAAGTATGTATGAGTCACAGCATAAGACAACACTGTTTTCTATTTCCCAGTTTTCTTTCAAATATTATGCATAGAAAATAATCAATTCAGATTCTACATTTCATTGAAAGGCAGATATTATAAATAAACACATCTGTACTAATTAATGTTTAAATATTAAAATTCATATTGATCTAATTATTGGGCTGAAAATCAAAATTCCTTTGCACAGTTTATAGGCCAAACATATGTTTAAAGGTCCAAGCAGTTACAAAATTAAAGCAAACATCAATACTTTCTTTCATGATATAATCACATTTGAATCACACTTTTAAGTGTTAAAACTAAATTTCACAATGAATCTGTTCAAAATATACATGCAGGTTACAAATAGATTGTGTCGGTAACGACTGCCATAATTGAAGCTGAGAATATCTGTGGAATTCTAAGATAAAGCTGGGAAAATACTAGGATGTCCTTCGTCTTTACTGCATTGTTTAAGTCTAAATCCTGAAATACTGGATACGGCTTTAATTTGGAGTGCTAAATATTTCTCTTTACAGCCCTGTGCTACTTTAAATTTGTGCATTCAAGCACTAAAACTATATATTCATCACTATATAGATATTTATTTGAAGGATATCACTTTGGTGCTATAATGGGGAGCGCGAAAATTAAATGCCTGTAAAAAATACCAGTTATACAATAAGCAAACTAAAAAATACTACCAGCTGAGATCCCCTGTTGTAATTTATACCTACATAGCACTTGACACATTTATGCCTGTAGAATTTAAAACCTCAGTATCTCGGTAAGTATCTCGGTAACATCTCAGTGACAAAAGCATTTTTAAAGATGTTTCAAGGAGAAATGCCAGTCAGAATTGAACCTACAACTCTACTTCAAATAGTTTTAATGATTTATGATTAATTTCAAAGATTTAACCTCACAAGTCCAGGTGACACTTGTAACGTAGGTCTCCAAGGGTTAACCCATTAATGCTCACAGCCTAAGTGGACAATGACAATGACAATTTTGAAGAAATTTTACAGGTTAAAGCATAGTTGGGAAAATATTTGAAGGAGAAATATAAATCAGAAAGAACAGTACCAACAACTCACCTTCAAATACATTGTAAAATAATTCTTAATTCTAAAGTTAAAGTCAAATTATTGTAGACCCAGATAACAATCTATTTCAAGAAATTACTTAAGAATTTCAGAATTACTTGACATAATATTTGGAGGAGAAATGTTGATATTTTTTTGATCAACTTTTCTTCTTCAAATATTTTCCAAACTATGCTTTAGCTTTCATCCAAATTGTCAGGCTGCTTTTGGCTGCTGCAGGCATTTAAGTGTTAAGACTGGACTTTTTCAGATATTCATGGATATGGTAGATACAGTGGTTTCTGTCAATGCATAAAGTAACAATAACTCTGATATCACCCTTGAGCTCCATTGATATCCTTGCAGACAAAACTACCATTCTTTGCAATAAGTCTGATATCACCCTAGAGCTCCATTGATATCCTTGCAGACAAACCTATCATTCTTAGCAATAACTCTGATATCACCCTTGAGCTCCATTGATATCCTTGCAGACAAAACTACCATTCTTTGCAATAAGTCTGATATCACCCTTGAGCTCCATTGATATCCTTGCAGACAAAACTACCATTCTTAGCAATAACTCTGATATCACCAAAGAGATGTATCGATATCCTTATGGACAAAACTATTTTTTGTTTTGCAATCATCCCGATATCACATGCTTAATATCTATCCCTACTGCACAACATAAAACATGGTCTAATAAACCGGGCATTCACACTTAGAGATCTCACAGACAAGTGCCCTCCGCATCTAAGATATTTTGAGAATAACTTATGAATTACAATTAAAGAAGATTTGATGATTGGGTTCTGATCAAATCTCTCCTTCAAATATTTACCTAAAAAATGTTCCCCCCCCCCCCCTATGACTTGTCATTTCTTCATTGTCAGAATAACACTTCCCTGGCATTGCTTGAATATATGACCCCCTCTCTCCATTATTTTAAATGAACCCAACAATACCCAAGTCTAGGACAGCCCTATAAGTTGCCAATGAGGGATCTCAGCAGAACTAATGTATTGCTTGAGCCACAGCCATAGTCAGAATTGGATATCCAAAATGACCTATCAAAAAGATTTGGGGATTTTTTCCACCAAGGATGCAAGACGTGACAATGATAACTTACATATATCAGTTTATTAAGATATGCAGGTCCTTAAACCTATAATGAGCTGGAAATGTTCATTCTTGCTTGGAATTGAAAGTGAAACTATCTTCTTGGAATTGGAAGTGAAACTGTTTGATTAGAATAGAAAGTGAATCTAGTTGCTTGAAATTACAATATTTGGAGCAAAATTTGGGTGTACTGATTCTAAGTGTTTTGGTGTCCAAATGACACCCTCACGCCCTGCTGCCTAAGACCCTGCCTTCTTCTTATTTTTGATTAATGGTTTGGTTTTGATCAACATTTCTCTTCAAATACTTTTCAAAGTATGCATTTAAAAAAATATATATCAGCAAACAATTTTTTTTGGCAGTACAAGCTGGTGTAGCCTAATCAATAAACTAGAATTCATATAGCTCATAATCAAGATCAACAATAACCTTGTAAATTTATTACATTATGAACAATTGCTTGATATTACAGAAAATACAGAATGGAAGTTAGTATTTTTATTAAAGATTTGTGGGAATTAATAAGGCAGTTGCATTTCTAGTATCAAAATAGCTGCAAAACAAAGGAAAATAAAAAACGGCACACAGCTATAATTATGACAAAAATGCCTTGGCCTTAGTGAAATTATGTGCTCTCTGTTCATAGTCTTTTGATTTCCTTCAAAGTGAAAATATGAAATATCAGGCCAAAAATAACAATAACCTCTCAGTAAATACATACATTAATAATATATTACATTTGATCTCCTGTTTTGGTAACTGCTACATACATCAGGTGTGTTGTGGCATTCCGTGGCAACCGTCGTCATGGCGAACGTCAAAACAAAATATAATACATGTAGATGAACTATGTAACATGGTCGAAGATGCTGCTGGTGTCGTCCTGAGATTGTCTAGAGAGAGCTACTATTCTAGACCCAGTGCCCAGTTGATGAACTGCACTATAAGGATGATAACGGGCTGCCAGGCCACTAGGTAACGGATCCAGTCCAGTAGGTTTCCATAGAGAATGTGCGGCCTCTCCCAGCTGAAAAGGTGCAGTTAGGGAACAATACAAAAATCAAATAGAGTTGATACTCTTTGGAAGACTTTTCTTTTGGGTGAGCAATACTGAAGCACTTACAAGTTCAAATAATCACCATTTAATTTTGAATTATATACAGCTATATTAAAATATTATAAGATATGGCTATATACTGAAATTTTGATATGTATGTTAGAAGATCAAATTGAAAAGAAAATGAATTGAACAAGTACATATACATATATACATATATGTATATATATATATATATATATATATATATATATATATATATATATATATATACATATATATATATATATATATATATATATATACACACACACATATATAAACTGCCATTGATTTTAGACCTTAACCCTGTAATAAATATAGTTGCCATATTGCCTTGTTTAATAGGCAAAAGCAGGTCTTGAGAAAAAGGATACGGATTGGAAAACATCCTCTTGAGATCCACCTTCTCCTTGCAGTATGGACAGGTCTGCTTCTTACCCACAATGCACCAGCCTCGTATACAAAACTCGTGGAATCTGAGGTTAGGTCAAGGACAAAACAGCTGAAAATCTTAAAATAATGGTGATTAGCATTTTCTAAATTGCATGGATCAAGTAAGCATTCACAATAAAAAGCGTCGAAAAATTGCAATATCTAAAACTTCATTTAGTTTACAAGATATGTGAGAGAAATATCACTTTCGCAAGTGGTACACCATCAAAATGCATCAGAGAAAAAGGCAAGTTAAAATATTCAGGTTAATGTCATTTTTCTGTCATTCTTACCGAAATCATGTAATGCATAAGTTAATGCTAAAGAATAATGAAGTACCAAACTGTCCCCAAGCCACTGGTAACTTTAGCAAATGAAAGACAGACAGCCTTTGGTTCAAAGCACATTAAACCACCGAGCCAAGGAAGAGAAGAAGCCCTGGTGAAAAGCTCAGATATGTGTATTAGCTAATTCATATTTGTATTTTGGTGCAGTGAGACCTCAGAGATATGAACCCCTTGGGGCCAGGGAGGTGTTCACATGCCAGAGACATTTCCTCGATGTAAAAGGTACAGATAGGACCTAGAAATTGTGTTTACAATAGGTGTTTACATCATCCAGGTGTTCACACTGGAAGATTTCATTGTAATAACTAGGTATAGGTACTCGTACTCGATATAATACCAAATACTGATACTGAATGGTAAAAAAGATTGTATTGAAAAAATGTTGTATTTTATCGTACCATATTGTATGGTTTAAGATTTTAAAATAAATATAAATTTGACCTAACTACAGTTTATTTGTGATATTTCAAAGGACAACATGACTAAATTTATCAATATCAGGTATCTGGGGGGCAAGCAGTATCTTTCAAAATAACATTTAAGTATCAAACCATTAAGGAAATATATAAATATTATCTTATGTTGAAAAAGGTCCCAATCCCTAGTAATAACTTATCGACCAAAGGATTATGTCCAAATCCTCTCATAGAGTATGATCAGGTGGTAAAGGATACAAATGATCACAGCTTAATTTGTATGTTTTCTCTACTATTCCTTCATCTTCACTGTGGACTAAAATCTTTTGCCCGCACACAGCACAGATGTTGGTATCCAGCTTCCTACCCGGGAGCCCCGAATCTGTATAATACTGAAAAAGAGAAAATAAAAGAATGATTGAGGAACAGTTCTTTGTCGTAAAGTTAGTGCAGGTTTAAATAATTCTATGTCCAACATAACTAAATTCAATCCCGCACTAAACCTATATAATATCATACAGCATGTTTTGTTAAGGGGGATGTCATACCAATCAGACTAATGATGAATATTTGGCAGAATAAAACTAAATAATGAAGTACTGAGGATCAAAAAGCTGCATTTGGAACACATATGGTCGGACTCTTTTAAACATTTTTCATCTAATAAGAATGATATTTGAAAAATATTTCAAGAGAGTAATTTCACTCAAGTAGCTCATCAAATAGAAGTGCAATGTCATGGGAATTACAATAAGGCAAAAGATTTTTTTTTGACTGAAATTGACTTTATTCAGAAATTTCTGAAATTTTGGGGGGAGAACTGATTTGTGATTTCTTAGAATGAGGTTGTTCACAGAAGGAACAGACACCCTGCTGGCTGAGACCATGGATGAAAAGATAAGAAACATTGTGTATACTCACACCTATGTTAGCTGCCATTTTATCAGTGCACACTTCTGCGAAGTCACGCCCCACCACTCCGTAATATAAGCCATAGAAGAGTAATAATAGGCCAAAGTCCATGGCAACATTAGGCTTGATGAGGACCAGGACATTAAGGCCAAACAATGTGAACATGATGACAAAGTAGCCCAGGATTCCCACTGCATAGCTTGTCTTGTAGATTAACAAAAACCATTTGTACATGAGTCTGAAAAGTAAAAAATAGACACTCTGAGTAAAAGTTGTTCCAAAGCAGCTCAGGATTTTCACTGCATAGCTGTTCTTATAGATTAACAGAAACCATTTGTACATGAGTCTGAAAATAACAAAATAGACACTCTGAGTAAAAGTTGATCCAAAGTAGCTCAGGATTTCAACTGCATAGCTGGTCTTATAGATTAACAGAAAACATTTGTACATGAGTCTGAAAAGTAAAAAACAGACACTCTGAGGAAAAGTTGATCCAAAGTAGCTCAGGATTTTCACTGCATAGCCGATCTTATAGATTAACAGAAACCAATTGTAGACCAATCTAAAAGGTAAGAAATAAATAGACTCTTAGGGAGAGTGGCACAATTATATTTATACATGGTCATATTACACTCTTCAGTTGAAACGACACCAATGCCCATGAAACCCATGTATCCATAAAAGTTCCTCTAGAAATTGACGTTTGGATCTATGATTATCTTGAAAGTAACTTGGAAATTAGATATATTTCAACAAAATATTTGAATGGGAGTTTTTGGTAGTGCTGAAATCAACATTTCTCCAACAAACATGCTCATTAAGCCAAGATTTTGGCAAGATCATCAGGATGCTGGGTACTCATGCTTTCCAATGAATACCAACACGACAATGTTTAGTTGTTTTAAAAAAAGCTTTGCACCCTTGTGCTTTGGACAAAAGTATCCTCAACATACAAAGGGTTAAAAAGTGACCAAACCTGTGAAAAATGAGAAAATGTCCTAGACTTTTCCTTCCTACATTGGATAGCTGACTTACCTAGGTGTGGACCTTCCTAGGGGTTTCTTGGTAGCTTTATATGTGACCAGACCTGTGATGACTGAGAATACGGCCCAGATGACGAGGAAGCGCATCCAATGGAAGCGAATACAGAAGAATATCGGTATGATCCACATACCAATCAGTGTGGCTAACTGGAAACAGAAAACATAGGATACTCACAGGGTTGGAAAATTACTGTAAATTCTCATTAATTTGGGAAATTTTTTTTTTATAATTACACAGATTTCTCCGGAAACTTCCTTTAATGACGACCAGCGATAAATCAATGGTGGCCTAGATTTCCCTCAAATTACTTTGCACAAGAATTATAGTCCGAAGTGGCCTAAATTCTTAGGGTGGTCTAATTTTCAGAGAATTTACAGTATTTATTTTAGAGGGTGTTTCGAATTCTTAACATGTCATCTTACAATATACATAGTGATAGCAAAGGGCCTATTATTTTCATTAAAAATACATAACTATGCAATGAAGACAAATGTTTCAAAAAAATCTTTCATTGCATTGCTTTTGACATAAAAAATGTGTTCTGGGTTTAATCCCCTGTTACAACTCAAGTACACAATGTTTTCAATTTGAAGAATCTAGATATAGCAAGCATGACAACAAAGTTGAACTTCATAAGAAACTTACACACATTTTGATACCAAATTCATATATTCAAACCCGTCCACAGTGATCACTGACTAGTAATCTGCGCTAACACAGAAAATTCTTGCCTACTGAAGTTCTGCAACCTTCGAATTATTCTAATAGGGCTTCACTCAAAGTATTCACTAATGGCAATTGAGAGTCTTTTTTTACAGATGGGATGAAATGACATTTAGCTTTTAAAATGTGTTGGTGCTAGGCCAGTCAGCATTCCATCAAAAATGAAAAATCTGCTATTGGAACACAAGTCAATTCAACCTCAACCCTTATGCTGGTGGTGGCTAATTTTGCCAATAGAAAATGATGCAAAAAACCTGAAAAATGACTGAAACTCTGGCAAATGGGTACTCATCTGAGAGTTCTCAGCAAGAGCTATCTAACGAATACCAACATGATACGGTTTAGATGTTTTTCATAAATGTTTGCCTTCTTGTGCATTGAGCATAAGTAGCCCCAGCATCAGAAGGGTTACTTCACACAAATCCACCTTTCTATTCACACAATAGTTCAAAAATAGGAGGAAATGGACACCCATACTTAAAATGTGTGCATGTTACCTGGTAAGACTTGAAGTGCCTCTGTTTCCACTGGACCAGTAGTATCTGTGCCACCACCAGGGTGGCTAGTAGGATGAGCACCATCTCTGCATGCATAGCCTCATGGCCGCGGTGCTTCTCATGTAATCTCTGATGTTCTATCCTACAATACAACAACAAAGTAAGAAATATACAGGTAAGTTGGTTTGTAGGCAGATAGGGGAAGGTCTCCACTATCTGTGCATCAAGATTTCTGCTTATATACAATGATCAGTGATGAATAGGGAATGGTACCGGTACTCAATACGAAACCAAATATTGTTATGTATAAATAGGAAAATGTATTGTACATATTGTTTAAAATATATTATACAGATACTGCTTAATTGTACAACACTGACTTAACTGCTACCTATCAAAGACCGTTTGCCATTTATAAGCGAAATAGTTGACAGTGCAAAATCCAACAAAATTAAGTCTCCAGGAGGCAGAAAATATCGTTAGAAATATTGTTAAGATATTTTATCATTAAGGAAATATTGATATTGTATCCTATAGGGGAAATTTTAAAGGAGCCAATGTATAATGATTGCAAAGCAAGCTTGTCTTACCTCCACCGTTCCTGTTCTGTCAGCTTGGACATGTCCACTGACTGAAAATAAAAGAAAGCATTTCATCAAAACATCTAGCAAACCGTGTGTCACAGTCTGCATTATCAATCATATGCATTGTATATGCTTAGATCATAACACTTTAAGAACTTATTACAGATACCACTCACTAATCTGAAAAGGTTTGGTGACAGAGCATTCTGTGCCTATGCAATACGTGTTGGAATGAGTTCCCTGACAACATCAAGGCTGCTGATAGTGTGCAAAACTTCAAGAAACAGCTGAAAACATTGCTATTTCGAAAGGAGTTTAACTGACTATATGGACCATGACAACTGTCCAATGACTCCGAAGCGCTTTTGAACATTATAGGTGGAAAGGGCGCTATATCAAATATCAAATTATTATTATTATTATTTATTAATTATTATTATATTGGACGTCAGAGTAGCTCAGTGGATTCCCTTACCAAAGGTACTGGGGAATTCCTAGCAAATCCTGGCATTTTCCTAACACTAACCCAAGATTCCCTGGTTATTCCCTGGTTTGTTTGGTTAAGGGTTAGATGCTGGATCAGTGAATGGAAGGTCCTGGGCAAGACAGTTTACCTCTCATTGCCTCAGGAGTCAGGACACAGGCCTGTTTTAAAGCAGTGCAAAATACACCAAATTGAATAAGGGAGATGGTCTACAGGCATCTAAATCATTTTTGATTAACTAAATAATCATTAGAAGTCTGATATTTCAATCACCACATACTTCACTTAGCTAAATGGTTGTCCATTTATCACTCAGTCATTTAATCCAGGACTAGTAGGGAGTAGGGATAGTTAATCCTACAAGTAACCAGTTCTATCAGGTCACTGACTTGTACCTCTTTGGACCGTCCTAGGGTCTTAGCCAGGATTTAGAAAGTGGGTGCCCAAAATTGGCAATACGTCATGTACTAAAATACAGGCAACTCTGCTTAATCCGGACATGTGTAGTCCAGATTTTTGTCTAAACCGGACAGATCGGAAGGTCCCAGTCCATGGTCTTAGCCAGCAGGGCGTCTGGGTGCCTTTTTGGACCCCCAAACCCTTAAAAAGAACCCCTCAGGACACCCAATTTTTTTAGTGTGGAATTTCTAAAAAATCTCAATCTCAAGCTTATAATTCAATATTTTCATCTCCTTATAATTCCCATGACATTGTTTAATGATATCATGCCTTATTTTGATAAATTTATACATGTTTATGGTTGAAATACGAGTATATTGTGATCCCCCTTAAAAATTTGGACGCCCAAAAATTTTACAATTGCCAATTTTAGGCACCCAGTTTCTAAATCCTGGCTAAGACACTGTCCCCCACCCTTCCTATAGTGACCTTTACATATAATTCCTATATGCATAATCCAGATTTTGCCTAACCCCGACAGAAATTTAGGGTCCACATCTGTCCGGATTAAGCAGAGTTGCCTGAATTTGGGCTTCTTATTTTTAAAGGGAGATCACTATATACTCAGATTACAACCATTAACCATATTTACTTATTGAAATAGGGCATACTATCCTCATACAATGTCACAAGAATCGTATCGAGGTGGAAAAAATCCAATTACATGTATAAAATTGACATTATCAGAAATTACCTGGGTGTCCAAATGACGCCCACGCACCCTGCTGGCTAGGACTATGGACTGTACTCTACTGCTTGTCACTTATGTCATCAATACACACACTAATGGCACTAAGAGTTAATCCTTTTCAATAAGAGGATTTATTTGGACGCCTAATCAATATCATTGCAGTAGTTCTACCTCAGGTGTACTCTCAAAAGTCAAAACCAAGACCATCACCATCTTTGACATACAAGCATTATACACTGCATTATATACCAAAACCAAGGGGTCAACAATAATTTTAATTCAGGGCCTTTGTTACTAAATATTGCTCTACACTCCTAGTTTTTAAATGCTAGGGGCTAGGATGGTCACCAGACCTATGTTTTTATTATATCATGAATGGTAATCCTAAGAGTTCCATTCTGGTGTGTTTTTCATATTGTACCATAAAATATAACCATTTTCTCAGTATTACTAACAGGTAAGGCCACTCCAATTTAATTACTTGTCTTACGAGCTTTTTTTGGAAAAAAAATCCTGTCAGACTCCAAAAAAGAAAAAAGAAAAAAGTCAACTTTGGTGTCTTACGGACGAAAGTGGTTTGGAAATTTTCTGTCAGACTCCAAAAAAAAAAAAAAAAAAAAAGTGCTAGATTTAAGAATATTCATTGTTAGGGTGATTCAATCAACTTCAGGAATTTATAAATGCTGTAGTAGAGCCTCATATTTGAGGATGTATATCTCCCACCCTTAAGGTTACAGGGATTAATTGATTTTGATTGATTTTATTTAGTTAAGAATAGGCTGTTAAACATCTCGCTACCAGTCCTAGTCAGCAGACTCTAAAAAATATAAAAAAAATAAAAAAAGCGTCATTTTTCAACTTTTTTTTTTATTCCAAAATGGCTCATTTCCTGCCTCCTGAGCACGTAAGACAAGTAATTAAATTGGAGTGGCCTAAATTGAATATTAACCCAAGATCCCTGGACCCAAACATATTTCTTACCTAGGGCCTATGATAGGTACTTAGCCAGGACCTGTCCAGCCTGTTTTTTGGACAGACAGTTTCCTGAAAAACTTCTTATTGGATTAAAAAAAACTTATTGGACTAAAAAACTTTTTTTCTTCTTAAGAATCGATCTACTAATCCTCTAGGCTGAAGTATAAATTGCCCTTTCTGACACAATAGACTATTAAAATGTACGTAGAAGCTAAATATGGATGGGCAGAAATTTTGGAATTGCTGTTTTAGACAGGCATTTTCAAAACCCTGGCTAAGACCCTGTCCCTCACCCCTCACCCCAATCACCATCACCATTCTTCCAAAATCCCCTTCACCCTTACAAGTGTAGGTCAGAATAGCTACCTTGATCTCAAAGTGCTCCGCACGATATTTGGGGAATTTTGATACCATTTTTCCTTTCAGAATATGCACTGCATGTAATGAAATACAAAGAAGCCTACCATTATTAATGTGCTCCATAAATTCTTATCATGTAGTTTTAATAATAGTAAATTCAGATGGATGCATAATCATTCAATAATTACATTTTTTTTATTATCTGAGGTAGGTCGAGCAGATAATTTGGTAGGACCCCTCTTGGCTAGTGGTGTTTTGGGCTGATTTATCGACCATGAAGGAAAAATCCCCCCCCCCCCCCCCCAAAAAAAAAGAAGCACACAAAATACACCAATCCCCAAACTCAAGTTGTTGTGCATATGTCCCAGAAGGTATTTTTTGAACCCAGGTGGTGAGGGACAGTGAGCATTCTATAACAACCAGGGCAGGCTCTAGTAGTGGTAGGAAACAGCAAGCTGTCAGTGACATCGTCTTAGGCCACTCAGCCATCAGGGCAGGCCCTAGTAGTGGTGAGAAACAAGCTGTTTTACATTGAGCACATAAGGCTAAGTGATGGTTGTGAATAGATTCTGAGATCCTCTTGAGCCGTGTTTGATAAAGGATGGGATAATTCTGGCAGTTCAAGAACAATGTCGGATAAGATAGATTTCAGATGTTAATGGCCATTCATAGTATGACCCTAAAGAAAAAATTGAGGAAAGGCAGGGTTAACTAATTAGTGCTCACAGTGGCCAAAATCCGCAAATTTGATAAAATCCCCCAGACAAAAACATAGTAAGGACACATTTTGAAGGTGAAATGTTACCCAATACACATCCAACAACTCTCCTTAAAACATTTTGTAAATCTGTCTAATTCCCAAGTTATTGTCAAAAGTATCATAAGTCCAGATGGTAATTTCTAGAGGAACTAGGAGTATATGAAAAGGATAAGCTCATTAATCCGAAGAAAGCCTAAACAAGGTCTGATTATTTGGGGGTATATCTAGCTAGTAGAATTTTTATTCCATGGTGAAATGTTTATATTTTAGTACAAATAGCTATCGTTTAAAAATCTTTCTTATCCTTGACTTCTTGCAAAATTATTCTTGTAAAAATCAGAATGTCCAATGATATACTTTTTAGCTCTAGATGGATCTCTGAACTGTTTCACCCAATCATGCTCTGAATTCTCTCTGACTAGAGTCATCTAGACAATGTCTTGATTCAATGAAAGAATAAGTAAATAAGAAATATTAGGTTAATTAATGTATAAAAATCATATTTCATACCTCATTGCCTTCCCTAACGCGGCTGCCGCTGCGAACAACCTTCATAACTAAATCTGCCGACGCAGCATATGCTTTGTAGATCAGATCTCTACTAGAGATGCGCGTGCGGTTATTTTTCCTCATTTTTCTTGTTGGTAATAGTGGCTGAAGAACTGGTGTGGTCACACCTCACCTCCAATAGACTCACTGCCCAGTCCCCTCCTGAGTTATCACACCTCATACGTACAGGTGTTGTAGGAATAGATTGGCTCATTGGACTGCCACTTGATTGATTAATATGCAAATATCACAACTAATTTCAAGTAATTTGCAAATATCATGAGAGGTAATTACTTGATGCTGGTCCAAATGAAACCAAAAACATCACTTCCTTAGAGTTCAAACATGAATTAACTCCATTTAAAGCTTTAAAGACATTTCAACAGAAATAGGCACCTGTGAGTGAGTGACTAGCAGTGAGATTAGAGCAAAGGGCAACTTTAAGCTTTTCTCAGAGACAACACAGCCTTATCTAGGTACACATGCACTTAGATATAGCATGTAGGTAAAGCACTCAGTAGGTTTAGACAAAGATGCGATAACACCTGGGATCAGAATGTCGGTTCTTTAGGAAATATGACCGGCATGGATAGTATGGGGTCGGATCAAAAACAGCATTAGTGACTGGTATTTGAAAGAGGACAAGCATGTGTGATCAGCGAATATGATGTATGAACTATGAAGCTAACTTAATAAAAGTGAGCAATCATCTTCATTTCCCTGGTCTTACTGTGGAAATTCAGGTGTCATGTATATCCTTTCCTTACTGGTTCTAGCTCTAAGCCAGGAAATGGGCCTCTCAACTGACATAATAATCATCACCACAAGGTATTTGATAGTACTATTTGGATTAACACAATGAACTTTGATCTTGAGAAACCTAAAATTAGTATTGAAATCATGATGTAACTTTAAAAAAAAACATTATTTACTATGCCGGTAAACTCTGTTTTAACAAAACACGTCTGGACATTTTAGCTGCTACTTGGACACCAAGGTATTCATAATTCAATATGATAGGACCTGCCATGTAATGTCAAGGCCTGAAATGTGTTGATTTGTATTCAACATTATCATGAAATATACTCCTCAGGTTTCAATTGCTAAATAATGATATCATACACTGAAATTCATTAATACTTACTGGTCTTATTTTGGGAAAATTAAAAATATAATAATTTGTGGGCCCTGAAATTGTGTATAAGGTCTCTAGTTAAAATTACTTCTTTGGCCTGAATGACTCCAATCACATGCTTAGGCTATCGGCCAGGGACCCAAATTATGGATTTTAATTACCCCCCCATGTAGATGGAATTTTCTACTTTAGATGGATAGGGGAGTATATGGGGCCTACCAAAATGCCGTGCCCCCACTTTGGGACATGGTCAGATTTGTATTAGGCCTGGTCAAACTGACCACCCACAAATCAGGTAATCGGCCACCTGAAGCACACATATATTGTGGAATAATGGGATGGGGGGTAAAGAAACTGACCATAAAAATGCTCAAGGTTCATTGGATACCACAAGTTTGATATCAAAATGTTGGTCTGGAGGAGACGAATCCTTTAAAATACTAAACACATAACAGACTCTATACCATGATGTAATAGAGGTCATTCAAGGTCAAAATGGCTGCCAAATCAAGAATCTGGGATTTTCCCATAATCTATAGTTTCGGTTTATAAACTTCTCAGTTTTTTTGAAGGGATGTATTTCATTTCTGTAGCCACTTTTTCAGGAGGAATGCTTTTTAGTGGAGTTGTTCAACATTTTAGAAAGTTCATTAATTAGAATGTTAAGTCTAATTTCGAGATTTAAGGCACAAAGTAGGGTACCAGGCCTACCTAGTGACCCCAAAAAGTGCCGAAAATGGTAAAAAATTGAAAACCAAAATGCCTGTATCTAGGGTTTTACAAGTCGGAAGGGAGCAGATGATGCACCAAAATATCAGGTTCAGTTTTCTCTTCAATCTGGAAGATTATGGTAAAAAATCCTGAAACTAAGGGGTCATTGAAGGTCAAATAGAGGTCAAAAAGTCAATTTTTCTCTAAAAAATTCAAATTTTGATGAAGATATTTTGACAAAGTAGTTGTGTTTTGTTTGGGATTTAATTACTCCCGCCATGTAGATGGAATTTTTTACTTTAGATGGATAGGGGAGTGTTTGGGGCTTACAAAAATGACGTGCCCCCACTTTGGGACATGGTCAGATTTGCGTTAGTCCTGGTCAAACTGACCACCCACAAATCAGGGAATTGGACGCATGAAGCACATATATATTGAGGAATAATGGGATGGGGGGTAAAGAAATTGACCATAAAAATGCTCACAGTTCATTGAATACCACAAGTTTGGTATCAAAATGATGGTCTGGAGGAGACTCATCCTTTAAAATACTAAACACATAACAAACTATATTCCATGATGTAATAGAGGTCATTCAAGGTCAAAATGGCTGCTAAATCAAGAATCTGGGATTTTCCCATAATCTATAGTTTCGGCTTATAAACTTCTCAGTTTTTTTGAAGGGATATATTTCATTTCTGTAGCCACTTTTTCAATAGGAATGCTTTTGAGTGGAGTTGTTCAACATTTTAGAAAGTTCATTATTTAGAATGTTAAGTCTAATTTTGAGATTTAAGGCACAAAGTAGGGTACCAGGCCCACCTAGTGACCCCAAAAAGTGCCAAATATGGTAAAAAATTGAAAACCAAAATGCCTGTATCTTAAGTTTTACAAGATGGAAGGGAGCAGATGATGCACCAAAATATCAGGTTCAGTTTTCTCTTCAATCTGGAAGATGATGGTAAAAAATCCTTAAATTAAGGGGTCATTGAAGGTCAAATAAAGGTCAAAATGTCAATTTTTCTCTAAAAAATTCAAATTTTGATGAAGATATTTTGATAAAGTAGTTGTGTTTTGTTTGGGATTTGATTACTCCCCCATGTAGATGGAATTTTATACCTCAGATGGATAGGGGAGTGTCTGGGGCTTACAAAAAATGATGTGCCCCCACTTTGGGACATGGTCAGATTTGAGTTAGGCCTGATCAAACTGACCACCCACAAATCAGGGAATCGGCCACCTAAAGCACACATATATTGAGGAATGTTGGTATGGGGGGTAAAGGAATTGACCATGAGATTGCTCAAAGTTCATTAGATGCCACAACTTTGGTATCAGAATATTGGTCTGGAAGAGACTTATCTTTTAAAATACCAAACACATGACTAACTCTATTCCATGATGTAATAAAGGTCATTCAAGGTCAAAAAGGCTGCCAAATCAAGAATCTGGGATTTTCCCATAATCTATAGTTTCCTTTTATGAACTTTTCAGTTTTTTTGAAGGGATGTATTTCTTTTATGTGGCCACTTTTTCTGAGGGAATGCTTTCTAGTGGAGTTGTTGAACATTTTAGAAAGTTCATTGATTGAAATTTTCAATCTACTTTTGAGATTTAAGGTTCAATTTAGGGTACCAGGCCCACCTAGAGATCCCAAAAAGTGCCTAAAATGGTACAAATTTAAAAACCAAAATGAGTGATTCTTTAGTTCCACAAGTCGTAATGGAGCAGATGATGCACCAACATATCAGGTTTAATTTTCTCTTTAATCTGGAAGATGATGGTAAAAAACAGTAAAATTAAGCTGTCATTGAAGGTCAAATAAAGGTCAAATAGAGGCCAAAATGTCAGATTTTCTCTAAAAATTCAAATCTTGATGAGGGATTTTGATAAAGTAGTTTTGTTTTGTCATTACATAATGCCCAAAACAGGTTACCACAATAACTGAAAAGTATATTACCTGAATTATGGTCCACCCTTTTATTTTGGACCATATATATACCATATATTAAGTCAATATGGAGGTGTGGAATATGGCATTTAGCAAATCCATGCTTATACTAAGTGTTTAAAGACGGTTGGTGAGGGAGTGGTAGTATGGCACCACTGTTTAGGTCATAGAAGTTGTGAAAACAAAACATCATAGGCATTGTTTGGTATCAAAATGTTTGCTGTAAGACAATCTTTTCATTTCATTCAATCAACCGAGGGTAGGGTATAGTGTTGTGATATTAGAGGTTATTCAAGGTCAAACTAACCCCAATTTCATGATTTAAGGTATATCGTCTTTGAATTGTCCATTTAGCAGCTTATTAAATATTTCTGGAATACATCTTTTATCCTGGAAATAGTTTTAGTTGAGAAATATCTTTATAAAGGATTCTCAGACATTTTGAGTCATTTCAAAACAAAGGCTGGGCCAATTCTGAATATTCAGGGACCAAAATGACAAAATGACTGATTATGGGTGCACCTAGATATTTAAGTGAAGCAGCAGAAAGTTGACATAGCAGAGTTGTATCTTATGGTATGTCAGCTTTAAAGCTTTTGAACTTGCCTATTGTGTTCGTCGTGTAAGATGTTAAAGAGATTTGAGGAAAAAAGAAGGTAAAATATAGGTCAAAACATCCTTTTTCTCTAGGAAATTCAAATTTAGATGAAGAGATTTTGATGGAAGGTGTGTTTTGTCATCACTTAATTTCCTGACCAAGTAACCACAATAATTGGCTAACAAAATACCTTAGATATGTTAACTAAACATTTTTTGAAGTGATGTATTTTTTTCTAGCCACTTTTTCTGAAGTAATGTCTTTTATTGGAGTTGCTGAACATTTTCGAAAGCTCATTGACTTGAATTTCAAGTTATATTTTAAGGTTTAAGGTACAAAAAAGGGTACCAGGTCCACCTGACGACCCAAAAAAGTACCTTAAATGTTACAAATCTGAAAACCAAAATGACTCTTTTAAGTTTCACTGGTTTGGAAGGGAGTAAATGATGTATCAAAATATTAGGTTTAATTTTCTGTTCAATCTGGAAGATGATGGAAAAATGATACTAATAATATAATTTAGAGTCAAAATGCCTTAAATCATAAAAGAGGAGGTAGTTTGACCTTGAATGACCTCTAATATGACAACAGAACACCCTACTCTAGGTTGGTTGCATAAAATGGGAAGATTGTCTTACAACAAGTACTTTGATACCAAACAATGCTTATATTGTTTGGTGCTCACACTTTTGATGACCTAAACAGTTGTCACATACTACCACTTTCACACAAACTCTCCTTATTAGAAACCTGAAATTGCCAAACATCTTATTCCACACCTCCACATTCACTTAAAACTACCTAATTTTCATCAGTAAATGGTTCAAAATATATTCTCAGATCCTATCTTGGGGTAATTTATCTGTCATTTATTGTGATAACTTAAATTGGAAATTGTAAAATGTCATAACACAACTACTTCATCAAAACTCTCTTTATCAAAGTATGAATTTTCAAATAAAATTGACATTTTGACCTTAATTTGACCTTCAATGACCCGTTAATTTTAGTATCACTTTTCCATCATCTTCCAGTTAGAAGAGAAAATTATACCTGATATTTTGGTGCATCATCTGCTCCCTTCCAACCTGCAAAACTTAAGATACAGTCATTTTGGTGTACAGATTTGTACCATTTTAGGCACTTGTTGGAGTTGCAGGTGGACTAAGTACCCTATTTTGTACCTTAAAGCTTGAAATGGAACTTTTGGTCAATGAGCTTTCTCAGATGTTAAACAACTCCACTTAAAGACAATAGGCAAGTTTAAAACCCTGTTCTCCTCATTGAAAATGAAAGCTGACATACAATAACATTATGTCAACATTCTGTTGCTTCACTTAGATATTTGGGTGCACCCATATTCAGGCATGTGGCTATTTTGGTCCGTAAATATTCAAGATTGGCCCGGACCTTGTCTTGACGGAACTAAAAAAGTGTCTGAGGATCCTTTATAAAGATATTTCTCACCTAAAATTAATTCCAGGATAAGAAAATTTATTCCAGGAGAATTCAATAAGCTGCTAAATGGACAATTCAAAGACAAACTACCTTAAAGCATGACATTGGGGTTAGTTTGACCTTGAATGACCTCTAATATTAGAGCAATATACTTTACCCTAGATTGGTTGAATTGAATAAAAAAGAAATGTCCTACAACAAGCATTTTGATACCAAACAATGCCTATGATGTTTGGTTTTCACAACTTCTCTGACCTAAACAGTGGTGCCATACTAGCACTTCCTCACCAACCGTCTGTAAGCACTTATTATAAGCATGGAATAGCTATATGCCATAATCCACACCTCCAAATTGACTTAAAACTACTTCATTTTTACCGATATATGGTCAAAAATATAAGAGTGGACCATACTTCAGGTAATATATCTGTCAGTTATTGTGGTAACTTGGTTTGGACCTTATACTATGACAAATCGTAACTGCTTTATCAAAATCTCTTCATCAAAATTTGAATTTTTAGAGAAAATCTGACATTTTGACCTTTATTTGACCTTCAATGACCGCTTAATTTTAGCTTTTTTTACCATCATCTTCCAGATTGAAGAGAAAATTAAACCAGATACTTTGGTGCATCATCTGCTTCAGTCCGACTTATAGAAATAAAGAAACAGTCATTTTGGTTTTCAAATTTGTACCATTTTAGGCACTTTTTGGGGTCTCTAGGTGGGCCAGTTACTCTACTTTGTACCTTAAATCTCATAACTAGATTTAACATTCTAATCAATGAACTCTCTAAAATGTTTAACAACTCCACTAGAAAGCATTCCCTCAGAAAAAGTGGCCACATAAAAGAAATACATCCCTTCAAAAAAACTGCGAAGTTCATAAAAGGAAACTAGAGATTATGGGAAAATACCAGATTCTTGATTTGGCAGCAATTTTGACCTTGAATGACCTTTATTACATCATGGAATAGAGTTAGTCACGTGTTTAGTATTTTAAAAGATAAGTCTCTTCCAGACCAACTTTCTGATACCGAAGTTGTGGCATTTAATGAACTTTGAGCAATCTTATGGTCAATTCCTTTACCCCCCATACCATCATTCCTCAATATATGTGTGCTTTAGGTGGCCGATTCCCTGATTTGTGGGTGGTCAGTTTGATCAGGCCTAACGCAAATCTGACCATGTCCCAAAGTGGGGGCACATCATTTTTGTAAGCCCCAGACACTCCCCTATCCATCTGAGGTATAAAATTCCATCTACATGGGGGGAGTAATAAAATCCCAAACAAAACACAAATACTGTATCAAAATATCTTCATCAAAATTTGAATTTTTTAGAGAGAAATTGACATTTTGACCTTTATTTGACCTTCAATGACCCCTTAATTTTAGGATTTTTTACCATCATCTTCCAGATTGAAGAGAAAATTGAACCTGATATTTTGGTGCATCATCTGCTCCCTTCCAACTTGTAAAACTTAAGATACAGGCATTTTGGTTTTCAATTTTTTACCATTTTCGACATTTTTTGGGGTCACTAGGTGGGCCTGGTACCCTACTTTGTGCCTTAAATCTCAAAATTAGACTTAACATTCTAATCAATGAACTTTCTAAAAGGTTGAACAACTCCACTAAAAAGCATTCCTTCTGAAAAAGTGGCTACAGAAATGAAATACATCCCTTAAAAAAAACTGAGAAGTTAATAAACCGAAACTATAGATTATGGGAAAATCCCAGATTCTTGATTTGGCAGCCATTTTGACCTTGAATGACCTCTATTACATCATGGAATAGAGTCTGTTATGTGTTTAGTATTTTAAAGGATTCGTCTCCTCCAGACCAACATTTTGATACCAAACTTGTGGTATTCAATGAACTGTGAGCATTTTTATGGTCAATTTCTTTACCCCCACCCCATTATTCCTCAATATATGTGTGCTTCAGGTGGCTGATTCCCTGATTTGTGGGTGGTCAGTTTGACCAGGCCTAACGCAAATCTGACCATGTCCCAAAGTGGGGGCACGGCATTTTGGTAGGCCCCATATACTCCCCTATCCACCTAAAGTAAAAAATTCCATCTACATGGGGGGGTAATTAAACTCGCTAAATAAGGCTCTTTTAAGATTTGGCCGATAGCCTAGCTGTTTCATTGTCTTTCCCAGCAGGGTGTCTGTCTGTCCATTGGACACCCAAACCAATATCCGAAAATCGCCGCTCAATACACCCAAATATTGTCATGGGAAATTTCTCTAAAATGTCAATTTCAAGTTTTTCAACCCCAATAGAGTTCCTATGACATTGAATAAGGATAGCATGCTTTATCTTAATAAGTAAAGACATGTTTATGGTTATAATCTCAGTAGATTGTGATCTCCCTTGAAAAATAGGATGCCCCAAAATTTTATAATTGCGAATTAATTTTGGGCACCCAGGTTCTAAATCCTGGCTCAGACCTGTGCTGCTTTATAATACAAGTAAAACCTTGCTGTTGTAGACAGCAACAAAATATATATGAGCATCTGAGCTATTATCTGTATGGATAAGTGTTGTGATGATGAAAGGGTCATTTTTAAAACATGACCCTGTGTTGGTGATAGGAGGGTCCATGGTTAGGGGGATAAATGGGGATTTAGGGGAGCTGCTACAGGAAGGGGGGAACTGAAGATAAGGTAGTGGGAAATGGGTGAAAGATAAGGTAGACTGTCAGTGTGTAGTGGTGCATGTGGGGGACATCATATACACAGGGGAACGGGAGCCAGGGTCTTAGCCAGAATTAGAAACTGGGTGCCCCAAATTGGCAAATGTAAAGTTTTTGGGCATCCAAATTTTTAAGGGGGACCACAATACACTCAGATTTCAACCATAAACATGTATACCATAAACTTTATATCAAAATAAGGCATAATATCCTTATACAATGTCATGGGACTTAAATGGAGATGAAAAAAATCTATTATGCTTGAGATTGACATTTTAAGAAATTACTCACACAAAAATTTTGGGTGTCCTAAGGGGAGTTTTTTTTTTAAGTGTTTGGGTGGCCAAAAGATGCCCAGACCCCCTGCTGGCTAAGACTATGACAGGAGCATAGACATAGCAGAAGTTGGGAGTGGTGCATAATAGAAAGGGATGGGACAGGCCCGTAGACTTGCAGTTTGGGAAGGGGGTAATGATTAGGTTCGGTGCTGGGCAAGGACTTAGCCAGGACCCGTCCTACCTGTCTTTTGGACAGGTAGTTTCCTAAAAACCTCCTGTTTGGACAGGCAAAATTTTCTATTATGATTTATCAATTTTGACTTTCTGGGTGTAATAACCAAATATTTTCCTAACAAATTCTAGGACATAGCTGAAGTGTAAATTGCCCTTTTTGACACACTGGGCTACTAAATGTAGCTGGTATAAGGATTTGAAGTAGATAAGTAGCCTAATCTGGACAGGCAGATATTTCGAAATTGCTGTTTTGAACAGGCATTTTTGAAATCCAGGCTAAGACCCTGGTGCTGAGGCCTGAGGGTGGATCAAGGGAAAGCATGGGTAAGGAATTCTCATTTAACAAATGACGATTTACTGAGAGTGGTGAAAAGAAATGGGTGGGTGTACATTTCGCACTGGAGTTTATAGGGAAATAGAGTGTGGGAAGAATGGTTCAGGAATGGGTTACACTGTAAAGAAGGGGAGGGAAGGGATGCCCTGACAAAGGGTATATAGGGAGAGGGGTGCTACAAGTAGTCTGGGAGGGATGAAAATGCTCTGTTGGTCCTCCCTTGTGGTTGACCGCATTGGACAAATGTGGTAACATTATAAATGTTTTGTTTTGTTATTAAGGCAAATAAAGGGCAGAATGTTTCTAACATGCTGGATGATAATCTTAATGAATCTCCATGGTAACATGCTCACCATTGAGTCTAACACACATTGTATAAAAATCTGAATGCTTATGAATCAAGATTTGCAATACTGGATATTCTTGAAAATATATTGACAGATGAGATGTGCCCATCCCCCTTTTCTACTGATCCTATCATCCTATGATCCTAAATGTTCATTTCGTGATATTAGTTAGTACATGTCTGTGTAGTCATGCATGGCACATTGAGCAACCTATGGCGAATATAACACAATACACAACTCCTCTGCGAATCACAAAATGACTCTGGAATTAGGTTACATAGTCACATAACTGATGGCTGCACCAGACACTGGTGATGAGTTCTCAACCATACTGGTGATCAATTTACCACTGTAAAATGCAAGGGACTTCAAGAGATGAGCATCATGAGGCCAAATATTAAGTGAGCAGATAGATCGTAACTGGCCCAAATATAACTGAGCGTTTTAGAGACATCGCCATTCAATAGCATGCGGCAATTCGTATCATTTATAGGTTTCAGCACACAGACATTTTCGATTCCATACCTTGTTTCCCGGCAAGGCGACAGCTACGTGTGGGTCCACCATCTTGGATTACCCAGAATGGCTTTCGGCTGTGTACTCCACCTATTGGCGGAGAGACAAACTATAATTGATGATGGGTGTGTCAATAAGACTATAAAGTGCGCATATTTGTTTTTTTTGTGTATTTTTATTTATACAACCCCTATTAAGCGACCGCTCAAGGGAAATGTCATAAGTGGTATTGATGTTTATATGTTTAGCTGCGTTTGTTAAAATTTCTTCATTGATATATTAAGATAAAATAATTTAAATAAATGAAAGTTCAAGTTGAACTCGAAGTTTGATACAAAGGTTTTATAAATCTTATTGATATGTAATTGTAAATATATACTTATGGTTGTAGTGTGAAGATATTGTGTTCTCCATAAATGTATTGGGCACCCACTTTCAAAAACCTGACCAAGACGCTGCTGTGAACAATATATATATATATATATATATATATATATATATATATATATATATATATATATATATATATATATATATATATATATATATATATATATATATATATATATATATATATACATTAAAGCTTGATACTAGGGTGGATTTAATCATCTAGAGGAATTGATTGAATAATAATACTGACCGTGACAACATACAATATCTTGAGGAAATCCTTTAATTGACCACTAATAGTACATTAGTTTCTGATTAGGTCTAGATCTTTTATTCCTTTTACGTATATCTCTGGCAAATGATCAAATACATTAAACAGATAAGAGGTTCTCCATCAGTGGTGTGATATTCACTAGAGTATGAACCACTCAGGCATGTAATCCAGTATGTTGAAGTCCTCTTGGCCATGGGGTGAAACGATTTTCCACACGAGTGCTGACAAGCGCAATACGCCTCCGATCCTTCGAAAAGCGAATAATTCTCTGCAGGGAAATAAGTAAAGTAGTGCCACAGCATGAAACATCTTACGTTGTTTATGTGAAGCATTTGAATTTAAGTTTTATGCTTTTAGTACAGTAGCCAGACACCCATTTTTGGGATTCAGGTTAACCCGAGAGCTAGAAAATTTCCGTTGGTATCATGTTTTAGGCCCACACTTGGGGCATACCGCCAGGGTGGATGTAGACTTCAGAAGTGGTGCACATCTTTTTTATGGGGTCATGTCTTAGACACCCCAATATATGTAAAAAGGCCCCAAAATGGTCAAAATAATAGGTATAGGGGTAGGAAAGGCACCCTAAAACACTCATAACTCAGCTTAAACCAAACATAGGGATGAGTGTTTGGTATCAAAATGTTGGTATGAAAGAGAAGTATCTTTTGAAATAGTAAACACATAACTAACTCAATCCCATGATGTGATAAAGGTCATTCAAGGTCAAAATGGTTGCCAAATCAAGAATCTGGGATTTTCCCATTTTCTATAGTTTCCGTTTATAAACTTCTCAGTTTTTTTGAAGGTATGAATTTCTTTTTTGTAGCCACTTTTTCTAAAGGAATGTCTTTTAATGGAATTGTTGAACATTTTAGAAAGTTCATTGACTAGAGTTTTAAGTCCAATTTTGAGCTGTTAGGTACAAAGTAGGGTACCAAGCCCACCTGGAGACCCCAAAAAGTGCCTAAAATGGTAAAAATTTGAAAACTAAAATGATTGTATCTTAAGTTGTATAAGTAAGAAGGGAGCAGATGATGCACCAAAATATCAGGTTTAATTTTCTCCTCAATCTGGAAGATAATGGAAAAATAATATTGAAATTAAGGGGTCGTTGAAGGTCAAATAAAGGTCAAAATATCATTTTTCCCCTAAAAAATTCAAATTTTGATCAAGAGATTTAGATGAAGTACTTGTGTTTTGTCATTATATAATTTCCAAACCAAGTTACCACAATAATTGACAGATAAATAATCTCAACTATGGTCCAACAAATCATTTTCTACCATTTACCGGTGAAAATGAAGTAGTTTTAAGTCAATACGGAGGTGTAGAATGTGGCATTTGGCTATTCAATGCTAATGATAAGTGTTTACGGACGGGTTATGAGAAAGTGCTAGTATGGGACCACTGTTTAGGTCATAAAAGTTGTGAGCACCAAACATATTAGGCATTGTTTGGTATCGAAATGTTTGTTGTAACACAGTCTTTCCATTCCATGCAACCAGCCTAGGGTAGGGTCTATTGTTGTGATACTAGAGGTCATTCAAGGTCAAACTAACCCCAATTTCATGATTTAAGGCATTTTGTCTTTGAATTTTCCATTAAGCAGCTTATCAAATTCTCTTAGAATACATATTTTATCCTGGAAATATTTTTAGGTGAGAAATAATTTTTAAAAAGGATTCTGAGACATTTCTAGGTCATTTCAAGAGAAAGTCTGGACCAATCTGGAATATTTAGGGACCAAAAAAAAAAAATGACTGATTACGGCTGCACTCAAATATTTAAGTGAGGCAGCAGAAAGTCGACATAACAGATCGAGTCATATCTTATGGTATGTCAGCTTTCATTTTCAATAGGGAGAATAAGCCTTTTAACTTGCGGCATTACTTGCCTATTGTGTTTGTCATGTAGGATTATGAAGGCAGTGTAAAATATCACTGAGATTTAAGGAAAAAAGTGAAGGTCAAATAAAGGTCAAAACGTCATTTTTTCTTTTAAAGATTCAAATTTTGGTGAAGAAATTTTGATGGAGTAGTTGTGTTTTGTTATTACATAATTTCCTAACCACATTACCACAATAATTGACAGACAAGATACCTTAAATATGTTTTACCAAAACATTTTTACCCTTTACCTGTGAAAATGAAATAGTTTTAAGGTAATATGCAGATGTGGAATGTGCTATTGGACAATTCATGCCTAAATTAATTCTTTAAGATTGAGCTGTGAGAAAGTGCTAGTATGGGACCACTGTTTAGGTCATAGAAAGTGTGAGCACCAAACATTATAGGCATTGTCTGGTATCAAAATGCTTGTTGTAAGACAATCTTTCCATTTCATGCAACTAGCCTAAAAAGGGGTATTCTGTTGTGATATTAGAGGTCATTCAAGGTCAAACTAATCACAATTTCATGATTTAAGGCATTTTGTCTTTGCATTTTCCATTTAGCCACTTATTACATTCTCCTGGAATGCATATTTACTCCTGCAAATATTTCAGGTGATAAATATCTATTATAAGAATTCTCAGACAGTTTTGCAGTTACTACTAGACTAAGTCTGGGTCAATCTTGAATATTTAGGGGTCAAAATGACGAAATGTCTGATTGTGCAACCAATATTTAGTGAAGCTGCAGAAAGGTGACATAATAGATTCATATCTTATGGTACATCCTTTCATTTTCACTGGGGGAAATAAGTTTTTAACTTGCCTTTTGTGTTTTTCACAAACAAGTAAAGACTGTAAAATATTACTGAGATTTAAGGAAAAAATGTAGGTCAAACCAAGGTCAAAAGGTCAAGTAGAGTATTCATGACTCTGGAGAAAATATCTGTAATACTGCAGTTGCATCTTGTTCAAATGAGTAATTTATATTCACCTGGAAGGAATATTTGACAATCATGAACTAAAGAAACGATTAGTTTACAACTTAAATAACATTTTCAGATAAGAACAAGTTGCTTTCTATTTAGAGGTCAAAGACTGAGACTGCCAGGATTTTACCTAGAAGCAACTTCTTAATTGTTCTAAAAAAACAAGACCAATATTGACTTTTCGTGTCATTCATGTTCAACATACCAAACGTTATACACAAAGTTTAATAGTATAAAAATCATGTTACATTTAAAGATTAAAGCCAGTGTAAAATATAGATAGTGTAAAAGTTTAAGGTCAAACTAAGGTCAAAAAGAGTATTTGTGACGTTGAAGCAAATATCTCAATGCAGTAGTTACACTTTGGTAAAAAAAAAAGCCAGGGTCTTAGTTCACCTGAAAGGAATATTTTCCAATCATAAAGTGGAGGAACTGAGGTAGTTTACAACTACATATTAACATTACCAGATGAAATAAGTTGCTTTTGATTGTATTTGGCTAAAATAACTAACTCCACATGCTTGCCTTACATATGTCTGCACACAACACTGAGTACATTGTAAGCCTTTAGTTGACAAATGTCTCTTTTTAAAGCTTTCGAAGTTGTTTGATGAAAGCTTAAGGCAAAAGATCATGAATCAAATTAAAGAAATAAGTATCATGAATTTCATATAATATAAAACTAGGTATGGATCTGTCAGTGGTTCCATTCGTTAATTGGAAACCATAACTGTAATTTTGAATAGTTTGGCATTATCTAAAATGATTTTACCTAATTTTGGTGTATACATCTTTTATTATCCATAACATTAATTCCTCGCTCAGTACCAACCTCTCTGATTGTTAGATATCTAACCTTTATTTGACCTCCAGCACGTGCGACCTAGAGTACATAAAATATGTGTACATACCTTAATCTATTTTGGAAAACAAGCCTATTTAGTTATTTACACACTCCGCTATCTGACTTGGTCAATTTAGAAATCCCCATTTAGGATCCAATCCATTTTGTGCTGACGGTCATGCTATCTGTGACTATTGTATGTGCATTCATAAATAGTGGTAGCCTTTTGGACTTTTTCAATATACAGCTAAATAAACTGATTAAAGAATTGTTTAAATAGCAATTACTATAACCTCTGGGAGAGATTTGACTTATCTAAGACATTATATAATCATTGACAATATGTGCACATCAAAGGAATTTTTAAAAACGTGGACATCTTCTGAAGTGAATGATTCAAAAACCTATACCAGAGCTCATCTTGACCTTCAATGACCTCTAAACCACAACAGGGACTGTCACACAAGAAATTGTACATACAATTTAGAGATCATAAGGAGAAGCTAGCATTGTGTTAACAATTCTACCCCCAAAGTTCTGTTTCTATGCATCAAAGAAACCTAAGAGAATTATGGCTGAAGTTGGCTTTACTGCATGAGTTGTGGAAATTATCCTAGGTTTGAAATGAGCTAATTAATCTAGCTGACCTCCAAATTCACAAAAATACTAAAGTTTGTACTGGTCAATAGTATCAATAAGCTATCCTTTAACTGAATGACTTCCCAATTTTCTGCACAGAGATTGGTAATAAATTTCATTGACAAGTAAACTACAGTAGGAAGACTAAAAAATCTACTTCAATTTCATAAATAATTGAATTATTCCCATATTTGACCTTTGATTATGTTACTACTGAATTTGAATCAGAAATCGCACTTAGGGAAAACCTTAGTAGTCTCAGTCTTTGACCTCGAAATAGATACAAAGCAACTTATTTTTTTATTGCATACTAACTATTCAATTAATTTCATGATTACCAATTATTCCTTCCAAGCGAATGAGCATTACTCGTTTGACCAAAATAAAACTGCAGTATACCGATCTTTGCTTCAAAGTCGAAAATGCTCTTTTTGACCTTTTGACCTTGGTTTGACATTCCATTTTCCCTTAAATCTCAATAATAGTTAACGCTATCTTTAACCTTACATGGCAAACACAGATTGGCAACTTAAAAGGCGTATATGCCCAATTGAAAATGAAAGCTGACATACCATATGATAAAAATGTTGTGTCAACTTTTCGCTGCTAAATTGATATTTGGGTGCACCCAAAATCAGGCATTTTGTTATTTTGATGCCTAAATATTCACAATTAGCACAGACTTTGTCTTGAAATAACATTAAAAGGCTTGAGTTTCTCTTTAAAAAGATATTTCTCACCTAAAAATATTTTTTTTCAGGAAAAAATATCATTAAATATGTATTCTAGGAGCAATTGATGAGATACTAGACAGGCAATTCAAAGACAAAATGCCTTAAGTCATGAAATTGGGGGTAGTTTGACCTTGAATGACCTCTTATAACACAGCAAAATGCCTTACCCTAGGCTGGTTGCATGAAATGGAAAGATTGTCTTACAACAAGCATTTTGATACCAAACAATGCCTATAATGTTTGATGCTCACAACTTTTATGACCTAAACAGTGGTCCCATATGTTACTAGCACTTTCTAACAACTCGATTTAAAACACTTAATTTAGGCATGAATTGTCCAATAGCACATTCCACATCTGCATATTACCTTAAAACTAGTACTTCATATTCACAGGTAAAGGGTAAAACATTGTTAGTAAAATATATTTAAGGTATCTTGTCTGTCAATTATTGTGGTAATGTGGTTAGGAAATTATGTAATGACAAAACAGAAGTACCTCATCAAAATTTCTCCATCAAAATTCGAACTTTTTAGAGACAAAATGAGGTTTTGACCTTTATTTGACCTTCATTTTTTCCTTAAATCTCAGTGATATTTTACACTGCCTTTATAATCTTACATGACAAACACAATAAGCAAGTAATGCCGCAAGTTAAAAGACTTATTCTCCCCATTAAAAATGAAAGCTGACATACCATAAGATATGACTCGATCTGTTATGTCGACTTTCTGCTGCCTCACTTTAATATTTGAGTGCACCCGTAATCAGTCATTTTGTCATTTTGGTCCCTAAATATTCCAGATTGGTCCAGACTTTCTCTTGAAATGACCAAGCAATGTCTCAGAATCCTTTAAAAAAATTATTACTCACCTAAAAATATTTCCAGGATAAAATATGTATTCTAGGAGAATTTGATAAGCTGCTTAATGGAAAATTCAAAGACAAAATGCCTTAAATCATGAAATTGGGGTTAGTTTGACCTTGAATGACCTCTAGTATCACAACAATAGACCCTACCCTAGGCTGGTTGCATGGAATGGAAAGACTGTGTTACAACAAACATTTCGATACCAAACAATGCCTAATATGTTTGGTGCTCACAACTTTTATGACCTAAACAGTGGTCCCATACTAGCACTTTCTCATAACCCGTCCGTAAACACTTATCATAAGCATTGAATAGCCAAATGCCACAATCTACACCTCCATATTGACTTAAAACTACTTCATTTTCACCGGTAAATGGTAGAAAATGATTTGTTGGACCATAGTTGAGATTATTTATCTGTCAATTATTGTGGTAACTTGGTTTGGAAATTATATAATGACAAAACACAAGTACTTCATCTAAATCTCTTGATCAAAATTTGAATTTTTTAGGGGAAAAATGATATTTTAACCTTTATTTGACCTTCAACGACCCCTTAATTTCAATATTATTTTTCCATTATCTTCCAGATTGAGGAGAAAATTAAACCTGATATTTTGGTGCATCATCTGCTCCCTTCCTACTTATAAAACTTAAGATACAATCATTTTAGTTTTCAAATTTTTACCATTTTAGGCACTTTTTGGGGTCTCCAGGTGGGCTTGGTACCCTACTTTGTACCTAACAGCTCAAAATTGGACTTAAAACTCTAGTCAATGAACTTTCTAAAATGTTCAACAATTCCATTAAAAGACATTCCTTTAGAAAAAGTGGCTACAAAAAAGAAATTCATACCTTCAAAAAAACTGAGAAGTTTATAAACGGAAACTATAGAAAATGGGAAAATCCCAGATTCTTGATTTGGCAGCCATTTTGACCTTGAATGACCTTTATCACATCATTGGATTGAGTTAGTTATGTGTTTACTATTTCAAAAGATACTTCTCTTTCATACCAACATTTTGATACCAAACACTCATCCCTATGTTTAGTTTAAGCTGAGTTATGAGTGTTTTAGGGTGCCTTTCCTACCCCTATACCTATTATTTTGACCATTTTGGGGGCTTTTTACATATATTGGGGTGTCTAAGACATGACCTCATAAAAAAGATGTGCACCACTTCTGAAGTCTACATCCACCCTAGCGGTATGCCCCAAGTGTGGGCCTAAAACATGATACCGACGGCAATTTTCTAGCTCTCGGGTTAACCTAACTTCTAAAATAGAGCCCTTTTCTTGATCTGGCTACTGGACTAAGAAAAGAAGCATCTTCAAATTCAGCCAGGAATACTGTATCTTTTTATCAAGAATTTCCTGTTTCAATATACAATACAACTTATTTCTATGATAGTACAGGTGAACTGGCTTAAGGTCTTACGACACTTTGAGAAATCTCAGTGTAATTTTCCTGAAATTTTGCAAAAGGAAAGAACATAACACAATGATCTTGAAAACAACTTAAAATCATGGGGTCATCGACTTCTTTTTTTTCACAGATTTTTGAAAAAATTAATGCAATTTATGTCATAAAACATCACTTTCTCCCAAACTGGTGTCTTTCGTTGCTAGATTTATCCCTTCAGAGATACTGCCACTGCCTGAAATACTGTTCTGCCTTGTTGAAATTATTTTTCTGCTGTTATATAGGAATTACATGTATTGGGCAAAATCAAGGAATTCGAGAAACAAGTTTTTAACCCCAAATGGATATAAGTCAGAATTGCCTAGTTTAATTTTCACCAATCTTTGTCTACACTATCTACACAATGCTCTTAATAAGAAGACATAAAGAAAATTATAGGCCATTGTATATGCCCATCCTTATATAAGATATTGTTTAGCAAGTGAACCCCATTCTATCTATACACATGAATTATCACAAATTATTCATGAAAACGTGTCAAAGCATCAAATTCAATGAATATAGACATCACTGTAGCCAAAAACAAAAAAACTTGTAGGATACTAGTTATGATAGGCATGTATAATCAGAATTGGTATATATTCAATAAAAATCAATTTCTTTTCAATTTTTCCAGTGATGTCAGTTAAATTGTAATAAATTATTTTAGTTTGTCCAATACCCAATAGGTGTCACCGGTATAGAATATCGTAAAACCTTAATCCGGACGAATGTGGACCCTAATTATCTCTCCGGATTAGGCAAAATCCGGATTATGCATAAAGGCATTAATCGAAGAATTAAGCAAGCACGCACGGCATGGGGGGGGGGGGGGGGGGGGGGGGGGGGGGGTGGAATGCCCACAATTTCAGACCTCCCCCCCCCAATGATTTTTTTTTTCATCTAAACCCCCCCCCCCCCCCCACCAATGATTTTCATTACTTTTTCCAAAACCCCATACCCAATGTGTTTTTTTTAAATACAACCCCATACCCATGTTGTACTTTGCGACCTCAATTCTGATACGTACCAGAATTGTTGAGATAATTTTGCAATTCTAGAACGTACCAGAATTGTCAGAACAATTCTGGTATTACAAGTGTACCAGAATTGTTGATTCAGGCAATACTGGGACGTACCAGAATTGTCCGAGAACTTTTTACCTGCCAGCTAAATGGTGCCGTTGGTCACATACTTTGTCGTAATGTATCGAGTAGTTCCGGAAGAAATCAATTAGCGGCAAAGTTGAAAGTACTTGAAACTTACTGCGTCATTAAGCAAGCGATAGGAAAATAATTCACGGACAATTCTGGTACGTCTCAGAATTGTAGTAACAAGTACCGGAATTGCACAATTCTGGTACGTTCTAGAATTGCTACATGTAATAAACAATTCTGGTACGTACCAGAATTGAGGTCGCGAAGTACAACATGACCACAAACAATTGCCAGGTAGCCCCCCCCCCCCCCCCCCCCCGCCCCATGTTTTTCAATATTTGACAGACCCCTCGCCCAATGATTTTTTTTTATCTTGACCCCCTCTCCTCATGATCTTTTAATAGGTGAGCGTTCCACCCCCCCCCCCCCCCCCCCCCCCCCCCATGTATATTCAAATGGAATAGCCCTCCGTAATAAGCACTGAAATTTGCATGTAAATGTATTGGGAGGGACCGGGCCCTTCAAATCTGTATGGTAAATCCAAAAATCTGAATAAAACACGTCCGTATTAACTGAGTAAGCTAGTTCACCTGTATTCGGCAGGCCAGAACTAGTTGTATTCCAAAAGGCATGACAGGTATTTGAAATGTCAAACTCTTTATCTGTACAAAGCTTGTAGAAAAGGAGATGTTCCAGTGTAAGCCACATATTTTCTCATTTGCTCCATATTAGGGAATTTACCCATTATAAAATGGGCCATACGGCAGCCATTTCAGCCATTTTGGCAATTAGGACTAGCTACTGGCCAAGGGACTACCTTGTATGTTGATTCCAGTTGTTGGACTAGTCCTGACAGCCATCTTGGCAATTAGGACTGGCCTCTAGCTACGGGACTACCCTTGTTCGCGTTCCTTTACTATATATGTATTATATGTTAATGAACCGAGTCTTACCCTCCATATGAAAAAAAACCCATACCCCTACCCCCTCCTAACTCCATAAATTGTGCAATGTGTATGGTTTGACAGGTAAGGTTCAGAAAGCAGACTCCAGCCATGCTGCAATGTTTATGTCATGTGACCAGTTAGCTGATAAGCCCCTCCCACTTGCCAAGTGAAGATGGGACAGGAAATGGAATGGCACCACAGATAATGATGTTTTGATCAATTCAAAAATAGTGTAATAGGGGTTAGTCTTAATCAAAATGTGGCTCCGGCTGTCTGAAAAATACAGGAAACATCCCAGTTCTTGGGCAATAGGTTATGCAATGTGTGTATTTGATGGGAAAACTTGAACAGAAACTCTCACGGCTGACATGATTTCAGACACAAATCTTAATCAATTAGCTTCAAACTTTGCATATAGATTCGAGAGAATGAGACGGGGATATTGCAATATCTTATCTAGTTTATTTTTCATAGTGAGTTAAAAAGAAAAAAGTATTTTTTTCCTAAATTGTTGTTAGATAAATGTCCATAAAAAAGTTAGGGCCAATATTTTACAAAACCCTAGTCTCATTCTCTAGAGACAAAGGTTTTTTTCAACATATTAAGAAAATCAGGTTATTATCTTAGACACTGCTATTAGATTTGCGTCAGCCTTGACATATGTACTGAAAATTGACTAGCCAAATTTGTGACCCCAATACCTTCAAAATATTTGGAGTACACACAACTTATTCATATCCTATGTATTTCTTAGAATCTCAGCTTTTTAAAAATATATAGCTTGTTAGGGGTTTAGTGTACAGATAATGATAATTTCCACAACTCATGCAGTAAAGCCAACTTCAGCCATAATTCTCTTAGGTTTCTTTGATGCATAGAAACAGAACTTTGGGGGTAGAATTGTTAACACAATGCTAGCTTCTCCTTATGATCTCTAAATTGTATGTACAATTTCTTGTGTGACAGTCCCTGTTGTGGTTTAGAGGTCATTGAAGGTCAAGATGAGCTCTGGTATAGGTTTTTGAATCATTCACTTCAGAAGATGTCCACGTTTTTAAAAATTCCTTTGATGTGCACATATTGTCAATGATTATATAATGTCTTAGATAAGTCAAATCTCTCCCAGAGGTTATAGTAATTGCTATTTAAACAATTCTTTAATCAGTTTATTTAGCTGTATATTGAAAAAATCCAAAAGGCTACCACTATTTATGAATGCACATACAATAGTCACAGATAGCATGACCGTCAGCACAAAATGGATTGGATCCTAAATGGGGATTTCTAAATTGACCAAGTCAGATAGCGGAGTGTGTAAATAACTAAATAGGCTTGTTTTCCAAAATAGATTAAGGTATGTACACATATTTTATGTACTCTAGGTCGCACGTGCTGGAGGTCAAATAAAGGTTAGATATCTAACAATCAGAGAGGTTGGTACTGAGCGAGGAATTAATGTTATGGATAATAAAAGATGTATACACCAAAATTAGGTAAAATCATTTTAGATAATGCCAAACTATTCAAAATTACAGTTATGGTTTCCAATTAACGAATGGAACCACTGACAGATCCATACCTAGTTTTATATTATATGAAATTCATGATACTTATTTCTTTAATTTGATTCATGATCTTTTGCCTTAAGCTTTCATCAAACAACTTCGAAAGCTTTAAAAAGAGACATTTGTCAACTAAAGGCTTACAATGTACTCAGTGTTGTGTGCAGACATATGTAAGGCAAGCATGTGGAGTTAGTTATTTTAGCCAAATACAATCAAAAGCAACTTATTTCATCTGGTAATGTTAATATGTAGTTGTAAACTACCTCAGTTCCTCCACTTTATGATTGGAAAATATTCCTTTCAGGTGAACTAAGACCCTGGCTTTTTTTTTTTTTTACCAAAGTGTAACTACTGCATTGAGATATTTGCTTCAACGTCACAAATACTCTTTTTGACCTTAGTTTGACCTTAAACTTTTACACTATCTATATTTTACACTGGCTTTAATCTTTAAATGTAACATGATTTTTATACTATTAAACTTTGTGTATAACGTTTGGTATGTTGAACATGAATGACACGAAAAGTCAATATTGGTCTTGTTTTTTTAGAACAATTAAGAAGTTGCTTCTAGGTAAAATCCTGGCAGTCTCAGTCTTTGACCTCTAAATAGAAAGCAACTTGTTCTTATCTGAAAATGTTATTTAAGTTGTAAACTAATCGTTTCTTTAGTTCATGATTGTCAAATATTCCTTCCAGGTGAATATAAATTACTCATTTGAACAAGATGCAACTGCAGTATTACAGATATTTTCTCCAGAGTCATGAATACTCTACTTGACCTTTTGACCTTGGTTTGACCTACATTTTTTCCTTAAATCTCAGTAATATTTTACAGTCTTTACTTGTTTGTGAAAAACACAAAAGGCAAGTTAAAAACTTATTTCCCCCAGTGAAAATGAAAGGATGTACCATAAGATATGAATCTATTATGTCACCTTTCTGCAGCTTCACTAAATATTGGTTGCACAATCAGACATTTCGTCATTTTGACCCCTAAATATTCAAGATTGACCCAGACTTAGTCTAGTAGTAACTGCAAAACTGTCTGAGAATTCTTATAATAGATATTTATCACCTGAAATATTTGCAGGAGTAAATATGCATTCCAGGAGAATGTAATAAGTGGCTAAATGGAAAATGCAAAGACAAAATGCCTTAAATCATGAAATTGTGGTTAGTTTGACCTTGAATGACCTCTAATATCACAACAGAATACCCCTTTTTAGGCTAGTTGCATGAAATGGAAAGATTGTCTTACAACAAGCATTTTGATACCAGACAATGCCTATAATGTTTGGTGCTCACACTTTCTATGACCTAAACAGTGGTCCCATACTAGCACTTTCTCACAGCTCAATCTTAAAGAATTAATTTAGGCATGAATTGTCCAATAGCACATTCCACATCTGCATATTACCTTAAAACTATTTCATTTTCACAGGTAAAGGGTAAAAATGTTTTGGTAAAACATATTTAAGGTATCTTGTCTGTCAATTATTGTGGTAATGTGGTTAGGAAATTATGTAATAACAAAACACAACTACTCCATCAAAATTTCTTCACCAAAATTTGAATCTTTAAAAGAAAAAATGACGTTTTGACCTTTATTTGACCTTCACTTTTTTCCTTAAATCTCAGTGATATTTTACACTGCCTTCATAATCCTACATGACAAACACAATAGGCAAGTAATGCCGCAAGTTAAAAGGCTTATTCTCCCTATTGAAAATGAAAGCTGACATACCATAAGATATGACTCGATCTGTTATGTCGACTTTCTGCTGCCTCACTTAAATATTTGAGTGCAGCCGTAATCAGTCATTTTTTTTTTTTGGTCCCTAAATATTCCAGATTGGTCCAGACTTTCTCTTGAAATGACCTAGAAATGTCTCAGAATCCTTTTTAAAAATTATTTCTCACCTAAAAATATTTCCAGGATAAAATATGTATTCTAAGAGAATTTGATAAGCTGCTTAATGGAAAATTCAAAGACAAAATGCCTTAAATCATGAAATTGGGGTTAGTTTGACCTTGAATGACCTCTAGTATCACAACAATAGACCCTACCCTAGGCTGGTTGCATGGAATGGAAAGACTGTGTTACAACAAACATTTCGATACCAAACAATGCCTAATATGTTTGGTGCTCACAACTTTTATGACCTAAACAGTGGTCCCATACTAGCACTTTCTCATAACCCGTCCGTAAACACTTATCATTAGCATTGAATAGCCAAATGCCACATTCTACACCTCCGTATTGACTTAAAACTACTTCATTTTCACCGGTAAATGGTAGAAAATGATTTGTTGGACCATAGTTGAGATTATTTATCTGTCAATTATTGTGGTAACTTGGTTTGGAAATTATATAATGACAAAACACAAGTACTTCATCTAAATCTCTTGATCAAAATTTGAATTTTTTAGAGGAAAAATGATATTTTGACCTTTATTTGACCTTCAACGACCCCTTAATTTCAATATTATTTTTCCATTATCTTCCAGATTGAGGAGAAAATTAAACCTGATATTTTGGTGCATCATCTGCTCCCTTCTTACTTATACAACTTAAGATACAATCATTTTAGTTTTCAAATTTTTACCATTTTAGGCACTTTTTGGGGTCTCCAGGTGGGCTTGGTACCCTACTTTGTACCTAACAGCTCAAAATTGGACTTAAAACTCTAGTCAATGAACTTTCTAAAATGTTCAACAATTCCATTAAAAGACATTCCTTTAGAAAAAGTGGCTACAAAAAAGAAATTCATACCTTCAAAAAAACTGAGAAGTTTATAAACGGAAACTATAGAAAATGGGAAAATCCCAGATTCTTGATTTGGCAGCCATTTTGACCTTGAATGACCTTTATCACATCATTGGATTGAGTTAGTTATGTGTTTACTATTTCAAAAGATACTTCTCTTTCATACCAACATTTTGATACCAAACACTCATCCCTATGTTTGGTTTAAGCTGAGTTATGAGTGTTTTAGGGTGCCTTTCCTACCCCTATACCTATTATTTTGACCATTTTGGGGCCTTTTTACATATATTGGGGTGTCTAAGACATGACCTCATAAAAAAGATGTGCACCACTTCTGAAGTCTACATCCACCCTGGCGGTATGCCCCAAGTGTGGGCCTAAAACATGATACTGACGGCAATTTTCTAGCTCTCGGGTTAACCTAACTTCTAAAATAGAGCCCTTTTCTTGATCTGGCTACTGGACTAAGAAAAGAAGCATCTTCAAATTCAGCCAGGAATACTGTATCTTTTTATCAAGAATTTCCTGTTTCAATATACAATACAACTTATTTCTATGATAGTACAGGTGAACTGGCTTAAGGTCTTACGACACTTTGAGAAATCTCAGTGTAATTTTCCTGAAATTTTGCAAAAGGAAAGAACATAACACAATGATCTTGAAAACAACTTAAAATCATGGGGTCATCGACTTCTTTTTTTTCACAGATTTTTGAAAAAATTAATGCAATTTATGTCATAAAACGTCACTTTCTCCCAAACTGGTGTCTTTCGTTGCTAGATTTATCCCTTCAGAGATACTGCCACTGCCTGAAATACTGTTCTGCCTTGTTGAAATTATTTTTCTGCTGTTATATAGGAATTACATGTATTGGGCAAAATCAAGGAATTCGAGAAACAAGTTTTTAACCCCAAATGGATATAAGTCAGAATTGCCTAGTTTAATTTTCACCAATCTTTGTCTACACTATCTACACAATGCTCTTAATAAGAAGACATAAAGAAAATTATAGGCCATTGTATATGCCCATCCTTATATAAGATATTGTTTAGCAAGTGAACCCCATTCTATCTATACACATGAATTATCACAAATTATTCATGAAAACGTGTCAAAGCATCAAATTCAATGAATATAGACATCACTGTAGCCAAAAACAAAAAAACTTGTAGGATACTAGTTATGATAGGCATGTATAATCAGAATTGGTATATATTCAATAAAAATCAATTTCTTTTCAATTTTTCCAGTGATGTCAGTTAAATTGTAATAAATTATTTTAGTTTGTCCAATACCCAATAGGTGTCACCGGTATAGAATATCGTAAAACCTTAATCCGGACGAATGTGGACCCTAATTATCTCTCCGGATTAGGCAAAATCCGGATTATGCATAAAGGCATTAATCGAAGAATTAAGCAAGCACGCACGGCATGGGGGGGGGGGGGGGGTGGAATGCCCACAATTTCAGACCTCCCCCCCCCCCAATGATTTTTTTTTCATCTAAACCCCCCCCCCCCCCCCCCACCAATGATTTTCATTACTTTTTCCAAAACCCCATACCCAATGTGTTTTTTTTAAATACAACCCCATACCCATGTTGTACTTTGCGACCTCAATTCTGGTACGTACCAGAATTGTTGAGATAATTTTGCAATTCTAGAACGTACCAGAATTGTCAGAACAATTCTGGTATTACAAGTGTACCAGAATTGTTGATTCAGGCAATACTGGGACGTACCAGAATTGTCCGAGAACTTTTTACCTGCCAGCTAAATGGTGCCGTTGGTCACATACTTTGTCGTAATGTATCGAGTAGTTCCGGAAGAAATCAATTAGCGGCAAAGTTGAAAGTACTTGAAACTTACTGCGTCATTAAGCAAGCGATAGGAAAATAATTCACGGACAATTCTGGTACGTCTCAGAATTGTAGTAACAAGTACCGGAATTGCACAATTCTGGTACGTTCTAGAATTGCTACATGTAATAAACAATTCTGGTACGTACCAGAATTGAGGTCGCGAAGTACAACATGACCACAAACAATTGCCAGGTAGCCCCCCCCCCCCCCCCCCCGCCCCATGTTTTTCAATATTTGACAGACCCCTCGCCCAATGATTTTTTTTTATCTTGACCCCCTCTCCTCATGATTTTTTAATAGGTGAGCGTTCCACCCCCCCCCCCCCCCCCCCCCCCCCCCATGTATATTCAAATGGAATAGCCCTCCGTAATAAGCACTGAAATTTGCATGTAAATGTATTGGGAGGGACCGGGCCCTTCAAATCTGTATGGTAAATCCAAAAATCTGAATAAAACACGTCCGTATTAACTGAGTAAGCTAGTTCACCTGTATTCGGCAGGCCAGAACTAGTTGTATTCCAAAAGGCATGACAGGTATTTGAAATGTCAAACTCTTTATCTGTACAAAGCTTGTAGAAAAGGAGATGTTCCAGTGTAAGCCACATATTTTCTCATTTGCTCCATATTAGGGAATTTACCCATTATAAAATGGGCCATACGGCAGCCATTTCAGCCATTTTGGCAATTAGGACTAGCTACTGGCCAAGGGACTACCTTGTATGTTGATTCCAGTTGTTGGACTAGTCCTGACAGCCATCTTGGCAATTAGGACTGGCCTCTAGCTACGGGACTACCCTTGTTCGCGTTCCTTTACTATATATGTATTATATGTTAATGAACCGAGTCTTACCCTCCATATGAAAAAAAACCCATACCCCTACCCCCTCCTAACTCCATAAATTGTGCAATGTGTATGGTTTGACAGGTAAGGTTCAGAAAGCAGACTCCAGCCATGCTGCAATGTTTATGTCATGTGACCAGTTAGCTGATAAGCCCCTCCCACTTGCCAAGTGAAGATGGGACAGGAAATGGAATGGCACCACAGATAATGATGTTTTGATCAATTCAAAAATAGTGTAATAGGGGTTAGTCTTAATCAAAATGTGGCTCCGGCTGTCTGAAAAATACAGGAAACATCCCAGTTCTTGGGCAATAGGTTATGCAATGTGTGTATTTGATGGGAAAACTTGAACAGAAACTCTCACGGCTGACATGATTTCAGACACAAATCTTAATCAATTAGCTTCAAACTTTGCATATAGATTCGAGAGAATGAGACGGGGATATTGCAATATCTTATCTAGTTTATTTTTCATAGTGAGTTAAAAATCAAGAAATGAAAAAAGTATTTTTTTCCTAAATTGTTGTTAGATAAATGTCCATAAAAAAGTTAGGGCCAATATTTTACAAAACCCTAGTCTCATTCTCTAGAGACAAAGGTTTTTTTCAACATATTAAGAAAATCAGGTTATTATCTTAGACACTGCTATTAGATTTGCGTCAGCCTTGACATATGTACTGAAAATTGACTAGCCAAATTTGTGACCCCAATACCTTCAAAATATTTGGAGTACACACAACTTATTCATATCCTATGTATTTCTTAGAATCTCAGCTTTTTAAAAATATATAGCTTGTTAGGGGTTTAGTGTACAGATAATGAGAAATCAGCCATTGTTTGAGGGAAAGTCTACTCTCCACCGGAAACGTTTACAGCCACCTTAAGTCCTGTTATGTTGTGTTCATGTAGATGTTTAACTTAGGGAGGTGTTACTTGACAAACGGTGATAGCTAGAGTAAAAGCCATTCCCACTTACCTTCCTTGTTGGACGGTCTCTCCTCGGTTATTCAGAAACCTGTACTTGTGTGTGGTCCATGGTCGATCATAAGTCCCTTCATACTCAGCATCTTCCATTACATAGATTGTTGCATCATCAGTCGCTTCGAAATTGTTACATAGATTTTCAAAGATTTCGTTCATTGCTGGAAATAGAAATCAAATCGCTCACAATGTGGAATTTCTAAGAAAACCAAAACATTGTAGAATTTTATCTTATTCCATATTTGGATAGTCACAGTGCTGTATGCAAAATGCGCCTCACAGTTTCCCCATTGCATATTTAAATACATGTACTTTGCTTAATTTGTCAGCGCTATTCTGTTATTGTGAATGCTGTAAAAGACAATTTTTTTCTCAAGATTGTATGGCAGTCATGACCTTTGTGTATTGATGCAAGCCTTGAATATAATGAATGTGGGCACCTTCTTCCAACTTTTTAGATAAGATTATTAAGATTGAAATTGGCTAATTGTACTTTCTAGTTGGTGACACAACTACAGTGATTTGGCTGCATGATGACACTCACTAACTCTGATCTGTCAACTTGGTTTCATAAACAGCTGAAAGTGACCTGAAACAATAATCTGTCATTTAATATTCTTATTTTTAATTTTCACGGTTCAAAAAGGGAAACGAAAATAAGCGAAAATTGGAATACCTCTAAGTTTTCCAGATATACAGTATTTACATATATATATATATATAGATAGATAGATATACAGTATTTATACATATATATATACATACATATATATATTATATATATATATATATATGTATATATATATGTTTATATATGTATATGTGCGTGTGTGTATGTAGTGCATGTATGTAGTGTATGTATGTATGTATGTATGTATGTGTACATATATATATATATATATATATTCATAAAGTTGAACATACACAATCCATTGTTTGCAGATTTGAGGTTGACCCTACCATCTAATCCAAATGTTGCTTGTCTGCGTGAATAGCCTGGTGGACTCATCATGATGTCAAAGGTCATTCGCTCACTTAGCTCATTTGCTGTATAGTTACCCATAGCACTCATTATCCACTCCCTGAATTCTTTGATTTCTTTTTTAAGACCTGAAAAGAATGTACAGTGTACATTGTATGCACTGCACTAAAATAATCATTATTTATAATTCCCAATCATTGGCCTACAAAACATTTCCTTAAGCTGGACATAGAGAAAACCTTGCTTTCCTGGGAGAAAACAACAGGTATCAGTCAGAAATGTGAGACAACCTAAATTTGCATTGAAATAGAAATTAATTTTGACAACAGCTTTTGTCAGGGATATGTAGAAAAAATCTAAGGTAGCGCAAGGTTTTCTGTATATATGGAAATATGAAATGAGAACTGACCTTCCATGACTCTATACTTTGTGTCCTGCCCAACTTTGTCAGCTGAAGTGTCTCGGTAAAGCTGCAACTGTCTGTTTCTCTCCAGGGTTGTGCCAAGACTGATCAGAGAATGAAACTAGTTCTAGGATAATTGAAAACCATACAATTGTTCACATTTTTGATCTGTTGTGTACAGATAAGAATGCAGAGGATATATGCTATGTATCAAATGTCACCAGTAGGAAGCCATGTAAAAAGTTATATACAAATACAAACAATATGATTGAAATCAACCAAGGCTATAACCTGTGTGTATGTTATGTATAATATATAATATTGCTTTTGAGGGGGGGGGGGGGGGGGGGTCAATCGCCCAAAGAGTCTAATAAAATAAACGATGTCAAACAGCCATACTTATATATACATACTAGATACCTGATAGGATATATGTACAGGACAGGGGAGGGTAGAGACCTGATGCAGGATGCATGACACAAGCATGGGGCGATAGGAGCATGAAGAGAGTCAAGGCCAGGGGGTGACAAGCGGCCGGGGTGGTAGGTCCTCCCTTGTGAGTTGACCCCATGGGACAAATGCGGTTACAGATCCAAACCAAACAAACAAACAAACATTTACTCATCAATATTTATTTATTATCGTTATCTACATCTATTTATCTAGCTATCTATCTTTAATGAAGAAATTACTATTTGGATGGCTGCTGTAGAAAGATGCACTATATATAAATATTGTAAAGTATGCCTAGCATTTTGAGAGTTTATTAATCATTTTCTAATATTTGAAAATATTTGTAATATCAATGAATATCTATGAATATCAATAAATGATTTATGAATATTAGACATCAAATGTAAATATTTTTTTATATATAAATATATATATATATATATATATATATATATATATATATATATATATATATATATATATAGTATATATATATATATATATATAAATATATATATATATGTATATATATATATATATATATATGTATATATATATATATATATATATATATATATATATATATATATATATATATATATGTGTGTATATATATATATATATATGTATATGTATATATATATATATATATATATATATATATATATATATATATATATATATATATATATATATATATATATATATATATATTATTTTCATATTTGTTTTTCTCATATTTGGAAATCGTTTTCTAAATTTCTAGTATGTATAATCATGTTCTGGTATTTAAATTATAGTCCATTTTCTAATATTTTTAAATGCATGCAGTCATAAATAAATATTACAAAGTGATCTATGAATATTAGAAAAGGGTTCATTGATATTTGAAATGCTTAATAAACTCTCAAAGTGCTTGCCATAGTTAAGTGTATACCCCTGGTTTCAGAAAAAATAGCCCCATTCCAAATTCTACTCTTCTGAAATTAAAACACTATTCAGCTCAAGTCTCCTGAATGATATCAGGTAAAGAAATATATGACAGGATGTAGGATAACTTATGAGTAAGTTTCTTTGACTCTGAGTTTCCTCTTGTGTGCCTCCCAGGCCTTATATATATATGTTATCTCTTGTGGATTGATGGCAGTATGGTATACCAGACAGAGTACAACCCCGTTGTGTGGCAATTGTGTGAACTAAATAGCCAACAGTAGGCCACAAGCCCTCATGTATCTGTGTATAAATATATATATATATATATATATATATATATATATATATATATATATATATATATATATATATATATATATATATATATATATATATATATATATTATGGTAAATACAGTGATACCTAGCTAGGCTATTTTCCTCTACCCTGCTTTTATTAGACAATTCAGCCTATACAAAATATAAATCGCCTGAAAGGTCTCTTGATGAGGAACACATTAAGCAATTCACAAAAGTAATTTTCAGCAGAGTGTAAGAATTTTGGGGTAAAATATAACTGGAATTCTGCATGGTGTTTTGAAAAGAAGCTATCAACAATTATGGACCAGAGACCTCAAAATTACAGATGTGTAGGAAATAGTGAGAAAGGTATCCCATCTTCTCTAGTCTTTACTCTATCTAAATGTTATAACCATTTTGGTTGAAAATGAGAAAAAGGTGTATTTTTAACTTTTCAGATTCCATAACTCTTGAACAAAGTCAAAATTATGCTAAACTTCAGGTTTAAACAATCATTCACTTACCAAGGCATAGTAATGTGAAATTCCTTATCTTTAAATTTGAAAATGGCACCATCTCTCTCATCATTCAAGAGACTTAATACCTTTAAGAACAATTTCCAACTCTGTGGCCTGAAGCATGAAAGGTATAATCCTTATATCTTCTATGGGCCACAGTGAAAATCAAATCCTGTATTCGACTGTGTTACCCTAATGAAATAGAGATTACTATTATCATTATTATTATTATTATTATCTGTTCACATTCGATACCCAAAATTCATGTTTGAAATGACCTTGTTTTGGTCAAATCCGCTAAAGAGAAAAGGGGACAAAAACTTTTCCTGCTTGTGTGTAGGCCAATGGGAGCAATAGTTGGTCTCTTACTCTGCTCATTGACGACCCAGACAGTCACAGTCCATCTCATTATGACGAAAAGGGTGTAGGCTATAATATAACAGTCTCAAAATGACCCAATTTTCACAAATTAACCCCCTAAGTTCACTTGGTTCCATCGTGTCTGGTAAATGAAGTGGTAAAATCTGGTATTCTATGTGTATCATGTATCAGTCAGATCTTTGGAGCAGTGTTTGGAGGTAAGCCAGTGCAAGTCCAATCCAATCTTGTACTATGGCCTATGAGCTGAGGCAGTTTACCACATATTGCCTCAGTATCCCCAACCATATATAGTCCAGCTACTTGGCACATTTATGTGGCAGACTTAAGATTAATTTAAATTGGTTCACCTATGTAACAGTGAATAAATCTGGAGGGTTGTGCGTACTTAATTTCAGCAAACAAGGATGTATATAGCAAACTTTTTTGTTCATTTTTATCATCATTAAAATGTAGTCTGTATTCATTATATGTAGGGTTTTAATGATAGTTGTACACACACAGAATCTAATGCGTATTTTGGGGAAAATGGGCCATAAACAAATTCACTATTAACAAATTACTTTATTTTTCAAATATTTTTTTATTATATTATATACAAAAGTACATGATCCACTCTCATGCGATATGTAATTCAAACTAACATATTCCTGACCCCTAATCTATGATTACTGGGTCTTAGCACCAATAATCACCTGAATGTAAAAGAAAATTATAATTACCAATTATCTTAATTGTTGAGACAGTTGAAAAAATACCTCCGCACATCTTTGTTAAACCCATTTACTGTTTTCAATCTCTCTTAATGAGAATTAGGTCTCAGTAGTCTCTTTGTGACAATGACATGCCTTTAACCTACAATTACTACACTTAAAAATAAGTCTTCCAGACTCAAGAGAAAGCTCTATGTACAGCACAAAGACTTGCCAAATGGGCTGTTTGGTGAGATCATTGCTTTTAACTTTTTTATCACATTTAGTACCAACTGGAAATAGAAAGCCTTTTTAAGTCTACTTGATTTAATAGAACCTTATTGTCCAGGGATATTGTGCGCTAATGTAGGGTTAAGATACTATTTACATAAAATATGACAATTCCCTAAAAGATCTGCCTGTGATGATTTTGTTTTTTTACTGCATGATGATGTTCCATGACTATCTGTTGATCTCAAAAAAATGTTTTATTTCATGAACTCTCTGGAGGTTTGTTCAAAACAAGATTTTGACTAGTTGCAGTGTTTTACTTTCAAGATGCATTTTTATTTTTACATCAAGGCATAAAAAACCTTTTTTGGGGTGGATTCCCTTACAAATGTCAATAAGGTTCCTCCTATTTTTACTGTTTGATCAACACAAACAGGTAACAAATTTTTACTTGTTTTCATATCCCACTGTATAGTGTTCAAATACTACACATGCGAGTTCATTTCCAAGAATATGAAAATATTGCCTTTTAGTTTAAAACAATAGCATACCTTAGAAATATCTTTGTTATTTCAGGTGGACACCACAAACAAATATTTTGCCCTATGTACCTACATTTTCTGGATGTCAATGGAAAAATATTGATCAAAACAGCTGAATGTGCGCTTAATTTCAATGAATGTTGCGTTTAAGGCAAGCACTGTATATTCTATTTTTCTAAAATAGTGAAACAAATAGAAGCTATTATGGTCAAAATACTAAAGAGGGAAAACTTTGACTTGAACTTTGCAATGATTCACCATATAAGTCTGTGCATTTCATAGTACTCTGTTTCACCTCTTCTTCCCCTATAAAAAACATAGGAGCAATGTCATTCTTGGACTGATTTCCAAATGATACTCCAGAATCACCAAGACTTGGAAATCTTGGGGAGGCACTTGATATCAAGGCATCACCTGAAGACAAATGGTCTCTGCTGAGGCCGTTGAACGTGTAGCGAAAATTGGCTGTTAGGTTCCTGCTGTTTAAGGTAGGGGAGGATGTTGAGGAGTGTATAAGGGAGTTCAGCCCTTCCTTTTCTCTGCCAGTTAGTCTAGACGTTGAGGCTGATAAATGAATACCCCGGTTTTGGGATTGTTTTGTGCCGAATATGGACTGTTTCTCAAATACATCTGAAATAGAAGATATATGCATTTTTAGAATTTATGTTAAACTTTTTGCATGTATATTTATGGAAGCACTAAATGGTTATACTTCTATGCATGCAGTGATTGGCTATTGTATGTAGCACATCAGGTTATCCTGAAGTTGAAAATGCATGTACACATTCTACATACAATTAAAGCATCAGGAATCCTAGTAGACCAGAAAATATCAAAAAGTTAGATCAACTTGTTACACATTTTGTTGAAAGAGAAAGGTAGTATCAAAATATATACCAACTCTCACATCCTTCCAGCTGCCCACACCGATGCGCCACCTAGGCTTCAGTGAGTATGCCAGACCAAATTAAATGAACTCAGCAAATCTTTTAGAGTGTGCCTAATTCAGCATACCTGAAATTTCATCAACCTACTATTTTTGATGTGGATTTCATTTTAAAATGTGTGAACCCCATTTATTGTTATTGTCTATTGATTGATCCAAGTCTTTATTATTGATAATATGGCTGAAATAATAATGCCACCTGGTGACAGTTTTTCAAAAATACAATTGCTTGTACAGTGGCTATCAAAAATTGCTGTCATCCAGGACAAAATGTCAGCAGGGTCTTAGCCAGGATTTCAAAAAATGCCTGTCCAAAACAGCAATTTCAAAATTTCTGCCCGTCAAGATTTAGCTACTTATCTACTTCAAATCCTCATACCAGCTACATTTAATAGCTTAGTGTGTTAAGAAGAGCAATTTACACTTCAGCTGTCCTAGAAGGTGGTTAGTTTAGGAATATATTTGGTTATTACCCCCCAAAAGTCAAAATTAAAAAATCTTCATAGAAATGTTTTTAGTTAACTACCTGTCCAAAAGGCAGGCAGGACGGGTCCTGGCTAAGTCCCTGAATGTCAATACTTCAACAGCCCCAGTAATGCCTTACCTTGCCAGACTCTGTCCGCATCAAGAGCTTGCAGTCGCTGCAGATTGTGTTTAGCATTCTCATGGCCAGCATCCGATGCTCTCTTGTACAGCTCCTTTGCAGCACTGACATCTAGGGGGAGACCTGAAAAACAGACAAAGAGGTCATCAGCTCATCATCTTGCCATCATCCTGTATGTATTTAAAATCATAATATGCTTCATAAATTTCTATCAATTTAGACATACAACTGGGTAGGTAAACACTACATTTGCGAAAATATAGCTCTGGATTAAGCCATCTCAAAACAACAAAAAACATTTCAAAACTGTATAACTGTGGCAAATAAGAGTTGAAAAGAAATTCATTAAGTCTTAGCAACATAATTAGTGAGTCATATCAAGTGTCTAGAATGAGTGACACTTGTATACACATTTTTGTACCACTGTGTAGGAGTACTCTTGATAAACTGGCCTCCTACAGGCCCTGTCCTGATGGCCAAGTGGTTTAAGGCATTCCAACTGACTGATTGTTGTCTCTTAGCACTGCCCAGCTTCAATTCCCAGCTGGGGCATGTAAGAAAGTTACCAATGACTTGGGGTTAGGCAGTGGTTTTAGCTGGATACTCTGGTTTCTTGGTTTCCTTTACCACCAACAACTGGCTAGTCACAATTCAGCCAAAATATTTAGCAGAAAAAGTGACAATAATCGTAATTCCATCTCAACTCACCTCCTAGTCCGTTCTCATGGAAGACAGCCAGGTTATAGGTTGCTCCTGTGTGGCCGCGCTTGGCTGCCTGCGAGTACAGCTCTGCTGCCTTGCATTCATTACACTCCACCCCCAGGCCATTCTCATAACACACACCTAGCGAGTACAGACCTTCACTATCCTGAAACAATAGAGCATATCAATACATCCAGATTCTGTGACATTTATGAATATACATCCATATTCTGTGATATCTATGAATAGTACATGTAAATGTGAAACACAATATTCTAACCAGATCCAAATTTCTTATTTACTTAAAAATACTAAAACACAACCACTCCATTATTTAGAGTCCCATATATGTTTTACTGGAAATAAATACAATTTTGTAAGTTACGTTGGCAACAGTGATACAATGTTTAAAAAACTGTATAAATTGTATCAAATTTAAAAAATGTAATAAGTACCTTCTAAACAAAGTAACAGGAGAGAATATTCTTTGTATCAATGAGCTTAGGGAGTGGACATATCAGAAATGGTTCGATAACAAGTTACATATTGAAGTATCCATTTATAATATTTAGGTCTTATAATGCAAATAATCCTTCTAGAAAGTGACTGTTCTCAAATTCTGTAAAGACTAAAGAGAGACCATTCTGAATATTACCTTTTGCTCAGCAGCTGAGTAGAAATAGGAGGCAGCCTTTTCAAAGTTCTCATTGTCAGTTTCTGTGTAGAACTTCCCAAGGAAAAGCTGAGCCTAAAAAGTAAATGTCTCGCAATAAAATAATGATAAGTGAAGACAGTAAGATTATTTTTAAATGAATTTCCATGTTAACGTGAACATTGTTAGAATATCAAAATGCTTTGCTGTCTATTTCTTTACAAAATGTATCATTGATCCATACCAAATGAACTTAATATAGAGTTGATGCTTTAGTCTGCCTACAACAGTTGCAGTGCATTTTATATATAATGCAAAAAATGTATTTATTGATACTGTATTTCATTAAAAATATTCTTTTCTTTCAACCTCTTAACCGTGGAAGCCTCTATATCACACATTATTCTTTACATATGCATTTATCAATGCTAAGTTCTGTTAAAATTAAAAAAGTTTGATGTTTTTGCAATGGCCCTACCCAAGGAAGGTTTGGTGTGAAATATCAAAACTATTTTTGCAGTAATTGTCTTACCTGTAGAAGTCCCTGTTGGGCAGCGTTATCCAGCAGTTCCGTAGCGAAAGATGTGTTGCGTTTGAGACAGCCAGCGCCCTCTAGATACATCATTCCCAGATTAAACTGCGCCTCCCTGTGGCCCCTCTCTGCAGCCATACGAAAATACCCAGCAGCCTGGAATATCAGTAATTATTCAATATAGAGAATTCTTGAATACATGCTCTTTCAGATTATAATTGTAAACAAGAGGGATGCCAATGGCGTCAACATGTTAATCCCAGAACGTATGGTTTGCTTGCCCTTGGATTATAATTGAAAATAAAAAATATCTAACTACAAAATCACACATCTGGACACCAAAGTGAATGATTGAATATTTTCAACTCAGTTTAGTTCCCCAGCACTTCCCCTCATATTGCATTAAGGGGCCTTTTCTCAATATGTAAACACATGTTAATGGTTGTTATCTGAAAATATTGCGGTCTCACTTTCAAGCTTAAAAAGCGTGACACACAAACTTTTTACAAAACTTTGCCAATATTGGGCATCCAGTTTCTAAGACCCTTGCACCATGTACACAATAATGAATGAGGTTGGAACAGAAAAGTCTCTACTGGTCAATTGCTTTTGAATGAAAAATCCCCTAGGCAATATCTTGAAGAATAGCCCCACCTGGTGAAGATCCTTCTGAGTTCCACGTCCTAGCTGATAGCAGATGCCGAGGTTGTACGCGGCCTTGGCATAGCCAGCATCACTAGCCACCCTCCAGTGTCTCATGGCTTCACGATACTCGCCCGACCCAGACTTCTCCAGACCGCTGATATTCTCCGAGACAGAACGGTACGTCACTGCTATCGTCTCAAACTCACGGAAAGCATCAGCTAGCAAGTCTTCTGGTTTGGAACACTATGTTAAATATAAGATTTGAAAATATTTGTTATTTTATGGTATTTAAAAGATGAAATGAATTAACTTAAATGAGAAATATAACTAAGAAATCAATATATACCATTCATCTAGAAAAATAAAACAAATCTACTCTTAGCAGTTGTTACTGAAAGGGTCATTTAAATTGCTCTCTAAAAGTTGTATGTAAACAATATAGAAGAAAATGCCCTCAATCTCAAACAGGTACAGTGATGTTATAATATCGATAGGAATAACATGAAGAACTTTCCATTATAAATAATACATATTTAGTCCAACATATATAACTTAATCCTTGAATAATAATACAAGTAAAGCTATAATGCCCATAAACCATTCACCCCACAGCAGCCAAAATAGTCTAATTTGCTGATATCCAACTTTCGCATGAAAGGAAAAACATCATATCTCATTCACAAAATTTCTGATTTAGGGGCATTTCACGGTAAGCCGCAGGGTGCGAACGGGACAATTTGCAGAAGTAAACACTGGATAATTTTTTAACAACTGATTTGAAATCATTCATTTTCAGTCCATGTGAACCATTCCACCTATTGCTTTCTATACCTACTTCAATTTTTAAAATCCGTTCTCAAAATAAAGAGTTATGTTTAAAAAAAGACAGGGTGCGAACGGGACACCTCTGCGACATGAGATTTTAAATAATTTGCTAACTTCAGAATCTCTGCTCTGTTACAAACACTACACCTGTATAAGTAGCATGACTAGATCACCAAAATACTTGTGCACCCCATGATTATCTTTGTTTTCTAGAAACATTCTTTATGAAAGAGAAATTTTGATGTTAATCATGTGAAGTCAGTTGCGAACGGGACGGGTGCGAACGGGACACTTTTGTCGCATGAAGAAAAGCTAGTCTTTTTACCAGGAAATAATTAGGAAAATACTTAAAACCATCATATTTGGATATTATACCAACCTAAGCAGCAGAAATACCCTTTTAAGCATGTATTCATGCTGACAGAAGGAAGAAATTTCAAATTTTATGACGTGCCATTTTGAATAATTCGCAACTTTCAAATTTTCTGCTTCGTTACCAACTCTACATCTGTATAAGTAGCATGACTAGATCACCAAAATACTTGTGCACACCATGATTACCTTTGTTTTCCAGAAACATGCTTTATAAAAGAATTTTTTTGATATTTATCATGTGAAGTCGGTTGCGAACGGGACGGGTGCGAACGGGACACTTCTGTCCCATGAAGAAAAACAAGTCTTTTTATCAAGATATCATTAGGGAAATACCTAAAACCATCAGATTTGGATATTATACCTAGCATAGCACCAGAAAAAAACCTTTTTAACATATATTTATGCTGATAGAAGGAAGAAATTTCAAATCTTATGACGTGACATTTTGAATAATTCACTACTTTCAAAATTTCTGCTTTGTTACCAATTCTACATCTGTATAAGTAGCATGACTAGATCACCTAAATACTCGTGCACACCATGATAACCTTTGTTTTCCAGAAACGTGCTTTATGAAAGAGAAATTTTGATATTTATCATGTGAAGTTGGTTGCGAACGGGACAGATGCGAACGGGACACTTTTGTCCCATGAAGAAAAACAAGTCTTTTTATCAAGAAATCATTAGGAAAATACCCAAAACCATCATATTAGGATATAATACCAAGCTTAGCAGCAAAAAACCCTTTTAAGTATGAATTTATGCTGCTACAAGGGAGAATTTTAATTTTCTGTTATGGAAGGTACCTGCTGAAATTGCGGAGCAGAATTTCAACTCGAAGCATCCTTGATAATGCACTCAAAAGTGAAGGCTACCATATATTTTCAAAAAAACATGAATTAACTATTCTACACATGTATGTAAAGGCTATCATCTGATTACCAGAATTCATCATACATAGGGGGTTGTTTCTCAGCACATTAGTATTTTATGAAGATTCATCTAATTTCGATGTGACTTTCTAGTATATAAAATCCAGATGATATTACTTCATTTAGGTACATACAATCACCCCTTTCAATCAAATGAGAAGCTAATACAAGCATATAAACCATAATTAAAAAGCTACTCTTTATCAATAATAGCTAATATTACTCTAAATATCCATTGCATCCATACACAGAGGTGAAATGGTGAATACCAAATTAACCTTTCGATGCAGGAGTTCAGTACCTTCCAGTCTCCCAAATAGGTATGAGACCCTAAGTCTAGTAAAACTAATGATAATTGCAGAAATATTGATTCCATTTCCAGCTTATATACTCAGATAACTTTATTCAAATGTACAGTGATCTTCTATATGAAGAGAGGGAGTTCAAGTATGGAAATATCACCCGAAGTGTCCCGTTCGCAACCATACTGTCCCGTTCGCACCCTTTTTAAAAGTTGTAATTTACTGCTACACATGGAGTTAATACACATTTCTGATAACTCATAATGTAGTATATAGTGGATAGGAGGAGATTCCTTATTGATTTTTTAATAACATGCCTAGTTTTGAAAATATCAAAACTTTTGGAAGTTGAAAGGGTGCGAACGGGACATCTGCATCTAGGACAGGCCGTTTAAGTATGTTTTTGAAATATTTCTGCTATTTTTCCATAATCACTTGATTACATAGCCATAAATTATCACGTCTGTTTAAGTAATTAGTAAAAATATAGAAATATAGTTGAAATATCTCAATTTTCAAATGTCCCGTTCGCACCCTGTGGAATACAGAACTTTGGATTAAAATTGCAATATCTCCAAATATACTCAAGTCAGAAAAAAAATAATCATAGATTCATGAACCGTAGAATGTTTTCTTTTTTAACTAAGTTGAAAGAATATCATAAATCCATTTTGAAAATTTGAGGTCTGCGGACCAATTACTGTGAAATGCCTCTTTAAATATGCTTTAAAACCTAGTCATTATCAAAAATATCATAAATCCAAATGGCACTTTCATATTGGAGCTCTAGGGTTAAGTACCGGTTAACCATTTAAATAGAAAGGTTAAAACTTACCTGCTTTAGTTCTTCTTGCTTAGTTAGTACATCTTCATCTACACAAGTGGTCTCTTGAGACCCAGATTCCAAATCATCTTCTAGATAAGTGCATGATGATAGAACATCCTCCACAATTTCCTCTACCAGATCTTGGTGTGACAGATCATCCACCAGGGGGCATGACTCTGTGGAAACCAGGTGACCTTCACCTTCCTCGTGGTGCCGGCTGGGTGCATGAGGCTTGGACGGTAAGACACTCTTGCTGGTGGTCGTCCCGAGGCCACATGTCTGGGGCATACCAAATACCCGCTGGACAGGGCATCGGCTCTTGAAGTCCTCAGCATACATCTTCTTGCCCTTGAAGTGGACATACTGAAGACCCAAGACCACCGCAGTTCCCTGAAATTAAACATGTATGTAAAGGATGCATTAATTCATGACCCCAGGCATGTATTCATCAATTATATTCTCCACCTGCATATCAGTACCAGATCTAGGTGATATGCTAAAATATTAATACAAAATATTGTATACTAGAGGATAATTATTTTTCAACTAAATTTAAAACAGCTGCATATTTTTCAAGGTTTAAAAAGTAATTTTGAACAATTGACTTTGTTTCTGAAATATTGACAAGGGATCTATCTCTGAAACGTTTCTCATTATATATATATATATATATATATATATATATATATATATATATATATATATATATATATATATATATATATATATATATATATATATATATATATATATAGTGAATGCAGTGATCACTTACCCATCCCATAGCTCCCAGCAGGTTACTCTTCTCATCCAGTCCACAGAAGTAATCCTCATGGTGGGCCTTCTGCCTGCTCCATTCGTCTTGCTCCTCCGCGTCCCTGCCCCGCCCCCCTCCCGGCCCACAGGTGTGCAGTCTGCATGCCCCTGCCCTGGGTGCAGGGTCTGCAGACGGTGGCTCCCTCTGGAGGCGGCTCTGATCATCATCCCAGATCACCTGTGGGCTGGGAGTTGGTTTTGCACCTGGCCATTTTAACCCTACAATCAGGAATAAAGAGCTGCCATCAAAAATAAGCAACCACACGCAGGAAACAGGTTTATTTGAAGCAAATTTTACATCAAGAGAGAAAGAATTCATTTCCTTTTATCATAAATAAGCTATTGATAAAGATGTAGACTGGATGATCTCAAAAATGAATACTATTTACTATATTTAGAATTTACACAATGGAGCTGGATGCCAGACTGTGCAGGGAATAAACAAATGAAGACAGATATTATGCTTAATAAATCCTTCATGTAATCAAATGAACACATTTATTTCAGAGGAGGAATTTTGGAAGATGGACCCAATTGGAATAACAAATAAAATGTTTCTTTGAAAACTTTGACCGAGTTCACAAATAAAAAAATTAACCATGTCCTGCATTGCATAAAAAATGTTTTCAAAAATTTATAGATTAATGACTAATAGTGAAAGCAATCGCAACATTCTAAGTTTTTAAAGCTCATACTGAAAGAAATGGTCGATCTGCTTCAAAATAAGTGATAAATGCCAATCTTATGCTATCAAATTTAAAATCAAGCAGACAACCTTTACATTAAGAGATTTAAATGAATTCCAGTTGAAATTTCAAGATACATTCATTCATCTATCATAAGTATTGAGTATAAATGTCCCTGGATACAGATACTTTTATTTTGAAACCCAATGTTTACTTTTACTTAAGTGATCACATGATCTGACAACTTTGACAGCTCATGAAACAGAGAAATATCTGAGAACTATTTGAATCTAGTGATTGTAAAACCCAACACACAAAACAACTTTCATTCAAATATTTCTGAATCTGAATCTGAATATGTACTGGACAGGACATGTTTCAAGAGATGAAGATTGTTGTTGGCTTAATTACATAGTGTGTATTGCGTTTCGTCCAGCTATTAATAGTCACAGACAGAGTTTATGTTGGGGATTCCCCATCATGGGGGTCCTAAACAAATAGTAACATGATGTAGAGAATATGCAACTTATTAAGAGTTGAAATGAAATATATGTGAGTTGCTGATACTCTTCAGTTATTTCTTTACAAGCAGAGCATGATTTCATGCTTACAAAATTATTTTAAGATGTTTGATTAGAAGTTAATCATGTTGACCTTTATTCCAGAAAAGAGGTCAACAACTAATGTGGTAAGCCACAAACATAGGTCTGCTTTAGAATAGCTTTAAAAATACCTCCTTTTCAGATGGTTTATAAACAAAAAATCTCTTACCTCTTGGTATGGAAGATAGCACCTTCCACATCACTTGTAATTAAGGCGACAGTCAATCTGTATTTTTCCAGTGGTAAGTTACATTCTGGAGAAATTAAGGCAAAGTGAGATGGCCTACTCTGCCTCCATCTTCATGTAGGAGACCACGTGACCTATATAAATAGAAATGACATCATTCAGCACGTTCATTTTGAAATACAACCTACCATAATTGACCCGCTTAATTTTGGATTTGATAATGAAACACAAGCTGTTAGATTTACTTTGGTATGAATAATCAGATCATATGCATTGATTATAATGATCAATAATTTAATACAAATTCTGGTTTATTGATTAGATTGTTTCCTTTGATAGATTTCCATATTTCCATCAAGTTTTCAAAAGTGAATGCTTTATTTGTCTTTGGTTTGTTCAAATATACTAACGTTTAAGATACCAATCACTCCTACTGACCCTGTTACAACTTTTACATGAAAAAATCTGAATCAAGTATAAAATGCAGACAAAATATCATAGAAGATGTAAAAATCCTTAAATGCATACCATAAAATTTTATAATTGAGTGGCATTTTGACTTTTTTGAGATCTAAAACATTGCTGGATATTTTAACAGATCCTAAGGGAAACTAATGCCAGAGCAACCATGGTCTTGCCCATTTTTGCCCATTCTTAGCCACCTTTATTACATGCATTTTAAAATGTTGTGCCACATTGAATCGAAATAGTCCAAACCTACTAAAGTTGACAAGAAAAGTTGAAGAAGAAGAAGAAAAAGAGCATGTTTATATGGGAAGGGCGCATTATCAAATGACAATATTATTATTATTATATTATCTATCAAGAAGAAAAAAGATGGCTGAAAATAATCATTCACAATTTCATTCAGATTGTGAATTATGACAGAGATATAAAGATCATTATAAGTCTCTGATTATGAGACATTTGAGGACAGGAGACACATATGGGAATTAATATTTCGGTCTACGTGCCTTTACTTGAAAAAAAATAGCAGCAACACTAATAAAATATTTTCATTGCATTGACCTGTTTGGAAATTTATTACATATTAGCGATTTGGCAGGTTATTGAAGCCTGTTAATCCCAGCAATTAGGCAATCAATTGCTAGTTTCTTATATCTTTCTCATAATCTTTTTGCTGGGTCGAGGCAGGTAAAAATAAGATTTAATTCAGGTTCATAATAAAGCCTTAATGACTGTTCACAAGGGCAGTATGTGTATTTAATGTGCGCCTGAAGGCATCTGATTGCCTGAAGGCGCACATTTAATACACATACTGCCCTTGTGAACAGTTAGGCCTATTAATGTTTTTATTATTGCTTCCCTGAATGAGACATTTCTTGTGATCTGATTTATAGTATCTTGTGATATATGGTATGCACACCCACAATAAGAACTAAAAAGGGCAATGTTTTCTTCTACTTTCTTTCTTTTAATTTCTGCTATTTATTTTTTATGAGAGGATGTGGAGTGAGAGAAAGGGAACCAGCTGAAAAAGAGCCATCTAGTGGGCTCACCAAGAACTATTTATTTTAAGATTGAGCACAAAAGTTCGCATATTTTTTATTTCAAAACTTTTTCTTCTTAAATAAGCCTTTGAAAATGTTTCAAAAAATGTGTTACATATTTTAGATTCCACTGTTGTGATCATTTGAGTTTAATGTGCTTATTGTAAGCATTTTTGTTTCACAAATTTACTGACTATGCATGAGAGTGAGATGCAAGAAAAAGGTACCTATATAAGTTGTCCGCTTTCTTTAAACAACAAATGAGCAATGGTCGAATCGTGTCAGTGACTGACCTAGATAGCCTAGGAGGGCATTATGGAGTGAGATTGAATGCCCTGCGCGGAGGGCATTATGGGGATTTAATGACCGGTCACATGGTACAAATCCTGAGTGCTGATTAGGTGAGCCAGAGGAAGCAGTTATAATGGACTATATGGACTAGAAAAAAATTACCCAGTCGGCAATAAGAAATTGCTTTCTGTTTGCCTTGGATAGCATTTGAATAAAAAAACTCATCTATAAGTGAGCAGAGTCATAAATACTGAATAACTGTTGGACAACAGGGAATGAATTTACAAAATGATATGAAGTATTACTCTCTGTTAACTTTTCATTTAGTTGAGGTGCCGGTACCTCTTACATTTTTTTTTCGTTTATTTTTAACTTATAGTCGGAAAAAAATAATGAAGTATCAATTTAATTTTAAACATCAGTAGTGCAATTATTTTTTTCCTATTTTTAAAAATTGCCCCTGGTAGTTTTAAATGTCAACGCAGCATTACACATTAGTTTTGGTTGTGGTCTCACATCTAAAACGTTGTTCACAATCTGCAATCTGAATATATTTGTAAAGGTGGCGCCACGAGTGTTCCTGTTCCACACACGGGTCTGACAGATCCCAGGCTTGGTAACATCAATATTTCGATATATCCACCTAGACGAGAAATGGAATAGTGTGTTAAACATTGCAACAAGTAAGAAATTCATTAATTCTACTTTGATCTCACTTAAAAGTGAATTGATGTTAGTTGTTTACCTTCCGAAGTGTGTGTGGGCGATAATTGAGTGGAAACTCATTACAAACATGTGCATGCTTTCACATCCAGCAAGCTCATCAAAATAAGCTTTTAAATAGGCCGCAAATGCACCAGTCAATTGGATCCCTGAGAGAGGCAGGGTTGGGTGGAGCAGGGATGGTGCAAGGAATTCTAGCACAATCCCCATCCCTTCCTGACCCTTTGGACTTTTTGGTGCACACCTTTTGGGCACTAACCCTCAGGCCCAGGGTTAGCCGGGGCCGACTCTAATACTCATTTTATATATTGACGTTATTGGTATTAGAGTCGGGGATAACCCGTATACCCTACAATGTTATTTTTCAATCTTCCCAAATTTCTCCGTCGGTGTCAAAGTTACCTCATACCTGACTGCACTAGGATGACTAATATGAGCTAGCGATGTGTGCCGCTAACTTCGTGTGTCGGTAAAATCACTTTTAACGGAATGGTAGTCCAAAGACACTCTCTGGTTGTCTTAAAACAGGTCTTTATACTTTCCCACTTTTGCGGACTTGCATCTCATACCTGTTAACATTATTAAATTATTAATACACTTTTTGCATCTAGGCTGTTGCACAAGATTTTTATTCATGGGCCTGCACCTCATCTGAGACTATTATAATGGGGCACTAGCCACCAGTAGATCTCATGTGTGACCTGGGGCGTGGTTCATAGCAGGGGATGTACCCAGTTTGCAGCCAATAGGCATGTTATATTTGCAGGAGACTGGCTCTTAATGACTTGGGTAGCAGCACTGATTATATTGGACGGTGTGTTAGGTGCACTGGGCAACATAAAACTGCTCACTGGTCCTATTGTGATTGGATGATAATTTCCCTCTAGTTGCATGTAGATCTCTCAGTTATAATATATATCTACCTCTCTACCCTCTATAACAAAGCGTCTCCACTCATTATGGTCAGGGTAGTGTTTGAAGTCACCATAGGAAGTGTGTTGTATCACCAGTATCATCATCACAACTCCTTCAAATTAGTGCAGAAGTGTTTCCATGAATGTCAATTAAGCCCCCTTATGTATTTATTTTTAGTTACAATGTCGTTATTAAGGACCAAAACATTTTTGAAGAAAACCAAGCGCGGGAAAATCCTGAAGATCGTGCGAGAACACTATCTACGAGATGACATAGGATGTGGTTCTGAGCTCTGCGAAGTCTGTCCCGAGGAGCAGGGTGTCCTAGAGAGGGCGCCACCATCTGAAAGCGATCTTCTTCAACATGCCCACTACATACTACCAGATACAAATGTGGTGCTACACCAGGTAAGGAAGTTATAGAGGGTTGTTTGGGGATATGAAATTTGATTCAATTCTAAATAGATTTCTCCTCACCACAAGAATTACTATCTTCAAAAATAAACACAAAAATATGAAAATAACTTTAACTCAAATTAAAGCCAAACTGTTATACCAGTTCAACACTGAATACTTTATTGCCAAATTGTCAGGGAGACTATGATCCTTTAGAGGATTATGGTCACCAATATGGCATAAAATGCAAAAAATTAGTTAAAGGGCAAATGCACCATCAGAAAGTTTTAGGTTAATAAAAGTCAATAAAAGTTAATAAAAAAAATATGAATCAGAAAAAGATTTAGAACAAGACAGCCTTAATCTATGTGTAAGGATATATTGTGTGTTCAGCTTCATTCAGAATTTAAGATTTAACTCAAAAGTTAATTGATGTAATCATGGTCATTGAAACCTATCATTTCACTCATTTATTTTGTAATCAATTATTTCTGCCAGTAAAGATCTTGTTATGTTACTTAAAGCTAATTTTATGATTTCTTTTCAGTTGGACGTGATTGAAGATGCTAGTATAAGGAACGTCATTCTCCTTAAGACAGTCTTAGATGAGGTAAGTTGCAATATAATTGGTCAGTAGCACTTGATAGATTGATGGAGATTGCACTTTAGAATAGATCCACCTTTTTATTTCTCCATCACAAAATAGGGATCATTACTGTAACTTGATATGATACCAAGTATCAATATCACATGGGAAAAAGCATCGTATCTAAAACACTTGTACATTTTCCATATCAATTACAACTACAAAATAATATTGAAATATGAAACTAGTTAAAATTATTTGGTAAATTCATATGGGTACTTTTGGCTATATTTAGAATAGAATGTTTTCTATATATTACTTACTAGTCAACTTAAGCTACAAAGTTTCAATGATTTACCATTATTAATTGCTGGAAGTTTGGACCACTCCAAAATTTGGACCCCCTTTAAATATTAATGAAAAGTTACTGGCTACCCCCTATCTCGTCAATGTTGATTTTACCAAAAATGGGCCACCTCTAAATATTGCTGATACCTGTCCCTTAAGGCTGGTCATATTTTCCTGACAGAACACTCAAGAACTACCCCCCCCCCCCCACTTAACCAATAAAAAATCATAATTATTAAAGTGTGTCCCAAATTACTGGGGATTTATGGTAGGTTAACATGCCATCTTTTGTAATTGTATTGGTGTGAGCTAGTTGGGTTATCTCTACTGCTGGGCCGTGATGATATCTCTGCCTTCATTTTACCAGGTTAGACACAGAAGTGCACCCGCTTATAAGAGAATCCGGGAGATTCTGCAAGATTCCAAGAAATGTTTCTACGTCTTTGTCAATGAACATCACAAGTAAGTTATCATGATATGTTTGTTCATCTTTAAATCTGAAGTTGGATCAATTGAAACGAAAGAGGTATCCGCAGTGGTAGGGATAGGGACCTTTAAGATTTTCACGATACGATCTGATATCGATATTTTTTAAACGATACGATATTTAAACGATATTTTTAACGATATTGCCGTGCTCCTGGATTCATGTGTTAGATTTGCTCACACCTTTATTCCCTTTTCCCTGATGATGATGATGACGACAAAGAGGGTGATGGTGATGGGACTGTTCCACTTGAGTTGAACATATTTTTATAGTTTTTCAAAATGATAGAATGTGTACTTGCTAGGTGTTTCATTAAATTTGTGGTATTGCCACCTTTTGCACTGACAAATTTCTGACATTTTTGACAAACTGCACCCCCTCTTGATATTAAAAATGCAGCAAAACACTAGCTCTTTTAGGCCTAGGCATTCCAGTTGATAACTTATTGATCCAGAATTATTACAGAGTAGCTTCTAAGGTTAGTAGCAGTAGCTTGGTCACATGTAAAAATCTCAATTTCTATCCACAGTTTAGTATCCATAATTCTGCTCTAAATTGACTGTTGTGTCAATAAATGTTGAGGAAATAAAAATATTCAACCAAATATATTGCAAAAGAAATTGTGTCAAATATTGATTAAGAAATTGTGAATAAAATCATAGATACTTCCATACGAAAATGTGTCAGTAAATGTAGCGTGACCCCAGCCGTGACCCCCAGTTGTCGCTTGTCTGTGCACTTCCCCATTAAAAAACAATTAACTGTAACTTGAGAGGTGAAATGGAGTAAGTTTTGAATGGCGGCATGCTGTGTCACAGCCTGCTTTTCAACCTAATTAGGCAGGCGAAGCCGGCTGGGTTGACTCTGGAAGCACGTTAGTGCTGATTGATATCGTTAAGGATTACCGGTATCAAGAAATTAAATGATACAATCTTTTTTAAGTGAGCGGTCTCGATATATATACCGTATCGAGCACCGGTCCCGTTCCCTACGCAGTGGCCTAGTGGTTGCAATTCCTAGCACCCAAGTATGGGGTCACAGATTTGAGTCTCCAATGGATACCACATAGAGGATTGGCTTGGTCGCTATATAAATGTGTGGTGTTCTGGGGGGCCCTATACAAAATATTCTTTTAGGATGTTACAGGTTTTTGAAACTATTTGATGACATGTTTGCCATATCTACCCTTAATATTTTGCATGCTCTACTTCGATGTTATTGAATATGGCAACAGACCAATAGTAATATCTCAGAATATGTCATTTGCTAGCATCAACTTAGTGAGGGCCAATAATTTCAAAAATCCATATAAATTTAGTAAGAACTATGAGTTGAATTCCATAAGTTAAACAATTAAACACTTTTCCTTGATTTACATTTTTTCATGACCCACTCATACCCATATTTTGTGTATTAAAGGGCAAATGCACCATCAGAATGATTTAGGTTCAAAATGAGCTTATACATGGCACCTCTCAAATGAGACCTCCCCCTAACTTGTCCTCTTCAGCACTCCTCGGTTATGGCTTATAGAAATGGGCAGATATTAGACCTGAGGCAGCCATATGGGGGCACCATCTTCTCAAGGCTTATGCAGGTTTGTGGCATCATCTGAGCACCTGCTGTGCCTGTGCTCAAGAGGGAGCATTAACAGGAGAGTATGGCTTTCCCTCTTTTAAGTACTAATTAGAACCTTCATAGGTTGAACATTTACGTGTGTGGAGCACAGATTTACTGTTAATAGAACCTATTTACTGTAATAGATTTACTGTAAATAGATCCTATTTACTGTAATAGATTTACTGTAAATAGATCCTATTTACTGATTTAGATTTACTGTAAATCGAACCTAATTTACTGTAATAAATTTACTCTTAAATCTTCAAATTTACAATTGCAACAATATATTTTGATCAGGGATACCTACATTGAGCGTCAGCCAGGAGAGTCTTCAAATGACCGTAACGACCGCGCCATCAGGAATGCCACTCGCTGGTACCAGAAACACCTGGAGTTGACGGACACCACGGAGGGCACGCCCCTTAAAGTTGTACTCCTCACTAACGACCAGGAGAACATGAACAAGGCCAAGGCGGAGGGAATCATAGCCATGACAGGTAAACGATCATCTGGATCCATAGGACTTTTGAAAATAACTTAGCAATAAAGCATGAATGTGTGCACAGAATATTTGAAGGAGAGATAAGGGTTTAGGCCTGATGAACATTTCTATTTTCTTGAATTAGCTTGGGTCCTTACCTATTATATTTTTGTTGGTTTTGAAGCAAGTGTGCTCCTTTCATTGGTAATAAGGTCTATGTATTTCCTTTCTCTTTTAATTGTCTCTGTATGCATTTTCAGTTCAGAATCATTTGTTTTTTTTCTGTATATTTCAGTTCAGGAGTATGTGAAGAGCATGAAGACCCACCCTGAGCTGCTGGACAAACTCTCCCACGTGGACAGTGGAGGAATGGTCAGTCCAGTACTAGTCCTTATCATCATCATCATCATTATTATTATTATTATTATTATTATTATTATTATTATTATTATTATTATTATTATTATTATTATTACTATTATTATTACTAATATCATCATCATATTATTATTAATATTATTAATATTATTATTACTAATATCATCATCATATTATTATTAATATTATTACTATTATTATTATTACTAATATCATCATTATATTATTATTAATATTATTACTATTATTATTATTATTATCATCATTATTATTATCATTATTGTTAACATAATTATTACTATTATCACTATTATTATTATTATTATTATTATTAATTTGATGCTGGCATGGCCAGGAAGCTATTGCGATGGTTATAGTAATTTGTTTTATTTACTAATCTTTGTTTTAAAATTAATCTTGATTTTTCATCTCTACATTTTCCTCTGTTTCAGCCTAGAGATGGTAAACTGCTGTATCCTGAACATCTTCCCCTGTCAGCCCTGCAGCGCGGCATCAAGTCAGGCCGCTTCCTACAGGGCAGCTTCCAGCCCAGCAGGGATAACTACCTAGAGGCCAATGTCTGTGTGCAGGATCAAGAAGACTCAGCAGTAAGTACTCCCCTGATCCCCAATTCCCCTCCCATACCCTTTTTCCAGGGCCGAGGGTAATGCCAGTAATTACCACTCATTATTCCCATCCTGTATATAGCCACTGTTGGAAGGGCAGGTTTATTAAAGGAATCCAGCCATACATGTCATCTCCTGATATTAGATAAAATGAAAGGCAGAAACTATGAATGCAGTTTCTGTATGCTATCTCAATTGGTCAGCTTTTCTACTCAAGCCCATCTCAACTGGCTTAACTTACAATATACTGGGGTTCACAAGAATTAAGTGTTAATCTAGTTTTTTCAAATATCTCGTTATTTCACTATAAGCTTAGTCATCAACGTACATACCTTACACTTTATGTTTTCAGGTATTCATCCGAGGCTACGAGCACCTGAACAGAGCGATGCAGGGAGACTCTGTCGTCATAGAGATGCTGCCGAAGTCAGAGTGGTCGTGTCCGTCCTCCATGGTGCTGGAAGATGACGATCAGGACAAGGAGGAAGAGGAGGTCATGAAGGAGGTAGGTATTGTTTTATATTTATATCACATACCGTAAATTCTCAGAAATTTAGACCACCCTAGGAATTTGGGCCACTATAATTATTTTGCAAAATAATAATTGTGAAATATTGACCACCCTTGATCTATCGATGGTAGTTTTTTCACAAAGTATAGACGACTATAACTCTGCTTTGTCAGTATTTCCATAAAACATGGGCCACCCTCAACCCATAAAAACTATAATTATTAAAAAGTGTCCCAAATTACAGAGAATTTACAGTATACATGGTCTGACACTTATGGTAACTTCTTGATAACAAAGCAATTCTTTGAAAACCTTTTGACTGGATTTGTTCTTTGGAGTGTTCTTGTGGAGTTGAACAAGCCCACTTCAAATATATTTTGAATATTACTCTATATGTTGAGTTATGGTGAAAGTTGTCAGAAGGTGTGTACACCAAGATTGCAAATGGGTTAATGCCGTTTTCTGTCTTGTAGGCCAGTGGAGATATGAAGGTGTCAAAGGGTCCAAAGCTGCCCTCAGGAAAGGTGGTTGGTATCATCAAGAGAAAGTGGAGACAATACTGCGGCATTCTACAACCGTCATCCGTCAAAGAGGTAAAATTCTGACAAGTGTTACTGATACAATACAGTACCTAACTTAGAAACAATACTGTGGTATTCTGCAACCATAAGTGGTCAAAGAGGTAAAATTCTAACTTGACCACTAGGCCATAAGAATTATCGGTTAATGTCTGAGGCAATACTGTGGCATTCTACAGCCATCTTCTGTCAAATTCTGACATGTGTTATTGCTACAAAACAGTTCCTAACTTAACCACTAGGCCATGAGAATTATAGGTGAATGTCAGAGACAATACTGTGGCATTATGCAACCATAAGCATTCAGAGGTAATATTCTGACATGTTGCTACAAAACAGCTCTTTACCACTAGGCCGTGAGACATTTCCTTTTGATTCATGTCTGAGACAATATTGTGGCATTCTGTCACTTTAAGTGGTCAAAGAGATTAAGTTCTGATGTGTGGTATTGTAACAAAAGCTCTTGTCCACTGTTTGGTTTATTACATAGGGTAAACCCTAAACTAAGAATAGAATAAATCCTAGAAACTGTGATTTTGCACTCTTTCATTTTTCTCCTCTATTTATAGGCTACAAGGCGTATATTTATTCCTCATATTCATGACATCCAGAAACTATATAATTTTAAAATCTTTCATTTTCCTGTTGTATTTGTAGGCTACCAGGCACTTATTTATTCCTGCTGAGCGGCGAGTGCCTAAGATCAGGATAGAGACCCGCCAGGCAGCCTCTCTGCTCGGACAGAGGATCGTCGTGGCCATAGATTCCTGGCCTAGACATTCCAGGTATCCACAGGTAAGAACATGTACTATATACAGGTATGATTTGGAGTGCTATAAATTTTGCTTTACAGCCTTGCTGGAGTGTAATTGTGCTACTTTGAATTTGTACATTCAAGCACTCAAACAAAGCAGAAGGATGGTATTTTGGCACTTTCATGAGAAGCGCAAAAATTAGATGCTTGTAAAAAATACCTGTTTTACAATACTGTCAATGTGTCATTTTTATTTTCATTGTTTTATTACTTATTCATTTTTAAGGTAGTGAAAATTGAATGATTATGATTTTTGTTGTAATTATTTTCATGAAAAATGTTTTATTTATGGTTGGTTTCTGAAAATCTAAATATTTGAAATTTTCTGGCTAGTTGTATTTAAAGCATTTTACAAATCTAATTATAAATAGTTAGATTGACTTTTAAGGTTTAAGGGTGACCTGAAGTGAAAGTTAACACAATTGACTTGAATGCAAAATTTTGAATTAAAATTCTGCATGTTTCAGAGTCATTTTGTAATGAAAGAGATTAGCGTAAAAGAAGATGTAGTTATTGGAGCATAATGTACCACACCCTCTCTTTGTCATTGTTGTGTTTCAGGATCACTTGGTTAACACAAGTGATTTTTAAATTAAGATAATAGTTCTTGATGTTTGTCAGGGTCATTTTTGTAAGCGTGGAGACTAGGATAGAATGAGGTTTTGTTGTTAGAGCATAATGCACCTCATACTAACTTTGGTCTTCATTGTTGTATTTCAGAGTCACTTTGTGACAAAGTTTGTTATTGCAGCTGCTAAGAATACAAGGGACTAGGTGTTATTATTTCAGCATGATGTACCTCATACTAACTTTTGACTTTTTTGTTGTTTATGTGTTTCAGGGTCACTTTATGAGGAAATTTGGTATTGTAGCTGCTAAGTATACAGGGAACTAGGTTTTATTATTTGAGTGCATGATGTACATCGCACTAACTTTTGACTATGAAAAACTTTTGATTTTATTGTTGTCTTTGTGTTTCAGGGTCACTTTGTGAGGAAGCTTGGTAATGTTGGTGATAAGGATACAGAGAATGAGGTGTTACTATTGGAGCATGACGTACCTCACAGTAAATTCTCAGAAGCCGTCCTGGCATGTCTGCCTAAACTTCCATGGATCATCACAGATGAGGTCAGTGAAAATAATGACGCCTGGATCCCCATTAATGGGTTGGCCTGGGTGCTATATAAATGTGCGGCATGGTGGAGTGCTATCCGAGGTGCTTCTGCTATATGCTTCGAAGTGTGAGGTTCAGGGTTGTCCAACTGTTGCATTATCACACCAGGGTGTTACAGGGGCTTCAAAAGGTGCGACAAACTAAAAACTTAGAGCAATGTTTAACAGGGAATTTTTTGCTAAATATGACAATACAATGTAAATATTAAGTACATTACTTGAAAGTTCTATATATTGTATTTTTCATTAACAAGTAAGTATATGATTATTGTTGTAATGTTGGGATATTACAGTCTCCCTTTAAAGTATTGTTCACCTAAAATTTTCATGATGTCCATTTTTGGCATCCACTTTAAGAATTATGTATAACACTTTCAGCAGAAAACAACCCCTAAAATTTCATGCCTTTTGCCCCTCTATCGTGATCAATGGTTCAAAGTTGGACACTGCCTGAGTGTACTGTTTTCTTTGTTATAGGACCTGAAGCGGCGGCGAGACCTCCGTGCCATCCCTATCTGCAGCGTCGACCCTCCTGGCTGTACTGATATTGACGACGCCTTACATTGCATAGAACTGGAGAATGGCAATCTACAGGTAAGAGTATTGACAGTACCTTACATTTATTTTATATTTTTATTTATGAGAATGTGTTAGTAAGAATATATAAGAACTTTATGTGTCACATCACTTCACGTATGCTGTTTATTTGCGTATTATAAAATGAAAAATATTTTCAAAATAAAAAAGTAACTATGTACTTCTGTAGGGTTTACAGGTCTTACTGTGTATTGCGGTATGGTTTACAAGGTTTACTGTGTAGTTCTGTATGATTGAGTTTTCTAATTGTGTATTTCTCAGGTTGGTGTTCACATCGCTGATGTTTCGCACTTTATCCGGCCTGGTACAGCCATAGACAGAGAGGCCCAGAGCAGAGGCACCACAGTATACCTAACAGACCAGGTAAAAATCAATCATCATCTCTTTCAATCACTCCATATCTTCCTAGATAAAAAGATGGGGTTCCATTGTGTTAAGAGACTTAGTATATAGAGCAGAATATTCTAAGTGTTGTTTCCGCAGCATGTAAGGAATTAAATATTTTATTTGAAGAAAGTGAAAATGGAAACATCCAAAGCTGATGATCAACTTTCATCCCTAGTGTTGTTTCCTGGCTCGCATAGACCCAATTTATCAAAATGGCTGTTTTATTTGATAAAATGAGTTGAATAAAAAATCTAAGTTTGTAAGCTGATACACTGCAAGCATACACAGGGCTACAAAACTTGACAAACAATTGTTGCTGCTTGCATAATCAGCAACAGCTCAGCTGATTTTGATCTGATTCATTGAAAAATAACAAATATTTTTTATCTAATATTTCTTTATATGGGCTTGCCTTGATGGCCGGATTGTCTAAGGCGTTGTCACTGGCTGCTAGCTGTCTCTCACCACTGCCTTGGTTCGAATGCTGGCTGGGGCATGTGAGAAATTTACCCGTTAATTGGCATTGGGCGGTGGTTGTGCCCAGGTACTCTGGTTTCCTGCACCACTAACAACTGGCTAGTCATGACTACAATAGCAGTAATATGGCAGAAAAAGTGATGAAAATCGCAATTGCTATTAGTTTTTTTTCTTGCAATTTTGTAATTTTCACATTTTCCTCTTTTTGCAGAGGATAGACATGGTGCCGGAACTACTCAGCTCCAATCTGTGTTCTCTCCGGTCTGACGGTGACAGGTAAGTTGGCTCTCAATCAGTCATTCTTAAACCACTGTAGGAGGGGGAGCTGGAATAGGAAGTGGGGGGGGGGGGGGGGGGGGGGGTTAGTTTTTTACATTGTATATTTTAAACATTGTTTATTTGTATATTTTATCTGGATAGAACAATAATCTTTATTTAAACTAAACTGGGGAAGGGCTGACCTGCCAATTCAACTTGAGGAGATTTAAAGATAAAAGAGGATCCCTAGCATACCTAGCTGCCACGTTAGTTTAAAATTAGAAGGGGCGCCCAGGACTACTATACTATATAACTTTTTTACAGGCATTCTATTTTTGTGCTCCTCATGATAGCGCCAAAATAACATCCTTCAAATAAATATCGATATAAAGTTATTGATATATAGTTTGAGTACTTGAATTTAAAGTAGCACAAATACCCTCAAGCAGGGCTGTATAGCGAATTTTTTAGCACTCCAAATTTAAACATATACAGTAAACGGTGAGACTGGCAGCCTTTCATTTGAGGTGTGGCTGCAAGGTAGGCAATATTGACTGGACACCAGTCATGGCATGAAGGGCTCTTGAGTCGATGCTGCCTGCTCTGTTGTAATGAGAAGTTTGGCGCTGTATATCTCACTTTATATATCCTCGGGGTGCCTAACTCTGAACTGATCTGGCCACTAGGTACAGAGAAACATTGATACTAACTTACAGAGAAACATTGATGCTAACTTACAGAGAAACATTGATACTAACTTACAGAGAAACATTGATGCTAACTTACAGAGAAACATTGATGCTAACTTACAGAGAAACATTGATACTAACTTACAGAGAAACATTTATACTAACTTACATAGAAACATTGATACTGACTTACAGAGAAACATTGATGCTAACTTACAGAGAAACATTGATACTAACTTACAGAGAAACATTGATACTAACTTACAGAGAAACATTGATGCTAACTTACAGAGAAACATTGATGCTAACTTACAGAGAAACATTGATACTAACTTACAGAGAAACATTGATACTAACTTGCAGAGAAACATTGATACTAACTTACAGAGAAACATTGATACTAACTTACAAAAAAACATCAATACTAACTTACAGAGAAACATTGATACTAACTTGCAGAGAAACATTGATACTAACTTACAGAGAAACATTGATACTAACTTACAAAAAAACATCAATACTAACTTATATAGAAACATTGATACTAACTTACAGAGAAACATTGATACTAACTTACAGAGAAACATTGATACTGACTTATAGAGAAACATTGATACTAACTTACAGAGAAACATTGATACTAACTTACAGAGAAACATTGATACTAACTTACAGAGAAACATTGATACTAACTTACAAAAAAACATTGATACTAACTTATAGAGAAACATTGATACTAACTTACAGAGAAACATTGATACTAACTTACAGAGAAACATTGATACTAACTTATAGAGAAACATTGATACTAACTTACAGAGAAACATCAATATTAACTTACAAAAAAACATTGATACTAATTTAGAGAGAAACAGTGATACCAACTTATATGTTGTATCTTTTTCTACAGGTTCGCCTTCTCCACCATATGGGAAATGACCGAGGATGCAGAAATTGTAAATGTACAATTTACAAAGAGTGTGATTAGGTCTAAGGTAAGGAATTTCTCTAGCTGACACCAGGGTCTTAACCCATTCATGCCGCTAGAGGACAAAAGTAGTCAACTATATTGGTGAAATATCTCGGGTAAAGGCTTATTTGTAGAAAATATTTAACGGAAAATATGTATCAAGACTCTTTTAAATATCTTGTAAAATCATACTTGGTTCTAAAATTGTCTTCCAAAGTATAGATCGAAGTCAGACAAGAAATTCCAGATTTGATTCACATATCAGGACACTCAAATATTTTGTTGAGGAATTTCTAAAACTTTAATGTCAAGCAAATAATTAAAAGTTTTCACTTGCTTTACAATTGCTAAGACATAACTTATAGATACTGTGTATGTTTTAAATAAGTTATTGCATGTTTATGGTTATTATCTGAATGTAATGAGGGCTAAGAAAATAAAGATGGTAACACCTTTGTAAAATAAGTACCTGTATAGCTTCTTCTAGCGGCATTCTACTTTCCCTTTCCCTTGTTTCAGGCTTCTCTGACGTACGCCCAGGCTCAGTTGATTATCGATGACCCCACAAAGACCGATGCCCTTGCTAAAGGCTTGAGGGGATTGAACAGGATCGCTAAGATCCTGAAGCGGAGGCGAATAGAAGCGGGGTAAGTCCCTCGTAAGATGAAAGTTCTCATATAGAACTAGATATGTTTTTTAGTTTCATAATATTTTGGAAAGGTTTAGATTGTATGCCGTTAGCTAACTTCTACTTATTCCATTAATCTTGCGTCAAATGATAAGTTAATTGAGAGATATGATTTAAGGAAGAGAGAATGACAAAAGTCACAACAAAGGGAGGTTGTGTGCAAAATGGTGACATTACCATCAATGAATGAAACTACGGCATCTCTGATGATTCTCATAATGCCACCTGACATGCACTGCTTATATTTCATTTATATACCCTATAATATGATATCATTCAAAGCTGCGCTAACTTATTGGCCAAGCCAGCATCCCATTATTTAACCCTTATGCAGCTAGTGGCTAATTTGGCCAATACAAAAAAGTGCAATAAAATTTTAAATGACTGAAACCCTGGCATGTTGGTACTGATCTGAGAGTGCTCAGTGAGGGCTATCCTAAGAATACCAACATGACAGGGTTTAGGTGGTTTTCAAAAATCTTTGTATTTTTAATGTAGAACAAGGGTTCTTTATGATAGACACATATCTTGTATTGGTTACCATGTGTTTTATTTCAGGGCTCTGACACTGGCTTCTACAGAGATCAGGTTTACCGTGGACAGTGAGACACATGACCCAGTGGATGTAGTCACAAAACAACTACTGTGAGTTCAAAAGTTTTGCCGTTATGATACTGACTCTTAGTATTTATCCATCCTTATTATGTTACTTAAAACAGTCTAAGGCATATTGTTTTGGAGTCTGATATGTTAGTGAGAAACTTATAATTAAACTTATACTCTGGTTACCAATAATACTAATCCTACTTTTACTGTTACTACTACTACTACTACTACTACTACTACTACTACTACTACTACTACTACTACTACTACTACTACTACTGCTGCTACTACTACTACTACTACTACTACTACTACTACTCCTACATCAACAAAACCTTTAAATGGAACAATATGTGAGCCTATACTGTTGATGTGTGAACATATACTATCAACTCAATTTTTCTTCTCTTGTTATCCTGTTACATTATGCAAAACTGCAATTTTGCGCACTATTGCTACTACTAATACTGCTATTACTTACATGACTACTATAACTACTACTACTACTACTTCTACTACTACTACTACTACTACTACTACTACTACTACTACTACTACTACTACTACTACTACTACTACTACTACTACTGCTGATACTACTACTACTACTCCTACATCAACAAAACCTTTAAATGGAACAATATGTGAGCCTATACTGTTGATGTGTGAACATATACTATCAACTCAATTTTTCTTCTCTTGTTATCCTGTTACATTATGCAAAACTGCAATTTTGCGCACTATTGCTACTACTAATACTGCTATTACTTACATGACTACTATAACTACTACTACTACTACTTCTACTACTACTACTACTACTACTACTACTACTACTACTACTACTACTACTACTACTACTACTACTTCTGATACTACTACTGCTGCTGCTGCTGCTGCTGCTACTGCTGCTGCTACTGCTGTGCTGCTGCTGCTACTTCTGCTGCTACTGCTACTGCTGCTGCTACTGCTGCTGCTGCTGCTACTGCTATTAATACTACTACTACTACTACTACTACTACTACTACTACTACTACTACTACTACTACTACTACTACTACTACTACTACTACTACTACTACTACTACTGACCTTTCTGTACCTATCCATAATGGATTATGCAACCCAACATGGTAGACCATAGTCTATCTCTTTACTCAAACTAGGATGTCATCCTTCCACTTCTGATTATACCAATACTGTTTGACTGGCAACTTCTTTGATTTTTGTAGAGAAACAAATTCAATGGTTGAGGAGTTCATGTTGTTGGCAAATGTGGCGACTGCAAAGAAGACGTTTGAGGATTTCCAGGACTGTGCCTGTCTACGCCGGCATCCCTCTCCTCCAGCCTCAAACTTCGACCCGCTTCTCATAGCAGCAAAATCAAAGGTGAAGTTCACATCCTAGAGTAGTATTTTAGACAAGATCCAGTGCTCTAATTGTTTGGAGAATGAAATATTAAAGGCAGGCTCTTGGCCTGCAGGGTGTCTTGGTGTCAATTGGACACCCCTCCTGCCTCCCCCCCCCCCCCCCCCCCCCCCCCATCAAAGACAAAAAATAAATAAATCGCACAGCAGGACATCCAATATATATGTATATATGTGAGGACTTTCTTAAAATGTCAATTACGAGTAGATAATTGAATATTTTCACTGCAATAATATTCCCATGGCATTTCAAACTGTTGATTATGTGTCTCTGGTTGATTATTTGATTTTTGTGTCTCTGGCAACCAGATGTAGGTTCCTAGACAGCGGTCACCATTTGGTCTAATGCATGCAATGTCACATGTGTTTATTGTTTACAGGGTTTTGAGCTGGACGTGAACAGTGGTAAAGGTTTGGCTGACTCTCTGGAGAAGGCAGTGGACCCGAGCAACCCCTACACCAACACCATGCTATGTCTCATGTGTTTATTGTCTATTGTGCAGGGTTTTGAGCTGGACGTGAACAGTGGTAAAGGTTTGGCTGACTCTCTGGAGAAGGCAGTGGACCCGAGCAACCCCTACACCAACACCGTGCTATGTCTCATGTGTTTATTGTCTATTGTGCAGGGTTTTGAGCTGGACGTGAACAGTGGTAAAGGTTTGGCTGACTCTCTGGAGAAGGCAGTGGACCCGAGCAACCCGTACACTAACACCGTGCTATGTCTCATGTGTTTATTGTATACTCTACAGGGTTTCGAGCTGGACGTGAACAGTGGTAAAGGTTTGGCTGACTCTCTGGAGAAGGCAGTGGACCCGAGCAACCCGTACACTAACACCATGCTGCGTATTATGACCACGCGCTGCATGATGCAGGCCGTCTACTTCTGCAGCGGCATGATCCCAGAGGCAGACTTCATACATTACGGTCTCGCCGCGCCTATATACACCCATTTCACATCACCCATCAGAAGGTAACTACACAGTACTAGAAGGTTACATTCTAATGGCCGTATGCACCGGTCCTACTTACCCACTAAGTACTACTTACCTCCCTGTAAGTAGGACTTACGCGCTGCATACCCTGCACTAAACGGTAAGCGCTACTTAAACGAGCACTAAACTGCCTGTAAGTTTTAGTTGGGTCTAGAGGTGACTAAAACCGAAACTTATCAACTTTATTGCATCTTTCCTAAGGCATGTGAGAAGAATAACTGACTTGGGGTTAGGCCGTGGTGTTCTCCTGTTATTCCGGTTTCCTACACCAATTGACACTGGCAAAACAGCCTTAACTTGCAGAAAAAGGATCGATAATTAAACGATTCAAATTCATCTTCATTTGTATCACTGAGCAGAGCCCACACTTTTGAGCTTTGACTATTAAGTCAATAGATAAATGAACCAGTTATTAGAGTTGTGTTACTGTTACAATGAATGGTTAAGAGAATACTCAACACACACATACATGTGTATGTGTATATATATTCATATATATATATATATATATATATATATATATATATATATATATATATATATATATATATATATATATATATATATATATATATATATATATATATATATATATATATATATATATATATATATATATATATATATATATATATATATATATATATATATATATATATATATATATATATATATATATATATATATATATATATATATATATACAGGGTCTTAGCCAGGATTTAGAAACTGGGTGCCCAAAATTGGCAATTGTCAAATTTTTGGGCGTCCAACTTTTTAAGGGGGACCATAATATACTTGGATTTCACCTGGGCATGTGAGAAAGTTGCCAGTGACTTGGGGTTGGGCGGTGGTTTTCACTGGATACTTCTGTTTCCTCCACTATTTACAACTGGCTATTTACAAACTAGCCACAATTGGCATAAATGTGACGAAAAACAAAATTCCAAATCCAGAAAATGCACACACACACACACACACATATATATATATATATATATATATATATATATATATATATATATATATATATATATATATATATATATATATATATATATATATATATTAGTAAATATATATATATATATATATATATATATATGCATAAAGATAGATAGATAGATAGGTATAGATACATATGTATGTACATTAGTGTAGAACTGTTGAACTCTCCAACTACAGTAACTAAAACAGATTTCTCATATTCTTAGAAAGTGGGTGCTTTCTTTCTTATTGTTCGAGCGGGTCAGCCATTCTTCTCGGCCAGCATAATATATAAAAAAGACAGAGCAAGAAGAGGAACACATGTGCACCTGATCAGGTGTTCATCTGGTCAGGCTGGCCACCCCAAAATAGATGAGAACAATGTAGCCCTTGGGACTGTAACCACAAAAACCACACTTACGTAAGTGCTGGCTTCTGGGCCGCAGCGCAGCACAGTAAGTCATTACTAAGACTTACCGGCTAAGTACTACTTAGGTAAGTGCCCGCTAAAACTTACGGTAAGTAGGACCGGTGCATACGGCCATTAGTCTTTCCAGAAAAGCTCTGGTCACTACAATATAATAATATTAATTTAAAAAGTTTAAAAGATTTTGTATGGTACAGACATGAATGGGTTATTAAGCTATCTCCACATTTGATAAGATTTTCCTTATGTTTTCTGAGGCATCTAAAAGATGTAGAGTGTACTGTAAGATTTATTCTTAGTTCTACAATCAGTTCTTTATTAACTTGCTTATGACTATTTTCTCTAGGTATTCTGATATCATCGTCCATCGCCTGCTTGCTGTTACCATTGGCGCAGACGCCTCCTACCCAGAGTTACTGGACAAGAAGAAAACACAGGTAAGAGCTCTAAGCAGTTTTTTAGCCAGCAAGGCATCTGTGTGTTATTTGTACACTCAAATCCCAAAAAGTCCCACTATAGGACATCCTATTTCTTTTGTGCTAAATTTCTAGAAATACTAATTTCAAGCAAATTAATTTTGAAATTTTCACTTCAATGTGCATGATAGGACATTACTTAAAGATATTATTCAGTTTCTTAATAAGGAAATGTTTGCTTGTGATTTTAAATTGAAGATATCAGATAATGTATCCTTATGGTGGTAAATTGAAGATATTATAGTCTCCTTTAGAATATTGGATGCCCAAAATTGTTTATGGTACCCCATTTTATGCACCCACTTTCAAAATCCTGGCGGACTATGGCTCTAAGTATGATTAGGTACTTGAATCATTCATGCTGGAGTCCCATGGGAAGGACCATGTGCTACTAAGATATGCACAAGATATATGATTTTATACATTACTTATAAGATAAACTTATAATGAAGCATGAAATTGTAAAGTCTTTGAAGCAGAGTTGTTGGTTTATCTCTAAGGAAATTTTTCCTTCAGATGATTTACAATTCCTGTTTAATCAAAAAGGGATCATGAAAATAGCCAGGCCATTTTAGGCACTGCAAGATAGATATGTCAAAGGAATTATCTGAACTTTAAAAGATAGCAGAGTTTATTGATACCACATATTATCATTCCAGGCAACATGTCTTAATTTAAACTATCGTCACAAGATGGCGCAGTATGCCGGCAGAGCTTCAGTAGCGCTTCATACGCAGGTAAGGGAATATCTTTTCAAGACCATCAGGCAAAAATAGCCATTAAAAAAACCTAATGGCTATTCCCATTGTTATGGACATTGAGAATGGTCTTTGGTCATTTATAAGTGAAATAATCACATTTGGACTGCTCAGCACGTGCACAATTCTAGGCATGCGCCATTGTTTTGTTTTTATTGACATCCGGGTCTAGGATGAGTACTCGTTGCAACGTTTTCTTTTTCTCATTTTTCATCTTTATCTAAAGTGGTAGAAATAGCTTCTCCAACTTGCAAGCTATAGAAAGGAAAATTCTGACATTTGGTATATCATTTTTGTCCCCTTGGAAACAAGACTTTCTGAGTTCCAAAGGGCCAAAAAGGATACACCTCACCTCAGGATTTCTGTTAATAAAGCTTGCATGTTGGAACTTCTCTTTGTACTTTATAACTGGTATTTTTTACAGGCATCTATTTTTCACCATGTTCACGCTCCCCATGATAGTGCTAAAATGACATTCTTCAAATAAATATTCTGCTTTGTATCTATGTAGTTTGAGTGCTAGAATGTGCGAATTCAAAGTAGCACGAATACACTCTAGTAGGGCTGTAAAGCGAAATTTTTAGCGCTCCAAATTGAAGCTGTATATAGTATTTAAACACTTAATATCTGTGATGCCCAAATCTTTATTTGCTGTGATAACTCAGTATCAGGGATGACTAACTACAATTATATTACTATTACTTCAGAATTTTGCAATTATATTACTATTACTATTACACCATTTTTAAGTTCAAGCAATTACAATTACTATTACATTTGAAAAATTAATTGATTACATTACAAATTACTTTCCTTTTCAACGATGGAACATATCTTACTGGGTTTTGATTGTTTGACTTTTTCATTGTATGCTTCATGAATAAGTACAGGCAAATTCACTTCATAACAGTATTACATGTATAGATCTCATAACTGCCATGGATAGCAGTCTTTTTCTAATATTCGCTTAGTCTCCCTGTGTCAGCTGATTCCATAAATGTCTCAATAAATTTTACAAATTCACAATAACACTTTAGTCTTACAACGGTAAATAGTCAGCTATTCTAATAAGTTTTTTTGATAGTCCTGCAGTAGTTCTTGTCAGATTAAGTACTCTGATTCTTCTAATCATGAAGTACACTATTTTTCAATATGTTGGTTGCACTTTAAAACATCAGTTTCTCAAAGGCACAGTTCTTCAAGTTACAGGGGTCAGAGCAGAACATCTTCCCAGCAATGCTAAACATCTGCTGTACTTTACATAGTATATGCTGGTGTGGCCTGGTAGTGCCAAATTGGGACTTGGGATTTCAAAATGGCTAGACATGTTTCCAGATTAAGTCAGTGCACAGTTGAACATCTCTTGAAAAATACTGACCCAATGAGACTGATGGGTCTGTTTTCAACAAGGGTGTCTGTTTTCAAGCGGATTGGATTTCACTTTAAGTTCAGCATGTCTCCTATAGTTGCACTACATAGTAAATTTGCATCCTGTCATTGCATCCTCAATTAAAAAGCACTGTTGTCATATCCATGACCCCTGTCCCCTTATAATCTAGTGCAGAAGTGACATCTGTGTATTGCAGATAATCCTCATGGTATTGTGGCAGGTTAAGCAATGAGTACTAATGTGAAAAGTATGTACATATGCACTACATGTGCATGGCCAGTTCCTGCTTGCCTCTGAGCATCCTATAGCAGATGCATAAACCCTGTGATAACTTGACAGATGTAATAGAAAGTAATATGAAATTACAATTACTTTTAAGACTAGTCAATTACTATTACCTATTACAGTAATAGTTTAGCCACAAAGTAATTGATTACTTGCTATTACATTGAAAAATGGCAAATTACTATTAATTTTTATATTACAATTACAAATTACCCCAACCCTGACAGAGGCTTCAAACTGTGGAACAAATGAAATCCATTTTCTGGTTTGTCCAAGTTGTTACCCTTTTGCCAGATTTTATGACGAAGGCTGTGAATTCGACAACAATATTATTTAGGCAGCAGAAAGGTGACAACCATAGGAGAGTTAATATATAAGCCCTTCCAATACTAAGGCTATTTTTTCGTCCAAAGCACTGGTAGGCAAAGATCTTTGAAAACCATCTAAACACTTGTTTGTTGGTATTCATTGGAAAGCTCTCACTGAGTACTCGCAGATGAGTACCCATGTGCCAGTGTT